>JAJGRX010000112.1:1200000-2400000 GCA_025461125.1 Carex kokanica
ATATTCCTTGATAATTAATTAATTAGCCAAGGCATGATACATTGGCTAAAATTCAAACTCATGATATTGCAATCTAGTGTATTAATTAATGAAAGGACAAAACAAAAAGATCATTCCACTATAAGGAAATTAATCAAATAAGCTATCATATAATAGTGATTAAGTTAAACACAGTAGCATTTCTTTAACAAGAATGAATAAGCATGAACCACTTTTTGTGTATGGTTATATAAAATATGAGTGGTGAGCAGCTCCATTAGCTCCACTTCAACCATAGGAAACGTATATGTCGACACAGTTAATCTCCGTTGAGAGATTGGTCCGGCCAGAATTCGTCGAAGTTCCAAAAGTTATAATTTGATTCTGCTGTAAATTGAGAAGGAATTATTGCACCATCCAAACTCGCGGCATGTTGATTGGGATGGACCGACAAATTACCGTAATTCTGGTCTGAGCTTGTTGTATGGCTAGTACTACTTGTGCTAGTTTCATCGGCGAGAAGTAGAGCGTCAAGATGACAGTTGTTGTCTGAGCTCTCTCCCTGCTTTACTTTCTTTTGCATTCTGGTCCTCCAGAAGTTTTTTATCTCGTTGTCGGTCCTCCCGGGAAGGTGCTTTGCAATTTTGGACCACCTAGATGAAAAAACAAAAACGGTTTGTAATTAAAATCAATGATTTATGAATACATGTAATGTATCACACATGAAGAAAAACTTTTGTTATCAGGTGGTGGTGCAAACAGTTTTAGTAGGATGTTATATATAATTCTTTAAGAAGATGAGTAATTATAGCTAATTTGCAAAACATTCATAAAATAACACAGAAACTTCTTAAATTTTGAAAAGTCCTAGTAGCATGACAAAAAGATACGCAACTTTTTTTTTTTTTTTTTCTTGTTTGGAAACATGGAACTGATTCCGGAACAATAACTTGCAAAATATCCATATAATCTCTCCTCATGAAGTGAACTTTAATTTTTTTCAAATTAGTTTTGCTAAAACGGTAAGTGCCTATGAACAAGTATCCTCTCAGGTATAGTAAAGTGGGGCCCACAACTTTACGACCCAGATTTATTTTCGGCCGGACCTAATTACTCAATCCAGTGTCTATTGAAGATGTAGGGATCCCCTTTAAGATTCGTGCCAGGTAAAAAGAACAGTCCGGATCTACTAATTCTAATAGATTCTCTTTTACGGTACTGTCGGTGATCCGAATTCAAGTGGCTATCATGATATCTTCTGTCTGTTGTGTCCCATCAGCAATTCATTGCATACAATTTAAATATAGATTTCTCATCACAGTACACTGATGCATAATTCTCGGCAAAGCAAATTCTTTAATATCTTATCTAAGGTACTTAATTTTCCATGATTCTCTTACATGAATCTAGAAATTAAAGTACTTTTCAATATTATTAGGACTTGAGTAGAAAAAAGTAACTTCTAGAGTTTAGTTGTTACTTGTTACAATTCATTTTTCAGTGCTTGAAATAAATAGAAACAGTACCTATTGCCCCATCTGGAATGGAGATCCATGATCAGCATCTGCTCCTCTTGAGTGATATTTCCTCGGCGAACATCTGGTCTCAGATAGTTCAGCCATCTCAGCCGACAGCTCTTCCCGGTTCGATTGAGACCTTCAAAGAATAGTACCAGTACGTACGTTAGGATTAGATGTCAATAACCCAAATCAAAGAATAAAAAATTACCGGCAGCACGAGCGACGTTATTCCAGTTGCCATCGCCATGTGTGGAGACGTAGTTGAAGAGGATGATGTCTTCTTCCATGGTCCATGGCCCCTTTCTAACCTCTGGCTCCTGGCTGTGGATGTTGTTGTTGCTGTTATTTCCTTGCTCCATGTCTCCATGCAGCAACCTAGTCTAGTGAGAGAGAAATAAAGAGAGAGAGATAGAGAGAGAGAGAGAAATGAGATTTGGGGTGGACATGGGATGTAGGTAGGGTTCTTATAGGGAGAACATGCATGGTTCCAGCCTTTGAGAGTCACAATCAGGAATGGTTGTGCTCATTTTGGTACCGTTTTGGTTTCGGTCGAAAACGAACCGGAATTCGTATCAATTCCAGTCAATTTTGACTGTACAACAAAATCAATTAACACATATATTAAATCCTACGATTCAACCATAAAAAATATGGGTTTTGTTGTCAATTTTTGTATATATACTACGTACAAAAATAATACCGTCAGTAATTTTTGTTGTTGTCAATTTTCGTCGGTAATAGCGATACCCTTGAAAATAACAATTTCTTTTGGCTTACCTTCGGCAATAGTAATTTTTTTTCCTTGTGGAATCTCACAGATTTTTGTATGTTATACAAAATTTCTTGTTTCTTAGAGGAAATTTAACAATGCTTTCAAATCTAGACCATTTCGGCTTGCACTGCAATTTTTGGTGACAGTGCATGATTTCAAAGTGAACTTTAACTTTTGCCAAACCTAATAGTATAGTCAGCATTCCTTGTACGCTTATCGTTTAATTATTTTTGTTAAATCATGGGAAAAATTCAATACATTTCTTAATATCATGATTGCTAGATAAAATTGCAATGGGCTTAGGTGTAATATTATAATAAAAATTAAGATTGGTGCATAAAGGCCCAGTGTTAATGGGCGTAGGTGTAAAATGAACATGGGTACCTTAGGCCCGTTTTAAATAATGGGCGGATCTTTCCTTGAATTCCTCAAATTAAGAGCTGCCCAAGATTTCTCGATTCAATCTATCTTAACTAAGAGCATCTACATCCCTGGTATTATTAGAGTTTCTAATCTGATGTGGCAGTTTCTAATCCAGTTTCAGGGATGTGAGGGAGTTTCTTATTTAGAAACTATGCAGTAAAGTTTCTTATTAAGAAACTGTTTATAAACTCCAAGTTGGCAAAATGATTGGCTCAAATTATTTTTCCTTTTTAATTTGTTGCTGACGTGACTTAATAGAAACTCTAAAAATTAATTTCAGGAATGTGAGAGTTATAAATTTTAGAGACCTTAATTTCTAAAATGTGGTTAACAGTTATTTAGAAACTCATTTGAGTTGCTGGGATGTAGATACTCTAAGAAAAGTTTCTGGTTTATTCTTGTAAAGTAATTAATTAATCAAAAGTTTCTGGTTTCTCGGATCGAATTGGTCTCGGGTCGAATTGGTCCGGACTTCGGCTAGTCTGGGCAGCATCTGGGGCAGCTGAATTACATCTCAGCCGTTAATCAAAAGGATGGCTAGGATTTTGCTCGTTACAAAACTTGGGAAAGGTTTAATGAGTTAGGAAAGGTTGAATGAGTTTTGCTCAAGTAGATCTATAACCTCATAAGATGTCACATGCTATTCTGTATTTGGGAATAGGCATCAGTGTGGTATCTTAAAATAGGATGGAATGGTCTGATTCAATTAACATTGCAATAGATGGGGGAATTAAAGGATAACCCCGCTGATAGCACGGAAAATGTCGAGAAGCGCTTATTCAGTGATACGTATGGAGGTGGGAGTAGCGACCCCTTCTTCAGAAAGCTTGACAGGGTTGAGAGGTCTTTCACAAGATCCAACGTGGACATGTAGTCCAGTGGAGATGGGGATTCTGAATATGAAGAGGTGACGGATGATGAATATGATTCTGAATATGAAGAGATGGGGGTTCTTTAAACATAATGATGAGGTATACGAGGAGGATTATGCCTTCAGACCAGATGTTAATTACAGAGAGGGTGACACTTATACTATCAGGGTAAGAATTTCATTTTGTTATTTATTTATTTTTTTTCACCATAACAGTTTCTGTCTGCGAGTAATTGTGATTTGGGTTTCTCACTCGTTTGAGTGAAAATGAAAGTACCATTAAAGGTTGGAGGGGATATATTGGCAATGGTGACAACCAATTTCAAAATTTTCTGAAATGAACTAAAAATGGTAGATATGTCGTTTATCATTTAGACTGACTATGTATATAATGTGGTTCAAAGTTTAGATTGTTTGGTTACCGATCAAGTTGGTGGAACTAAGCCCTTAATGTTTCAGATTGATTCACGGATGACCAATGTATGTTTTTAAATTTTTTATGTTGATAAGCTATGAATCAGTTGTTCTGTTGTCATAAGTTTGTCATGGATAATACAACCTATCCCTTAAATAATGGCCTTCTATATATGTTCCAAAACTTTTAAAATGGTTTTGTGTTATGTTGCCACAAATAGTTTATATTCATTATGCTTCTTTGTAATTTTATTTTTCAATTTGATATATTGGATCTGCTTTATGCTTACCTGAAAATATTTAGTCTAATTGAGCATTTTGGATTCAATCATTGATTTTGTCTCTCTTGTTGATTGGCTAGGATCTTGATCTTACTAAACCTGTCACTAGACCGCCACCCCAGAGACATGAATTTGAAACAACTACTGAAGAGGTTTTGTTGAATGCTGATTTCAGGGTGACTATTCTCTCTCTCTCTCTCTCTTCCGAAGTAAAAATAAAAAGAGGAACAGAGATCTAAGTGATTTTAATTCTTCCAATCCTACTCGTTGCTGCTATAAATCTGTTTGACCTGTAAACAAACAAGTTGTCATATGCAAAAGGACTAGTCGAAACACACTCTCAGTGTGTGGGCCCTTCTAATACCTCTTTTCATCAGCCCATGATAAGAAGATTTTAGAAACATCTTTAATAAATAATAGACCATCTGTTATATTTATATATCATATGTTCCCTCGAATGATTCAAGGAAGAAATACTCAACAAAATGCTCAAGTTCTAACATTGAAACATTACACCCTATGGTTGCTGTCAAAAGTAAGACATGCTCACGACCTGTTTGCCAAAATACCTTAAAAGATCAAAACCTGAAAACACTACAAATTGCATATGCTTACAATATATCTTGTCATAATGCCCTAAAAAAGGGTTTGGATAAACCAAGATGAGGAGGGATCCAATTAAACCTTTTTTGGTGACACATCATGACACCGTTTTTTTTATAGGTCAATTTTGCAATTTCAAAATCCAAACAGTCGATCCGAACCTTTCAACATGATCACCATATTAAAATGTGCTTGGAGATCAAATTTTACATTTTTTTGAATTTTTTACTATTTATTAAGATGGTTACAAAATCGCTGTTTTTCAATGGTCTGAAAACAACGATTTTGTAACCATCTTAATAAATAGTAAAAAAATTCAAAAAAATGTAAAATTTGATCTCCAAGCACATTTTAATATATCCATCATGTTGAACGGTTTGGATCGACTATTTGGACTTTGAAAATAGTAGGTGTCAAAATGTGTCACCAAAAAAGATGTAATTTGATCTCTCCTCAACCAAGATAGTACCTGCTTCTTCTTCCAATTAGAAGGGAGAGTTTCGAGCTAAGAGAGAAATTTTTCAAGAAACCTTGACCGAAATTGAAAAACCCTTACCGCTGTTGGCGGTTGTGGTGCTGGACTTCTATAAAATTAAATAGTGAATAATCATATTATCATAGATTTTGTGTTTTTTCTTTTTTAATAATGTTTAGTCGGTTAGCCCCCCTTTATACTCAAAGTCGAATTCCACCCCTGCGAGAGAAACATTACCACTTCATATTTTCCGATATTTTTTATTTAATTTTTTATCTGTGTAAGACATTTAAATTTTGTAGTCTATATATTTCATCTAAACAAAGTTGCAACATTTTTTAATAAAGTGTCTCGTTCTTAAATTTTCAAACAAATCATTTTGATGTTTTCATAATTGCTGAAATTAATTTATTTGTACTATAGTCAATAATTAATTGTTATTTCTTTACTTTGCTTTATGCATTAAATAGGATATTGTGCCTTGCTATTTCTTATGATATTTATGATTCGAAAGGCATACAAAATGTGATATTTGTCGTAGCAAAAGAACTTCACTTTATATTTTCTCTTAATTTGCTCGGAGTTTATAAAGATACTATATTAAAAGATATAAATGGTAAAACATATATGTCTACTGGTAGTTATATGCAATATTGCCTGAAACAATGCCATGCATAGCATATTTATACAAGTTACATTATCATGACACACACATTTATGGAGACAGATTGTGTACATAAATTCTACATTAATAATCAAATCAACGTTTTCCATCTTCAGTACATAAAACATAACAAAGCAACCCAGTTGAAGAAATGAAACAATGATTTCATTCTATCAGTTTTCAGTTTCCAGACAAAATGCTTACAATTAGGATTAAACCTTAAAATAAAGAACCTATCAAGTCTATACTCTATGCCATCTATACAATTGATTATTCAATTAGAATTCACATGAATGAATATCTTGAATGCTTAAAAAGAATGCAACAATGAAACCACAATGGCTTTTTAAACAGAGAGAATTGAAGAAGATGAAGTTCAGTGCTTGGCACAGGCACAAAAAAGAGTTAATTTTTGTGTTGAATCTGTGTTGAACATGTAATTAAGCACATGCTTCATCTAGGCAACGGATGAAGAACGATTACACAGCATGTGCTTTTTAAACAGAGAGAAGAAGTATTAGAAGAGTTTAAACAGAGAGAAGAAGATGAAGCATGTGCTTCCGTTGCCTAGAAAAATTCATCAGACTCATCTGTGTTGAACATGTAATTAAATCTGCAAGCACAAAAAAGAATGATTACACATCAACAAAGTACCAAGAAATAGTTTGATGCTATGCTAAAATAAATTACAGTATTACATGAAAAATGATACATACAAGTGTTCTCTTTGGCTACGAACATGATTCAGTTTGTCTCATGTGATGTCACAATCCTTGCATAGCAGTTAGGCTGACACTGCACAAAGTAACAATAATTGCAAGTTCTATTAGTATCAAGAACTAAAATAATTGAGAACTGATTATCAAGTATGAGCATTGGTATACCGAATGATTGATGAGCCGTGCTATGCTTCCTTTTCTGGTAGTGTCACATACAAACTCATCGCTGATTCTAAAGAACTGCAGAAATTTTATAGTAAAAATGCTATATTAACCAAAATTGGAGGAAAAATAAAAAAATAACTACAATAATAAAGCAAGAGAGTGTATAACTCACATAACAATCTCTATTCTCCGCCCAATAGTGCGCCTCTCTAGCATCACTAACACTGCACCGAATTTGCTCACCGCGATACTCAATTATCTAGAATAAAGTAACACAAAAATGTTTACAAAAGTTGGAATAAATGAACTTTCAGTGATCCTTTTAGTATTAAATAGTAATTTGTATATCTTTAGGGAAAAGAAGAGAAGGGCACTCGAGTACCTTTGCAATGTCAGCATTTGTCAATTGGGCATTGTAGAGAAAATATCTGGAAAGTTCCATAATAAACTAATGTTAATTATTGCATTTAGCTAATGCCATAACGATAGAGCATATACCAGTTCAATCAGGTCTAGCAACCTGGTACAAGAGAGGTACTCATAATACTTAAAATTCACATAATAAATGCAAAAGGAGAAGATATTGAATTGAACCTCTTCTGTGTGAGTTTTGATGCACTCTGCGTGAACCCAGATCTCACACCAGTCATATTGAGTCTAATGAAAATTGCACAAGAAACACCAAGATGAGTAAAAAGAAAGTGACAAAAACATAGGAAGCTAAAAATGAACTGTATTTGTCCTTTTTTGGGGTTTTAAGTTTTGTTTGTTTCATATTTTCTGGAGAACATGTTTCTAACAGTTCTACTTGGTTATCAAGTACTGCTCACATATACGATTACCAGTTAGGGATCGTACCGATGAACCTGTACACTAATTCCATTTCAGATTTGAAGAAGGAGAAAGATTATCTCAGGTGTTAATGAAAAAGTACTGGATTGGTACCAGTAAGCATACTTGAGCATAACAAGCACTATATCAGGACCCAAGGAGGAGGACAGGATATACTAATATCTCTTTCAATAAAAAAACATAAGAAAATACAGTGATGGACAATAAGAGAGGTAATTTGATTGCTTTTGCGTGCATTCTATATGCACTCAAGATAACTTATTTCCATCAATTTAGTCGCAATCTAATTTTGCGGTAGTACCAAGTATTATTAATTTTACCCACAAACAATTCATTTGCCTTATAAAGAAAAAAAAATATGTTCAGCACTTACCTCAGTCTAAGATTTCAGTACCGCAATGGCCAGATCTACTTTTTAGCACGTCGAGTCATATCAGATTTGCATCCAGTTGCAACCATCAACAACACACTTTCTTGTCTTGATTTCTTTGTTTTTTTCAAACTTGTTTATTTGGAGAGGATGAGCCAAAAGACGGCTACTATGATGCTCTATATATACTAGCTTATGACTGCCTCAAAAACTTGAAACCCTAATTTTTGACAGCTGATGACCCAATGCAAGCAAATAGCGGATGTACTTTTATCTATCTAAAACCCTAGTTTGGATGATTTGGATTTAACAATATCCTAATCCCTGCTGTTAAAAAAGATAACGTATATTTCCAAAACAGTAAAGACTTTCTATATTAATATCCCAAGTTATATATTCTTAGTTAGTAAGAAGTAAATCTCTGTCATGAATCATCCCCCTTCTTTTGAGAACATTGGATCACAATTGCCAACTAATTTAAAATAAATTTCCATTTTTTTTTTTTTTTGAAATAAAGGCTCCCGCAAACCACGGCATCCATTTGTGCTAGGCCTGCGGTTCTTAAAATAAATTTCATAATTAGGACTATATATAATAAGACCAGAACATTCTGATTTCTATTTACTGCTTTAGCTTGGCTACCTTCTTACACCTTTCATTTTTAATTTGCATGGAAATCAAAGCTGTTGTCTTGCTCTCTTTGTTTTATGGGCTGATCTGTCCCAATTAACTCGAAAACTTCAGTGTAAACCAACAATTTTTAAATTTTTAAATGTTAAACTAACAAAAAATAAAATAAGACATGTGTGTGTGTGTGTGTGTGTGTATAGGTGAAAGGTGGCCTTCTGGTGATTCATTGGCATCAGACAATGATAAATTAAGAAGATAAAATAGGTCAATTTACTATAATTCTTACAAACAGCACAAAGAATAAGTTTTGTTTAAATTCAACATTTTATGAGCTTTGAACTGAATGATAAAATGAAAAAAATATTTTAATCTAGTAGAAGAAGTGAAGAACACTGTACAATGAAATACATACAGGACCATCTATGTACAATGAATCATACCTTTTTAACATCTAAGCAAACCCTTTCGTGTAGATATCTAAATGAGTAGAGAATTTAATACCAAAAGAGTAAATAATTAAAATTAATATGTCACCTCGAACAATGGCACCTCCAGTAGGTCACAAAATAATGAAATTCAGTGCAATCAAAGATCAAAAATTATAAAACCCAATCAGCCATGGAACCCTTCATAATTAAAGCCTTTTTAGCTGAGATGCAAAACACTCTCGCAGGACCCATGTAGTCCCTCTAAGCACCAAATCGAAAGAAAGGACATGCGGCCCGAGGAGAGAGGAAGGAGGAGGTATTAATTGAGTGGGAGTGTCATTATTTCGGCAGCTTAGAGCATCTATCCCAACAACTCAAATAGTTATTTCATCTCAAATGAGTTTTTAAATAACTGCTAATCATTTTTTTAGAATTTAAAGTCTTTAAAATTTCTAACTCTTCCATTTATGAAATTAATTTTACAATTTCTATTAAGTCACGTCAGCAACAAATTAGAAAAAAGAAATAATTTGAGCCAATCATTTGATCAACATGGAGTTTATAAACAGTTTCTTAATAAGAAACTTTACTGCATAGTTTCTAAATAAGAAACTTTCCCACATTCTTGAAATTGAATTAGAAACTCTAATAGTATCAGAGATGTAGATGCTCTTAGTTAAAAATCAAAATTACTGGAGTAGAACTAGAGTGTGATGTGTTTATCAAACTCTTTGGTGAATATAACTCTATAATGTATCCACTTCAAATGAGATGAATCAAACTGTTAAAACCGATGTACTTCACGAGTGATGTGCGTACATGCAAAATTTTGAATGTTTTGAATTTATTTAGTACAAAGTCAAGCGTTCAAAATTGATAAAAAATGATCCAAAATGAAGTTTTAGAAGTTATTTTAATGCATTCATTTTTCATCAATTTTGAACGCTTGACTTTGTACTAAATAAATTCAAAACATTTAAAATTTTGCATGTACGCACATCACTCGCAGTGGCGGAACATAGGTATGGCTGGGGGGTGCTAAGCCACCCCAAGGTTTGAAATTTTTTATTGCTAAGTATATAAAAACAATACTATATGATTTGTTTTACATGTACAAGCCCCCCTAATAATAATATACAAAGTTATAGGACTTCAATGTAAATTTTAAAAAACAAAGTTAGATTTATTTATATTTGGGCCAGTCATGTCAGTGGGCCTTCTGATTACAAAAATAGATTTATTTCTATTTCTATGTGTTTGCGCTGGAAAAGAGCAAATTAAATTAAAACCATTTATAGCATTAAGCATCTGTCTCTCTGAAATAGACAAATGAAAAAGACAATTTCAAATTATAAATTATAGCACCGATCGTCCGATCCTATAAAATTGAAGTGTCTCTGACTCTCTGTTCTCCACGACTCCAACTAGGCAACTACTTAGCATCTCCGTTTGGATCGTCTCCACCAAATTTCACTTCTTCAGTTCTCAGGGACAGTACAACACCTCAGTGAATTGTAAGAATATATAATTTAATCTCTTAGTCTCTCTTTATTTTATTTCAAATCATTGATTCTCAATAGGTTTGTGTAAAAAAAAATTTACATCTTCATCTATTAAATTATTGGATCTGTGTAAAAAAATTAAGTTATCTTAAGAATTATTTGTGTATGGAATTAAAGATGAACTGATTTATTTCTTTGTGTGTTTTGTATATAGATAATATTATGTTTAAGAGAAAGACGTTCACGTTAGACACTTATTTCAAGGAAATCATCGGGCGAAATTTAAATAATAGGGCGAAATCAAATTGTGAAGGATATTGTCATCTTGTGTTATATTTTGTTATGGATTTTTTTATTAAAAAAATTAATGATATTATTAATTAGCCCCCCCTATACTCAAATTCTGGTTCCGCCCCTGATCACTCGTGAAGTACATCGGTTTTAACAGTTTGATTCATCTTATTTGAAGTGAATACGATAGATTATAGAGTTATACTCACTAAAGAGTTTGATAAGCACATCACACCATAGTTCTACTCAAATTACTGTGCTTTGGCCTTTGGTGACTCACGAGCGAGGAGTCTGGATCCTCAGGATAAAGCACTGTTTGAGTTTCAATCCGGACTGTCCTATGATCCTATCAGATCAATCCGATCCAAATCAGTAATGCACTGGATTTTTTTTTTCAAATCTGCGCTAATATATAACGAAGGGATCAGATTCTTTTTAGAACAGAATACAGATCCCACAAAGCCATATAGTGATAGTCTACAGAAGATCCGTCCAGAATGAAAAATAACTGCTTTGAGGGCATGTGTTAAAAATCAAACATAGTATTTTCGAATTTTTTATAAAGAAAAGTAATTTTTCAAATATTTTATATGTCGTTACACATATTTTGCTATATATATTACTATAATTTGGAAGCCCATATGAATTAGGACAACATGTAAAAACAAAGGTGTGGCTAATGAAGCAATAGAAATATATAGTAGTAGTTAGTGCTCAATAACAAAGCATTAATAAGAATAAAAAGACCGAATTAAACGAAACTTAATTTAGATGCAATGTGATTTATTTTTCTATTTGAGTCATAGATCCGGCGCTTCGAAGAATCCCACCAGAACAGTTTTAAGTGATCCATGTTCCCGTTAAAATGTTCTTTTTTTGTGCTCTGATCCTTTATTCGTGCACTTAAGTTTAGCATTATATCTTCAAATTCTTGTTAGAAATTGACTTTACAAGACTTTTGCATGAGAGATGTGTCTTTTGCATGAGCAATCATGCATATGCTATTTTCTTTTTAATTTAAATATTTTCTGAGTCGTATGGATGATAGTATATATAATTTCTTACATAGAGAAGAAAATTCGCTAAAATAATCTCTTTTTACTTGCAGTATTGATGTCTATATTAATTAAATTCATTTATCTTACGTTTTTAAATCTTATAATAAGATATTAGAAAAAATCAATAAATTTAAATTATAAATATTTAACAATATAGTAAGCGGGATATTCTATTTGGATAAGTGTCTTAGCATACAGCTGTTAGTTATTTTAATTATAGTTGTTAAGTACTTTTTACAAATTATTTGTATATATTTCATGGATCACCGTAGGGTTTACACTCTGCACTAATGCAGTGGAGGGACGAATTAGGTCCATACGACTTAGAATATAAAATCCATTTCTCAATTGCCATACAGTTGAAAGTGTATGATCCATTGATTGCAGCGACCTCCAACAACTCAATTTTGTTTTTGTTTTCAGATGTAGCAAGGTAATAAATGATATAGAGAACTAAATTTGCTACACTAAGCAGTGCACCAAGACTATTTAATATCTGTTGATGCAAGAAAATATGACTGTTAAGATATATATATTAATTAAAAGTTGATTTTTGTTTGAGTAAACTTTTTATCTGGATAACTGTTTTCTATCAAAAAAAGGAAAAACACACTGTTAATGCTGTGACATTTAATACATTTTTAATTCAAAATTTTAGTTATAAATTAGTACAAAAATAATTGAGAAGGATACATTCGCTAAAATA
Source organism: Carex kokanica (assembly GCA_025461125.1). Taxonomy (NCBI): domain Eukaryota; kingdom Viridiplantae; phylum Streptophyta; class Magnoliopsida; order Poales; family Cyperaceae; genus Carex; species Carex kokanica. Next base: position 1,212,724 of record JAJGRX010000112.1, read on the forward strand.
ATCTCTTTTTCACTAGTGAGAACATGAGAGAGACGAGCCAAACATATTTCACAACCTATTTAGAATATCCAAATAGAGGCATTTGGGTTATAATTTGTGTCAGATTAAAACAGACGATTTAGATCTCATTCTATATGATTAGGTATTGTATTTGTTGGTTGGTTCGAATAATAAATAGAAGGTAACTTGCAACGGAAGTTTTTTTTATCGAAGTGGTTGTTTTTACGTTGGTTGAATCTACACACCTACCAACTCGAAGCGCACCTATACTAGATTAATGTTTGAAGATATACTACGGTTTGTTGAGCCTATTCCTCTATTCTACAATCTAGATGTCAAACGTCTCAAGTTTCTTATTTATGTAAATTTAATTTCCGGATTTAAAAAAATTAAAATTTAATATGTAAATAATACAATATTAAATTTCCAACATATAATAATATCTCTAATAATATAAAATCTAAAATCTACATTTTCTAGGATTCCAATAGTCAAAGAGCTCCTTCTTCTCTCTATATCTTCTTCTACCTTCAAGGAGACCCAAGCTTACAACTTGACGATTCAAATCGCAAGTCAATGGCATTGAGATATTGGTATCGACCTTCTTCTTTTCAAAGAAAGCTCAACATTGCTTCCGCACCATGTTTTACTTGAGGGGGCGTAATAGAGGATCAAATATATTGTATTAGAGATAATAGTGGGTGTGAATCGTAGGAGTTGATTAGCATTATAATGGTGGTAGGTAGGAGATACTTAGTGGAGTTGTTTATGATTGTATCTTAATCAAGCATATAAATAGGTGTCATGTCATAGGACAAATCCTATTAGACACATTCAACCAAAAAAATAAAAAATCTTTTATGACACATGCTTTGCATAACAATTACTACATCCATTTGTAATAGCAAGATTTATTTTAAAGGAGTGCTGAAATTGGTGTTTGAACTAAAGTTGGCTGAAATTGGTTGTAATAGCTTAGTTTGATTTATATTTCTGTCTTTTCATATTTACTTTACCGTCCTCACTGTTTCTATTGGAACAGGAAAAGACCTTGTAATTATTTTTTCATCAACATATTTCTTAGTGAAAAATTTCCACTAACCCTAAAAAAAAAAACTAAAGTTGGCTGAAATTGGTGTTAATTAGAATAGATAATAACCCCCACGCATATAGAGGATAAGATTATGATAATTTTTTCAGAAAATTTTAGGCCTTTAATTAGCAATGTGAATGCAAATATATCATTTTAGTGGAAAAAGAATCTGTATTCATCAAATTAATTTAGTACATTTTTCCTCTACCAATATATACGATTTTACTTCATTTTTCGTATGACCTTTAATCTACCTAAAACTGAATTCTCATTTGTGATCAATTTGTTGGATGAATGACTAAATAAGTTTTAAATCACACCAAATTTGCCAAGAAGTTTACCAAATGATTGGGAATAAATATGAAGTTCTACCAATGAAGCATCAAGTATGCAGGGCTTTTACAACTGGTTTAGGTTCAAATAGGCTCATGTAATTAGAGAGAACTCAACAAGGGAATTTGCAACAGTGGCAACAAATGTTTTGATCTTTGAATTTTGCGAATTCGAATATCTCATGGTTGTATAAAAAATGTGTCATATGTTATTAGCATGAAAAGATTTACAGGATTTTATTCGAAAAAAAAATGCATGTCACATGTCATGAATAGATAATGTTAAGTTGTTAACACACATTAACATTTGAAATGCGCTTGAAGAAATTCTGTTATCTTGTAATTACTATTTACTTTTTTAGCAACTTAGTAACAATTTTGATTATTAATAGAAATCAAGTTAATGTCTTCTCAAAAATATATCTTTTATTGACAGCAAAAGTGTTTAAATTAAATTGATGCATGCCAATACGACCAGTTTGACTGATCCGTCGACTATCCACTGTGAACTAGTCATAATTGTGCAGTCACCAAAGAAATGTATAGGCTGAGCATCAAGGGAGAAGGACACAATGGTTTCTTTGTTTTTTTTTCTGATAAACTTGATAGGAGCTATCAAGGGTACACAAAATGGTTTCATGTTTGCAATTTCTGCTGTGCACTGTAGGAAGAATAAGAGCAATTGATAGGGGGATTAATTCTGAACTCTTTCATGCTATTTTGCTTCATTTGAGGAGTTTGAAGCTTAAAAGTTTTCTAACATTTGAGTTTGGGGAATGGGGTAATGGTAACTTTTTTTTTTAGATTAATTTGCAAGTCCATAAAAGATTCTTTGTTTTTGAAGGTAAAGCTAATGAGATCAACGCTGTTCTCCTACTTACATTTTGTGGGAACAAATGTTTGGTTGGTGAGGGGTTGAAGATAAATGACAAAGTGCTATGGTTTTGGGGCCACTTATGTGGAATAGAGAAGGTAACTAAGTCCAATTAAATTCAAGTTTCAACACATCAAATTCTCTCAAGTATGTGTAATTGTTACATTAACCCTTATACATACAAATACCCATTTTTTTGGGTGAAAATTTACAAAAATTGATGTTTTGTTGTATCATCTCAAATGTATTTATGATGTATGTCTGATAACTCAAATTCTTTTGATGCAGAATGTTAGATTCTTGTCCAATTTCATTACTGAAGCCGGCATCATTATTAAAAGAAGTCAGGTACTGTTACAAAAGCTTTATCCCCTTAATTATTTAACAATAAAGAATAGAAAAGAGAGAGACAATGGTCTTACAGAACAAATTTAAGAACCTGGCCTCAGCAACTTCTCACTGTTGTATATAATATTTTTGGTTATTTCTTCCTCTTAAAACTCTAGCAAATTCTACGAAATATAGAATGCTCTCTGCTAGGGATTAAATTCTATCAAAATGGGTGTGGATGTTTTTTTAGGACATCTTGTTAATCATTTGATCAAATCTCAATTATGTATTTGTACTGTTCAGATAGGATATTTTTGACATTTAACTTTCCAACCATGTAGCTCATTTTCAGTAATGAGTGTGGATGTTCCCCTGTTCGGCCGTAGAATGGGAACGGGAATGAAAATTTTTGAACTGACAAATTACCGTGCTCGTGGGCTGATTTTCACGAAGTCTAAGTGCATTTTGTTTTTCCCACGCTCATAGTAAACGGCCAAACAGGCCCTTATTTGTTTTTAGCTACTATTACAATGAGTAGTTGGAAACATGAGTTCTACAATGAACTTACATTCAAAGAAAAAGGGTAAAAAGGTTGCTGTTATATTTCTGCGTACTACATTGAGAATTAGTCTTTATTATTTTATTTTGGTTTCTTACATGACCCGTAGGCCTAATTAGTCTTTATTGATACTTGTATTTTACAGTAAGCAGTATATATATATTCAATGTGATACCAGTTCAGCACCAGTACTGTACAAGGACCAATAGCAATACTTGGAAATTGATAAAGTAGTTGTAAATTCACTGACCACCCTCAGTAATACACTTTTAAAGAGAACATAGTCATCATTATACCAAAACAAAATCAACAGGAATAGTTGTAAACAAACAAGACATGTTGAAATTGGGAATCAAAATGAAGTGTTGTTAGGAAACAAGCTAAAAAAAAAAAAAAAAAAATTGAAATCAAGGTTGTGTTTGTGATGTACTTGTATTGTTAATTAAGAAAACTGTAGAAGAGTTGTTAGGGAAGTTCCCAGTCAGTATTACTGTATTAGCATGCCTATATATTCCCTCAAAGTTTATAGGCATCTTCAGAATGGCTGAAATCGTACTATTTCTTTGTTAGTGTAAATTGAAATATTGAAACAGTACTCAAATGTTAAGCATTTCATCTTTTTTTTCCTCTGTTTTTGTATATCTTGTTAAACTGTTAAAAGTGAAACTTCAACTGAGTTAAATCAGCAGAAATATAACTAAGTTGATATATAATTTTGTCTAAGAGAAATAAATATCACCAAGGACCAACATAACAATAAGCAAAAGTAAAAGCATTCCACATCAACATGCATGTATGCCCAAATTGAGTCTAACTTTACATAGGAGTGAGCCAAAAACAAAAGCATTTGTAGTATTGCATTTGACAACATGCTTCAGACATAATTAGAACCATGTGAAAACAACACAGCTAGGATATTTAGCTCCAACAAAAATAATCAATACAAGCAAAGCAATGAAAACGATTTCATTTAGCAGGACTATGCAAGTCGTAGTTACGAGCTTACCACCTGAATGCTTTATAATCCATACTCATCAACTTCATGAATGCTTTATTATCCACCTCCGAATGGAGATTTTTGAAAATTGCATATCGGTAATTACCATCAGCATTACGTGGTAGCTTTGATCCTGCATCTCTCATCCTCCTTTTCTATAAGTTAGAAGACTCATCGTTCAATACTTTGATTTAAGAGCTAAGGTAAGAAAGGTGAAAATGAAAGTAAGTACCTGGGCTGTTGAGTATTAGGGGTAAAGAGAAAATAGAAAATAGTATATGGGTTCCATTACCTATTTCATTTCCTATTATAGGTGCAATCTTGCCACATCAGCAACTTAAAAAGATTATTCTCATCAAAGAATCTTCACCCGTTCATATGATAGCACATATAATGAAATTCTAGACATATAGGTTACATAAATAAATAAAAAGTTTATTTACCTCATGAAACAGTTTCAGCGATTCCAGAACAGGACAATTATGGAGCATCCTGATGACAGCTTCAAAATTATGCTCGTGAAAGCAAACGGTCACATCCAAGTGCTTCAAATTAGAAAATTTTGGCACATCTTTTCCATATTCCAACAAGATAGGAATTGGGTCCTTTACATCCTGTAAAAATTACGCACATGTCAAGAATATCCAAGTAAAGCACCAACCTACATTTGTACCGTATGTTACCAACTACCAAGTAATCCCATAAAGTTGTCATACCAGTATTAGATGCATATCTATCATATCATGAGAAAACCACTTTAAATTTAAAAAAAAAAGCGGTTAACTGATAGTTCAGACACATATCAAAACAATTTGAAGATCAACTCACACCGAAGCTGCACAAAGAAAACATAAATGACGTGCAAAAATAATAATAATTAAGAGAGGTAAAGTTTATTACCCTCCTCTCTTTTGCATGCAGTCTTAGCTCTTCCACATGTGAGATCCAATTCAGCAGCCCGGCAACAACACTGACATCTCCCCAATCAAGATCGTAAAGGTTAATGACAGCTTTTCTCAACAAAGGAACATCTCCATGGATGTGAGACAGACTTTTAACCCTGTCCTGAGTTTCCAAATGAAGTGACTCCAATGAAGGAAGAGATAACACCACATCCACATCATAAAGTTTTTGAAAACTGAGGCTAATAATCAGTTTGAGTTTTTTTATTGTCTTGGAGGAAATGCTAAGCCCACGACTAACGTTTATATCAAGATGTAAATCTTCCAAGCAACACAATTGGGAGAAAAGTGGGTTGAAATGTGCCAGATTAGTACAATACAATCCAAGGGAAAGGCTTCTCAGGCAGGTTAAAGTGATTCTAGAAGGAAACTTAAATTTTGGATAGTCCCGATAAGATAGGCCATATTCCAAAGCAGGTACGCGATCAAGCGAGAGGAACCTCAAAGAGGTCATGGTTAAGATAATGGGGAGGATAGTTGAGAAATCGTTATACCAGAACCCTTCGATGGTGAGGTGGCGCAACTCGAGGCAGCGGGCCTTGGTAAGTAAGGAACAAAGAAATGAGGCATTTCGTCGGTTACAGCGGGAGATCTCGAGCCGTAAGCTGAGGAGGGGGTGGTAGGGATTGCGGCGGAGGAGCGCACGTTCGGCCATGGAAACGAAGTTGTCTTTCTCAGGTTGGGGGTGAGGAAGGTCTTGGCTGATGAGTGCAAGGGAAGGAGAGGCCTCCCAAAGGTGGCGGAAGGAGCGGCAGAGGACGGAAGTGCGAGCGGCAATGTGAGTGGGGAGGAATGAGAGGATTATGACGAGCAAGGCATAGGGGAGATTGGAGAGACGGTCGATTTGGTTTGAATTTGTTTGGGAGTTCGCCATGGTAGCGGCCTTAGCGGGAAAAGGATTGCCTGGGAGAACGAAGGGGAAGAGAGTTTTGAGTGTAAAGCACGAACTGCGCGCCAATTTGAGAATCTAGGTTTTATTCTGCTGCGCTTTCCCGCGCCCTTTGGGTTAGTTTTAGGCACGCACGAGCACGACAAATGATTTCAGCGGTCAGTCTCGAGTTATTTGGGTTTGTTTTATTTCCTTTGTAGGTTTGCCCACTCGAGTCCATCTACCTGATGAATAATATAATGTATGAATTGCGCTGTAGGCCATTTTAGAGAATAGAAAAATATTTTAGAGAACATAATAATGTCAGGGAATGTAATATTAAGAAATATTATTTTAGAAAATATGTTACTATCATGTTTGGTTTGTGCATGATTATTGTATCAGTATTTCAAATAATGTGTTATTATTATATTTAATTCATATATGACTATTGTAATTACTATCGAGACATGTATTTTTAAATTATTAACTAAATTTTGTCCAAATGAACTTATTTAGTTTGCATAAATATAAGCCAAACCAAAGAAATCATTTAATCAATCGAATTAGAAACTGAACCAAATAATATAATTAATTCGTTTCAATCATATTATAGTATAAAATTTAATATTATAACCAATCAATATAGCCAGATTGAGTTGTTGTAAATAAAAGGAAAATCATTTAGTAAGGTGCATCACTAGATCGACTCACATAACATTGTGAAAAATTAAGGAGATTAATGAAGTATATATTGATATAATATAATTTAGAAGTATATATTTTTGGAAGAATGATATGAGTGGATATATATATCATATACGGAGATGAGAAGGAATATGTATTGTGTAAGAATGAGAGTAGAACTAGGGTGCTCCTAAGCTCACCAAGCCCTTCCGTGAGCGCGACTCTAAAACCTATTGAATTGACTTCAAATGACATTTTCAAACCGTTAGATGTTCAATCTATATTAAAATGTGTTTGGAGACCAAATTTTACATTTTTTGAAATTTTTTTACTATTTATTAAGATGGTTTGAAAATCGCTGTTTTCCAATGGTGCAGAATTTTAATAAAAACAGCGATTTTCAAACCATCTTAATAAATAGTAAACAAATTCCAAAAAATGTAAAATTTGGTCTCCAAGCACATTTTAATATAGATTGAACATCTAACGGTTTGAAAATGTCGTTTGAAGTCAATTCGATAGGTTTTAGAGTCGCGCTCACGAAGGGCTTGGTGAGCTTAGGAGCACCCTAGTTCTGCTCGTAAGAATGATATTTTCCTTTCCATGTTCTGTACGAGCCAATAGATGTGGAACAGTAAAGAGTATAAGATATAGAGTAGAACTAGGGTGTTTCTAAGCTCACCAAGCCTCTCGTGAGCTCAACTCTAAAACCTATCGAATTGACTTCCAACGACATTTCCAAACCGTTAGATGTTCAATCTATATTAAAATTTGCTTGGAGACAAAATTTTACATTTTTTGGAATTTTTTTACTATTTATTAAGCCGGTTTGAAAACCGTTGTTTTTATTAAAATTTTGCACTATTGGAAAACAACGGTTTTCAAACCGGCTTAATAAATAGTAAAAAATTCCAAAAAATGTAAAATTTGGTCTCCAAGCACATTTTAATATAGATTGAACATCTAACGGTTTGAAAATGTCATTTGAAATCAATTCGATAGGTTTTAGAGTTGAGTTCACGAGAGGCTTGGTGAGCTTAGGAACACCCTAGTTCTACTCTAAGATATATATTAAAAGTTGATCTGAACTTAGTATATTTATAGATAAATTACAAACGGCTAGTAGCATGAAAGGGTGTGTAGATGCCAACCGGATAACAGCTTGCACAGTATTAATCAACAGATAACTCTCAATTGAAAATAACGGATAATCATAAGTGAAAAGGTGTTAATTCAAAATTAATCGGACGAATGATCGGTTAACAGCTTTTACTCCAACGGTAAAAAATAAAATGAATTTTGAGTTTTATATAATAAATAAATAAATCTTTAACATGATCTTCATTATGTAAAGACCACAATCGTATTTTGCTTCATTTTGAGGAGTTTGAAGCTAAAAAGTTTTCTAACATTTGAGTTTGGGTAATGGAGTAATGGTGACCTTTTTTTTCTGAATTAATTTGCAAGTCCAGAAAAGATTCTTTGCTTTTCAAGGTAAAGCTAATCAATGCTGTTCTGCTACTTCACATTTTGTGGAAACGAATGTTTGGTTGGTGAGGGGTTGAAGATAAATGACACAGTGCTATGAATTTAGGGCCACTTATGTGGAATAGAGAAGGTAATAAAGTCGAATTAAATTCAAGTTTCAACAATATCAAATTGTCTTAATATTAAATAAGAAGTCATGCATTCATAATTCCCCTCGGTATAATTATTAAATATATAAAGTTGGCCTGAGTTTATTTCGTTCAATTAATGAATAAAAAGGTAGAGATGTTTTCATGTTATAGTGGACTAGAAGCGTAACAGGATCAATTGGGTTTGCCAGAGACTTGCAATGACCAAATAAACATATAAATACAGCCTCAATCAAGTCATTGTGTTACATATTATGCTCAAGAAATAAATAAAAAAATATATGTACAACCACCAATTTGAACAATGCAACATTATAATTATACAAATTTCAAATCCTAAGACCATTAGCTCCTTCCACAGAGTAATATTCTCTCCACGATCAAAGTGAAAGTAATTTCGACAGCCATCTTCCAAAAAAAGGTAATTCTAGGTTGGAATCACCTCTTGTAAGATTTCTACTACTCAAAATAATCTTAAACCATTGGCTCTCAGGATTACACGTCCCATTTTCACTCAAACACTTGCACCTGTTTGTAATTATGGTACCATCAGAGCCAACATCCAAACACAGTAAGATACCATTTTTGTGGAGTTTAGATGAGATGTGCATGCTGGAGTTGGATACAAGCTCCCACTTGGAATCAGGTTTAGAGCAATCTGTACCAATTTTTACATTCTTCCCCACATTCACTGATTGCAAGCAGTAGCTTGTGCCTTTAACCACTAATTTACCATCCGATGTATAATTCCAGGCTCTCGAGTCAGCACACGAACCCAGTTGGAGCGGCTTGGATGAAGAATCCATTACAACACAGAGACCCGTTAAGGGGTGAAAGATTAAATTATATGGCTTCTTGTTGGATAGACCTGGTCCTGCAGAAAATAATTACTGTGGTCATAAAAATTCCAAAAAAATAAATATCAGTTGTTAAAATACCACAAAGCAGAAGTTGCTAAAATAATCATATTTATGTTTTACAGCTATACCCACAGATTGAAATTTGCATATTACGGGCATTCAGGAAATCCAATGAGATTTTGAGTTTGAATTTAAAATAATAATTTGATGCACCATACACCAAGAGTTGTCTGCATGCATATCAGCATATCCAAAAGGCTAAATTGTAGGGACTGAAATAAAATATAGGCGGTCTTGATGCTGACAAGGATGATAAGATGGATTTCCACCCACTCTTTGGATGTTCTTCTGTAATTTAGTCTAAGAAATTAGTGCTCGGTTAAATTTAAAACCTTGCAGTGGAGATTGCAGAGCAGAAATTCTCTTGACGAAACTCGGGTTTCTGGCCTTGCACCAGTCCCAAGTTAACAATCCATATGACTCATCATAAGCAACTTGCCCTTCTCTGAGATAATAACTCCCTTGTAGGGCCCACAAAGCCCAGTCAAGGTCCCACTCAGCAGTGATACTCATAAAGCAAGTGAGGTATCGATTGTCAGCCAAATGAGTTCCAGATTGGTCAAATCCAAACTCAGAAAGAAACAACGGCCACCCTTGTTCGAGCAAGAAGCCAACTCTTAATAGTGTAGATTTCACCGCTGATGCACAAACATTGTTTGGGTTTCCATTCTCCCAATCACCGCCATCAGAGAACCCATACCAATGGAACTCATAGACTAATTTATTTGTGAAGGATAAGGTGGGTTGCTTTAATTTAAGAAAACTTAGGTCCTTGTCATAGTCTAGGCCTGATAGGATCACAAGGAGGTTTGGGTTTGCCGAATGCACCACCTCTGCACCTTCCTGCATGTACCTAATAGGGTAAAAGGAGAAATGATGTCACCTCCTTTTTTGTTGTGCCAACTGGGAACCAAAATCACCATGTGATTTGCAGTTTGGTACCAACTTAAACACGAATTGGTTAGGAATCAAATAGTCAAGTTTATATGAAAACTCGATGGGCCATTTGGCCATTTATGCTTGGCTTGAAATTGATTTTGGCAGTTTATATGTAGAAACAAGAAACACACACACACGCACACACGCACATATAAATATAGAGTTGGGCTACGGTACATTGCAATGTATAGACCATTTTGTGCATTGGATGGTAAATCGTTGGATTCAAAGTCCATACAGTCGATCCAAACCGTTCCACGTGATATCTATATTGAAATGTGCTTGGAGACCATATTTTACATTTTTCGGAAATTTTTTACTATTTGTTTAGAATTTTTGAAAATTGCTGTTTTTTTATGGTCCAGATATTTTTGAAAAAACAACAATTTTGTACCCATCTTAATAGATAGTAATAAATTTCCAAAAAATGTAAAATTTGGTCTTAAGGCACATTTTAATATGGAGAACGCGTTGAATGCTTCAGATTGAATTTTTGGACTTTGAATCCAGTGATTTAGAGTCCAATGCACAAGAGGGTCTATACATTGCATTGTACCGTAGCCCAACTATATATATATATATATAGAGATGGGCTATGGTGCATTGCAATGCATAGGCACCCTTGTGCATTGGACCATAAATCACCCATTCAAAGTCCAAATGACCGATCCAAACCGTTCATCTTGTTCTCCATATTAATATGTGCTTGGAGACCAAATTTTACATTTTTTGGATTTTTTTTACTATTTATTAAGCCACTTTGAAAATCGCTGATCCATTGGTCCAGAATTTTTCACTGTTTCGGAGCTGTGACCATTGGATCAGCGATTTTCAAAGTGGCTTAATAAATAGTAAAAAAAATCCAAAAAATGTAAAATTTGGTCTCCAAGTACATATTAATATGGAGAACAAGATGAACGGTTTGGATCGGCCATTTGGACTTTGAATCGGTGATTTATGGTCCAATGCACAAGGGTGTCTATGCATTGCAATGCACCATAGCCCATCTCTATATATATATATATATATATATATATTAGTTTGAAAAATTGCCCCCAGAATTTATGACTAAGAATCCATTCTACAAAGGTGAGTATCAATTACAGTACCTGTACCACAAAGTAAGATTTTGGTTTGGCCCCCGGAGCTCATTTCTAAGGCTCATTCCAACCACATTGGGTGTACTGTTAAACATAGTAGCGATAATTTTGAGACCGCTAAGCCATTCATCAGTGTCAAAATACTTGTCTCCGAAAAATCCATCTCCATCATACCGGCTACAGCACCAACTGGGCTTGCTTAATTGGTTGTCAAGTATCACCATTAGGTTACTTCTAGACAGAGCAGCGACCACTTCCTAATACAAATTTAGTAAGTCAGCACAACAAATGATTATAATATCAGATATTGCCTCCTACAAGGCTACTAGTGACACAAACTGTAATAACCAGCATGGCAGCATAGAACACAACTATAATAAAAGACTCAAATCATAAACTGACCTGATAAACCTGGATAAGGCTCAAATCAAGAAGTTTGGGGTTATTGACACTAACTCCTGCAACCGACTCATTCAACCCAAGCTGCAGCAGTGACTCGCGCAGAGTGATCGATCCGACTGAGGCATTAGTCACCATCTGCACAGCCCAGGTGTACCGTACACAGTTAAACCCCAGATCAGCCACCTTCTTGGCCACGAAATCGACCGGCTGCTTGCTCAAACCCTCAGCCGCCACCGGCTCAAGGTGAGCTGCCCAATTGACGCATGCCAGCTTGACTCGCTGCCCGGTGGAATCCACAATCCATCGTGAATTTGTGGAGAGAGGGAAGGAGGGGGCTGAGATGGAATAGGTATGGGGTAGGAGGGAGAGGAGGAATAGAGGAAGGAATAGTGGAGACATTAGTGGGTTGGAATTGGATTAGTGCAGGATTTAGGGGAATTATTTGGGGAGAGGAGTAGAGAGAGTGGAGTTGAGGAGTTCACGCTTCGCTATGGTGATTGCGGACACGGATACGGCAACTTTGCGGCGGGGTGGAACTTGGAAGCAAGAAGTGGTTGGTGGGTTGATTGCTTTGTTTGGACTTTGGAGTAATGAGGTTAGAAATGTAATCGAGAAAGAAGGTGAGTCCGCTTCATATATCTGCTTATCGACCAGAAATAAACGGTCCAATTACATCTGAATTTATTTTACGATTTTTTAATCTGATCTTAACTTTTTAGGATCTTTTAATCGAATTCATATAGCCTAAGGTAACAGAATATTTCTGTTTAGATCCGGACCGTCCGATCAGAATCCGCACGAATAATAAAAAGGCTCCCTTGTATTCCACTTTGACCGTAGGCTCAGATTGTGAAATATTCTGTTACCTCAGAGGATATGAACTCCTTTTAATCTGGTCTGAAGAGTTCCAACTTTAGTGAACGCTCACATCAATACCATTGTACAGTTCAATTTTAATCAGATTAGCGGTTTGAGGAATTGAAATTTAGAAAATTTTCATCACTCCGATAAATCATATATCAAACCTGATTTGATTTAGAAATTGATAAGTCACTCCATCATTGAAAATTTTTAAAAATTTAATAGTTCAGTTTTATCAACTTCTGATCAGCATATAAGCACCAAATTGACTACTCACCTTAATGAAAAACACAACTACCATTTTAGTTTTCAATTTCGATGAATTTGGTGTTAGTTGTCATGTCAGTTTTCACGATTGTAAATAATTATAACAACACTAAACTGCACGGATCTTGTCCAGCTAGACAGTCAAAAAAGAATTTCCATAAAAAAATTATGAAGTACTAACCTTCGGCTCAAATAAGCTAGGATTACAATCCAGTAATTCAATTTAGTGAGAATGTCATGTTAATTGCATACGAGGTTCTTGCCATCTCATGCATGTTCCCAGATATAAGGGAAACAATGTTGCAGAAATGTGTTCAACAAATCATTTGGCTTCCAAAACAATTCATTTGTAACAGATGATATCTTTATACTAATATTTTCTCGAAATGTAGTGAACTTACTTTCCTGTTCTGAAAGCAACTATTTAAAAACATGCTTGCCTCCATCCAATTCAGACAATTCTCGCTTGATTTGCAACCAAATGCAGTGCAGGAAACTATGTCTGGAATTTAGTACTTGCTAACAGATCAGACTGCAGTGTAAAAGATCCTATACACATATTATACATATAATCACAGGATACTTATTTTACAATATGTCACCTATAATTTTCCATGTGCACAAGGCTGGAAAAATATACTTGAAAGAGAGGGTGAGAAAGAATTCTCTCTTCATTGTAATATATACACACACTATTTCTATTACGATTAAGAGGAGCGTAGATCAACTATTTCAAATCTCAAATTAGGTTTGAAGTACACATGGCCGCAGCTTTCGTAAATCGAGCTGCCGTCTAGAGTTTCTGGGTGTTGGTGGAATCCACTCTCCTTGCACTCTCTCAAAACAGCCATGCCTCCAGGATCAGTTAACCGGAATATTCCATAGTGCCTAGAAGAAAGAAATTATAAAAATATATTAGGATTCTCTTTGCAAATTACACCCAGAGGCAGATCTTAAGGTAGTGCAGGGATGCTTAGTCACTCCATGATTTTAAAAAATTTCATCACGTGTATAGAAATTTAATTAAAATTTCAGCTTTTTAAAGTTTTTATATAGTTCAGCACCCCTCATGAAATGTTAAATGTGTGCTTGTAGCCTAGTTAGTGATTAGAATTCCATTTTGTGGTTGTAGAGACTTTGGGTTCAAATCCCAATGACAACATATTATGCTTTTACACATGTTATGCATTTTATGTTTCAGTCCCCCCAGTCTAAATTTTATAGTTCCGCCCTAATCACACCCCATGATTTGCTGTGTGTTGCATGTAATACCTGACCTTTCTGATTAAATGTGAGGGACAATTAATGAACCTTTAGATAGTTTGATAGAAAAGTTAATTTCCAACTTAGGTTCAATATCATGATGAACAGATAAGCAGGGAATCTGGTCATGTCTTATGAAAAGTTCAGTGGCAGTTTAGTCATTCTTTACTCCCCAAGCAAAAAATAGTTGATAAGCAAATTCCCAGAATCCATGGAATTTTGATGCCAGTTACCGAGTATGAGAACTGTGTGCTGGTTTCTTCAAATTTGGTAAAGATGGATAGAGTTTGCAAAAGTCCAACACTAGAGAAAATGTCATTGATATTGACTTGGGATGTAAGTTCGTTTATGGTACATGTCGGGACTTAAAACAAGGATTAACAAAACCATGTACTAGGATGCACCAATACAACCACCAGACAAATCCTCAGCATATGAGACCAATAAATGATAAATTTGCAACACTTCTAAAGCAATTTTAACAAATTTCACAAGAAACAAAATACAAAGAAAATCTCTACAGATTACTTGCCTTGTTTGATCAGTTGGAGCAATAACAATTGCCACCGCTTCTGGTAGCATGACCTGAAAAGACAAATAGAAAACAGAAGAAGTGATACTGGCATACTGCTGTGACAGTATGTACAAGGTAACATCTTTTAAAACTTGCCCTTAGCGAAATGGAATTAAAGTACAAATTAGCTGTTCTAAATTCTGAACAAAAAGTAGAAGAATTTCATTTTAAAATAGCCTTTGTACCTGATAAGAAAAATGAGTGTGCAAATCAATTGACGACAAGAAGCATGTTTGAGAAGGATGGGTCTAGTTATTAAAAAAGAAGGAAATTAACATTCAAACCACAGTGAATAGCACAATTCTAGAATAGTAGAAGTTTAATTTAAATAACACACTTCTATTCTACTGTATTTGCAAATACACAACTCCTCAAGTTTGCACCCCAACACCTAACAGTGAAAATAATTTGCAATTAATATGGAAACTAACTGTTTGCACCCCTAAGCCCAAACCACGTATGTGAAGGCAAATTGGAATGAGGAAAAAGTTGGGTGTATGTGCAAATTGGGAGTGCCTACTTTGTACAGAATAAGTTTATGCTAAGTTAGAAAGGTACATGTATCCATCCAACAGGAATAAGAGACAGCTCTGCTAGAGTTGCGTGTATCTCTTCTTCATTTGATGCTTGACACTGTCAGTACCCAAAGGAAAAAAGTTTTACAAAGCCAATAAAGTAACAGTAATAAAAAGTGACAAATTTATGAAGGAGATATGACATGCATGAAATTGACCTAAGTACCCTTCCCCTCACAGTTTATCTGAACAAAATCAGAAACAATGAGGGGCGACATTGGTATCTTGTAGCAATATAGCACGAAGTAACTTTCCGTGTTTTTAGAAGGGTTCTTTCATATCATTTAGCATTTAGGGATATACATAACACTTCTTTATTTAATTTTAGATATGACATTTGAAAGTAAATGAAGGCAAAATTGTTTCTTCTCACGGACATACTGAATGGGCTGTTGTTTCCTGCTTTGGAATTACCAATGTCGTTACATAGTAAATCCCGTCCTTCTGTAAACAAAAAATGAATTAATAATATTTTGTCCACGAAATTCCAAATATGATCAAGTGACAACTGCAGTAGTGACTAATATTTTGATACAACACTTACTGAAAGAAATGCCCCAAAAACAAGCCCCCAGTTCACTAAACTCCCCATGTTTTTCAACAATTAAAACACAATCAAGTCTCAAATTTGCAATAAAACCACCATTCAGTTGTGGAACTCCAACTCAATTAAGGAAATAATCCTCAATTGACCTCAACTGTGATAGGAATGAAAAACATACCGACAGAAAACCCAAACAAGAAAAATAAAATCGAAACCCTGCAGTCAACCAGGCAGTATGGCAAACAATATTGTGATTTCAAATGGTTAGTATACAAAAATTATCTTACAAGAGATGCACCAAGAATCCCGCATGTCTCCAGATTGCTACTTGTGTTCTCCTTAGCAAGTTCCATGAATTCTTCTATTAATCGGACTGACTACATAAAATGGAAAAAAAAATGATAGAGCAACATGTTTATATATATTGAATTAGGTATGACTTCTATTAACTCTAAAGGCTCAAGCAGCTTATTGGTGACTAACAAAAGCTGCATCAGCATTGAAAACCATAAACCTATGGCAATAGTAGCAGTTTTCTTAAAATTTCCATAAACAAAATAATGTTTTTTTTTTTATTTGGACATGTGTGCATCTGCAAGCATTAACTGGACCCTAAAATAGCATTAGTTAGGTTCGATTAAGGCTATGGTCGAGCCACAATAAAAGAGTAAAAAGAGAAAATAAAAATACACATGGAGTCCAGCTAGCATGTAACAAACCAAAAGGGACCAAAACAGTACCAATATCTTAATGTCATCCCATGTAGGGAAACATAATCAGAGAATGGGAGAATGGAAGTACTCACAATGTGCATGTCATGCAAATTTCTTGATAAATAGGAATTGCTCTGTGAATAGCCATCCTCACTCATTTCAGAGTCAGTGAAATGAGAAATATCAACCATACTGTCCTCATCCTCAATCCACGAAACTATTGATGACGAAAATTGGTGCTTCACTGGGTGCAGTGAAGGCTTCATCTTTAGAAAAGATGTCACAGGTGCTCGGTCTCGTGCCTAAAACATTAATGAAGCACCTTTTTTAATAAAATGAAAGAACGGTAAAATTTCTAATTAAGAGTCATTTGCACATACATCACCCAACTTTATTCTTCTTTCAAAAGATGCCCCTGATTTCTCAAATTTGCCAATAATACCCAACGTTTATCATATTTACAAGATGCGGGGTTTAAGGACACTCATTACCTACTGGGTGCCAGTTTGCACATTAGCATGTATCAAGCCTAATTTACGACTGGCTCATAATGCATGGTTAATTTTAGCTATTTCAAAACTATCAGACAAGGAATGACATCACAGTATGGTACATCCCAGTACTTGTATGGTAGATGAATTTAATGAATACTTTGTTGTCAGCTATACTTCATACATTGAGATTCTAACTAGCACCATTTAGCACAAAAAAGGCTTCTACCAAGCCAACAAACAAAGGAAGAACAATAAAGGGAGGATGATACATCAAATTTGAATTGACGAGTATATCAACCAGTGCACAAAGGGACACAAAAGCAAATTAATCTGGTACCATCATCCTTCACTGAGATTTAACAGATAAGCAATAAAAACTAAATTTGAGGTAACATCAACTTATTGACACCTTCAGATTGTATATGCACAATGAGCCAAAACAATAGTAGGCTATTAGCTTTCCCTTTTTGACTAATTGGGCTGTGAAGGTGTTTGGGAATCACAGTGTTTCCCACTCTTCCCTGCACAGGATGGAACCTAAATAATATTTGATCAGAATGAATTTGGTCTCAAAATTACGATCAGAAATCAGAATCAATTTAAGGTTCCCTCCATAATATTACACAAATACAGTAAGTCCCAATTTATGCTTGTATCCTTGTACAAGTATATAAACAAGCAAATGATTTTCATACCATCAATCAATAAATAAATCAAGAAATAAAGCCAGCAATCTCATGTCTATACATCTACCTAAAATCAGACATATGCTCTAAACAATTTGATATCGGGACGACAAGTCAAACTACGCAAGAACCAATATAAACCCTAATTCCTGAGAGATTTCATGAAATGTGATAAGCTGAGACGAACGCGCTCAATAGATTAGAGAACTAAACTTACCTTTCAGATGGTTGGTTTGAGATCGGATATGAAAAGGAAGAGATCAATTATTGCAAGAGGAGAGGCATGGCACATGGAATGATGGAGAGAAAGAGAGACGTAAAGATAGAGTGGTAGCTTTCGGCGGGAGATGGGGAAAGTGTGAAAGCGGATAGAGAAGAGAGGTGTCATGTCGAAGAGCGCTCTCCAGTCCAACGTGGCATTCGAAAACGATGGTGCCGACTGCCGCGCCGCACTTGTCCACTGTACTTCTTCTTGATCGGATCTCCTGTGCGCATCTCCTGTTCCTGATTGTGTAACTCGACTCTGTGAAGCGGGCCTCATCTCCTAAGTCCTAATTAATAGTATCTGCACACAATTGCACACTCTATCTCTTCTAACAAGTGCACTTTTAGGTTTTATTCGTAGAACTAGGGTGTTCTTGCGTATCCTCCCACGTCCCAGGTTATCTGACTCATGCAAATTGAAACGGACGGCCCAGATTTACTCTCAGCCGGTGCCTATTCAGAATAGCGTGGGGCAGTATTATTTGTGCTTTGAGTTTCGTGCCAAGTTAAAACAACAATTATGAACCGTCCATTTCAATTGTCCTCAGTGAGGCCCAGATTTACTCTCAGCCGGTGCCTATTCAGAATAGCGTGGGGCAGTATTATTTGTGCTTTGAGTTTCGTGCCAAGTTAAAAGAACGATTCTGAACTGTTCGTTTCAATTGTCCTCAGTCAGGTAAATTGAGGGGATGTGGAAACTAAGTCGAAAATTTAAAATATTTGAATGTAGATGCATCACTAAAAAAATAGATGAGTTTCACGGTTCATATTTGTCGTTTGAAACTAATTCAATAGATTTTAGTGTTGAGTTCACAAAGGAACTTAATAAACTTAAGAACACCCAAGTTCTACTCCATTTTTATCCTCAGAAGTATGTAGTCATAGCATCTATCATAAATAAAATTAAAATTAATTTAGAGTTATTTTAAAAATTAATTAAAATTATCATGTTAGATTAAAAAATAAGAATTGAAGTTTACTAACGTGAGAATTAATAAGTAATTTATTTTAAAAAAAGTTGTTAATTATAAAAATAATTGTGCATCTCAATTTTTCCTTAAACTTTTTTATCATATTAGATTAGAAATTAAAAGAATCCGACTATAGCACGAAGAGTAGATTATATATGGGCTGAACATGGGCTTTATTCCAAAATCAAGCCCAGTGGCAAGCTATAGACTTATCCAAAAAATAAAAATAAAGCTCTAAACAACACTTTTTTTTTGGGTCTCATAAACGCCCCCTTAGGCTTCTAAACAACATATATTAAAGAGTTGTTTTAGCAGCTTAGCTTCACTATATATAATATATAAACTTGTCTTATATTATTTGTTTCTCTAAGCGAAGTGGAGCAAGTGTAACTTAGGGAACACCTGTTGATAACACCACAAAATGTCCCTTATTTTAAGCTATTCAAGGGCCATCTATGAGGAATTCCACTATTGAAGTGGAAGCGTGGCGTGTCGGTTGTATAGAAAAAAAGAATAAATGATGAAATTCTTGGTCTACTTTATCTAGTTTTTCTCTATCGTTCCTAGTGGACCTAGTTTAATTATTATCGATATTACAGTAGACATCACTATCATATATTAGAAGTGATAGCATAGAGAACCAATAAGAGATGTGCATGAAGACCTTTTCAATATGTTTATCTAAGTGCATGACATAATATAATATATAAAGATGGGTTAACTATTAAAAAGGATATTTTACTTCCCGCTCTTATCTTCATTTTCAAAGTTCAAATGTTTGATTCGAACCTTTCAACATGATCTTCATATTAAAATGTGTTTGGAGACCAAATTTTACATTTTTAAAATTTTTTACTTTCTTTTTAGAATTTTTGAAAATCACAGCTTTTTGATTGAATAAAATAATAAAAAAATTCAAAAAAACAATGGTTTTCAAAAATTCTAGAAAAATAGTAAAACATTTCCAAAAAAATGTAAAATTTGGTTTCCAAGCACATTTTAATATAAAGATCATGTTGGAAGGTTCGAATCGATTATTTGAACTTTGGAAATGAAGATAAGAGCGGGAAATAAAATATCCTCTTTAATTCCCAA
Source organism: Carex kokanica (assembly GCA_025461125.1). NCBI lineage: Eukaryota > Viridiplantae > Streptophyta > Magnoliopsida > Poales > Cyperaceae > Carex > Carex kokanica. The sequence goes on from JAJGRX010000112.1 coordinate 1,232,731, forward strand.
AGCAAGTTAGCTCATATATATAGTGATGCTACGATGATTTGGGAAGTAAATTTGGTGTTTTACTTCCCGCTCATATCTCTATTTTCAAAGTTTAAATAGTCAATCCGAATTTCTCAACATGATCTTTACATTGATGTGCTTGGAGACCAAATTTTACATTTTTTTCAATTTTTTTACTATTTTTTTTAGAATTTTTGAAAATCAATGATTTTTAAATTTATTTTTTATTTTTATTTAATGAAAAACTGTTATTTTCAAAAATTCTAGAAAAATAGTTAAATATTTTCAAAAAATGTATAATTTAGTCTACAAGCACATATCAATATGAAGATCATGTTGAGAAGTTCGAATCGACTGTTTGAACTTTGAAAATGAAAATATGAGCATGACGTAAAGCGAACGTTTTACTTCAGGCTCATTTTCGGATTTTCAAAGTCCAAAACAGTCGATCCAAACCGATAGATGTTCAATCTATATTAAAATCTGCTTGGAGACCAAATTTTACATTTTTTAGAATTTTTTTTACTATTTATCAAGCCACTTTGAAAATTGCTGATCATATAATCCAGAATTTTTTTGCACTGTTTTTACTATTCACTCGGATTAGTAATTTTCAAAGTGGCTTAATAAATAGTAAAAAAATTAAAAAAAATGTAAAATTTGTCTCTAGGCATATTTTAATGTAGATTGAACATCTAACGTTTTGGATCGACTGTTTGAACTTTGAAAATCCGAAAACGAGCCCAAAGTAAAACGTTCGCTTTACTTTGCAAAGTACAATAACCCATCTCTCGCTCTCTCTCTCTCTCTCTCTCTCTCTCTCTCTATATATATATGACCAAAGAATCTCACTTTCAAGGGAAACAAACATGCATGTGACATACTATTTTTTATCATATATAATCTCAAATTAAGCATTATGTGTAATATATTAAGGTCATGTTCGGTTGTCAAATTTTAGTTGGGAATTTGATGGGTTCGGGTCAAATGAGTTTTTGATCCCATTTTGGCGTTCGGCAGTAAAATTTTGGACCATAATTTCTCATGGAATAACCCATCCAATTCTAATTTAGTGCAAATATTCGGGGATCAAAAACATTTGCTCGTAAGTCATAACCTCATATTTTTGTTCCCACTTACTCTCTCTCCTCTCTCTTTCAACTAATTTTAAGCTTTTTAATGATTTTGTCGCTATCTCTCTTACCAAACTTCTTTATAACAGACACATAAGAAGGTGTATATATAAATAGCTCTCTATTTGTTTACTTTCGGCAGTGGGACTAATCAAAATTGAATTCCGAACTATCTCTCCTTATTATTTTAGTTTTTTGAACCACACCCAGCGACAATATCTCTATTTACTTGTTATGACTAAATTAAAAGAAGAGTATGCACCGCATCTCTAATATTTTGTAATTTAACCGGTATATAATATATATATTTTTAAAAAGAGGCAGTATTGATTTTATGAACCACACCCAGCACAACTGCTTTATTTGAAATGTTAATTGTTGTTACTAATTTTAATTTTTTTCTTATTTTTTTAATTACATAATTGAAATGTTTGTTTGTTTTCTGATTTTTGTATTTACATATTTTAAATGTTTGTTTGTTTATAAATGTTCATTTTTTTAAATATTTTTAAATGTTTATTTTTAGTAATGTTTCATCATATTATTATTTAATCATTTTTATTTAATTTTATTATTATAATTTTATTAATAAATATAATTGTATAATTTTAAAAAATTAAACAAAATGAAAATTTTGTATTAATCACCACAATGATCAATTTGTTAATTTAATTTTAAATAATTTGTTGGTGATTTAATTAAGAAAAATGGAAATATTGTTATGTTATTGTTTTAATTGATTTAATTTAATTTGATTAATAATTATTTTATTGATATCAAGTATTTTAGAAAGAAAATAGGATTTACGCCAACTATTCCCATGATACAACCGAACATTCTCATAATTATTCCCGTACATACTTTTAAAAAGTGGGTTTCCGAATTCATCAAATCCTATCTCGCATAATCCTGTGACAAACGAACAGGCCCGAAAACTGAGGAGAACAAATGAGAATTGAATCAAATTCGGTCTGATGTACAATAACAGTCTCGTTTGATCCGCATTAAGATCCACACAGTCCAAAGTGAGTACGAATCTTAACACGGATCTCATAGTTCCGACTGAGCATCTGACCGACCCCCATTCTGTAATATCGAGTAACTGATCTTTTGAATCCATGGCCAAAATAATATTTAATAAACTGATGATAATATAATATAGCATCTTTTGAGTAGCTGAATCTTTTTGTGGTTTATTTTTTTGAAAATCTCATTTACAGTGTTTTTCTTTTCTCCCTCTTCTTTTCTCGAATTTGTATCCTCTGCATTAACTCAAACTTTTGCATTAATACATCTCACCCGTCCAATTAGGATCCGGGCCAATCTGGTCTAAGTAAAATGCACATACCTCTGTAATATTCGTGTCAATATAGATCGGACGGTCTGAATTCACTCTACATTAACCCAAACTAAGTTTGGGTTGATGGAGAGGTCGAGAAGATACGAATTCCCTTTTCTCTCCTGTCTTCCTTTTAATAAGGTTGTTCTAGAGTCCGCCTTAAAGGTCTACTGATTCATGGGTTTTATCTCGTCTTCTCTCTTTAATCATGTATATCTCGTTGTATCATTTCCTCTCTTTTTTTCACTCTCTCTCTCTCTCTATATCAGACACTTGTGTGGTGGATCACTTTGTGCCAGATTTTTTGTGGATTCAAAGTCTCTTCGGACTGTGCAGTATGCGTAGCGAGCCATTTTGTGTGGCGGGTCGTCTGCTACTTGAAGATACCTCTTCTATTTAGCGAATTGTTTCATGTGGCGGGTCATGTTTTTAGACTCATATTATTTTATTTTGTTGAATGCGGCATTGTTTGTAAATTTCTTTTTTTATTTCTTCTTGCATTTCTCTTCGGTTTCTATATTTTTACTTTTTTTTTAACTTAATGAATATTAATAGACAAAAAAAACGATTACTTCAAAAATTAGAAATTATTGGTCTTGTTGTAAACAAGTGCTTTCAAGTCCCTTAATTTTGACCAAGTATATCAAGTACCTCAAACAAAAGATTGGAGCTATACGAGCATTAGGTTTTGATTAAGTGATAAAAATAATATTTTTTATGTAGATGATCATAATTTTGATAAAAAAAATTCTATATGAATATAAAGAATTCATAGTAGGTCCGATGCCCATCGGACCTACTTTTGTTCGATGGGTGTGATGACCATCCGATCAGCATCAAGATTCGTGCAATACGCATCAAAATTCGTGCAAGTCTGTATCAATTTCTGCACGCACAGATTGAATGCTAATCGTACGATGGTAGAGTTAATTGAACTTAAAAATAGGTCCGATGCCCATCAGACCTACTCCTATCGCGAATATAAAATAGTTGGGTGCTATTACCTTTACTAAAAAAATTGGAGCTATAAAAGAAAAATGTGGGTGAGAGAGAGCGCGCGCGCTATACTTGACCGCCATTAAAAAAAATAGAAAGCGCGTTGACCAAATTCAATTGGACAGTAAACACTCCAACTGGGTGCACAAAATGGGGGAGCCATAGCAGCATAGGATGACGTCGGCAGGTCCGTTGTGTTATATAAGGATATATGTTAGTCCCTCCAATGGAAACAGAAGAAACAACCAAGATCTCTAGCGCTCTCAACTTCCCATTACCTTTTGAAACCCTGCCAAGCAGAGAAATTCGGAATGACAAAGGAGAAGGTTAGCTCATTTTTCTCTCTCTCTCTCTGGATTCAAGAAATGTGAGAGTATTTAGAGGATATTCTAGAGTTGAATTTCTAGTGGGAAATTATATTTTGAAAAATAATGCAGGAATTGAGTGCTCTTGAGCAACTGAAATATGGTTTTGATCATTTCAAGAAGGAAGTCTATGAGTAAGTATTATGAGTCTCTGCTTTGCCTTTTCATTTCCTTTTTTGTTTTTGTTTTAATTGAAAGAAAGCCTTCTCATTTTTTTTTCTCATTCAGTTACTTAAGTTACAGCTTGGAGGGACTTTATTTGTTTCCTATTTTTACACTACATTTTTAAAAGATACCAGCTGATTATCCTTTCTTGCTTTTTCTCAAGGGTCCGGATCTCTAAAGTAATTTCAATTTTTGAGTTTCAATCCGGACCGTCCGATCAGAATTCAAGTTATTCCAGTCCAATTTGGAAATTTAGGATGTCCTTCAATATTTGTGCCAAAGCTGATCAGACGGTCTGGATCCAAACTCAAATTTTGAGTTACTTTAGTGATTCCAAACTCAAAAGGCATCACCAAATAGATCAAAATTTTCAGTGTGTTTAATTTGTTTCTCCTGATTTGGAACATTCTCATGCATTTTCAAAGTTGCTATTTTATAGGAAAAAAAATATTAGCTCAAGTACATATCCACTTTCTATAAAAAGAAGACATAATTTTTGCAAGCTCTGACCTTAATTATTTGATTTGACAGATTTATTCGACCTATTATATGAAGTACCCATTCCTTCTGTTTTCTAAATTCAAATTAGTTAAATATTTTTGTATTTTATTTTTCTTTCAGGAAGGATATCAAGAGATTTGAACAACTTGCCGAGGAGCAAAAACCAAAGGTAATTTATATTCGAGTATTTGCCTCCTTTTTTTTTCTTTCATTATTATTTAGTCAATGGGGTATTTTTTTTCCCGCTCTTTGACTATTTCCACTAATGAATAAAGTAAAGATATTGTACTTTGTTGAAAATATTGATGCACATCAATTTCTTCAAAAAAAAATTTACAAAAATAAAGAGAAATGCACATCGAAACTATACATGGAATATTTGACTATTAAAGTATTCAAGCTGGCGTGTTTATAAGTATCAATGTTCTAAATAGCGTTTATAGTGTCATAACTTGAAGGCTATAAAAAAAATTATAGCGAATAGCGTAGCTATGCTACATAGCGTTTTTTTTTTACAAAAATTATATTATATATTTGTACTAAATATCACCATTAACTAAAGTCTCATAGAACAATAAATAACACCAAATTAATTAAGAAATTATAATATTCATATTGAACAAATACAAAGTTCAAATTGCGGTTCAAAATATCCATAGTAATATCATAAAATATCGATCTTTTTCTATTCAAAATATCTTAAGCATCATGATTCATGCCTATTTGAAACAATGACCAAATGACAATCTAAGTCCATACTTTTTTGAAATTATAACCAAATGCCTATCTAAAAAACTTTTTATGAAGCGATTTGCTCAGTTAATGTCAAAAGAAAGAGTTTTCGAAATCAACTTTCAATTGAAATAGAAACAAAAGTCGAAATCAAGGTGAAATAGGAACAAAAGTAGAAATCAGATTTTAATTAAAAGTTAAAACTACCTAGGTTGTTGCCTTGTTGGGATGGTTGTTCCTTGAAACTTTCCTATTTCTAGCTCGCTGTAGCTTCTTTTTTTGGTTTCGTTTGAGCAATCAAGCCATCAAAGTGATTTGGGAAGGTCGCCTGGGAAGGTCGCCAATTTAAAATTTTCCCAATTTCAGCGATAAGGGTTTCCTTCTCGACAACAAAATAAATTGATTTCGGTTTGGGCAAATCAAAAAATCTGTAGCAACAAGCTTTCAATTGATTTCGGTTTGGGCTTTATTTAACTTTTTTGGGCTTTTATTTAAAGCCCATATAAATTGCCTAAAAAAGCTCATTATGCATAGCGTGCGCTATTTGCGCTACACGCTATGCGCTATAGCGGCCGTAACTCAATTAGCGTATTTTGATGCCATAGCTTAGCGTTTAGGATCAAAAAACACTATAGCGCGCTATTTAGAACATTGATAAGCATCGTTGTATAACTGCAAATAGTTAGTTTTTATCCAGAGACAATTATCAAAAGAGCCTAGCTATATTATGAATGTGTGTTTTTTTAATCCTGTTTTTTTAGCATAAGATAAGAAAAGATCTTCAAATCAATTCAAATAAATACACACTGAGTTTTAAACCTACGATCACTTACATAGAAAGCAATATCTTAATCAATTGTTGTTATTCTTTTTTTTTAGCTCACAAAAGATGGTTTAGCCGTTTAGATTACCACAAACCAGGTGAAAAACCAGCATATATTATAAAGGTAGGATAACATTTTAGAAATAGAACATACTTGTACATATTTTAAACTATAAACAATTTAAAAATAATCATAGTATGGTCTGGTTTCGGATACGGCCATGGAAGTGCAACTATGGACGACCAATTTTTAATTTCATTACTTATTATAAAGCATGTGATGTAAATATTAATTTTGACATTAGATCATGTGTTATTGTAATTAAAACTCTTTTCGTTATTTATAAAATTTATTGACAGTAACTTGCCGCCAACCGTAAAAAAAAAAAAAAAAAATCATAGTACAAGAGATATAATGTTTTTTAGTTTTTTTAATCAGATGTTAAAAAACATGCACACGTTCTTTGACATGGGCAGTCAAGTGTTAGATTTATGACCAGTTATTTGCTCATATTAATTACAACTAATATTTCCAATTGATTCACTGATCACTTCTATTAATTCTCATATTTTTCCCCAAAAAAAAAACACCCTCTTGTTAGTTTTGGTTGGAGCATCAAGAGCACCGTGAAAATTTTAAAAATTAGTAGTAGTCATGCAAATCAAGAATCATTGACAACCAACAATTGCCATATATTTGGAGTCTTTCTGTCAAATTCGATTTATAAAGAATTGTAACATTGCATTAGATGCTTTTGAACAGAGAATTGGCCTTCAATTTTATGATTAAGACAATGGTCTCTACTTAAAAGATTGTATGTTCAAAATATAGTTAGAAAAAAATTTCTTATAAATATTTAAAATTGAAGGACTGAATATTTATTTTTATCTAAAAAAAGAAAGTCGAACAAATGCGTTCAAAAATTTAGACATAGCAATTATTTTGAAACCCAAAAGCATGTTTAAAATTCTTTATTAAATCCATGACAGAAAAAAAAAATTCACATATCTGTTGTGCCACGGATCTCATATGTAATTCTTTTTAAATAGGTATTTAATTCAAGAGTGATGCTTCTATGGACATAAGGACCTATTTGTAAAATGAACATATTTTCATTTTCAAAGTTCAAACAGTCGATCCGACCGTTCAACATTATCTCCATATTAAAATGTACTTGGAGGTCAAATATTACATTTTTTTTGAATTTTTTTTACTATTTATTAAGTATTTTACAAAAACTAGTCAAATTCAGACCATTGAATTTTGTAAAATACTTAATAAATAGTAAAAAAATTAAAAAAAAATGTAAAATTTGACCTCCAAGTACATTTTAATATGGAGATAATGTTGAACGGTCGGATCGACTGTTTAAACTTTGAAAATGAAAATATGTTCATTTTACAAAAAGGTCCTTATGTCCATAGAAGAATTTGCCTTAATTTTAATGATTAAGACAATATGTTTTATGTAAGAGGTGAAATCCAACAAAGGTTTTTCAAAATATTTAATCCAAGTTGAAAATTTTGTTCCATCTTATCTTTATCTAAATTACCAAGTAGGGATTAATTATTGACTTCTTTCTCTACCTAATCATAAAAGACAGATTCTTTCGAAAGCAGTATTATTACAATATAGAATTAGGGTAAGTTAGTGAGTGCACATGTCTATTCACGTTGCTTTTTTTAGAAAATTATAGCGCATGGGCTACCTGCTTCCACTGTCCACTAGAAAAAAATTAGAAATATTACACATATTCCAAATTTAATTAGTTATTTGCAAACCAGAAAAAGAGTTGCAACTTACAACGCATTACAACCGTGTCCCACAACGATATTCAAAGACTCAGAGAATCTACGTCCCAGCAACTAAAATGAGTTTCTAAATAATTATTAATCTCTTTTTAAATATTAAGGTCTCTAAAATTTCTAAATCTCAAATCCCTGAAATTAATGTTAGAGTTTCTATTAAGTCACGTTAGTAACAAATTAAAAAAACAGAAATAATTTGAACCAATTATTTGATCAGCATGGAATTTATAAACAGTTTCCTAATAATACATTTTACTACATTGTTTCTAAATAAAAAAAACTCTCACATATCTCTAAAACTGAATTATAAATTGTCACATCAGAGTAGAACTCTAATAGTACCATAAATGTAGATATTTTTTTTTCTCTTTCCAGACTTCAACTAAAAGTTGTGAGCCGTTTCAATAAATTTGGACCATTCATCTTATAATTCATATCATAGTGCTCTAAGGTTATGTTTAATTGCTAACATTAAGAGGATTAAATCTATTACTTCAACTTAGGATGGCTCAAGTTATTTTTATTTGATTAGAATTTGTTACTTAAATTATGGAACGTGGAAAAAGAAATCGAGGAATAAATGTCTCTGATAGACACAATGAATTTTACAAAGAGTAAGTTAATTCGTCTGAATAGATGGATTAACTTACTCCACTATGCCTTATATCTTACTCTATCATATTCTTTCTATTTTAATGTGTTTGACATAGGAGTGAAAACGGAGCGAATATGAAGTGGATAGTTGTAAAACTATATTCATATTCTTTTTTAATTTTCCGGATACGAATACGGATCGGATATCAGCCGGATACAGATACGGATATGGATCGAATTGGATATTTATTAAAATAATATTAAAAAATACCAAAGTTCATAATATTTATCTAATTTTAATGGTGAATAACAATATTTTTTCATAATATATATTAAAATATATGATATATATCTACTATTCGGATACGGATAATTGAAACGTAAAATCATATCAGTATCCATATCCACACAGATATTTGAATATTAGATATCCACATCTAATATTTCAAATACGAATCGAATACGGATCAGATATTATCCATACCGTTTTCACCCCTAGTTTGACAACTTAAAAGTGAAAAGTAATCCCTTGCTCCCCTCTTATTCATTTTTTACTCACAACCAAACATAATCTATTTTCGCATGAGATGAACAGTCTAGATGTAAAAGTCCCATAAAATATGTACTACAGAAGAGGAAAGGAACCTTCGTATAAGCCAGCAAACAAAGTTCCAAATTGGATGAGGTTTTATATTATCCTAGGAAATTATAAAAGGAATGTTTTAATATATATTCAATGTTTTTATGATACATGCATTTAATATTTTGAAAAATATTATTTACTTAAAAACAGGGGCGGAACCAAGGCAGGGGCCAGCCTAGGCCCTGGCCCCCCCTTGGCCCCAGAAAACATACACAGGCCCTTTAATAAAAAAAAAAAATTAGTTGGAGATTACGATTGATTTCTGGTTCTTGGCCCCCCCTTACCGATTATTCCTGGTTCCTGAGCCCTTGGGCCCCCCCTACCGATCATTTCTGGTTTCGCCACTGCTTAAAAAGATGAAATTGTATATGTGATCTTCATCATTAAGGTACACACTTAAATTTGACAAATATTCTATTGAAATAATAAATAATCAAATTATAATTTTTATTTTCTAATTTAAATGATAATTTTTGAGATATTAGTTCTGGGTATCATAAAAATTAGAAGTTATATATAAAAGCATTTTTAATGAAGCTAAGCACTTAATCACTTCCCTAATTAGTTCCTACTCGTTATATTTCAACGTACCAGAAAGTGTTAATTAATTGCTTTACTGCCAGTATGCAACCCGTTGCTGCTTTCGCAATAAACATGTATAAGTCTAATGACATTAGCCGGTTTTATTTTTAAAATTTTTGTTGTTTCAATTTTTTTAAATGTGGAGACGCATAGGAGAAAAACCCTCATCAATTTTATCTACCAAAAATCTCAGCAACCAATTGGTTAAAATTTATTCATACATTGATACATATCATTCTCATAATTTTTTTCAAACAAAATTGGTTAATTCTGAGATTGTAACACATGTTGCAGTTCATGGTGATTGCATGCGCAGATTCGCGTGTCTGCCCATCGACTGTCTTCAGTTTTCAGCCAGGAGAAGCGTTCACTGTTCGCAACATCGCTGCTTTGGTGCCGCCTTTCTGTGAGGTACCGCTATTAAATATAATGCACACCACAATATTTCTTTTGCTGTTGCATTCCTATTGTGTTTTTAACTAATTTGCTCCTGCAAAATCTTGAAAAATCTGTCATTTTATTCCAAATGCAGCATAATTCTCTAATTAAAATTTAACATTATGATATTTGTTTAATGTTTAATTGAGTTATAATTGCAGAAAAAGAGGAACTCAGGGGTAGGGGCAGCTCTAGAGTATGCTATTGAAATTCTCAAGGTGCTCTTTTTTTCGTTAACTGTTTTTAAGAGAATTATTTAGTTGTTTGTTTTTTCTCTGAATATGACACAAAAGTTCCGTAGTTAATGAAAAAAAAAAAATTACTGTGATGGTACTGTTATCAAGTGAATGTTATGAACGAAAAATTTGGTAAGAGATCAGCTTTTCTTTATTCTCAAATTAATAAAAGCAGTAGGAAGTAGGAATTGCTCATTTGCCCAAGGAAAATTACAACATCTGAGATAACCGCAGATATTATATGCCGAATTGATTTTCCAGGAGCCCCAGACAATAATAATTCAGAAAAAAAGGGGCTAAAATAAAATCAATTACATCAAGCTGTAAGGAATAATTGGTGAACGTAACATTGTTATAATTAGATTCACTCTATTAATGGTACTGAATATCATTCTTTTTCTAATCAAACTTCTCTATTTTTCTATTAAAATTGAAATTGAGCAGGTAGAGAACATAGTAGTTGTCGGGCATAGCCGTTGTGGTGGAATCAGGGGACTCATGTCAATATCAGAAGACAGTCATAACTGCGAGTATGCATAAGCCTCTTCTTAGTTCTTAATTTGAATGTGACTAAGATAAAATTATTATTGCTAACTCAGGGTACCAGTAAAAAAAAAAAGTTAAAAGAAAAACGAAAAGGAAAAGCAACCACTAATAGATATAATACTACACCATTATGTCTTCTTTCATAAGTTCTGTTTGAATCGGTAAAATAGTTGCCTACTATTTTAAAAAAATAAAAAGAAATCAGTAAAATGGAGCTATTTGATTTTAAACATCATCAAAGCATGTGCAGAACTTCAGTAATAAATGATACTTTTGGAATTTGGAAACAGTGATTTCATTGAAGATTGGGTGAAGATTGGTTGGTCAGCGAGGGAAAGAGTGAAAGATGAGCACGGCACGTTGCCGCTTTCTGACCAATGCAGCTATTGTGAAAAGGTTTCTTATTCCTTCCACCAATCATTTTCTCACCATTTTCAAATCTCATCTTTGATTTTTTGTGGAATTTTATTTTCTCATATTCCCTTCTCCTTTTTCCCTTTTAATTCTTAAAAAAGTAAAGAATGTTTACTTACTGGTACCTACAGGCTACAGGTATTTGTACATCAGATTGTTTTGTTATAAAGGTTATTAAAATGACTAAAGAAGAGAAAAGCGCTTGCTAGTTGGTATCTCTTTTATAAAGAGTAAGAATACATAACAACAACCCACTCCACTGATTCCTCTCCTAAAAAATGGGAGAAAATAGCTGTTGATTCGCCCTTCTAAGAAATACCAACTAAAAGAAGAAAAAAAAAATTTAGTTTGTGGAACCCAAAGATAAACGAGGCTATACGTTTAAAATAACAATTAAGAGAAGTAAAATAATGGAGAACAGAATAATCAGGTACAACACCATACTGGTACCAGTATAACTTATTTTAAAATGGATAAACATTTTTCAGGAAGCAGTAAACCTGTCCCTCAACAACTTAAAGACGTATCCATTTGTCAAAAAAGCCATTGAGAAGAACAGTGTGAAGCTAATCGGCGGCCACTACGATTTTGTTGATTGCGAAATCACTGTATGGGAGGCTTAAGAGTGTACCTCAGATTAAGAGAAATATCACGATGTGTTCACTTATTATAGTTGACACCGGTTTTTTGTATTTTGTGCTTTAGGTCATCTATTATCACTGTAATTGTTTAATAGTGTTCTGGTGCAAGTACAAAATTTGGAGAAATTTGTATGTTAATGTGTTGGTGTATGTCAGACAGCTAATGATGGATTCTGTGAGTTGCATTTTACTAAATATGTTTATATTTTTATATTTGTTTCCCTCCGTGATTTCGAGATAAAAATATATATTGCCCCTCCAAACGGGTCAGGTGGATTCACACTATTTCACCACTGTGGTATCCAAAACATGAACAAAAAGAAACGGTATATATTTCAGCATCAGAAAACAAAACACAAAATTATCAATTTTTTACCTCAAAACGGCGAAAAATATTAATTTAAATATTTCTTCTGAATTTCCATGTGCTAACCCTGGTGCTTTATACCTCATACAACCTCTTAATTAACCTGGAGCCTCTCCATGAGCTTCTCTACCATAGTTCTCTGTTGTGTACCACTCAGAAACTCAGACCTCATTATTGCATTTGACACGAGAATTACATTATCAGGAGAGGAACCATTTACCTGTACAATGAAAGAACAAAAGTCGCTATGAATAAACACCCATGTAATATTAGCCAAAACTTCCTATGACACTATTAACAAAAGGGAAGTGACAAAAGCTGTCTATTTTCCCTTTTATGTGTGTTAATGTTTCCTTCCATTTTGAATTTTCTATTATTCTTTGAAACTAGGAGAAACCCAGTAGGTTCAAACTCACAGCTTGACCAGTGCATCGTACCAGCAATAGCAATAGAGATGTCATTTTTTTATGTTTGGCACTTTCTTTTTTTTCTTTTTCCAAATCCAAAAGAATAAGCCTCGACTATGCCTAAATTATGCAGCGAAGGCTTCAAAACTTTCTTGATGATAAAAGCGAAATCTCGAGCGCAATAATCCAACCAGCATTGGTTCCCAGTAAAGCAGTACCATTACAGAATCTTTACCAGTCTGGTTCAAGTATTGTGTATGATCCTTTTTCTTTCTTTGGAGGGGGAGGGGCTTGAGAGAGAGAGAGAGAGAGAGAGGAAATACCCAGACACGGCCATTTAATCCAATGGCAGTCTCAAATGATATCTTCTTCCCTAGTGCTTCTAGAACTGGACATGTTGGAGAGCTCAACAGCCTGAAAAGAGTAAACTATATAGTTGGTAATTGGGCAAAAAAAAAAAAAAAAACTTAAACAAAGGACTATTGTGATTCGACATGCATGCATGTTGTGATCGATATTGTACGCCATGTCAACCACTTTTGCAACCAATCTACCATATTCAATAGTTATTTGACAATAACAATAACGACCATTATGTCTACAATTTATAAAGCCAGCCTCGGCATATAGTGTACTGTATATACCCAAACATATAAATTGCACAACATACCAGGCAATGATTTTATGTTCTCTTTGTCGAAATTTTTTATAAGGCTTCTTAAATAGAATACAATACAAATATGACAACTCACGTTCGTGCAAGGCCAGTTGATGTCTCAAACATGTAACCATTTTTTAATTGCCCGAACTCAGCAGCTTTTCCACTAGCTATGCAACAACAAAAAAGGAGCTTCTCATACATCAAATAACATATTATATATTTACACTTCATGACCAAATTTTATTAAGGCACGTTGTAATATGGTACCACATTTTCATACCACAAGGGTACATTGTGGTGTTTTTATATGACAACACTGATTCTCTTGGGTCTAAAATTGAGCTCTATGCAATAAACATTAAAAATATCACTCATTAACAAAGCAAAAAACCAGCATGAAATCAACCATACCAAAGTACAAACCCTAACATAAAATTCATATGCTAACTTGGTCCTTGTATAACAGGATCAAGAATCATATAATCACATGAAAGAAGAAAATGATTGATTAGGAAACCATACCATCTGTGCATGAGAGCTCAGGATTCATGATGCTATTAGCTTTTACCACACGAGCATAAATTAACGTACCTGTCTGCACCAAAAATAAACTCAGCAGGTGAGAATTAATTGAACTCAATTCCATACAAATCAGGTACAGTACATGTCGAATTGTACCCATTATACCAGTTTACAATCTCTCTTCTTCTCCTTCATCTTTCTGTTTCAAGTTCTCTGATTTGTTTTGTTCTCTGATTCTTTAATCTTTTTTTCCTTTTATTTTATTTTATTATTTTTGTGATGTGAGGGGGGGAGGGGGGGAGTTCAATTTTGTTAGAGTTCAAACAGGAACAAGGGATCAATATATTGGTATTACCATTAAGCTGGCTCACTTATGGCATCCCTTAGTTGAGTACAATACCTGGCTAACAATGCATGTGATTTAGAATTGTACCTCAAATTTTGGTATATTTCTCCTTGTACCACCTTCAAATGCAAGCACAGGTAGAAATGCCAGATTTGGGGCTTTAATATCCACCAAGAAATTCTGAAAAGGCACATCAAAAGAAAAAACATCTCACTTTCAATGCAAAGAACCAAAACACAATTCAAATTATTTATATTTTGCATTTCTTCCAGCTTGAGTTTAGAGGTATTTCATGTTTCTTGGCATCAACAAAATCAAGTTCTTAATCTCAATAAAGCAAGGAGAACCTTTAATTATCTAATGGAACTATTTAAGATAAAAATAAAACAGATTCATAATTTTATATCGACCTTAAATTTAATATTCTATCCTTGAGATAAATACTCACATCTGATCTGCTATCAACAACAATACCAAGAACTGCATCCTCCAAACTAGGTATGTACTGCAACAAACAACAATATCATATTATAAAGAGTAAATATCAAGGAAATAAAAAGATTGAATCAATCATTATTGAGGAGTGTTTTTTTGGAAAAAATGCATATATTAAGTTGAAAGCAGGTCTACATAGAATTATCATATTTGTATGAATCTTTCATATTATTTGCCAGAATACTCATTCATAATTCAATTATCGTACTTTAAGCAAGCATAGGCAAATTACTCCGGAAGAAATACCCAAAGCTGGCTTAGTTTTGTATTCATCCTGACATGTAAACATAATCATTGCTATCGTTTCATATCGAAAGCAAACATTCTAACGCTTATCCCTTGGAAAAATACCCATGCTATACATGAATATTCAATAGCAAATTTGCATAGACTATTATGCTAAAATAATCTTACCCAAATTAAATACTACAGTAAGAACATTCCCACTTACTCTTTTTTGTGAGCTCTCGACCCAGTACTTATTTGGTTTGGACAGTCTCAACTTCCCAGCTTGCATTACTGATATACTGTCACAATCCTGCATAATCAGATGAAAAATAAAGAATGGTTATTTTTTTGCATAAATTTGTTGAGAAAAAAAGTACTGTAAAAATGCAGAAAGAATACTGCTTTTAAGGTGTTACATATAATAAAACATACATTTGCACTTGGGTTTTCGGTCATCTAACATTGTGGAAACCTATGTAGTGGGTCACTGTAGTATGGCCCTTTTGACATTATAAGAATACCCAATTACCAGGACCACAAATCAATGCTCAAATAGGAGTAAGAGTCCTTCACACCACAAAAAGGAGAACACTCACACCCTCTTTCCTTCTCCACATTATATCATTCCATGTGCTAGAATAACAAACTTAACACCTAATTACTAGTTGTGCTGCTAATAAACCAAGTTATTAATAATAAAAAAGACAGTAGAATAAGGTTTGGAATTGAGTTAAAACCTAGACAAAGTAAAATTGAAAACTAAGATGTTTGACCTGGCGCAATCCGGCACCGAGCCTGACTGTCTGATTTTCCATCTTTGTGAGGTCTAGAACAACATCTCCAGGGACCTGAGAAAAAAGAATTACGTTACGTGTTACTGTAAAGAAGCAGTGATACAGATGAGATGAGAAGAAATCAAAGAGACAAAACAAGTAGAATTGCATTTACCACTATTCTATCGACGAGGCTTGTCGTGGTGGTGCTCGTGGTGTCCACATCCATGGCCGAAAACAGAGAGAGAGAGAGAGCTAACGAGGGTTTAGGAAGTGAGGAAAGCGCAAGTTCTCTCTAAATCTAAATCTAAATCGTGCCGAGAAAAAGTCCGAAACCCAAATTGGGCCACGGCCTAACCCGAATCCATCCAGCCCGGATCACCCTCCATTTCATCATAGCCCAGTTAAAGACGTGCTCCACAAACTCAAAATAACGATGAAAGAAGATGAAAGGAGGAAAGAAATAACATGTTGTCCAAATTAGTTTTAACGGACTCTAGTAATTAAAATTTTAGAAGAGAGTCAAGAGGAGAGGAGGACAAATAAAGAGAACCAAGATTAAAAAATATATTTTAATTAGTGTTCCATTAATTTTTTTTTTTTTTTGGTTAGGCAGTCTAAATTTAACGAACGTTAATTGAAAGTTAGCATGTATATATATGGGTTGGAAATGTATTGATAAGATATTACCGGATAAGAAAGTGAGTCTATGGTACTATGCATAGCACATATTAGTATGTAATATGGATCAATATTTTCGTTTTCGAAATCCTAACAGTTGATATGAACCGTTCAACATAATCTCCATATGAATATGTACTTGTTGACCGAATTTTATATTTTTTAAATTTTTTTTACTATTTTTTAAGATATGTAGAAAATCACTTGATCTGAAAATTCGTAACCATCCAAAAACAGTGATTTTTTATCTATCTTAAAAAATAAAAATAAAATTCTTAAAAATATAAAATTCGGTCTGCAAGTACATATTCATATGAGTTCAAAAACAAAAATATTAATCTGTATTACGGACGTAGTACAATAGACTCACTCTAAGATTAAACATATCAAGTCTTGTACTCAATATTTAGGATAGTGAGGACGGAGTTGAGTCAACATAGTGATATATATCAACATATTTATTTCGTTCACTTATTCATTTTCTTTGATCAATTTGTGTTCTTATATATGTGGATTGAAAAAGACAGAACTATTTTATTTTCAACATTCATATTATGTGATTATCATATAATAGACAATATGGTATTTTACTTGTTCTCTAATATTATAATAGATCTTTTATGATCTTTTACTTCTATTTTAATATTATAATAATCTGTTATTCAATTTATCCTATATACTTAATTATTTGTATTTACTCAACATGAATTTTTTAAGTGAATTAAATTTTTAATTCATAAAGTGCCGCCGAATATACTTAATTCTTTAGTTGGATTTCTATTTCTCTAAATTGTCAATTATCTATTTCGTTAATATATTACAAATTTAGCTCATATTTTCTGTCTTTTTATTTAATTAATTAATGTTCTTATATATGTGGAGTAAGAATATATTAAAAATAACAAAATTAATTAACTGCAACACTCATATTACGTACACAATTATATAAGAGAATATGATCTTTTACTTCTTCTCTAATTTTATAATATATTTTTTATTCATACTTATCCTTAATTCTTTATTTCTTAAGGATCTTCTTAATTCTATGAACAGATTTCAGCCTTGTCCAGTCGCAAATGAGATTTATATAAATATATAATGAAAAATGCTGGCTTGTGGTTTCGCTCAGATCTAAAACGTCCATATTGCATCACAAAATTTGCAACATTTGCATTGTATGGCTCATATTTCGTATTTTAGTTTCTCTTTCTTTAACAATGCAATATGTGCAGAACGCGGTGCAGTGGTTTGTTTCAGCGGCCAAATGATAAATAAAAATAATGTACCACACGTTGCACTATCATGGATAATGGATTGCAGAATTTTTTTTTTTTTTTGAAGTTGCATCTCTTACACGTGATCGGATCCGCACGACCACACACAAGTTTGCACGCATTATCTATTAGGAGCGGATTCAGAATTTTCGTTAAGGGACAAAAAATAGCAAATCGTATTCAAACTCAATAGCTAATCGGATATTAAACAAAAAAACAATATTCTAACTTTTAACCCTAATTACTAATGAAAACTCAAGAAATTTACATAATTTTAACTCTAATTTTAATATTAATTACAAATCAAAAGTCCAGAGAGGGTAAATAAAATTCCAGGAGGGGCGGGCAAAGTCGGTCCAGACTAATCAATTTCTATAAAATCCTCCCCCCCATTACCGTGGTGATGCACGTCAACTCAGGACACGTCATCCATGATTTATATCTAATGTACAAAGTATTGAGAAGTTAAAAATACATATTATTATCAATTATGATAAAAAAAATATTCATATAAAAAGATACTGAAATCGATAAAAATATTAGAAATAATTTTTTTTTAATCTACGAATCGATGATTGTTATGATGTGTGCATATTAAAATCAGATGCATACAGAATTTTGTATGCTCGCTAGAAACACTTTTATTCTTTAACATGCATCGAATTAGTGTTCTATTAAATTATTTTGGTTCGGCAGTCTAAATTTAAGTTAGCAGATATTGTTTTTCCGCGCTTTAAAAAATGATAATGTTCAGTTGGCGTGTATATATATATATATATGTGGAATGTAAATGTATTGATAAGATATTCCTGAAAATAAATTCAGCTACTTTCATCATTTATGAAGTCTTTCTATATAAAATATAGAAAAGAAAAAAAATGCATCGGATTTGTATCCCTAGCTCTTTTCTTTCAATTTGCCTATTCTTGATTAGGCATTGTATCTTTGCTATTTTTTTGTATTCAAGGGAATCACTTGATGGTCACTTGTAGTCTGTAGACTTTAGTTAAATGAAAATTGAAGTTAATGCGACGTGCAAAGCATGTATGCAAAATTCAGCATACATACCTTGTACGATTATCTAATTTAAGGGTAATTATATGTTACCCCTTGATTCCTTCCTCCATTTTTCCTCCAACTAACTAACTTCCTTTTCTAACTATAATAATCAATTTTAACTAACTAGTGGTCCCTACAAATTAATTAGTAGATTTTCTCCTTCTATTTCTTTCCTCTCTCCCTCCCTCTCCCTCTTCCACCTCCGCCTCCCTCTTCCACCTCTGCCTCCGCCCGCCTCTCCCACCTTCGCCTCTCCCTCTCCGCCTCCGCCTCTCCTTCTCCGCCTCTGCCTCTGCCTCTGCCTCCGCCTCACACAACTAGGATGAATACTTGTTCAATGATAGATGAATACTTGTGCAATGAATAACTCGAAACTATGTCATCATGGATCTCATTTTAAAGAAAAAATTATGTAGAAGACGTTCGTGGTTTTAGATTTGCAAAATTCCTCACAGATCGTTAGAAATATTAGTTAGATTGAACGGAGAAAAAAAAAACCACCTCTAAAAACGTGTAAAAGATGGGTGTGATATGTCCAGTTTTTTTTAAAAATACTTGATATATCAGGGTGAATACTTGATGTATTACATGTGAATGCTTGTTCAATGATAGATAAATACTTGCATGACGAGGGTGAATATTTGTGCAACGAATAACTCGAAAGTATGTCATCATGGATCTCATTTTAAAGAGAAAATTATGTAGAAGACGTTCGTGGTTTTAGATTTGCAAAATTCCTCATAGGTCGTTAGAAATATTAGTTAGATTGAACGGAGAAAAAAAAAACAACCTCTAAAAACGTATAAAAGATGGGTGTGATATGTCCAGTTTTTTTTAAAAATACTTGATATATCAGGGTGAATACTTGATGTATTACATGTGAATACTTGTTCAATGATAGATGAATACTTGCATGACGAGGGTAAATACTTGTGCAACGAATAACTCGAAAGTATGTCATCATGGATCTCATTTTAAAGAGAAAATTATGTAGAAGACGTTCGTGATTTTAGATTTGCAAAATTCCTCACAGGTCGTTAGAAATATTAGTTAGATTGAACGGAGAAAAAAAAAACCACCTCTAAAAACGTGTAAAAGATGGGTGTGATATGTCCAGTTTTTTTTAAAAATACTTGATATATCAGAGTGAATACTTGATGTATTACATGTGAATACTTGTTCAATGATAGATGAATACTTGCAAGACGAGGGTGAATACTTGTGCAACGAATAACTCGAAAGTATGTCATCATGGATCTCATTTTAAAGAGAAAATTATGTAGAAGATGTTCGTGGTTTTAGATTTGCAAAATTTCTCACAGATCGTTAGAAATATTAGTTAGATTGAACGGAGAAAAAAAAAACCACCTCTAAAAACGTGTAAAATATGGGTGTGATATGTCCAGTTTTTTTAAAAATACTTGATATATCAGGGTGAATACTTGATGTATTACATGTGAAATACTTCATGTATTATAGATGAATACTTGATGTTGTTTCCACTTGCGGTGACGGTTATGCGGTCCCCACGGTAGTTAGTGATGGCGGTTGTGCGGTCCCCCCACTTAATTACGCGTTTTCTTTTGTTTTTAGCGGACGGCAGTTGTGGTACCCTACTATCTCCGCGTAATTAATGTTCTTAATGTCGTAATATTTCCATATATAATTCTTTCTCAAAGATGAGTACTTTTATTTATATGGATGAATACAACTCGTGTTAAGTGTCAATACTTTTTCGCAAATCGTCCCCTACTAATTCCACCACTTATCTCCGCATATTACTGTGGTCTCCTACTTATCTGAAGTCGCGGTTGTGTGGTCCCACCATACCTTCATGTACTCTTTACACTTACACGACGAGAATAAATACTTGTTCAATGAGAGATGAATACTTGCGTACGAGGTGTGAATACTTGCGTAACGGACAACTCGAAAGTATGTCATCATGGATCTTATTTGAAAGAGAAAATTGTGTAGAAGACTTTCGTGGTTTTAGATTTGAAAAATTCCTCACAGATCGTCGGAAAAATTAGTTAGAGTGAACGTACAAAAAAAAACCACCTCTAAAAACGTGTCAAAGATGAGTGATAATGTTTCCTTATATAGTTATTTCTCAAAGATGAGTATTTTTCTTTACATGGATGAATACTTGAGTTTACAAGGGTGAATACTTCTGCGCCTGTAATGCTGTGGAGGCATTTTTGGTCCCCTTCTATTTCCCAATAATTAACGGTTTACTGTGGTCCCCTACTTATTTCAACGGTTATTAACAGTTTACTGTGGTCCCCTACTTATTTTCAGTTGGGGGAAAAGTGGGGGATGAATGGCGGAGGAAGGTTAGGCCCTCCCCTAATTTAATTGCATTTGTGTCAAAATGATTATAGGCAGCAAGCACTGTTGATGTTAATTATGTCTATGATAAGTTGGTCGTAAAATCCTATGGATAACTTTTCCTAATGTGCGTTGGTGTGATGGTTTTATAGTATTTTTGGCTCAGTTCTGAAACTGTAATGTTTGGTGATTTTGGATGTAATAGGAGATTAGGAGTAGATTTCTTTACTTTTTCATGTAATGAACTGTGGTAGGATGATATCAATCTACATTTATCAAAAAATAAAAAAAAGAGAGAGACTATACTGTGAAACTAATTATTTATAACAGAGTAACAATGGAAGTATCATAAAATCGGGTATAACAATCCAAACTGTAATGTTGAATGATTGCTCCCATGATTTATGATATTAAGAAATAAAAACTAAACTGAAATTAAATTTCTGTGCTTAAGATGAGTAAGAAGCAAGTGATGTTATAAGAAAATCATATCTAAAAAAGCTGAAGTAAACCATACAAATGAAAAATTCAAACATTGATGATGATTCATAACAGATTGGAACTCAGAACCATCAAAAGTTGTGCACATGTGAGACCATAGATGTTATATAAACTGTTGTCAATGACTTCACTCAAACCACCTTTTTACTAAGCATAACCAAAAGATTACAAAAGCTACAAAAGAAGTGCCATCAGACAGGAACTCTATATACAATGTACAGGGATCATCATCTATGAAACTGAGAGCTGAATGCAAGGCAAGAGAATGCCATAGATGTTATATAAACTGTTGTCAGTGACTTCACTCAAACCACCTTTTTACTAAGCATAACCAAAAGATTACAAAAGCTACAAAAGAAGTGCCATCAGACAGGAACTCTATATACAATGTATAGGGATCATCATCTATGAAACTGAGCTAAATAGATAGTGCGCAGAAAGAACCGAGCTGAATGCAAGGCAAGAGAATGCCAAAAATGACATTGCAACAGAAGCATTGATAAGCTTAGTAAAGTTATCACCTCCAAATCTCGACATCCATATGTAATTTTGCGATGTAGCAGCTGAAGCTGCTGATACCAACATGTATGCCAAAATCTGCAAACAAAATAAAACTCCTTTTAATGCAATTGTTATTTGTACTGTATACAAGTTTCTAAATAAAGGAAGCCAGTGACTCAGCCAATTTACAAAGCTCACACAATTACTGGTTTTCGGGGCATGTTGTGAGAACATCATAAGTTCATAACAGAACAAAAGTATCACCATTTGCAAAACCTCCAGATTTTTTAATCTAATTTTTTTTTTATTTAAAGAACAAAAGAAGACTAGACTAAATAACTACTGTGACAATATACCGGCAATATCTCTATTTGAAAATAGAACCTTCCACGACAAAAATTGTTTAATATCTTCATTTCAGAAAATTGCTTTTTATTTTTCCTATATCTGTTACAAAATCAAAATTCCAACCAAGTCTTATTATTTGAATTAAAAATTACAACAAAGTAAGGTAAAAACTAAATTCTCAAAAGGAACAGTGACACAAGCGTACCTTCTTAGAACAATTATATTTAATATTTGTTATCGAAAAAAAAAAAAGTTCAACTCTCACAAAGCCTACAAACTAAGTACAATGGGATACACAGCGACAGGGGTCAAGGGCTAATATAATTATGTTCCTCCAAAAAACCACAGAACAAAGCATCAAATATACCCCACACAACAAAGAGTAGTAGAGAACAAAACATCCCACAAAATTTGAAAAAAGATAACTAGCCTCACAGATACAGCTTTCTATTCAAAACGTGGGATAATATCCAGGCTTATGGGTGACACGAGATATCCCTTGTTTGTTGGGTACATATGATCATATGCAGTTTCATATTGGCACAAATAAATCATCTTAAAGTAAAAAAATGATTGCAGAGCTATCTTTTGTAAGCTAAACTGGATAGCAGACGAACAACTATAAACAAGTACATGCTTAAGATGGATTAAAAGTTGCATAAAACAAGTAACGTTTTGTAATTTTGGAGGAAAAAAAAAAAAGGAAAAACACATCTAAAAGAGTCAGGCAGCACATAGGAGAATCAAAAATTATTTTTTCAGTCTTTAGTTTTATACCTCTTTTAATAGTACTGAGAAAAATCAAGAGATAATGTTTTACAAACACTGCTAGGACAAACATTGATGGACCTCCAAAATAGCACGTGCTCCATAATTAAACAAATAAAGCCAACAAAGTCCACTAAAATCGTATTTTACACCAACTAAAACACAATAGAAGTTGAGTTTTTCTTGCCTGATCCATTGCCAAGTTGAAACAGTAACCAATAGGGTGGCTGATAAAGTGCTTCCTGGTAAAAAGTTGGTGCACTTCAGCAGTAAATTGAAATGCAGAATACATAAAACCAATCACGTTTACACTCAGCAAGTACCTATTGAAAAAGAAAATAAAAATAAATTAATCTAATTATGGAACAACTTCAATAAAGTTATCTAATCTCCAATCTACTTGTCAATTTGATGTAGTGAACACTATATGTTTCAAAATAGCAAACTCAATAGCTAAATAAATTGTGAATTTTTTCCTTGACAGAGAAATGCTAAATACATCTATGAGTACTATCACAATGCTCTGTTAAAGGATTAAACTTCAGCTGGTACACACCGGTACCCTGCCTATTACCAAAACTGGTATGCTAATACCAGTATTGGGTTTTCTTTTGGCATTTCTGACATGCATTGATATTTGAGCTCAATCAAGCTATCACAATCTTTAGTGTCAACCACGACTAATATTATATAAATCAAAATTTTCATCTAAGCAGTTAAAGCTGACAGAAACCTGTACTCTTGGTATCTGATAAACGAATCACCGGCCCAGCCAGGTACTGTATCAGCCGCCATGAGAGAGAAAGAAACCAAACAAAGAACAAGAGCGGAAACCCTAAGCCCCAATTCCAACCTCCTCAGCTCATTCCTCCTAAACTTCCACGGATTCGGTGCCAACAGCTCTCTCTTCACTGATCCACCACCAGTCGCTCCCGACGCCTTGGCAACCGTGAGATCGGAGGTAGCCAAGAGGCTACCAATCGTCACGGCCGACGATGCATTGTTTGCATACGGGTTCGGGTCGGGGCTACTGGTAGGTTTATCGGGTGAGCGGAGAACTATGGCGAGACGAGAGGGAGAGAAGGGAGGAGAAGGGAGGGGTAACTGATTGTTGGGAGGAGGTTGGGTGGGGCCATGATCGGACGGAGGAGAAGGAGAAGGAGAAGGTGGGATTGTATTCTCCGGCGGAGGCGGAGGGGAAGGTGAGGTTGGGTTATCCGGCGATGGTAGAAGTGGGTTTTGTGGCGGAGAAGGTGGCGGAGGCAGAGGCAGGGGCAAAGGCTCGGGAGATGGTTGGAGAGGGGATGCCATGAGAGAGAGAGAGTGGAGTGGAGTGGAGCAGAGACAGCAGACTGAAGCGGGTATCAGTTTGTAAAAATACTCTTGCCAAGGTCTCTTTTTTTTTTATTTGAGGAAAACCAAGGTCTCTTTGGTACTTCGGCAAGTTGCAGATATAACAAAAAGAACCAAAGTATATATATATATATACTGAGGATGGATTGGATTACATTTTTTTTTGACACACTTTGACATTTATCATTTTCAAAGTCCAAATAGTCGATGCAAACCATTTAACATGATGGATATATTAAAATGTGCTTGGAGATCAAATTTTATATTTTTTTGAATTTTTTAACTATTTATTATGATGGTTATAAAATCGTTATTTTCAGACCATTGAAAAACAGCTATTTTGTAACCATCTTAATAAATAGTAAAAAAATTCAAAAAAATGTAAAATTTGATCTCCAAGCACATTTTAATATGGTGATCATGTTGAACGGTTCGGATCGACTATTTGGATTTTGAAATCGCAGAATTGACCTATAAAAAAAACAATGTCAAGATGTGTGTCAATAAAAATGGTGTAATTGATCCCTCCTCGTGTGTGTATATATTTATATAACAAAAATTCAAAAAGGCAGGACAGTTTCTATATTACCCCTTTAAACTTCACAAATTACAAAGATTGTTTTATGGCTAAATTTTTTAGGCCAGACATAAAAACGATACTTTAGACCTGTATTATTATTTCGGTACTTTTTAATTATTTCTGAATTTTCCAAATTATATGAACAAGTGAACAACGCACTATTTTTTCAATATTTCAATAAAATCATATTTATTTACAGAAGTATCAATATTTCATTATTTTGATATATCATTACATTATAATAAATGAATGTTTCCGAATAATACTCATATTATATCTAATCATAGATTTTCGATCTTGCCAAATTATTTTGGAATCACAAACTTAGCACTATAGCTAAATGTTCTTCCCGTAAAAAAATATTCTTCATTTTGCTCCAATCAGAAAAGCACATGTGAAAAATTGTCACGATTCTTTATTTTGAACTAATACCGACCCACCATATAGTTTCAGAATGTGTATCCTCTGCATTACCTTAAAAGGAATCTTAATGAATCTCAACCGTTTAATTTTAAACGGAGTCAATCCAGCTCATGCCTATAATATAGAAGTCCTTTAATATTAGTACGAATCTAGTTCGCACGAATCTTAAAACATATCGAATGCATTAACTCAAAAGATTCCCTATTGAGTTAATGCAGGAGATACAAATTCATAGTTTCATGAAATCTGTCCATCATACAGTTTCCTCAACTTCATAACACAAAACCCTCCATCTGTTTTTCACATGGAGAACCACATTATTAAGTTTCTAATACATGCTAGCTCAATAGTTTTATGAGGTATGAGGAAAAGAATACATAATCAATAGAAAAAAATGAGAACTAATTTTTAATGTAGTGGCAAAGACAATCTTTCAGGTGGAATATTACAGGCTTAAAATTCAAATGAAAATTCTTTATAAATATTAAATAGTTAAATAACTAAAAATATTGAAAAAAATGATGTTTTTGTAAACAAATTAGAATGACCAGCTAGGAACCATTTTGCAGATGGAAAGGAAAACACAAGCTAGGAACCATAATGGTACAAAATTAAATCGTTTAAAAGAAACAGAAAAACTCCAAAATTTTACACATGGAGACAATTTTGTTGTTTATCCCTAACTTCTCCAGTTGCATTAATAACTTCCTGTGTTGTTCTATCAAAGCAGATCTATATTTTCATATAGTTTTTTTTTTTTCCAAGACATCCTCACCGGAATTACAATACGAACTAAAATTCTTGGCAAGCAATTTCATCATGTGAAATGGTTGATAGTAGGGCTGCAAACAAACCAAACCAAATCAAACTTACCTCCAGTTTGAGTTTGATTTGAATTAATTTCAAACTAAGTTTGGTTTGAATTAATTTCGAACGAACTCAATTTCGAATCGAATTTTTTACAAATTCAATTTTGAATTTTTTATGAACTTTTTACAACAAGGAAGAGTGATCGTAGTCGCCGAGAGCGAGAGTGAGAGTCGGCTAGGATTTTAGAACTGAGAGCAAGGGTTGCGACTTACGAGTTATGACTTATGGCTGGACGGCCTTATGTTTTAACTTTTAAGTCATTAGCGAAGATAAGTCATCAGCGCAAATCAATAGTTCACATTATTTTTTTGATTCGAACTAGAATAATTTGCGAACCTATTTCGAACGAACCAAGTCCAGTTTGAGTTTGGTTTGAATTAATTTCGAATCGAACTTTTTACGAACTTTTTCGAATCAAACTCGAATCGAATCACGAACTACGAATTTTTTGTGCAGCCCTAGTTGATAGGCATAGAGCAGAGTTATATGCTCTACTAGAAAAGTAGGTTATAAATTCTCATTTCCCTTCTCTTTTGCAAACAAAATTTGTTATAAATTCTAGGCAAGTATGCAATATATATGTGAAAAGACGCTAACAGGTACAAATAAATGCAAATAAAAGACGGTAGCAGGTCCGATATCTATATTTATATTCAGGGGTTATTTCAATACAACCTCTTCAAACCTACTAGGGCATTTGCTATTGAGATATCACATTTCTATGCCACAACCAGGGTAATTCGTATTTTATACAAACCCTTAAAATGTACAGCTTATAAACATGTTGTTTCTGGACCTACTATATTCCCAATAATCACCAAGAAGAGAAAAAAAAAAAACATTTACATCAGAATCATTTACAACTAGGAGGATTTACACATTTAAACACGGCCGAAGCAGGTTGCTTATACTCCGGTATGCTTGCGGGGTCCACAAGCCGAACCTCACCGGGACTAAAGAGCAAGCTACTATGTCTACATGAGAGATATATTTAGAGAGAGAGAGAACAATTTAGCAACATAAACCCCCTTGTAGGAATCATTTAGCGAAGCCATAATGGTACTATATCTCCTAGTAGGGGTGGCAAAAAAGCTCGTAACTCGTGGTTCGATCGTGACTCGCACCTGACTCGCTCACTAACAGCTCGTTTGTTACTGGACCGAGCGGTTAACGAGCCAGCTCGCCACTAGCTCGGTCCAGAATTAACGAGTTCAAGCTAGGGCCTAGCTTGCTCGCCAACTCGCGAGCTAGCTCGGTTAGGCATCAATTTGTGAATTTGTATGATTTTGTGTGCATTTTATACTGTATAGCTCGGTCCAGCTCGTTTCAACTCGATTCAAAAAGTTTGTAGAATTTATTTTCTTCTTAAAACAAGATCCAGCCAAACCCAGCGAGCCAGCTTGTCAGCTCGCGGGCTAGCTCGGGCTGGCTTGTCACGATTTCAAACTGAGATTTTAGCTTGGATACCCTAAGTCCAGCTCGCTCGGCTATAGTTCGATCCAGAATTAACAAGCTGAGCTAGGGCCTAGCTCGGACCGAGCCAGCTCGTTGCCACCCCTATTATCTCCTAGTCATAAAAGAATTGGTCGCCCATGTAATACTGGGTTCACGGTTCCCAAGACACGGTATAACTTGAAGTATAATTTGCCAGTTTCTTTAGACATTTGTTTATTTACTTTTAGGCCACAAGGTTTGGCAAAAGGCAAACCCCTTCCCCGCCCACCACCACCAGCAAATATTAAGGAACTATACTTGTGCAATTGCAGCTATTGTTGACATTTAATTGCATGGTACCTGCGAAGATCAAGACCAATTAATCCAGCTTGAAGAATCGACAGGTTGTCTGAATCTGGCGAAACAATAATAACAGTGTCGCCGGAGTACTGAGTCTCCAAAATTGACATGAGTTGTGTAACCCGTACGAACACGTCAGCTACGCTCTCATTCGGTGTGCCATCAGTAATCGGTGGCGGTTTTATATCTGCTGAGATGCTGTCGGATGCATACACCTGAAATTATACACCAGTATAACCAAAAAATATTACATTGAATTACAATCAAGTTTTACTTATTTTCAAATCAGCTTCTTTTGCTTTCTGTTATATTGTGTTGTGTTTAGGTTGTGAAATTGAGTGCTTAACAAGAATTTATTGAAGCTTGAATACAAAATTGAGGTACTATTGATAAGTGATACAACACATCTATCAGTGAGATCCAAGGCCACTATATCCTGGATCCAACTTCAACTTCATGTAGTATTTATGTCCCACATAACAATAAAAAACCAACAAGTAAATTGAATTTGAAGAAAAATTTGGAATATCAAACCTCAGATAATGTCCCCAAGCCCCTTCCTTCAAATGAGCCCAAACCCCGAGCATCCAAGAAACTGTATTCTGGCACAATGCGACTATAAAACCAAGATAAATATGAATTAACCAAATAGTCAGAGGAAAGGTCCACATAAGAGCATACTCAAATGAAGAATTGAACCCAGTTTATACAATAGGAAAATGATTCTTACTTAAAAACAGAAACAAAAAAGAAAGCAAAACGAAAACAATTCTAAACAAACAGAGATGAACCTGTAATTGACTCCATTGACAGAGGCGATGATCTCAGCAGCCTGATACGCTCTCTGAGTGATCGACGGCCAAATCCAGCAGTCATCCTCGCAAGCCCCAAGCCGCTTCAGCTCAAGTGCAGCCCGAGCTGTCTGCCTGAGCCCATCAGCTGAGAGGCCGCTGTCGACTGAGGTCTTTGACACCGGATTGGTGCGAATTACCCCAGCTGTTTCAAAGGTCGACTCGCCGGACCGTACCAGGAAATAACGGTTTGCGAGGCGTGGCGGTGGCATGCGAAAGAGGCCCCGAGAGTGGGAGGGGGAGGTGACTGACAGGTGAGCCCAGGTGATGGAGAGGGTTAAGAGAAGGTTGCGCCGGGAGGGGGAGAGGAGAGCAGGGGCTGGGGATGGGGATGGAGCAGAGACAGAGGGGATTAGCATTTTTTTTTTCTTTGGGGTTTTTATGTTTAGTTCTCTCTTCCCCTGTTTGATATTTTGAATTGGTGGGGGATAACTGGAGGTGAAAGGATAACGGGTTTTTTTTATCATTCGTTTGCAAAAAGAAACCCTGAAA
Source organism: Carex kokanica (assembly GCA_025461125.1). Taxonomy (NCBI): domain Eukaryota; kingdom Viridiplantae; phylum Streptophyta; class Magnoliopsida; order Poales; family Cyperaceae; genus Carex; species Carex kokanica. The sequence goes on from JAJGRX010000112.1 coordinate 1,262,313, forward strand.
CTTTCGCATATTTCTGTTTTGTACTATTCTTGTTGCCAAAAATTGTTACATTTTATTTTAATTTATTCTCTTTATTTCAAGATGTCCAAATTGGGAGTGGAACATGTTCAATGGGCATCAGATCCGAATTGGTCCGATGCCTGCTCGAAACCGTTCGATTTATTTCACAAATTGCGTTGCTTCAATATTCATGCAAATAAAGTGTGCATGAATCATGAAGCAAATTCGATAGTTTCGAGCAAACATCTGACTAATTGAGTCCGATGCCCATCAAACACATCCTGATTCTGTCCAAATTATTCTTGAAACAAAATTACAATTTCGAAACAAGTAAACAGTCAACACTTTGTACAACGAATGTTTTTTTTAGAGAAAATACAAGAACAGATGTTAGTGTAATGAAAAAAAAATCTAATCCAAAAATTAAAATTTTGTAATTTTATTCATTAATTTTATATGCACTGATACTTTTATCTCCTTATAAAATAAAAATACGTCACATTTAATTTTTCAAATTGTCTATTTTTGAATAATACCCAGAGTCTGCTAGGTTTAATTTTTCAACTTGTCTTTCTTTTGAAAGACATAGTAGAAGCTACTAGCTAGAATTTTTCAACTTGTCAATCTCAATTTTTCAGTTCCGCGTATGTTTTTATATCAAATCACATTGTCGTACATTTTCGTTCATAAATATCAACTTCTCCAAATTCAAATTTTAAGTAAAATTATATGTAAATAAATTGTAAGAAAAATCACACTTAAATTTAATCCTATAACAAGATTGGCATGTCTCGTTCTCGATCACGACCATAGAAAATGACCGAGTGATTTCTTACATCTTATGATTTCCAAGATTTAATCCGATGCTAGAAAGTTAACTGTATTCGGCTGAGCAACATTACAAGCAGGGGGCAGAGTTTGGCAATGGGGGTCAACAGCGGTCAGTTTTACTAATAAGGTTCAGTTTTATTTACTATAAATTATATAGAAAATTAAGTTTAAGTACAAAAATTTGAAAATTAAAAATAAATATCAATTGACCTCTATTCTAAAAGAGTAGCTCCGCCTTTGATTACAAGGAATCTTTTACCGACGATACGTTAGATCTTATAGTCATGGGGTAGATACGACGGTGCAAAATATCATCTCTCTTCAATTATAACTGTTCCATCATCATATCAGACATTTAAAATTCGTTCAAAGAAGAAAGATGGGAACCTGTATCGAGATTAATCTTAGAGCAAATATTACAGGAGCTTAAGTTAAAAGAATTGCAACAAATACAACTTGCAATTCAAATTCTATTGCCCAAGTTAGAAATAGCAACAATGCAGGATACACTATAGTAAATACAACACATACATGAACAAGAAAAATAGCCGTTTTACTTAAATAACAAATGCTAAAAATACAAGATCAAAAAGAGTTCTTTGAGAAGAACTCGTTTGCCAAAAAGAACTTGTCAAGCACCACATTGTAAAGGGGATGCACCGGTTCTAGCAAATTGGAGTAAGGACCCAAAATATCACTAGGGGGCGGCTTTAAATCACCATCTCTCATGCAGCTGTATTGGCAAAGAGAGAGGCCACTGAGGCAATAACACGTGTGGTAGTAGTCACGAAATTTACCAGGCTTGTCCCTGAATCCTCCTTCTAGTATCTGCCAAATTCAAACCTCAAACTTTTACTTGATTTCATCAACATTTGTAACAATACTTGTGGAAAAATTTTGTGCTGCTATTGCAGAATTGTCTTTTCTTGACTTGATACATCATTTTATTGCTTTGTTTTGATACTTTAAATAAAATATTTTTCTGACCCACTCCATATATTTTTCTTTATTGGGCATAGATTTGCAAGTGTTTGTAAATTATTTTGTTGCAGTTCTGGCATTATTTTTATTTACTAGTATAAAATCAAAAGTGAAGGGATGGGAACGAGAAACTTTAAAAATAGGAAAGTTCGCTGACATTATCTGCAAACCATTTCATTCATTGAAGCCGAACTTTCTATTTCTCTACATTTGGCTGCCTCTTGGGCTGATTTTTGCTTTCCGATTTACTAAATAAAAAATATGTTGTTTGGAGCCCTCTAATGTGATTATGTCCAGCTGTAGAACACATATTGGTCCTTTATTATGTATTGCAGATTGATTTTCATGTTTGGTTGCACCATATGAAGTAAAATGAGGCAAATTTGAGCATTAATAGAGGCACATATTGCAAAATTAAGAGGTGTTACTGATGTGTCGTTTCAAAGGTGTTAGTCATATCCTAGAAACTTGTGAGAATTTCAAAATTCATATTTGTTAAATAAAAGCAATTTAATATTTTACCTGTGAACAAAGAATTATGTATTGCTGCAGTGCCAAATGATGGAAAAGAAGTCCTGTCTGATTGCCTCTCCTCATAAATTCTATGCCAATGTCAGAATAGTCTCCTGCTTCGTAATCACCGTACAATCAGTTTCAACTGGGTACATCTACTACTAATTTATACAAAGTGTTATATTGTTGTTTTCACCTGAATTAAAAAATTCAAGGTTTTGAAAAGGAAGAGGGTGGTGATAGGCGTGGCGAGCCAACGTAAAATACAGCCTCTTTATGGAAATGAAACCCTCCCGGATGACTCCGGTTGGGTTTCATTTCTAGCCTACCCCAACTTGTTTGGGACTAAAGGCTTGGTGGTTGTTGTTGTTGAAAACATGCATAGTTTCCAAAATTCTAACACAACTGCCAGTTTAGAGTAATTGATAACCTAGCCCTGGCAGCTCCATTTTTCTTTTCAAATCATTTGGAAAGCCGCATGTTTTTAAAAGTATTGTAGTAACAAATTAAGCAGACATATTGAAATAGCAAGATAAAGAACTTTACTGATTGCATGGATAGAAGATTGCTCTTCTGATACTTTCTCGGCAAGTGGTAATTGCTTTTGTGCCAGAGCAAGAGCTGCTCCCTGTTATAGAAAACCAGCTTTAATATAAACGAAAACCTTGTGAGAAACAAATACAAATTTGTAAGATAGGAATGAAGATTACTTGCCAAAAGGAGTAGCACCCATCAACCAATTTATTGGCCCGGCCTTGAAATCCCAATTCTATTCCTTGTCGAGACGCCACCCAGCCCTAATAAAAATATATAAATAATGCAAGCCTTCAGTTATCTTATTTTGACGTCAGTTTAATTTCATGCTAATAGAATGGACTCTCCTCCCCTCTTTGTGAACAGCACCTGTTATTCTAACACATTTGCATCAAACAAATTTCTCATACCGACAACCATCCGCAAGAACATATTATTTTGGTTATTTGCATTCTACGTCGGCTTAGGACGACCCCTACAATCTATAGTTTAGGCAGAATATAGTTAATATTAGTATTAGTATTATTACTATGAGAATGGCTAATATGCAAACGTTTGTTCCTGGACTCTGGAACAAACGGTTCGGTTCTCCAATTTTCAAAGTTCAAACAGTCGATCCAAACCGTTAGATAATCTATATTAAAATGTGCTTGGAGACCAAATTTTACATTTTTTAGAATTTTTTAACTATTTATTAAGCTGGTTTGAAAACCGCTGATTTTATTAAACTTATGCACCATTGAAAAACAGCGGTTTTCAAACCAGCTTAATAAATAGTAAAAAAATTCTAAAAAATGTAAAATTTGGTCTCCAAGCACATTTTAATATAGATTGAATATCTCACAGTTTGGATCGACTGTTTGAACTTTGAAAATCAGAGAACCAAACCGTTTGTTCTTGAGTCCAGGAACAAACGTTTGTATATTAGCCATTCTCTTATTACTATTATTATTGATACCATTATTACTATTAGTACTACTACTATTACTATTATTATTTTTTTTTATTACTATTTTATTACTACTTACCTTGACTTTATGATTGTGATTGGGTTTCATTTTTAGCCTACCCGAACTTGTTTGGGACTAAAGGCTTGGTTGTTGTTGTTGTTGTTGTTGTTGTATTTGCATTCTACGTCAAGTGTTCAAGATAAGTGTATGTATCTAAAACATGAGTTAATTGCTAAGCCTTTTACATTAACCAAGCCCTTCAAAACTAAAGAGCTGTATATATAACCCAATAAAAGAGGAAAGTTTGTCTTGGTAAATGACATTAAATGTCATTATTAATTTAAACAGATCAACCCTGCGGAGAAAGAGTCTCTTACAATTAAACTAGCCAAGTCAAGCTTCTCCACCTCATCAATCAATATCATGGAGGCCAAGCCACAGAATGTATACCTTGTGAAAATTTGAATTGGCCACTTTAAGAAACCAGTTCATACTGAACCAAAAATAAAAATGAAAAACTTACTGAAAAGAAAGCATAAAAGAAACATACCCACCGTGAGCTTCAGAGTGAGGTTCTCCACCAATACCTCCTTCGTAAGTTTGACAACTGGAGAAAAAGCTTATTTTGCATTAGAAATTTAATTAAAAGCACCTTATAGAACTAATGTAGACATAATTTTTGTATGATGAGTCTGAAAGGAATAATTAAGCATCTGAGTCGTGAAGTTAAGCCATGTAAAACATCTTGAATCTGACACAAGGGGTCATATTACTACCAAACATAGTTCTGCAGCATTTTAACTTCTTAATATAAGTAAAGAAGGTCTACAATGAGTTCACAAGTTATTTGAAGTGACATTATGACAATATAGTTAGGAGTAATTATGCATTTATCGCAAACAAGCACCAAATTTTTTTTTGTGTTTTCTCCATTGAAATATATTATTTTTGTTCTATGTGCCTTAGGTGTCTCCATGCCCAAACAGTAACCTAAACAATTTTGAACCAAAAGTTCAGCAAGAAGACATCTACTTCAGGAAAATGATACTCTTAATACAACTTAAACCGTGCAATTCTAATACAGGCTCTTATGTCCACAAAGATAATTAAGAAACATAAAAATGTGCAGCTGACCTTGCTATATAGTCCCCGATACCTCTAACAAGGTCGCCATCTAGAATCTTCAACAAACTTGCAACCTGATTTCATAAATTAGAGAGAAGAATAATTAATAATAGATTATGCATATGCTACAAAACTTGGGAAAGGAAAATTATAAAGAAGTCATATTATTGTTCTCATACCGAGATTGCACAGTAGCATGAACGGGCATCAACTTCTCCCGCATGGTGCATTCTGATAGTAAGAAAGAAAATAGTCAACATCTGATTAACAGTAACAATGCAGACAATTAGGAGTATAACAACATCCTAAGATTTCAATACATATTGGATGTGTAACAGTGTAGGGTGTTCCATGCATAAAATGAAACAGGTGGTATGCTGTACAGTTTTTTCAAAAAAAAAAATCTTAAGATATTAAATTGTGCGAGATGCAAGGATTAATACACAATGACAGATTGATAAATAAATATTTCTCAGGTGAACAAAGGAAAACCAGAAAAATACTAAACCCCCCCGGCCCCCTTCAATAACAAAATCAATGCAGATGTGAAAAGAATGAACAAGCAGATTTGTGGTAGGAACTGGTCACCAAAATAATAAGAATAATAATTCAACAATTTCTATCAGACCTGAAGGCACCTGAAGAATCTTTCATCTCCAACAAGAATTTGTGCATGCCCTCCCTGCACAAAAATTGTAAAAGTTTGGCTAGGAGCTAAGAAACTGATATGATTAGCGCTAATGCAATAAACTTCAGATACCTATTTATTGATGACAATGCCTTTTGAGTGCCCAAATTCACTAGCGTGTTAACGGCAGCGTAAGTTGTTGCTAGATGAGGCATCTACCATCGGGAGTTAGATAAAAATCAATTAAACAATACTATTTTGTAGATAATACTATGATTTGTTTGGACTGGGTTGTTTCATGTCTTATAGAACGAGTTATGCTACAGCAGTCATAATAGAGGTTTGGCTTCACAAAATATGGGGAATTGAGCTATCATTATACTATAAATCATTCATCATTTGGAATAAATGAAACAAAGTTCTAGGATCAGAGCTCGTCTGAGGCTTAACATGCAAATTACAGTTGATTGAAGCTCTACCGGGCTTACATTAGCCGTGCTAAAAGGCAGAGCTCACCCAAATCGTAATATATCAAATTAGGATTTCATCCTACTGGAATTTTCTAATCAATAACCGATGAAAACATATAATGCAGATTCATAAACAAAAAATGAAGATAAAAAAGTCAAGACAAACCAACCTGCCCTGGCCCACCAGCATATCCACCTTCTTTATCCTGAAATAACAATTTTGGAAAAAATGCAACTACAAGATCCACTTACAATGGTGAAAGAAATCAAGTACATGCAAATGTGTGATTGTATTTGTTGTGCTCATGATTGGAATTGGCAACATCTTACTCCACCACAAAGTCATTACAGTGCTGTACTGCTATTAACTGTCATGACTGAACCTAAAATAACTTGCCTCTTTGCTATTACGAATGAAGTCTAGCATTGAAAAATGTGGAATAGAAAATGGAAATAATTCCATTAGTATCAGAGTGGGATGTTATACCTGACACCTGGATAAAAAATCAACCATACGACTCTCCAATTCAGAATCGACCTCTTCCCCTAGAACCACAAAGGAATGGAGCATCCAGTAACACAACCAAGGCCGGCTAGAACAAAACAATAGAAGCTATTTACAAGTCAAGTTAATGTATTATACAATTTGTATAAATATCAAAACCCAAGTTAAAGAAGAAGGAACACACTTTGCATCCAGCACTTGAAAAGTGTGACCAAGTTGGTTTAATCCTTTTGTCAGATATTCTATGTGCTTATCCCGCCACAGCTCCAATCTGAAAAACAAGTAATTACTTTACAGGGATTGTTCGCAAACAAACAGATATGCTGTTGAACTCAAAACAAACAGGGAATTGCAAGGTTCAGTTTTACAGTTAAGCCCCCGATTTGCACTAACCTTAGTAAAGAAAACCAAACAGGCAACAACCACTATAAATTGAAACAAATCATCGAACAGGTAATAGGCTCTAAAGTTGTTAACTACTGAAGAAGAGATGATGCTTCCTTACGCAACGGATTGCCTGTGGAGGGGGATACCAACAAGGGCACGATAGATTTCGGCGACCTGCGACTCCACCTTGAGCTGATCCTCCTGAGTCACAGTAAGGCGGGGCCCATGCTCGTGGTCGTCAGAATCAGTGTCGGAGGTGGAGTCGAGGTGAGAAGACGGAAATGGAGGCTGAGATGATTTCATGGATTTGAAGTGGCGATATAGAGAGAGAGAGAGAGAGAAGAAGAAGCTTTGAACTTGCAGCCTCGCTTTTGGCGATTATGCTGGCCTTGCGACTTGCAAAATAATGCCGAAATTTTTATTAATATCCAAAATTAATAAATAATTTACAAACCTACACCTAGCGCAGAGATTTCAAAATCTGTCTAAATCAGACATTAAATTTGCAGTTTCATATAAACTTTCCGCAAAAAAAATTCTAATTATAGGCAGTCCGAAATCAGAAATTAAATTTGCGGTTCTACGCTTTTTATTTTTAATTAAACAGAATAATCGGAGATTAAATCTCCAGTGCTAAGCTTTTTTTTTTTAATTAAACAAAATAGCATTTGAATAAAATAGAAAAATCCAAACAGAATAGTCCAAATATGAAAGAATCCAAATAACTCAAAATTGGGAAACGGGAGATTAATTTTGTTTAATTAAAAAAAACTTAGAATCGGGGATTAATTTAATCCTGGTTCTTAGAACCGGGAATTTAATCTCCAGTTTCGGACTGCTTAGAACTGGATATTTATTTTGCAGAAAGTTTGTATGAAACCGAAAATTTAATCTCCGATTTGAACAAATTTCGAAATTCAGGAAATAATGCCTATTTCAGGAAAAAAAATTATATATTAATAAAAATTTCAGGAAATAATGTCTATTTCTTGCCGGCGCCAATAATTAGCAAGCGGGACTCAATTGATCAAGAAAAAAATATTCGCCTCCTACGAGAAATAATTTGAGGGGAAATACTAACAATTAATACGAGATCATATAACCCTAGTAACAAGGGAACGGACTCTGCTGCAGGGTTTTGCTTTTTCGATTCCAACTATTTAAATTTGTTGAGATTTGTGCATAAAAAAGTTTTTTTATCGAGATACGCGAATGTAAAATTTTGAATGGTTGGAATCGGAAAAACAGGACCCTGCTTTTCTCAGCCGAGTCAGATCCAGTAACAAGTGTGTTCAAGTTAGGCATGGAAGAAGTTTAAATCAAAAATTATACTTGTTGTAATAAAATATTAGATTAGTCAGGAGCGAAGCTATATTGGTACTGAAATAGACAACTGTCAACTTTTAAATTTTAAAAATTAAGTTTCTGATATTGAAAATTGAGCCTATACTCAAATGTACGTGGAATTTTATCTGCTCCAAAATTCAATTTTTATTTATTCATAATTCAACTTAATATTCAGTTTGCACAAATTTGTCTTCAATTTTTAACTGAACTAATACCCGACAGCTCTCTAGATTTGAGCCGTTGTTTAATATTAGCTAAACTTTGCCGCTTAAACTATCCCGTCCGCTGGAGACAGGATAAACGATCCCGTTTTAATTAGATTTTAAATTTCCGACATAACGATACCCTTTGACGATATTTTCTTAATTTAATTTTGATTAATAAAAATTTCGGTCGAAACTTCACCATACCTCAAAAGCGTCCATATTTTATTTTTACGAAACTCCCATAATAAAAATAATTTATTGTTTGGATTCTAGAAAATAATCATATGCTTGAAAATAGCATCATTATTTATATTTATATACAAGCCAAACGCTTCATGAAAAGTTAAAAACAAACTGAATTAGTGCTATTCTTATTTGGTGTTTTCATATCACAATTCAAATAATATTTACGCTATTTTCAAATAGCAGCGTTAGTATTCATTTTCATACTTCTGGAATTATCACTATTTTTAAATTATTCTACACTTGTAGGGAGCATAGTGACAAATGGATTATTCGGGTTCGGATTGGTGGGATCAAAAGTTCGTGAGTCAGAAATAATTCGAGTATAATTTCAGAATGATTCGGTCCCACAAGTGAGAAAAAATCGCATTTTATTTGCGAATAATTCGGTAAAAAATCAGTCAACTGAATAATTCGTCGTTCGATTTGGAAACACCAACAAAACATTTTATTCGCGAATTATTCGCAAATAAAATGCGAATATTGTTACTATGGTAGAGAGAGAAGTCATAATTGAAAGAGAAACAAAAGACAAAATTTTATGAGGAAACTTAATTGTATTTCTTGATTTCATATTACATAAAGTACAAATAATTTGTTTATAACAATATAAAATCTCTAAAACAATAAACTTATAAATAACTCCTTCCTAAAATAACCTATACACTAGATATTAAAAAAAACTTCCTCCTTAACATAGCCTGCTAAACATGAACCTGATACTTATGACACTCTACTATATCAAATCTGATGTAAATAAATGGTGAGATGAGAAACATATTGATGGGTGTAAATGTGATCAGGCTAATAAAATTTATAATCCGGTTTGCTATCAAGTTAGATTACAAGCACATAATTCTATCGAGTAATATAAACGAGTGTCGATCCATATGAAATAAGATTTAAGGTCTTGAGCTATTAAATCACAATCTTTCGAAAGGCTAGACAAAATCTGAAATCAAAGAGCTGTTGTTTTTTATCAATGTATTTGGTGAAAATTTAAAGTAAGTAAAATAAAGATAGATATGTGAATTCCTAGGGTTTTGGCACAATGTGTTACTTCACACCATTTTGGCACACCGTTATTTGATGTTGGTTTTCAGTTGTTGTATGAGGGTTTCTAATCTAATTTAGTGATTACCGCTTTCGCCTAGCAACCACCCTACCAATCAAGAGATCCCATTAAGGCTTGTCTTGATTAGTTCAAGGAGGTCCGTGACTAGCCCAAGAGAATTCAGACTTCACTTATTGGGTAACGTCGACCTATTATCTTGGTCATGTTGGGTGTCCCCATGGTAAGGCACGACAATGCGACATTCGTCTACGAATGTCGAGGCTCTCATGTGTATTTTTGTTGATCCAACTAGTGGTATCTCCGGTTAAGGTTTCCACCACTAATCTAGTATTTTTATTCTCCCTTATCCCAATTTAATTAGCCCAATGATGACTAACTTCCATGTGTAGTCATCACATGACGGTCTAGACTAATAAACAAAATCAAGTAAGATTAAACATAAAATGCAAAAGCAATCGAACAACAAAAGACTAAACAATGATCAAATAAAAGTATATATCAAAGCATCATGAGTAACAAGGTTTATTGCCAACCCTAAGAATCTAAACTTAGTCACTGAATGACATGTTTATAAAGAAATAAGAGAAAGATACAACCATGCACGAAATACCCTCTTACTTAATCTCTACACACTCCTCTCTTCTCACTTAAGAAAATATAAAATCAAATGATACAAAGATATGATTATGTTCAGTCTAGAAGACTTATATAGGAGTAAAGGGGCGCCTGGAGATGAGTGGAGTCCAAGTTATCTGATCTGGATATAGCTGTTGCAGTTTTTCACCAAAGGGCACCTCGGGTACGGTCAGTATTGGCTAATACGGACCGTACTTCCACTGTGTCGCTACATGAGTTAATGCTTATTCGGCCATCTTTGGTCCGTACTGGGGCTCTAGTATGTAATTGGCCAATACGTAGGCCTGCTAAATGAGTCGGGCCGGCTCATGGACTTTGAGCTGGGCTTTGAAATGAGTCAAATTGAGCTGAGCTCAATTCGAGTTGAGCCCAAACTCAGCTCGAACTCGAAATAATTCTTCGTTTCCCTAATCGAGTTGAATCGATCCGATCCGAGCTGAGTTGCCGAGTCGAATTATTTCAATTTAATTTCTTGCCGGCTCCTAGATTGAATTATAATATATTGGTTAATTAGCGAATCAGTAGATTTGTCTGAATACAAACACGTACAGTAGTGATCTAAGTTCTATCCATGCAAATTAATCAAATTATATCATATTCAATTTAGTTCAAATTTCTATTGGACACGGAATTTTTATTTAGAAGGCCGTCTATGATTAAAATCATTTTTGCTTAAAAAGAAGGTAATTGCTCTAACAAAAGGTACACGTACTACACGCCTAGATCTATAATTAACCCAGCCTTTCACTACTTGAAAATTTTCAGTATCAATACCAGTATTGAAAAGCTTCAATGGTCCATAACCCCATTATTAACGAGCCGAGTTCGGGCCGAGCCGGGTTTGGGCCGAGTCAAGAGGATCAAATGGACTGAGTCGAGCCGGACTTTTTCCTTTATATTTGATCTGAGTCCGAGTTGGACCTTTAATGAAGGTTAATAGAGCCGGGCCGAGTTTTGGATTTGATCCGGCCCATTAGCAGGTCTACTAATAAGGTCCATACCAGAGCCTTAGTCAATGAGCTGTGCTTTTCTGATCAACCCGATTCTTGCTCCAAATGATGTAAAATAGCCCCAAAACATGATTCATGCACTAAAACATAAAATAGGGCAACAATAACTTTTTCACGTAATAATTAAACATAAAGATGAGAAAATAAGACAAAACCTAAGCAAAATTCTACGTTTCACTATCAAAATGAGCTTGATCACATACACAACAAATATACTAAATCGAAAAGCACTATTCTTACGCTATTATAAGTAGGATTAGTTACTATTTGCACCAATCATAATTGGTCGCCAGGGAAAATGAAAAAGAAGATGGTATTGCTTAAGGTCTAAAGGCGATTGGAAAATCGCCCAAAGCGATGGCGCCAACTCTAACCCCTCTTCATCCTCAGTTCATCCGTTTAATCCGTTTGAGCATATGCTTCTGCCCAATAGATCTGACCACTGTTTTCGGTGCTTCTATCTAGTAGATCTGACCACCGCTCTTCGCTTCGGCCACCATCTTGCCTCTCCAAGATAAGTGGTCACTTTTTTTTCTCCTCTTCTCCTGTGCTCTTCTTCCTCTCTTTGACAATGGAAGAGTAGGTGGAACGAGTTGTACATATAATTACTTATATTATATGTTTGTTGTTGTTGTTGTTGTTTTGTGTTGGTTGTATGTTTGTGTCATGCTTCTTCTCTCCTCCTCTTGCTCTAATAAACTTTTATAGCTTCAACCTTGGCGACTCTCTCTCTGAGAGGTGACTGTCCTGGTCTGGTTTGATTCAGTGCCTTCTCGGTTGCACACTTTGCTGAGCGGTGATTGTCCTGGTCCAGTGATTCAATTCCCGATTTGGTATGATTCAGTGCCTTCTCGACTGTGCACAAGGAAGGTTCAACACAGGTATAGTATGCCAGACGAAACAAGATAAATATGCACATAGTGAAAACAATCACCAGGCTCTTATAATTACAATCAAGCAAGAATGGTCAAATTGTCACAGATACCCCTGTGTGTGTTTATTTGTTTATAGTTGAATACTTTCAAAGACACTCGTTGTCTTATATCATGTAACAGTTAGGTTGTAACTTTCCTTGAGTTAATGCAATTGTCTACGGACTTTCAACCGAAAAAATAAATAAATAAATAATTGGTCACCACTCACCAGGATGGGTTGACAATAAATAAGACAGTACTAATAAGTCGGCATCGTTCGAGTTTCAATAAGAACCGTCCGATCAGACCCCGAGTCAACCCGGTCCAAGCCTCTGATGCACAAGGCCGTTAAGAGTCGTGCCATTAGAGTATATGAATTCTGCTTAAACCCGTAGAAAGAGAATGTACTCCAATCGGACCGTCCTTTGAGGACTGAGGGTAAACACTTGACACTCTAAAACGAACCGTCCAACCCTTAAACCCCTCGCTACCGCCGCCACTTCGCCGGCGTTCTACGCTCAACAAAATAATCAATCATCCTCCTGTTCGTTTATCATTTGGCCTCGCCGCACTTTAAGAACACTGTGGTTGAAGGAAAAGAGGTAGCTAAGGGCGAGGGGAGGAGAAGAGAAGACAGGGCCCCATGTTCTCTGCGCGGAGAGCTCTCGGCGCAGCTCTCTCTAAGCTGTCGCCTCAGCCAGAGAAGGCTCCCTTTGCATCCTCTAGGTGCGATAAGTAACTCCGTGTAGTCAACAGTTTGATTTCTTAATTTCTTTCGTTGTATCCATTTTGACAGTCAGTCATTGACCCTCAATTCATTTTCATAAATCATTAGCTGTATCGTTCAGTGATACAGATACTTTCATCTACTTGTGCAATCGTACTTGGGCAGATTCCCATTTTCCAGTCATGCTAAACTTAGATATAATCTTCTGTGCTAATACCAGTTTGTTTGACTGCTGTTGTGCTAACTAGTGGACCTAAATCACTTATATCTTAGTTTAAAAGATCCAGCATTTTGCTTGTTAGTACAACTTAAGGCGCATCAATCTTCTATGATGTTTCTTTATTATTATTTTTTTGTTCCTGATTTTTTTTTATTTGCTGATTATTGTTTTGTGGCTGTTAGGTTGCCTGAGATATTAATCCAATTACGTACCACCGGTACACATGCATCACAGAGAGCTGATACAGAAGTTTATGGGGATTCGCATGGTGACTTTGATCGAAACAGAGACATAAGCCAACAAACTTCCCAGAATCCACAATACTATTATCAGAATAATGCATACAGTCAGGGGCAATTTCATCACACTGCCAGCTATAATCAATCGAACCAAGAAACATATAATAACTCACATTACAGCGGTGGGTATAACCAACAGATTAATGCTCCCAACTTGGGCCAATTTTATCAAAGCCATGGTGTATATGATCAGCAGGTTCATCAATATCCAAATGTTTCCACTGATAAGAATGCTAATGATGAGACCCCAAAATATAGAGGAACAATTGAAGAGCTAGAGGGGTTATGCAAAGAAGGGAAACTAAATGAAGCCTTTGAAGTATTGGCCCTGTTAGAAGAAAACAAAACACAGATTGGTCATCAGACTTATGTTCTTTTAGTAAAAGCATGTGGAGACAAGTCCGATCTCAAGAAAGCACACCATATCCATGAGCACATCTTGCGAAATAAGGGAACTGTTGAAATTCCTTTGAACAATAAAATACTAGACATGTATGTCAAATGTGGCTCTTTGGATGATGCCCAGAAGCTGTTTGATGATATGCTTCACAGAAACTTAACCTCTTGGGAAACCATGATTCTTGCCCTGGCCAAGAACGGCAAGGGAGAGGAAGCCCTGGAGCTCTTCAACCATCTCAAAACATCAGGTTTGCCCCTTGATGCTGGCATCTTCTCGAGTATCTTCTTCGTGTGCGGAGTAGTTGGCGCTGTTGATGAGGGCATGCTGCATCTCAAATCAATGGAGGAAGATTACAAAATTGCCCCTGATATGGAAACTTATGGGGCGATAGTAAACATGCTTGGCCAATCTGGATACCTCGAGGAAGCACTAGATTTCATTGAACAGATGCCGGTGGAGCCGACGGTGGATATTTGGGAGATGCTAATGAACCTTGCTCGCCTCACTGGACACCTAAAGCTTGGATCTCGATGTGCAGCTATTGTTGAACAGTTGGACCCGACTAGACTAGATAAGAATTCTCAATCAGGCCTTGTACCAGTAAACCAGTCTGAGCTGGAGAAGGAGAAGCTGAGGAATAAAGAGTCCCGCCTCGAGGGTCGTGCCCAGTCTCGGCAATATGTATGTGGGGACCGCAGAGATCCTGAGCACAAAAAGATTTACACGCTGCTAAATCGCCTTGCGGCCCAGATGAAGGAAGCCGGGTATGTACCTGGAACCTTTTTTGTTTTTGGTAAATTACACGTGGTATTGAAATGACAAGGACCACCTTTTTAATTAATTAAGAAGAAAAAACAACAACAACAAGATTTAAGTATGTAGTAGCCTAACTTGCTCATCAGTGCTACACGCTTAAATTATTTCATAAGAATTTAGCTGGAGCTGGATGAAAATAAGAAAATAATTGGTATGTGATTAGAGTAGATTAGGCTCATGCCTCTTAAACAACACACTAAAAATTAGCTACAACGATGAAAATCAAGCACCTCGTCAAAATGGAAATCAATCATGTTATAGGTTTACTCTCTGCAGTACAGCAGGACCTTCTTTGTTGCAACAATCTCTCAAGATATCAAGTCCTTTTCTTTTGAAGTATCATCTTTTTCTTATGATTCAATTTTTTTGTATTCTCCTCTTGAAGGTATGTACCCGATACTCGGTTTGTGTTGCATGATGTTGACCAAGAGGCAAAGGAGGAGGCATTGCTGGGGCACAGTGAGAGGCTTGCAGCGGCTTATGCCTTCATGACGAGCCCTGCTAGGACACCAATCAGGATCATAAAAAATTTGCGATGCTGTGGGGATTGCCATAATGCTTTGAAGATTATATCACAGCTTGTTGGTCGTGAGATAATTGCAAGAGATGCAAAGAGGTTTCACAATTTTAAGGATGGGGTGTGCTCTTGCAAGGATTATTGGTAAACAAGAAGATTTCATTATTTATCTCCTTTTAGTTTATACGGTATTGTTATATTTTTATCTTTGATTTTTTGTTAGCTTAGACTCGGAGAATAGTAAGCTGGTAATAATAGTAATTGATCCATGTAGAATAGACTGATTTGAACTTGAAAAACATTTTCATAGCTCGGGAAATAGTTTACAGTCACCTGCTCTTACAAGTACAACTGATGATTGGTGAAGTGGACACTAGAGGTGCTATCGGGTCGGGTCGGGTCCGGATACTATTATATTTGGACCCTTACCCTAAAAGTGTTCGGGTCCAAATTTCGATTCATATACTTATTTGTTTCAAATCGGGTCGGGTCCGGATCCGGATACCTATCTACCCGTAAATATTTCGGGTCCAGTCTTTCGGTTCCGGGTAGATAGATACCCATAACTTGTTTGTGGATTATCGGATCCGGTCCGGATATGGGGCGGTTCCGAATCCAGAGCGGATATATGTCACAACTCCCAAGAATTTGAGAAATCATTTACATTTATATATAATTAAAATTTCTTAAACATCTCATATAATAAATCATTATAATATAAATTAAAAGCTGCTGCAAAATAAAAATTATACTATTGTTCTTGTTCATAAATAATACAATATATCATGCTACATAGAAAAATAAAAATAATCACCCTAAATTAATTAGTTATTTATCTAAATTAAAAGGTACTATCCTATTGATTCAACATTTGCAAGTACATTATCCCAATTACTATTTTGCCAATCGCCGTTGTTGAATAGAGAATTAAAAAATATGGCAGATATTTAATTTCAATGAGATTTATTGCGAATGACATATCAATGAGAGCAATAGATTTTCATAATTATGAGGAGGATATATAAGGCAGATATTGAAAGATATATTCAGAGCAATAAATTTTATTCAAAAAATTAATATGCAAAATGTGATTACTGACGTGACATTTGTTGATTTGATTATATGTAAAATTGTATTTTCATAGTTATTCATATATGTTTTATCGGGTATTTATATGGCTTTCGGGTCGGGTTCGGTTATGGGTCGGATAACTAAATCAAACCCATATCTTATCCATTACAATATCGGTTCCGGTTCGGATCCGGATCGGATTTTAAGTTATTAATTTTGTAACCGTATCCATAATTTAACCGGTTATATTTTTTAAACCATACCCTACCCAAATTAATCGGATCCTGGTCGGTTCCGGGTCGGATCCGGTTTGGTTCCGGATCGGATCCGGGTAATCGGATAAAAGTAGCACCTCTAGTGGACACAATGTTTTTATTTTTCCTTTCTATTTTTTATATAAGAGGGGAACCTTGCTAGAAATTTCACTGCCCTGTAAGGTTGTAAAGTGGGAAATAACGCTTTTACACCCATGTTGCATTAGAGAATGCACTTAGCCAAATCCCCAGAGAGCATGGAGAATAAAATGTATTCTTGGGTCTGACAAACAAATTCTAACTTATATCTTATACATTAGCATAAATTTATCCGTGCTACAAAAAAAAAAAACGGATACGATAAATAGTATGTTGTAGGAGTATGTTGATGTAATTATTCTAAAATATATTTACAATGCATTTGTAGGAGTATTTTGATGTAATTAAGCAATTTAGGTTCATTTATAATCATAAAATCACTAAAATTGATAGATAAACTGTATTTTATTTCTTTTATATATGTATTAGTTTATCATTGCTAAAACACATGTCTAAAATGATTCTAAAATGCTTTGTTTATCTATGTTAATGTTTTAAATCAACTTTATCACATTTATGATTGTAAAATCATCTAAATTGATAGATAAATTCTAATTTATGCCTTTTACGTATGCATAAATTTATCAGTGCTAAATAACTGATACAACAATAATATGCTTAAAGTTCTTCTAAATTTCATTTACAGTGTATTGTGTGTCTGTTGATGTTTTTAACCAATTTAGGTTACATTTATGATTGTTAAATACTTATATTACCAAAACTAACTGATAAATTCTCGATTATGTGTGGTGCATAAATTTGTTCGTGTTAAAGGAAGCATATACGACAAAAATTATGCCTAAAATTCTTCAAAAAATGCATTTTCGAGTGCGGTGGTCGTGTGCCTATTGATTTATTTATTTTTATCAATTTAGGCCCCGTTTATAAATGTAAAATTATCAAAACTGACACTTTCAATTCTAATTTTATGTTTTTTTTTACATGGACACAAATTGATCCGTGCTAAAACAGAGAGACAACAAATATTAATCCTTAAATTTGTCTAATATAAATTTATAGTGTGTTATATACGCCTACATCACAATTATAATCGTAAACTTAACCAAACTAACAGATAAAGTCTAGCATGTCTTTTAATTGTGCATGAGTGTCAAGACTAAAATGGACACGTCCATTACTGCAGCAAATGGATATGTATTGCCTCTGTCTTTTAACAATGCCAGCAGATGAAGATTCCTTCTGTTTTGCTTCTAGCGCATTCTGTTTATCCTTTACCATAGTTTAAATTACAACAGTAATAAGTAAAATGTAATTAGGATTTTCTCCTGTGCTCTACTTGCCTTACTATAAATACACCATTATGTAATCATTTTATGATTAATGAAAGAATGAATAAAATATAGATTCAAAATATCATCTTCTTCTCCAAAGTTCATAATGAGTTTATTTATTCTATTATCTAAAATAAGTTTATTAATTTAAATAAAGATATATATTATTTTACCATTTTGGTCACATTTAAGATTTACAAATCATCAAAATAGAAAGATAGTCTCTAATGATTAAAGTTATTGATAAATCAAGCAGATACATCAAAATATTATGTTTGAAACTATGCTAGAATGTATTTGCAATACATTTGTGCCGGTTCATAACTTGAAACGATTTCTGGTGATGATAACTTTTATGTTTGAACGATTTTATGACTTGGAATGATTAAAGTAACTTAATATTTTTCTTCACATTACTTTTTCCCAAATTTTTTACGAAACACGCTAGAAACATGAATCTGAAAAAACATTTCTCACACTTTTTTTGGGTGTAATACACACCTTCAAATGGGCCCCGACTGGAGTCTTTGACAAAGTAAAAGCAGCTGTATAATGTATTAACTATTCCACTTGAATCCTACGGCCCGGGCCCAATCCGACCCAATGCTGTTTGGTATTTTACCCCAAAAAAGCGTTTAATTCCGTGGGAGCCGCCTGGCGCCAGTTGAGTAAAACCTTCGTAGCTTCCCCCTCGCCGCCTAGCGCCACCTTCTCTATCTCCCCTTCTCAGAAAACTCTACACCTACTACACCAATGGAGGAACCACAACAGCAACCCTCTATTACCTACTCTTACGACACCCTCCCGCCGCTCTCTCTCTCCGTCTACTACGATCACCCCGGACTCTCCGACTCTCTCCCATCCCTAAACCTAACCCCAACCGGGTCTCTCTCTGTCGACCCGGACCCACCCGACTCCTACGCCGTCTTTCGAAACCAGATAAACGATGTCGACGGTGAGTCCATGGAGGTCCCTACCACAGATTTCTTCTCGCTGGATGTCGTTGCGGCTCCCTCGGTGCCGGACGTGGCTAATTCTCCTTCTTTGGCCGAGCCTGAGTGCTCTGAGAAGGCATGGTTCAATGTAGGCCGCCAGTTCAGGAGCCCCATGCTCCAGCTCCATAAAGGTTCTTTTATTGTACTTGTAATTCTCTTCGTGATTTGGGTTATTTAGGTGAAGATAAAGGGAGGTATGTCAAAGTGAGTTATCATATTAAGGATTGCCTGAATTGGGATGTGAAACAAAGGAATAAAGGGAAAAGGAAGAGACAGAGAGATTTAATTTCACTTGTATATCTATGTTTCCTTCACCATCTATGCAAATAACTAGCTGGCGAGTTGACATCAGTTGTCAGGGGCGGAGGGATGCTCAAGCAAGGGGGTGTTAAGCACTCCTATGAATTGAAAAATTTCCATTTTTGTCCTTTCAAAATTCTATTTTATATGAAAAGTAATACTATTAGCACCCCCCCCCCCCCCCCCACCACGACCCCCTCCGTATCCTCTACGGTACCGCACTTGGTCCAATGAACTGAGATTAATGCCAGCCGAGCTATGGGAATTCGGTGCCTATTTAGGCATAGGGTGTCCGTTCTTGAGATTCATGGCACAATTAAAGAACAGTCTGGATTTAGTAAATGGACGTGTGCGGTACTGAAGGTGATCTGAATCCCTCCAACATAAAATGAAATTACATGACACTTACCTATTCAGCCCCTTAATCTCAATTTTCTGGTTCTGCCCCCGTCAGTTTTGTATTGGTGTACCTTTCTTCATGGACACTGCCTAATATTGACTTATTTGGAAACCTTAATTTCTCTGCTACCATGCCTAAGAGATTGATTAAGGACACTTTAAGAAAAAAAATACTATATACATTTAGGACTACAGGACCACCAAAAGGATATGCTTGGTTTTAGGTTTATCTTAATTTGACATATTTAGTCTCACAAAAAGGATGATATAATCTGATTGCATATCTCATCTATCTCTATAGAAATTTTAATGATCATAAACTAGGCTGATTATTGAGTCTTAAAGTTTATTTGTTATTTCTTTTATTTTTTGTTTCAGAGATTCTAGATTTTTGTGATTTTGTTGCACCGACTCCTGAGGAAGAAGAGTCTCGTACTGCTGCTGTGCAAAGAGTTTCAGATGTTATTAAACACATCTGGTCTGACTGCAAGGTTTATACATTGCTTCTTTGTGGATAATAAATGTCATCAATTAGTACTTAGAAGCATCACTCTTTGCCAGTATGTTTTGGTGTAGAAATGTACTGGTAAACCAAGCTGAAGCTTAATTTAATCCACTTTAGTCTTAATTTATGGTGTGGTTGACCAACTATTCATCAATAAAACCTCAATTTAGTTAATTTTAAATTAACTTGACAACTTCCAGTAATTACAACAGAGAAGTCTAGAAGCTGGTCTAGTTGGTATATCTATTGCATCAACTTGCTCAATCTGTTTATACTTGATGCTAACATGGTTTAGAGGTTAGGGTTAGGCAATGAAAGAAGGCACCCACATACACATAGAGGGAGGGACTAGAGGCATTTGGTTGGGGGAGGGGGGAGGGTTGAAATAAATGGGAGGGAGGGAGGGAGGGAGGGAGGCAAAAATAGAGGAGCAATTTTTTTGTTTTGTTTTTAAGAGGAACATAAATTTCTATACTGTTAAGTGCAATTGAACCGATGTCAAATTGAACCCTGGACCTGCTGCAAATTAAATGACTGTGCTTGGCAAGAATTTGAATAATATAAGCCAACTGGTGCAATTTCAGTATTTCTTACATGATAAATCAGAATAAGTGAGGTTTTCTCAGCATGTAGTTGATCTTATTACTCTGACATTGCTCTACAGGTGGAGGTGTTTGGATCATTTAGAACTGGATTGTATCTACCAAACAGCGATGTAGATGTTAGTTATTTTAATTAATTTTCTTTTTGGTACTTTTAGATGTTTTACTATGGTTTTTGTATTTATTTAGGGTAAAATTTAATCCAAGGCCAGCTGTATAACTTTTGATTAGCTTTGAGCATCATTTTGGCTAAGAACTACAAAGTTACTGAAAGTAAACAAGACTCAACTATTAATATACTCGATGAAAATGACATAAGAGGGTGTTTTAAATGCGTTTTTGGCACATGTCAGCACCAGACTCAATCAACTTGCTTTTATACAGTTTCTCGACCAGCCCTCAGCTATGCAGTTAAACCTCTTTCGCGTGTTAATTTCGTTTCATTATTAACTTGTTGATTCCCTGTTTTAGATTGTGATTTTGGAATCAAAAGTTAGGAGCCCACAACTAGGTCTGAAGGCTCTAGCTAAAGCACTGACCCAACAAAAAATTGCTACAAAGATGCAGGTATATTATTTATGATCACAAACATATCTTTAAGACTTATCTTGGTTCTTGATTTTTAATCTGTAGTTTTTCATCTAAGGTTATTGCCAAGGCTCGTGTCCCTATTGTGAAATTTGTAGAAAGGACGAGCAAAATAGCTTTTGACATCAGGTTTGTCATTTCCTCGATTTTAAAAGTTGAATCTTTATAATAGCTTCGAGAAGTTGGACCTTTAAAGTGTTAGCCACTTTTTTTTATTATGCTAATAGAGTTTCTTTCTGTACAGCTTCGATTTGGACGGTGGGCCAAAGGCTGCTGACTTTATCAAGGTAACTATCATTTGGGTTTGACAAGGTACCCCCCGATACAGTAGGTAGCAGTGTGCCGTATGTATGGGCAGTTGGTATTGTAATGCTTTGTTGTTTGCATATTTTGGCTGGTTTGAACTTTTTGGCTACTTTTACGACATGGTGCTATGCTGAAATAATGTTTTGATTCAAACACTGAAATATGTAGTAAAATGTATTGTCAAAGACAGCATCAGCAGTATCAATATTATTAGTGTAGTTGTAATTTGGCTGTCATTAACTTTTTCGTATTTTTAATTCTGCGAGCAAAGGATGCTGTGAGGAAGCTACCCCCCCTGAGGCCCTTATCTTTAATTCTAAAGGTTTTTCTACAACAAAGAGAGCTTAATGAGGTTAGGCTCTTAGTATACACGCTCATAGATTTTTGTTGGACATATTGCTTCCTAACCATTTTATACAAATTCAATAGCAAGCTTTTCATAATGTGGTGGGCATTGATTTATTTTATTTTGACCTAAAAGATAGGAGTGCTAGAGGTAGGGTAATTTGTGAACTTAATGACACCTATTGCAACTACTGTTGAGTTTACGTTGAAAATATGGGTTTTACGTGGAAATGCAGAAATTAGACAGTTGAATTTGAAAAAGGCCCTATAGGCCTATATTAATGTGCAAGTGGTGGTGTATATTGTTGCTAGCAACTATAATACATACTATTGTCCATCTGTTTTGGCATGATGTTTTAGTACGTCTATAAATAAGAATCTAATGCACTCTGTCAGCCTAGGAGGTTTAGTACTCATCTACCTATACAGTTTATAATGTATATTAATCATTTTTAGTCATTATGCTTGATTTATTTCAGGTTTTCTCAGGTGGAATTGGTTCGTATGCTCTTCTTTCTATGCTAATAGCTTATCTTCAGGTACAGAAACTGAGAATAATAGTAGAGTATCAATAGCATACAGCGAAGGTCTGGTTGTGGCCTGTGGCAGCTATCATAATATAGATCCAGTTCAGCAGCCAAGGAATAAAATACTTAGAAAAATAACAAAACAAATTGAATTGCACACATGCTAATGCTGGCCGAAATATCAGCTTGTTGTATGTGGGTTCCTGGGGTCCCTGGTACTAAACCAATATGCATGTGAGTTGAGTCTTTTATCGTTTGTATTTTTTTCTAGATCCACTGGAGAACACAGGACTCACAAGCTCATTGGCAACAAAAAGAGCAGAATTTGGGAATTCTTCTGGTATGAAAACTTGTTTGCTGGATCTAGAATTTTTTTTAAATTTGTTTTTATTAACTCTTTTATGTTATTTTAGAGCAAATTATCATGTTATATGACAAAACTTCAATTAGAGACAGTGCTGGATCTAGAAATTCATACAAGGATGGGCACAATCTTGAAAGAAACTATTGTGCTAAATCTATTGGATTGTGATAGATATAACTCTAGGCAAAATCATTAATCAAAAGCGAAAGAACTATAACACATCCTGAAATTTAAGCCTGGGCTTGCCTATGTGTAAGTCTACCCCTGATTGGAGAACCAATCAAGCCAGGATTGTTTAAATAATAAACAAATGGATTATCAGAGAGAAAAAAAAAATGAGAAAATGAATAAAAACCAGAAAAATATATAAACTTGAGATCTTACTGGTACCTGATAATTAGTTGTGCGACTTAACTTACATATACTTGTATATTCATTTTGCTAGAAATTATCATCATTACTTCTAAGTTTTAACTAACAAGCTAGATCTTACTGACATTCGATTATCATGGCAAATGTAATTGATATCACAAATTAAAGCATGAATTCATTTGCTTATGTGAATTCTTATGTCTTATCTTTTTTTGTACTTTCTTGATGTAGGTGAGTTTCTTTGACTTCTACGGTCGGAAGTTGAACCATGCAGATGTTGGGGTTTCGTGCAACTCAAGTAACAACTTCTACTCGAAGAGTGATAAAGGGTATGCCATTTGTGTTATACTTTTTGTTGCTTCTCTTTCTTTTCTCTTGATTTGTCTTAGGAATGAATTAAGGGAACTGGAGGCTAAAAGTCTGTGATAAAAAAATGAACCACAAAATAAGAAAGGAGCAATTCTGTGAATAACCCTCTAAAATCGCTGTCAGATTACCTCTGTAAAACAAGGGATACCATGCATGCTTCTTCAAATTGGGGTATACTTATGTAGCACCTATCGTAAGGAAGGCCTTGAAACCAAGTTTTCAGCTAAATATGTTGAAGAACCTGTTAGTGGCTTTGCATCTAGTACTTAGCCATGCTAGTTTTTCATTGTTTGCTAATTTTACGTCTTCTAATTTAACCTTTTTATTTGTGTATATCTAGATTTGTAAATAATGAGAACCAATACCTGCTTTCAGTTGAGGATCCACAGGTGATCTATATATTTCGTTATTCTTTTTTTTACTTGTTTTATGGCGTTAGCTTGCATTTTTCATTGATTAGATTTTGAAGATACATGAAATGAGAATTTTCTAATGATCATGTGTACAAACTTTTCAGGCACCCGATAATGATATTGCTAAGAACTCTTATAATTACTATAAGGTACTTTCTGTTATATGTTTCTGTTCTTAATTTCCCAACTGCTTTTTATCTTGGTCCATATCAGGACTGTTATTGGAAATATCTCGGTTCAGCCGAATTTGTAGATGTATTTTTTGGCATGGTATTGATACTTGATACCAGCTAGGTCTCATATGGGTCCATTCTTGACAATATCGTATCCCTTGGTCTTTATATGTGTCGATACCGTCCTGGTATTGACCAGATCCAATTTTGATATGCACCATCTTGTGCTCAGTTTTGGTATATGGAGTACAAGATGGTGCATATCAAAATTGAGGTCATCAGTTTTGTCATGAACCATCTGCACTGTGCTTACTCTATAATTGTTCACCTGTACTGTTTGTTCATACATCTGGGTATTGCACTGGTATGTGTACCTGAGAAAACTGCTCCACTTGTTCTGCACATCTGCATTGTCAGTGCCACGTTTTTCTCACTACGAGCTGGGCTGTGTTTTCTCTTGTTTAATCTGGTGAGGATGTTCACTTCGAACAAAACCTAACTATTCCTTTCAATTGTATAAAACTTTTTCCAGGTAAAATTGGCATTTTCATTGGCTTTCTCTATACTATCGGATCCTACTACAATAATGAATCTGGGGCCTAATAGGAGTATTTTGGGCACAATAATCCGACCCGATAATGTGCTGCTCAATCGCAAAGGTGGTAAAAGTGGAGATGCTTCTCTAGACTGCTTTCTTGCCGGGGCTGGGGAGCCGCTAGACCCTCCATTTGACAAGCATAGTGATACAGTCTACAATTGGCAGTTAATGGATGAAGAGCCCTTGCCAAGAGATAATATTGTAACATTAGATGATAATTTATTTTCTTCTCAAAAGAAAAAGAAGAAATACCACTCCAAATCGAAAGAGAAATCCAGTGAGAGGGGTAATTATGGTACTGGTTCTTCCAGTAGAGAAAGAGTCAAGAGAAAAGGAATATTATTTAGAGATGAAGAAGAAAAATATCAGAGAAGGAAGTCTTGAGATTTTGATAGGTCTAGTTGAGAAATTGTGTTAGATTAGTTAATGTTTTTGTATTCAGGTCTTCTCTCATGATTTTTTATTTATCATTTATTGGCTATCCCTTTTATTTTAAATTTATAAGGATTGTCTTGGTTATTGTAAAAATCCCTGGCAGCAGGGATAATGTATGCAATTTTGATGCGTAATGCTGTGTAGGTAGGAATATAATTTTATTTGCTTTAAAAGGGACGATATGTTCAGAGGCTACAGCAAAATGTGATTAGCTGCAGTTGAGAAACGAACTTCATTGGGAAGTTGTGGGAATAACATTTTTTAGCTTCTCTTGTTTACTATTTAATTTCTAACATCAAATGTATTTTCTTATGGGCTATATAGACATTATCAAAACAAGTCCTAAGAATATTTTCCTTGTTTCAATATAGAAAATTGTTGAAATTTCTCTTGAACTTTCTCTTATTTTATAAAGACCTTTGAGATTTCTTACTATGTTACTACTTGACTCATCATATTCAAAATGTTTAATCTTTTGTTTATACCTTCTGCCTTTCTCATTTTTTTTTGTGTGTTTGAGGAGAATTTTGATAACCATCGTTGATGCGCTGTGCAAAATTGGAGAAATTTTACAAATTGTCTTGCATTTAAAATTTTTCAAATAATATGTCGCTCCTTTAAAATGTCTTTGTTGACCTTCATTTCTCTCTCCTCCTACCTCCTAAATTTTTATTAAACATAAATATAAACTTATATACTATATTTTCTCCTTTAGTAACAATATATATTTCTTCATCTACATTTCGGAAGAAATCTGATACACCAAGATGTGTATCCATATAGCATTTATTTTCGGGGTCATTTTCAGTAAAATTAGTTTCCACATTTTCTCTTTTTTTCTTGATTGAGACTTGATAAAGCTCTACAAGATGCTTGGGCGTACGATAAATACGTGACCAATGATTTGCCATTTCACATCTGTAACAAACATCTTCAGGGCGTTTTTCTTTCTCATTTTTCACCACATTATTCTCCTTTGTTTTGTTGTATTGACCATCACGTCGCCAAACATTATTGCGACCATGCCCACAACCACGTTCGCGGAAATTGCTGTGACCACGGCCATGTCCTTTCTTAGATGAAGTTGCATTCGCTTCGGGGAATGGACTTGCACCGATGGGTCATGCTTGGTGATTTTTCATTAGAAGCTTGTTATTTTGTTCCGCAATGAGAAAGCATGATATTAATTCGAAGTAATTTTTGAAACTTCACTCTCGATATTACTAAATTCGAGGCATGAAATGCGGAGAATGTTTTCTCCAACATGTCTTCTTCCGTTATCGCTTCACCACATAGTTTAAGTTCGGAAGTAATCCGAAGCATTGCAGAATTATACTCACCAACATATTTAAAATCCTGTAATCTCAAATGAATTAATTCGTAACGAGCTTTTGATAAGAGAACAAGTTTTTTATGGTCATACCTCTCCTTTAAACTCTTTCAGAGTTCTAACGGATCTTTCACCGTTAAATATTCAATTTTTAAATCCTCATGGAGATGGTGACAAAGGAAAATCATAGCTTTAGTGCGCTCCTGCTGGGAGGCTGTATTTGCTTCCACAATAGTTTTTCCCAAGTCTTTTGTGGTGAGGTGGATCTCGGCATCGAGAGTCCATGGGAGATAATTCTTGCTAGAAATTTCAAGAGCAGGAAATTCAAGTTTTGTGAGATGAGATACGTATTAATAATTTCAGATTATTAATACCATAACTTCAGGTTATTAATGCCATAACTTCTAGTTATAATAAATTAAAATGGAGATAAATACAAATAAAAGAATATGTAAATTGAATAAATAAATAAATAAATTTAAATGTATTAATAACTTCAGGTTAATATTATATAACTTTAGGTTATAACAAAGTATTTATTTAATAATTATTGGTTATTAAATTGCTTGACTATGCAATTGTAAAATTTATTTTGAAATAACTTCGGGTTATATTTTCATCCAGCGACCTATAATAACTTTTGGTTATTACATTAATTTTATATGAAAATTTCTAATAAAACTTTAGGTTATTATTCATCTTGTAGCCTTTAATAACTGTTGATTATTATATTAATTGTATACTTAAATTTTTAATATAACTTCGAGTTCTAAATAATTCTAATAATAACTTCAGGTTATTAGTCTATTCGGGTAATACGAACTGCGGGTTCTTGATAAACTTTTAGTTTTGATAATAACTTCTGGTTATTATTCCATCATTCACTTCAATAAATGATTCTTATAAACTAAAACAATTATAATAAAAAAATTAAATGAAATTTAAATTAATAAAAAAAAAAAAATTAATTATACAAATTACTTGCAGAATAACTTTACAATTTCTTTCGAGCAAGTCGTGATGATAACGTGTTATAAAATTAAATGAAGTTACAACAAAAGTAAAGTAAATAACAAGAGAGATAGAGCAATAACAAAATTTAATTAAGAATTTTCTAATAATAATGTGTACACATTTTTCAGGCACCAGATAATGATATTGCATTATTGCATTATTGCTATGAACTCCTATAATTACTGTTATAATTTTTCAGGTACTTTCTGTTTTAACAGCAATGATCATGTGTACAAATTTTTCAGGACGATATGTTTAGAGGTTACAGCAACATGTGATTAGCTGCAGTTAAGAAACGATCTTTATCGGGAAGTAGTGCGAATAACATTTTTTAGCATCGCCCATTTACTATTTGATTTCTAACTTTGATTGTATCTTCTTATAATAAATGGATTATGGAGACATTATCGATACAACTTGAACCTTCTTCTATTTTATAGATTTTTTAAATTTCTTACGATGTTACCACTCGATTCAATCATAATCTAAATGTTCAGTCATTTGTTTATAACTTCCTCCTGCATTTTTCAGTTCTCTTCTCCGTTTGACGATTGACGCCCTGTGCAAAAATTCTAACAAACGTGTTGATCTAAAGTGAGGTATGATTAATGAGTGTTAAATAAAATGTTGTGTCTTCTCAAAAAGGCGTTATATGGTCTCAAACAAGCTCCTCGCGCTTGGTTTCATTTTAGCCTGTTAGGGATTGGTACCGTACCTATAATGTGAGCAATCCTGTCCTCTTTTTTAAATCTCTAGTGAGGCTTCGGTCATGCCTGTTTTAAGCAAAGAACAAGTTATTTAGTAATGCTTTATTAGGATTTTTTAATATTAACATAGAATAACAATTGATAAGCATTCCGACATACAAAACTGCTTTTGCTTTTGTTCCTTTCAACTACATGCAACTTCGTACCATAAATGCTTTTGCTTTTGTTCCTTTCAGCTACATAAACTCCGTGCTATCAACCTTGTATAAGAGATGAATTTAATTTTACATTAAAGTTAAAATTCAAAGACATTTAAGATCAGTTTCTTTTGTACTCCTGCCTTGTAAACAAACCAAATTCATTGATCAACCTGAAGAAATTAAACTTGCTTGCATGAATAGTGAAAGTCAAATACTGTCAAAGAGCATTTACTTTAACACGATCACACGTTTTAAATAGTTAGATAAATGAGTTGCTAGCTACTTACTAATTAAAATCAACGTCTATAGCAGAGAAGATATATATATTGTTAGTTTGTTACCATGCTAGTTGCATCTTATACATGCAGATGATGGACATATATCTTATATGATACAGATTAGGTGGAACCATGGAAGTATTTTAGTATTCATATCCGTTAAATATTGACTTTAACCATATTTTATTTTTATCTGTTAAGAATCAATCTTACTCGTACTCTATCTTTATCCATTAAAATTATCGTATAATGAAATAATGAATCGAAAAGAGGTAATGCTAATATAAACCATTAAATTAAATAAATTAATTTCACACATATATAAACACATTAATTACATGTATATATAAACATTAATTAGCAAAACTGGACGTTGTTTGTGCTTCAAATAATGAAGTTTTATAAGCCCAAAGCTGTATTAGAAATAGATATGTGTAGTTTGTACTTTCAGAAATTAAGTTTTGTAAATTACTAAATTGTAAGTGGTAAGTCGAAGCTATGTATTTAATATATAATTATAATGATTGGAAATAGTTTTCTTTTGGTAAAAAAAAATTATTTTGTTGGAAATAGTTTTTTTTCCAAAAAAAGTTTGAAATAATTTTTATTCATATTCTTATCTGTATATCTAATAAAAAAAACTTATACATATCAACAACCGTACTCGATAAATTAACACAAAAATTTTATCTGTATCTTTCACGATAGATAAACTAATAAGGGTATGTTTGGTTGCAATCTTAGAATAGCTAAAACAACAAAATTAACGTTTGTTTTATTAGATAGCTTGTTCTAACTTTTTTTGTGAGAATAACTTGTTCTAATAAGACAAACAAATTTGGTTCCATATTCTAGCTATTATAACCCAATCAAACACCGAATAGCTTGTTCTAAAAAAATAACTTATTCTCAATCAAACCAAACATATCCTAAAATGAATTTGTATCCTCGCATTAACTCAAAAGAGAATCTTTTGAATTAATGCATCTCGACCATCCAATCTGTTTTAAGATTCGTACGAACTAGATCTGCACGAATATTGAAAGACTTCTTATGTTATAGACATAAGCCTAATTGGCTCCGTTTAATAACAGATGGTTGAGATTCTTACTCAAAAGGATTTTTTGAGTTAATGCAGAGGATTCGCGTTCCCCTAAAATAGCGCTGTTAGGCCCTGTTCGGATGCAATCCCAACTGTGGGAATTAACAGAATATTGAGTCCGTTTAGAAAATTTTTTCAATAGCCTGTTCGGCTGTATTTTTTTGGGAGATGGGATTGACCATGAATTTCCATTTCCATTTCCATTTCTTCGTTATTTTGTGGGAAAAAAAAAAATTTGATCAGACTCAATTTGTTTTTTCCCACTCTTTGTTACTTGTTGCATCTCTCTATACAAACCTTTTTTTTAATTAAGAGATAACTATAAATTGTTTAGAACTTAGTAATTTAAGTGACTTTATTTTTAATTAAAATTTACTAATATAAATATAACACACACTTTATTTTTAATTTGTATCAATTATTACAATACGTTAGTTAATAATATAAAAATTAACTTACAAATTAATACAAGGCACTAATTAATAACATGTTGAACGTTCAAATAAATTATATATATACATCAGGATTGGATAATCAATTTGCTAATTTAATTTTAATTTTTTTCGGTGATTGGATAGATCAGTACATGACAAGGTCAGTGCATAACGCATCCGTATCCTCTGCATTAACTCAAAAGGAAATCTTTTGAGTTAATGAATTTCAACCGTCTGATTTTAAACGGAGCCAATCCGGCTCGTGTTTATAACATAGGGGCCCTTTAATATTAGTGCAGATATAATTCGCACGAATCTTGAAACATATTAAGCAGTCAAGATTCATTAACTCAAAAGATTCTCTTTTGAGTTAATGCAGAGGATATGAATTCGTGCATAACAAGGTCAGCTTTTTAATGTCTCGGTCCTCGAAGTGCGTACCATTTATTTTATTATTTAACTTCTGAAGAAATAATTCAACAAAACAGGAAGCCTACTAATGCTAGGTTTGGATAGCAGAATAGGAAAACATTTGTTATCTTGTGAATTGTGATGGGTCCTGATCGTACATGGATCGAGGAACAACGATAGTGTGTGCATCTCGATCACAAATCTTAATTACTGACAAATATATCAGGGGCTTGTCCTCGTGGGATGTCGGCTCCAAACTTCCAATGATAATATTTTCGTATATCTCTCATATTATTTAACAACACAATTAGTGCTGAGCCATATTTTAAAGTTATGAAGTCAATGGAATAATCCTATATATACAATACCTAGCCAAATTGGATTTGACAGTTTATAAAGATCTATGTCATTTCCATAATATGAAAGCAGCTTACCAGAAATGGCTATTATATAAATTAAAACAAATATATAATATCATCCATATTCATAATATTTTATCCTAAACTATATATAAAAAATCATATCTAAGCATGACATATTAAAAATGAATTAATTAGACTTAATTGATCCCATTTTCACTTCCTTGACCCGGCCCGAGTAAGACCCGCCTCAATTATATAAATTAAAACAAATATATAATTCATGCAATTCAGACTGAATCCTAAGAAATGCATGCAGGATGAATTATACAGATGTAGTGTGAAATGCAATTATGGGTGTTATGGGTTATGGGTTCATAACCGATTATGCAATGCAATTATGCAACTAGGGTTATGGGTTCATTGTAATATCTTAATTATGTTTCTCTAATTATTTTCTTAATATTTATGTTGTGATTGATTGGATATTATCCTAATTAGCTAGGTAGATATTTATCAACTTCCCTGGCTTCATACTATATATATTTAAGTCAAATAGGTTTCCTACTTTTGTGGCTTACCTATTTTAATTTAACCCATTAAGCTCCAAGTACGTAAGTTTATTTATATTTTTCGGGCATATAAACCTTTTATTTCGGTATAGAGTCATTCGTAAATATAAAACATTAATTTCATAAATTACTTCTAATATGAATATCTCCTTTCAGTCTCAAGTCTCAACCCAATATTAGTATCCCTTTATGAATTTAGATATATATATATTAACAAATTCATTCAAGCATATATAAATAAATCAACATCGATCACAACCACAAATAATATTCAAATCTCCATTCTATTATTAAGCACGTTGGATGTCCGATCCGCCAACGGCTACGATTGAAAGATTAATTTTTGGATTTAATCTCAGCTCTCCAATCACATAATCTATCTTCTTTGATTAAATGTATCAGTTTTATGTGTAGAAGTTTAAATTTAGCTACAAGCATACTCGCCACACATACCGCCACACGATGCGCTACAATTAAAATTAAACGGGTTCTAAAATTTAGCGATATAATTCTCCGTTTCCTTATTTATTTGTTTCCTTATTTCTATACATATTACTGTGATAAGTCTAGACTATATTTCTAATTTTGTCGTTTTATGAAAATTTGTCATTT
Source organism: Carex kokanica (assembly GCA_025461125.1). Lineage (NCBI taxonomy): Eukaryota > Viridiplantae > Streptophyta > Magnoliopsida > Poales > Cyperaceae > Carex > Carex kokanica. Next base: position 1,294,673 of record JAJGRX010000112.1, read on the forward strand.
TGTATGAGAATTTATTTTGTTATCTTATCATATATTCCGTTGTAACACACGGGCACGATACTAGTAACTATATATATGTGTAGTCAAGAGTACTAATTAACTACATCTACAATTAATCCTTACAATTAATACAAGCACAGGAAATAAGTAAAATATATCTCCTTTCTCTATGCTTCTTGATTAATTCTTGAGTTGAAGTTTCTCTTTACGGGCGTCTCGAATCTCGTCTTGTTCCTTGACCTTTCGGCCCTCAAAAGTCGAGAAGTTTGAATTGTACGCTATGCTGTGCTTGAGCGCGACTGTAACTTTGTGAGGAGCTCAAGCCTCATTTAATTCCTCAAAAAAAAAAAGACTGTAACTTTGTGATAGGAGCTCAGGCCTCAGCGCGTGAATATGAATCCGATTCTAAAACTTTGGGGGGAATATCTCATGCAATCTAATTTGTTTCCAATTTAGCTATAACATGAAAAAAAAATTAAAATAATCTTCAATCAATGCAATGCGTGCTGTCCAAGAAAGAATCTTTTGTACGTACGAATGAAGAAAAAAAAAAATGCCAAAATCTCCTTCGAGGTGCCGTGCGTGTGCATTAAGCTCTGATCCATAAGAAAGATGCGCCAATCAAACCGGAGAAATTAAATGAAATGCATAAATCGAGCCAGCTAATTAATGAAAGAATCGCAAATCGGTTTTAGCCTTTCTTTTCTTCTTTGCATCTATCAAAAGATCTCTTCAACGCACATGCACATGCACATGCACTCTTGCGACTTCGCGTACGTTCCATCTAAATCTACAATAATTCAATAAATGAACAAATTCTGTAGAATCTTCTCATCTCCTGACCAAATCAAATAAAAGTGAATAAAAATAAATAAATTCCAATGAAGATCGACATGTTTTAAAGGGTAACCATGCATCAAATAATATGTAAATTAACGCTTATGAGGAGGCGTGCTAGGCATGCATGGTCATTATTTTTTATTTCGCCCTGACAATGGTTGATCAAGATAGATAAAAGACAATATACAATCACATTCTTATAACTATGGAGAAAATACAAAGAAAGAAAGAGACTCGAGAGCATCAACCAAAACTTTCTATGCCCGACAGAAACACATGCAACAAAAAGTACCTGAGTTTTTTCTTCTTTTTCTGAACTCAATTATTCGTAAAGCATCTAACTTTTATTTCTGTGATCAAATTTTGGAGCGGCATCTCCATCTCCAACTCCAACTAATTAACAAGAGCCGGTGAATTGTATCATAGAATTTTGTGTGAAAATTAATTTGTTTATAAACTTTTGTTATATTATCGTGTAATATATTGTCCTTGATTGAATTTTGCGATTTTTTTTATTTAAGAAAAATATTTACACTCTACCAGGGGTACCTGGCTTGACCTTGTAAAAAGATAATTAAATACAGAATAAAACCACAAACATGTAGGGAATATTCTGACAGTATCTACATATCCTTGACATGAATCACAGAACTAATTATCTAACTAATCTAACAGGAACTAATCCACATTTGAATCTCAATATATATAGTCGTATCGTTTATATATGATCGTGCGCACATCTCTATGTTCATTGGCAAACACTCTTCTTTTCCTCTCGCGCCAAAGTGATCAAGCCCCCACTGGCATGATTGTTGTATGAACAATTTCAATATTTTATCAATTTTTTAATTAGGTGTTGTCAATATATATGAGTATCATGTTTTTTAGTTATGAAATTTTGTATGACTTAAGAAATTTTGTTTGGTTTATGTAACAAGGAGATAATGTTGAGAAATAACCTTTGGTCTAATGGCAAAGACATTACTCTCCGTGTGGAACGTTGCAGGTTCAAAACCCGAAAGGATCAATCATCGTGAATATTAAATAGTTGAGTGGTTTGACTTTCAACATTTACTAAAAAAAACAAGGAGATAATGTTGTCACTGATGCTTAGTGTAGTTGGTAATAACATAATTCTTTCTACGGGAGGACAAGAATTCGAATTCTACATATGCAGAAATAAAGTGTGTGAGCAAGCGGGATGTATTATCATATAAAAAAAATGGAGATAATGTTTTTTTACACGTAAAATGTTGTAAAAAACAAACATTTCAAAGTGAGATTCAAATGTTGTGAATGACATCGTTTATACTAGATTTGAACAATCCTATCCTAAAAAATATGATGCCATAAATTTAATTATTTTATATATTTAAAAGCTACAGACAAAGATATCGGCAAGTAGGTAAGATCATGTATATATATAATAAGTACATATATATATAACCAATACATTGGTCCCCATTCCTTAACAAATAAATTGAACGATCCCAATTTGTCTTCCACACCCTCTTACTGCATGTCGCTTTCCCACTAATAAATTAAGTCTATTAATGATGAGCAGGATGCAAGTGCAGCAGCAGCAGCAGCACGCAGAGAGCAAGTCCACAAATGTCGACAAACCTAAGGTTTTTACGGTTTGGCAGAAGTCGAGCATGGGGTTTCAAGGAACCGATGGTTTCTCGGTGTACGACGATACCGGGCGGTTAGTTTTTCGTGTTGATAACTACTCGAGAAGGCAAAAGTGTTTAACCAAAGAGATTGTGCTCATGGATGGCGTTGGCAATCCTCTCCTCTGGTTACGTCCTCAGGTATATATATATACTTCAATTTTTTAAAGAAAATTTCAGATCTACGTCCAAAGCTAATCATATTAATTGCCTCAGATCTTGAGCTTGCATGACAGATGGAATGCATACGAAGTCGAAGAATGCGGAAATAAGCAACCAGACTCAAAATTATTCTCAATGAAGCGATACTCAATGCTTCACAACTTTGATAAAGCAGAAGTTTCGCTAAGAAACTTGTCAGATATTAATAACAAGTCGAAATCCATGCCGAGTTTCAGAATTGATGGCTGCTGCTTCGAGAAAAATAGCTGTAAAATTTACGACAATAGAGGAAATGAGGTGGCGCATATTTCAAGAAAAACAACCCTTGAAACATCCGTGTTACTAGGAGATGATGTGTTTAGCCTAGTTATCCAGCCCGGATTCGATTGCAAATTGGTGATGGCGTTTGTCATTGTAATGGATCGAATCCGCTAGAAATTATATATTAACCTTCATTGTAATGGTTCTGATGACAAGGAATTCTCCTTTTGTATATATGGATCATGCTAATAATAATGAACACAATTAATTCCTAGTGTTCAATGGTGATTGGTGAAGAAATTCAATTTTACAGTAACCATGTTTCACGAATTTTTTTATAAAAATATATATCAAATTATCAGAAGAAAAATATTATACTTCCCATTAAATCCAGTTATCCAGCTTTAATTGTCTTTAAAATAACTACTAATTAATAATGTATCGATACAAAAAAAACAGCAGCTTGATCATAAATTGCATAAATATGAAGTTACAACACAATTATTGAAGCTTTTCTCTGATTTATCAATGATGTCGATGTTTATAAGAATTAGTTAGAAAAATTAACTTATTTAATAAATTTACAATATATACAATTTTACAAATTTCTGTTCCCCCATATTATTTGACTCAAACCCCGCTTGATAAACAAAAGTAATATATGCCAATATTGATAAATAATTTTGTTCCAATTAAATAATGCTTGTATATATTGTAGGTTTCAATTTCATTTCTCCCGTTTGAAAGTTGCGAAGAAATTGAAAAGCGCAAAGTTAGGGGGTGCCAATGGAAGTATGTTAAACTGTTATCTGATCCGTATCATATTTGATAAGGCGGGTGTGAGTAATATTATTTATATTAACTTAACACGTATATATGGATGTGGATAAGAAAAATTATTCATTAACTTATTAGATAAGGATATAGGTAAGGGCTATTTTGTACTAACAATTAAAAGCCCTATGAAGTAATCAATAAGTATTAAAATATATATGATATCTTTTATTTATTTATATAATTATTAACTACATGTTTTTTGGTTATTATAATTAGAATGATTTATACAATATTATATTTAGTTTTTTTTTATTAAGTAATTTACAATAAATTTAATTTATTAAACATTTTATATTATTTTTTAATTAGTAATTTATGAAACAATTGAATCACAACATTTTATATCGTTATATTTGATTCATAATTTATACTTTTTAATAGTGATAAAAATTATAATTTTTGCATTTTATGATATTACAAACATGATGTGTTTAATATATTGATTTATTTGTTATATTTTATATTAAATTATATAATTAAACTATTCATTATTTCGATAATTACTCTTTAATTATTTGTTTTGTTATGCGTTTATCTTACATTTATTGTAAGAGTATGGTATAAGTAAAGCCAAAACATAATGGGTTAAGGTAGAATATGTATTAGATTAATTCTATATAGATATAGATATGAAAATGCATCCACCCAACCCATATCATACTCATTGACACCCACTAATTAATACATCATGTCATCAGAAACAAATTAATTAAATTGCCATTAGAAACGGTTCTCCTACCGTTTCTGATGGCCTGGCCTTGTTAGTAGAAGTAGAGCCCTCACTAACTATTACGAAATGTTAGTAAATATATATACCGATGATTCTTACTGCAAAACACTTGGTGATTGTCACTTCCACCAATGGACGATATATTGTATTTTTCTTTTTCTTTTTTGAAATTTTAAAATCAGTTTGCAGATGTGACTAGCAATAAATAAAAATTAGTTGTATGAAAATACTTTTTGTAAAGCATGAAAACATCACACATTATCACAAAACAAATAATGTATACATTCTACTTATACATACATTACTACCATTTTGCTAACTAAAAAAAAAAAAAAGAATCTTAATATGAAAAATACATACAATTATACTAACAACTCCTAGAATCAAATACGGCAAAGGAAAAAAAAAATCAAAACTAAAAAAAAAAATGATTACAAACATCAACTCAAGATGTTTGAAGTAAATAGAGAGAGAGAGAGAGAGAGAGAGAGAGAGAAGATGATCTATTGTGTGATTCAGGAGTAGAGCATGACGATGTAGCTGGAGTTGAGGTACTAAAATGCGCATGAGTAGAACTAGGGTGTTCCTAAGCTCACCAAGGCCTCTTGTGAGCTCAACTCTAAAACCTATCAAATTGACTTCAAACGATATTTTCAAACCGTTAGATGTTTAATCTATATTAAAATGTGCTTGGAGATCAAATTTTACATTTTTTGGAATTTTTTTACTATTTATTAAGATGGTTTGAAAATCGCTGTTTTTATTAAAATTCTGCACCATTGAAAAACAGCGGTTTTCAAACTGGCTTAATAAATAGTAAAAAAATTCCAAAAAATGTAAAATTTGGTCTCCAAGCACATTTTAATATAGATTGAACATCTAACGGTTTGAAAATATCATTTGAAGTCAATTCGATAGGTTTTAGAGTCGAGCTCATGGAAGAGCTTGATGAGCTTAGAATCACCCTAGTTCTACTCACTATCTATAAATAACATTCACCAACAGTTTATTAACATAAAGCAGTTGGTGAAAATGAGAATCTAGATTTTGTTCGCAGTCCTACTGTTAAGCTACCAATGGACATCTCCATTCAATCAAACAAATTAGTAAAAGAAGACAAAGGAGACATCTCTGACTTCTCTACAATGGATGATTCAGAGATTATTCCATAACAGTAGAGAGTCACGCAATTGTAATTATAGGCCTTTTTAGCTTTCTATTTAAAGAGAAACCATGTACTCAGAATACAAGATAGAATGAGTTAATAAAAATCAAATTACAAAGTCTTCTTCTTCTCTCTAAAACTTTTGTGCTTTTCACCTACATAACTTATTATCAACATTTTATTAAAATTTAAAAACAGAAAAAGTTAGTGAAAATTAACCATCCTTCACAAACTGTTCTTAGAAAAGAACTGTTGGTGAATGTTAATCTTTATGAACAATTGGTGATTGTAGTCGGCAACTGTTCACCTATCACTAATAGTTCTTTTGTATGAACAGTTGGTGAATGGTATATCTACATTCACCAACGGTTCGTATAGAAAAGTCAGGGGCAGATGCACACTTAATATATAGGAGTCAATTGACTTTCATTTATTTTCAAATTTTTTGTATATATACGTAATTTTCTACATAGTTTAGAATAAAATATTACGAGCACTGTCAAATTAAACCTCTATCCTCAACATGAAAATTATATATGATTGATTCACATAGTTTGAAAGTTTGACTCTGTCCTCGAGAATTAATATAGTTGGTGAATGTTCAATTATAACTGTTTCACCAACTATTTAACAGTTGATGATCAAGGTTGTTTCCCTTTCACTGACTATTTGTTAAAAATAATCCGTTAGTGATAAGTTAGAATTAATTATTTGTCACTGACTATATAAACAAGGTTGTACTGACTCCTACGCAAAGTAAAGCTCCCTAGTCCCTACCATTGATTTATGCGAATCTTTGTGGTGTCGTCCCTATTAACTGAGCAGTGACAAGAAAAAACCACAATTAATGACAATTTGTCATCGTCTATTCTGACAAATTAGTCCTAGACTGCCATTGAGGGGAATTTTTTATTAGTAGAAATTAATGAAAGAGAAGCGAGAGAAATAGAAAGAGTACATGAGTTGTAATATTAGTAGAAAGACCGGTAAAATTTTTACCGGTCTAAAAAATCAAAAAGTTTGGACCAGTAGGAATTCTACCGGTCCAAACTTAGTTTTTCTTTTTTTAAAAATCTGATGTATAGATGGAGAGAATTCTTATATTAGATTTTTAGTAAAATATGAAAAAAAATTCAAAAATAGATATAATGTTTCTATTATATCTAAACTTTAAGATACTCTATCTATTTTTATAAAACAAATTATATGTTACTAGAAAAAAGGAAAGAAAAAAAAAAATTTAGACCGGTAAGAATTTTACCGGTCTTTCTACCAATATTACAATTCATGTCCTCTTTCTATTTCCCTCGCTTATTTTTCATTAATTTCTACCAATAAAAAATTCCCTTCATTGAGTATTGACATGTTACTGCGTGTCTCTTCTGTCCTTCTCTCTTTACTGGCAAACTAATTAATATCTGACGAGATCATGATTGATTGATATTATTTTTTTACTTTTACTGGGAGGGGTGAATTAATAGCTAGTTTTTATCCTATATCTATCTATATGGTCTCCAGTTCTACTAGTAGAAAGAGAGAGACGACCAATCAAATGCATCGATCATCCAACTAGGCAACTATACAAGTGTCAAATGTCGGTGCCAAACTGCCAATTAAATGAAATTAACCTGGCACGGATTCCGTCTCTGCGAGTCTGCTACGACTTATCAGCGCTGCGACAAAACTCCAAGTGACAATTAGTGTTCTCCGTACCGTCACACAGTAACGCTTTTAATTACAGAGACCTGCAGCTAGAAACATCCCTTCTAATAATTTTTGAAATATAGGTTAGGACCCAGCCATCTAACACATTTCAAATTTCTATATGTATCAAGAGTAGGGTTAAAATGCATTATTGATTTTGTGTTTTAATTATATTTTATATTTTTTTCTCCGTTTTTAAAGTTCGAACAATCAAACTGAACTACTCAATATGATCTTTGTATTAAAATGTGTTTGGAGATCAAATTTTATATTTTTTGAATTTTTTACTAATGTTTTAGATAAATACAAAATCACTCTTTTCAGAAGATTTTGGACCATCCAAAACAGTGATTTTCTACTTATCTAAAAAAATAGTAAACAAATTTCAAAAAATATAAAATTTTGTCTCCAAGCACATTTTAATATGAAGATCATATTGAGCGGTTCGGATCGATTGTTCGAATTTTAAAAATGAAGAAAAAGACGTAGAGTATGATTGGAGCACAAAACTAATAGTGCATTTTAACCTTACTCATGTATTAATATAGAATATTTCTTCACTTTGTGAGTTTCAAATTCATTGTCTTCCACATAAGAGCTATGTATTTTTGACACTAAACCAAAAACAAATTCTTATTCCTTGTACGGGTGTGTTTGAATGTGGAGAAAATAGCGTTAACCCAGAGAATAGCGCTATTCTTTTCGCTATTCTCCGTTTGGATCACACAAAGAATAGCGCTATTATCTGGATTAGCGCTATTGCTAACCTGTCCAAAACATGAGTTAGTACTAACCCCAGAACAATGTTATTCTCACTATTCCTGTGCAACATCCAAACGCACCGGTAATAATTAGTGAGAACCAACTATCCTCGGAATTTTCTTCAATAACCAAAGTCATTTTTGAAACTATTTTTTTTTTCTGATAATTTAGTACTGAACGAACAATGAAATAAAGTTTCCATTTTTCTGAAAATTCCATGAATCCCCACTCATTCTAAATTTCTATGTGGGATTGGGTGTTGCCGAATAAGGACGAATTAAAATGTGCGTGTCTTTTTGAGATGGAGTTAACTAAAACCAATAACATTAGATAATAAATTAACAAATTATAAACAAAAGAAAATAAACAAATTATTCGGTACTTTTTTATTATTATATCTTGTTGAAGGTCCAACGAGATAAAAAAGTACAATTCAAAATTTGAATTTTGAAATTGGTTAGTATTTTTCTATTACTTCGGGTTTGTTCGTTTGTCCAAAATTTCATGAAAATGAATGGGACTTTGAACTAATTGGGATTTAATTTTCATAACATGTCCAAATGGTAAATGGTGGTCTGTATGAAATGAGATTGTTTTTTTTTTTTTTTCATTCTTCTTTCTCTTTCTCATTCTAGTATAAATTGATAGAAAAAAAAAAATCATGTTAGATCTAATATTTTTTATTCCAACGGTGGAATCGTGAAACCTCTTGCGTTATCTCTTCTTTTTATCCAAGCTTATGTCCTTTTTTAGTTTCTGAATTTTATTACATTAAATAACTCATTATTAATTGCAATTTAATTTGTAATATTTTTCGCTATGTAAAAATAAATCCACAATATATAATAAATTAAAAAATTTCAGTATCAAAAAATACATATTTGTATTTTATTGCAAGCAAATTACAAATCATTGATTACAAATTTGATAATTTTATTTTTAATTTATTTTTTCGGTGATTGAATAATAAGTTTATAAACAAAAGCATCGTTACGAATAATAACAAATAAGGAGTAAATTAAGCTAGCGTGCACTATGCTCACTAAGAAGGTTCGGTGAGCATAACTAAAAAATTTATTGGATTGGTTCCAAACGACAAATTCAAACCGTTGAATCCGATCTACTTCCCAAGTGATGTGTGTACATGCAATATTTTCAAATTTTCAAATTCATTTAGTGCAAAGTCAAACGGTAAAAAAAATGAAGGTTTATGAGTTATTTTAATGCCTTTATTTTCATCATTTTTTCACCGTTTGACTTTATATTAAATGAATTTAAAATTTTTGTATGTACACATATCACTCGTGAAATATATCAGTTTCAACGGTTTCGATTCGTTATTTGAAGTCAATCCGATATATTTTGAAGTTATTCTCATTAAGACTTCTTGATAAGCATAGTGCGCGCTAGCTTTACTCATAAATAAGTATTGTTATATTATTGTTTAATCATTTCATTTAATCATATTAGTAATTATTAATGAAAATCATTGTATTAATGTCAAGCAAGAATTTCTCACGACTATTTTCACGGTACAACCGAATAATAATTTCAACACATTTCTATATTCTTTCGGTATGGATTTCGGCATATTAATTTGAGACTTTCTAAATTCGAAAAATTCTATCCGTGCAATTCCGTGCTTATCGAACAGGTCTGAAGGGATATACATTTTATAAATAGAAATATATATAATTTGTATTCGCAGCGGTAGATAGGAATATAATTTTACTTGCTTGAAAAGGGACATTATGCTCAGAGGTTACAGCAACATGCATGTGAGTAGCTGCAGTTAAAAAATCATGAACTTACATTGGAAAGTTGTGCGAGTAACATTTTTTTACCATCCCTCTTTTACTATTAATTTCTAACTTTGATTGTATCTTCACACAATTTAAATACTTAATGCTGTTACTCGAACAGGTCTGAAGGGATATACATTGAAACAAGGAAAATATTGATAAAGACTTTTGAGATTTCTTACTATGCTACTACTTGACACATCATATTCAAAGTACTGTTAAATCTTTTGTTTTTCACCGTAATTATAAACATTATATAATTAAGTGAATAATTAAAATAATTAAAAAATGATCATATATGATTTTATTAAATAATGGGTATGAAATTGTTCTTGTTCTTATACTTTTATCTTAATATATATCAAATGATAATTTTTTAATTTAAATTATTTTCCCATAAACTAATTAAAACCAGTGGTTGATTTATTGGATACATGGATCAGATAATCGACTATTAGTGACACCTCTACTAGTTGTCAACAATTAATGGCATGTATACATATTTCGAAAATGTTCAAGTAACGTCAAAGTTTAGGTGTCAAATTAACATGCATGCACCTAAACGATCCAAACTTTTATAACAAAATCAATTCAGCTTATCGATTTTTTTATGCGGGAGTGCTTGGAAATCTTATAATTAGTTATATATAATAGCGACATAACAACAAACTAGTGGTAAATTTTCTTCTAATTACAAAAAAAAATCGATAAACTTCAATAATATAATCGACTTAACACATTGTTATTTGTGGGGAGCATAGCAACTTCAAAATCTAGTAGGGTCTATTCTGAAAAAAAAAATTTAAGGACTTCGATCCTTATCTCATATTATTAAAAAAATATTGCTGAAATCTAAATGAATGATGAATGTCTACAAAACTTCAAAATCTAGTAGGGTCTATTCTGAAAAAAAAAAAATTTAAGGACTTCGATCCTTATCTCATATTATTAAAAAAATATTGCTGAAATCTAAATGAATGATGAATGTTTACAAAACTTCAAAATCTAGTAGGGTCTATTCTGAAAAAAAATTATTTAAGGACTTCGATCCTTATCTCATATTATTAAAAAAATATTGCTGAAATCTAAATGAATGATGAATGTCAACAAAACACGCAAATCTTTCCTTTATTTTCACAAGATGCAACTAGCATGCATGATAACGATCTTCTTAATTTTAAGACATTGATTTTGATTACAAGTAGCTAGCTAGCAACCGCATTTAAGTATTTAAATTGTGGGATCATGTCCGAGTAAATATTCTTTGACAGTATTCAACGTCCACTATTCATGCAAATCATGCACATTATTTACAACACACAAAAAATACATATTTTACTATTCTGGTAAATTATAGGTTGGAGAGGCAATTCTCATGAATAAAATTACTTATATTCAGTACAATGTAATTAAGAGCAAATAATAAAGGACCTTAGTGGGAGAATCTGAGTTGCAAATTGCAAAAGAATTTACCAGACTGCATAAATGAAAATAACATATTGAATTTATCAAGTAAATTAATAATTAATTTTCTTGCAGCCTGAAAAAAGCTGATAACCATAACTGAAATAAAGTCTCTTTGAAACAACATGCAAGTTTGTTTTATTTTCTTCGGCTTGATCCATGAATTTGGTGTCTTCACAAGACTGGAGAACAAATTATTAAGAAAAGTTGATATTAAAGGTCTTACAATAACTATAATGTAAAATTAAATTCGAGTCTAATACCAGAAAAAAAAAAAAATTTGACTCGGTCAAACAAAAAAAGATATTAAACTATCCTTGAAGCAAAGATATTAAACTAGAGAAGGGTTCAAATGCCTCCATTTCTAAAAACTTTAATAAATCAAAATTTAAAACTTAAAAGTCAAAATAAAACCGTTAGATATGATCTACATCATTTTATCTATGCACGTGTAAAAAATTATGACATTTCAATTTTATTTTGGTTGTCATCAAGAGCTTGTAAAAAACGTACTAATTTAGATAATTTCTAGACGTTGATTTTTCAACTTATTGATTCACATAAAGATAAAATCGAAATGTGATAATTTTTTATGAGCACATAGAAAAAATAACATAGATCATATCTAACGGTTTTATTTTGACTTTTTAAGTTTTAAATTTTGAGTTATTAAAGTTTTTAAAAATGGAGGCATAGTGAAGGCACAAAAAATGGAGGCATTTGAACCCTCCTCATGCAGCGAGTTAATCTGATTTGGGGTTATTGTAGTGGATTTTGACTCGAAATTTTAAAAAATACCCTCAACTAAACCAAAAACCACTGATATGTTAGAATTTCATATTTACTCGGGCTGCAACGTGAAATGGCGAACTCATTCTTTTGGAGCCGCCATTTATTGTTGCGGCCCCACAAAAACTAAAATTTCCTAACTGTTCCTGTGAATTTGTATTGATTTGTTTAATAATTTTTAAAAATAGAAAGAATAACTAATAATTTGAATATGACAAAGAGAACATCAAATAAAATAGATAAAACATTTTATAATTTAGAAGTATTAGAAGGACTCCGAAATATTTTTCAGACATGATTTTTCCTGTAAAAATATAAAACTATTTCTTAGTGTGTTACTGGAAAAAAAAATGCTTTGGATCTGAATTATTAATCCCGATTCAAAAGTCACTTATAGTAAATAAATAAATTATTGTGATCTTTCTAGTACATTCAAATTCTAAGATACTCTATCTATTTTGCAAAAAAAAGATTTGCCATCATTACACTAAGAAATAGTTTTATTTTTGCAAAATCATTGACGGACAAGAAATTTATTCAAATCTTATCTTATTTTTATGGTTGCTTGAAATTACAACTGTCAGTTTGGAGTTTGGAATTTGGAGCAGGTGATGATTGACTAAAAGAATTAAAGGGTATGTATTTATTTTGGATAAATTGTTCAATACTGACTATTTGAAGATTATTATTCATGAAACGGTTTAGTCAAAAAGCAACTACTCAGACAGTACTCCAACCTAAAAGAAAAACTATTCTGGTAAAATTGGATATGTGAAACCCATGAAGTCCCCACAGATTTGCATGTTAGTAACTCTTAAACTTTGTTCAGCACAAAACCAATACCTCCTTGTATGTGAGAATATTAATGGAAGAATTGGGTACACTAAAGAAAGAGGTTATACTTGGGTTGAAGGAGGTAAAGCCAGATGTGTTCTAGAAGTCATACCCCCCTTTCTCATACTTTATTTTGCTTTATAAGGCTTTGATGTTGTCTTGAGAAATTTAGTCAATGATCATATTTCTCATCCTGCAATCTGCTGATTGCATTAGTCATGGTCATGTTTCTCATCCTACAATCTGTGTATATATGTACGCTTTTTATACAGGCCAAATTATATACGAGGTATTTTAACATTAATTTGATTACTTGTTGTGAAAAACAGGGAATTTACTTGCCTTTTCAGCACATGGTGAGTCGCTGCTAATGGACGAGCTTTAATTAGCCCGAAGCCCTGTCCAGTTCAGATACCAATACTTATGTACTACTCTTGCGTATATTTTTAATGAAATTTATACTTTTTATTTTCTGTATTAATTTTTTTTAAGTTGCGTATATTTATCTGTTAAAAACAGAAAATAACGTTAAATTTTGAAGAAGAAAAAATAGTATCTTTATGTATAAAAATAATGAAAATAAACATATATAAAGAACATATCGTTGATTATTGGAAAGGAACTTGAGAACTGCGAAAACTGCCTCCAGATTCAATCTTCAATCAAATCCCCCAACTCTAACTACCTTTGACAAAGACCACCTTCTAAAAGGTCACTAGTGCATTTACAGTTGAGGCGTGCAAGTCTTTAAACCTAAGATATGAACTATAAAGTCTTTAAACCTAGCACATCAAGATTTTATACATAACATATCAAGAAGAAAAAAAACAACGACAGGAATGTAACTGCAAAAATGTTGACTATCGGCATGTACAAATTCGGACCATTCGGTTTGGTTCATGCATACAAGTTAAAAAAGCCCTTCTATGATTCTACATATTTCAACCAATATATTCCAAATCCATCAGATCAGTTGAAGTCAAAAGCAGCACATAGCAGTGGAAAAGAAAGAAAGGGTAACCAAAAAATTTAACCCGTAGATAATTAAATACGAGTGAGGCTATGGTACTATGCATAGCACGGTTGGGTCTGTGTTACGGCTCTAAATTTGAGTTTCCAAAATCCTAACGGTCCATCTAAACCGTTCAACATGATTATAAAATGAATATGTACTTGCAAATCAAATTTTACATTTTTTTGAATTTTTTTACTATTTTTTTAGATAGTTAGAAAATCACTTGATCTGAAAATTCTGAACCATCCAAAAACAGTGATTTTCTACCTATCTAAAAAATAGTAAAAAAATTCAAAAAAATATAAAATTTGGTTTGTAAGTACATATTCATTTTATAATCATGTTGAACGGTTTGGATGGACTGTTAGGATTTTGAAAACTCAAATTTGAAGCCGTAGCACGGACCCATCCGTGCTATGCATAGTACCATAGCCTCACTCATTAAATACTACCAAAAGTCTCCACAAGAACAACTTCCCTGCTCAAAATGGTGAAATCTACTTGCGTCTTCACTACAATTTTTCTATTTTTAATATCACTTGCAAACTTAAAAAAAGTATGGCAATCGCCACAAATCCTAAGATTCTTTACAAGCCTAATCACTGACCCAGGTACTGATCTAAGCAGCCCCTGTGCAACTGCTAACCTTTCACTGTGCATGGACAATTGGTGCACTTTCTCTACATCAAAGCTAGTATCGGGTACATACCCTCTCTCTCTTATCTCTCTCTCCATCTCCCCTGACAAACCCTCTATCTCCTTCCGACATTTTTAAAAATACCCAAAGTTAATTGCAGATTAATAAAATGCCCGGATCCATCAACTTTTATTAAAAATGTCCAAACTGATCATTTAATGGCCGGTCCCTATTTAAAAGGAAAGCCGGCCTAAAAAATTGAGTTAAAGTTTTTTTATCGTCGGTAGACATACAACGACCCGTTTGCAGCTGGTGACAGTGTCGTATGCAGGTAAAAGTCAAAACTTTTATCAAAATTACTGATCTGATGTTTAGTGTTCGCATGCAGCTAGTTAATTTAATTTGACAATAACCAGCATCATAATATTGAATATCTTTTATTTTGTATGTTCAAACAAGAAACAGTCTGTGTGATATATTTAATAAAAAAACCGGTAAATATGCTATCAAAAAATTAATTTGACAAGTATTTAACTAAAAAATTCAATTTTTAGTGTTATATTTCAGCATTTTAGCTATTTGTCTCTAAAAAAAAAAAAAAAAAAATCAGGAGACCGGCAATTTAATGGCCGGTTTTCCTTTTAAATAGAGACCAGCCATTAAATGACCGGTTTGGATATTTTTAATAAAAGTTGATAAGCCTGAGTATTTTTATTAATCTGTAATTAACTTTGGGTATTTTTAAAAATGTCGGATCTCCTTCATGTTTTTTGGTGCATCTCCTGCATAAAATATGAAACTCTCTTTACCTACTTCAACCCAAGTATAACCTGGCTCTTTCATTAGTGTCCCCAATTCTTCCATTAATATTCTCACCTTCGCAACGTAATCCCACTTGCCAGCAACTGCAAAAGCATTAGACATGAGAATATATGTAGAAGGATCTTTGGGATTTAACTGTAGCAAATGATGAGAAAGCCTAATTCCCATATCTATATCCTTATGTTTGTTGCAGGCACTTAAAAGCACGGCCCATGTGATCTCATCAGGAGAACAAGGCATGCTAGAAATTATGAATTTTTTTTTAAAAACCATAATTAAAAAAAAAAAATTAGCAAACCAACATTATTACTTTGATTTTTACAAAAATGATAAAAACCGAGATGCCAATTCGGTCCGCATTTTTTTTTTTTCTCCGGGACCGAATTGGCATTTCGGTCCCTCATGATTTCACAGCTTTTCCGCAGAGCTGCTACAGAAAATCTAAATGGACAGGGGACCGAATTGCCATTGAATTCACATCCTCTGAGATATCTCATATTTTGCGTGACATTTTGGAATATCTCAACTGTTGAAATACGTTATGCACGAATCTCAAAGCTCAATAATACGACCCCCTATGGTATCCCCGAATAGGCACTGGACACGTCAGTCACGCAACACATGAGATATCTCAGAGTATACGCACTTATGCCATTTCGGTCGCAGTAGATTTTTTTTTTTTTGAACCTGACAGCTCCCTTCCTAATGGGTGCTGATTCTACAAATGTTTAAATCGGATCCATAAAGTATCTTACCAAGATTTGTTTAATGAAAAGGTCCCGGTAATTATGAGCGCAATACTCAAGAGAATTGAACTCTCGGGGTTCCCAAAAAAATTGTAGTGCTGGACCGAAATAAATTACCCTGGACCGAGATGGGATCTCGGTCCCAAGGTGTTACACCAAAGGCCACAACATTTGTTCTAAAAATATGTGAAATCAGGAAGGGCCGAAATGCCAATTCAGTTCCAAGAAGAAAAAAAAATGGAGACCGAATTGGCATTTCGTTTTTTATGATTTTTATAAAAACCAAAGTAATCATGTTGGTTTGCTAATTTTTTTTTTAATTATGGTTTTTAAAAAAATTCGAAATTATGTCCTCTGCTTCCAATAAATGTCCTGACTTACTCAGTAAATCCAATAAGCAAGTGTAGCGTTGCAACTTCGGCTTGATATGATAATCTCTAATCATGGAATCAAAGAGTTCACGGCCCTTTTGAACTAAACCTGCATGACTACATGCATATATTAATCCTGTAAAGGTGACCTCATTGGGCTTGATGCCCATATCAGTCATTTTATCAAATAGAAAAATTGCCTCATCAGCGCGGCCATGTTGTGCCTCACCTACAAGCATGGTAGTCCATGACACTACATCTTTTGTAGGAATCTCATCAAACACCTGCCTAGCATAGGATATATCGCTACATTTCAAATAAATATCTACCAAAGCATTCCCAATGATCATGCTACGCAGAAAACCAATCCATGAAACTGCTTCCCCAATTCCAAGCTGGCCGAATGGGATCCACCGGATATTACTTTTGAAAGAACGAAACAATCATCTATTTTAATCCCTTCTTTCCTCATTTCATTAAAAACCTTTACACCAGAGAATCACTCACCACTACGGAAAAACCCTGATATGAGTGTTGTCCAAGCAAACAAATTCTTCATAGGCATTTCTGAGAAAAGATCCAAGGCTTCTTCTAATCTCCCATTTGAGGAATAACCCGACACCATAGCTGTCCAAACAACCTTATTCTTCTCAGTAATTTTGTCAAACACCTTGCGTGCATAATCAGTGCACTTACAGAACATGTCAACAAGGGAAGACTGCACGACCGGGTCTGCCGAAGAACCACAAAGTATAGTAATGCAATGTGATTGCTTACCGAAGGAAAAATGGCGGAGCGAAGAACACGTTTTGATAAGAGAGGAGAGGAGGAAGGGATCGAGGAAGGAGCGGGAGAGGAGTGGAAAGAAAGGGAGGGAGAGGGAGGGATTGGAATGGGAAAGAGGAGAGAGAAGTGAGGAGAAGAGGCGAAGTGAGAGGAGACCGGAGGGAAGGGAGCGGAACAAAGAGAGGGAGAGGGGAGGAGAGAGGGAGGCGTAGGAGGAAAGGAGAGGGAGGGAAAGGGATGGAAATGGAGGTTACATGATTTGAGGAGAAAAGTGTGAATTGAGAGAGTGGTCAAGAGAGGGGAATGGAGGGGATGGGAACGAAGGGGAATGGTGTGGTGGCGGAGATAGATGGCGAGGTGGTGGAGAAATGGAGGGAGACTATGCATTGGGAAAACAATAGATTTGATCTGAAAAGGCTTTTAAGTTAAACCAAAAAACCTCAATCAAGCATCTCCCTAGTAAATCTTATCTAGAATAAGTTATTCATTGTAACAAGAGAAAATACCTTGGACTGGAAATACCGACATTAGAGAGTTGCTAAATTTTGGTCTATCTTTTGGTTGCAAATAAAATTCTTGCACATATCAACAGTAAAAGAAATATACCTTTGGACTGGAAATGTTGGATGCAAGAACTGGAGGCGCATAGCGGGTTATTGCACAGAGTATCTCTGCTATATTAGCATGCACTTGAGGAGATTCCTACTTTTTAGATGCATTTAAAACAACATAATTTAAGTAATATGAAAACAAAGGGGTCACATTCAGGAAAAGAACAGAATTCAACAGAATTTACTGTAAAATAAGATTTAACATTATGGATTGTAATACGAAATAGAAAAATGTGAATATTCAGATTGAATTTCAGTCTGGAGAATTAGAGACTGGAAATGAACCTTTTTTATTGTTAGCATCCAATCATGATCTCATAACATTGATCAAGGCAAATACAGGTGATACTTATTTGAACAGTCGAGACATTAACAAAGTGCCTTTCAGAAATTAAAACAAACCTCCTCTAAGATAACAATTTTTTTAAAGAAAGTCATTCCTAATTGTAGTTGAAACTTGCAAATAGCTTATTTGTTTATTATTTGAACTTTAGAAAGAACAAGTAAAAAAAGAATCTGTTCTTGTAGCAATCAAGATCTCTCTCTCACTATCACGCTCATTTATCTCTACCTCTCTCTGATAACAATAATTTTAAAGAAGATCGTACCTCTGTAGTTGCAACTTGCATGACGCATTGCTTGTTTTGTTAAATTCTTCGAACTATGATCTTGTACTTCGATCTTGTTTCTTCTCGCCTCCCTGAGTTCTGACTGACGCTCTAATCTCTCTCTCTCTCTCTCTCTGAATCTAAAATTATCGGCGAGTCTAACTCTCTCACTCTTTATTTCTCGGGGCCGGGTTGTTGCTCTTTTATTTTTATAGATGTGGCTGGGTCGGAATTAGGAATGTATTAGGGTTAATTAATTCGGAGCTAGGGCTGCTAATGAGCCGAGCCGGCTCATGAATCAATGAGTTGAGCGGCTCAATAAATTGTATTGAGCCAGGCCCTAAACTAAATAAAGCCCGAACTCGACTCGGCTCATATTTTATCACTCAAACCGAGTCGAGCCCGAGCCGAGCCGAGCCGGCTCATGAGCCAATGAGTCTCTTCTTTTTGTGCTTAATGATGTAATAGACTAAGGGTTGGAAAAAAATATAATTTCCTTGCGGCACGTTGTACGCTTGGCATTATGCATGAGCGAGATTTAGATGTATTAAAAACAACAGTGGTATTATTATTTGGATCTAGCTATAATAAAAATTTAGCGACATTTGACAACAAAGTATTGTCTAATAGTTGTTTAATTACTATTTAAGGGTGAGGTGTTAGAGAATTTTAACGCAGAGAATTTAAAATTGTTTTTATCTGTTCAATCACATTATTTTAAAGTTTGATTTGAATTCGGTTCAATGGCATTATTATAAAAAGATTGATTTGAATTCGGTTCAATCACATTATTTTAAAACTTGATTTGAATAGTTTAGGTAAGGTTATGACTTGTAATCAAGTAAATGTTTGTTTTTCTAATGCTTAGCATGAGTTGGGCTCGCGAGTCATGAAATGAGTTGGGCTCACGAGTCATGAGCCGAGTTTGAGCCGAGCCGAAGGCTCAAACTCATTAAATTGAGCCGAGCTTTGTTCTTCAAGAATGAGCCGAGCCTGAGTTGAGCCGAATTAGTTATATGACGAGCCGAGCTGAGTTTTGAGCCGAGCTTGGCTCGTTAGCAGCCCTATTCGGAGCTAAGGTCGGTTAGATAATCGGAAAGATTCACCGGATCCGAATAATAAAGATTATAAGAGGAAACTCTTAGAGTTTCTAATTTGATGTGGCAGTTGCTAAACCAGTTTCAGGGATGTAAATTAATTTCTTATTTAGCAACTTTGCTCAATAATTTCTTAATAAGAAATCGTTTATAAACTGTGATGTGGCGAAATGATTCGCTGAGATTCCTTTCTCTTGCAAATATATCTTAATAAGAAATTTTATAAGCTGTGACGTGACAATTAGGAAACTCTAATTTTAGTTTCAGGGATGTGGATGCTTAAAAATTAAGAGAGATTTAATTTCTAAAAAACAGTTAACAGTTATTTAGAAACTCTAATAATTTCAGGGATGTAGATGCTGTAAGATCGGAAATTAATACTGGAACGAGCGGAGGGGAGAAAGACCCGTTGTGCGTACAAAATTGGAAAGATTCGGAGGAAGATTTGTAAGATCGGAAAATTAATGGCGTGAAGACTTAAGAACAGAGGACAGCCGTAGTTTAGGGGTGATTAACGAGCGAGTGTTGAGTTGGGTATGCTCATGTTCGGCTCATCAAGTTAATGAACGAGTTAGAGCGAGTTGTTAATGAGCATGTTAATAATGAGCGAGTTGTCGAGTTATTTAAAATACATTATTCAAAAACTAATTTTTATTTATAAAATTTAACAAATTGTCATAATCTAATCTAATTAAACAGTACATAATTTAACAAAAAATTGTACATAAGCAAATTTAACAAAATCAATGAACTGTCTTCTTATCGTTCTCACAGTCCTACATGTCACATACTCAAAGGTCAAAGTTATTTCCTTGTGACGTACCTACAAATTTGCATTATTAAAACAATAATAAAAATGTAGAATTTAAAAATATATAAACTCAGAACTGTATAAATTCAGAATGATTTATTAATGATCAATTTTTTTGTGATCAAATTTTCTAATGAGCGAGTTGGAGTATGCTCATGCTCAGCTCATTAAGTTAATGAGCGAGTTATAGCGAGTTGATAATGAGTGAATTGTTAATGAGTATTTAACGAGCCGGTTATGAGCGAGTTATGAGTTATGAGCAATTTACTCACCCCTGAGCCGTATCTTCTGATTTACGATTGGGAGATAATTTTCGAAGCAGGAAGATCTTATTGCTTTAGGGTTTAGGGTTTTATTAATGTGGTGAAGATCTGCGACGTCTTTCCTTCATCGAGATGTGTTCAAAACCTCAGATCTACGGCTCAGATGGACCTTCTTTAATTTTCTCTTCTAATTTTTGTGTTCCGAGCGTACGCCGAGTAAAAGGAAACTGTAATACAATATTATTATATAGGCCAAAGAAAGCTTATGTAAATATTTGTCAACTTTGATAGGCCTTGTGTAAATATGACGAGCAGTTGTATGAGAATGATAGGCATATCAAAAAATTATCATACATGCATTTGAATTTTTTTTTTCTCTAATTTGATCCATCTAGTTTTTATAAAATAGATTCAATACTATGTAATTTGAATACCACTAAAATGTCATAAATCAACAATCGATATACAATTTTGATAAGCAAATGCAATTATTAAACAACTCCACCACTGTTAATTAAAAGGTTTACATATGTATACTTCAGCTTATGCCGCAATATATCTTCATAAAGCAATAAAAAAAAATTGCGGGCCAAAGTGTAGTCCCAATGGGTCCGACTCTGCTGTTTTTCTCTATAGAAAAGCAGGCTCATGTTATTCTTTTTCTATCTCTCTTCAAAAGAGGAGGAGAGAGAAAGAGGATCACGTGAGAGAGAGGAGAGAGAGATTAACAAAGAGAGAGCAGGAATTTGAAGAGTACCGGATCTCATTCTAGTCCCAAGATACGTGGATAAGGAGGAGCTTACGCTTTTATTACTACATGTTAATAATGTATTCATTATTTTTAGGAATCAGTCTATTGTAATATTAGTGATTGCTCCTAGCCAGATTATTACCATGAAAAAAAAAATTACTGGTATGATAAGTGAGTTGTGAATTTGTATAAATTAATTAATTTAGATTGTAAGTTGTTTAGGGAAAAGTAAAATTTTATTTGATCAGATTGTAATATTTGTCCTAAATTCTAAACCCTAAATTCTAGACCTCTGATTCAACGTGGTATTTGATCGTCAGTAGTATTTGTCAATTGCCATCAACTTCAAAATTTATCAAATATACTTCAAACTATTAATAAAAATAGTTCAAAAACTTCAAACTGGTCTATTTTATGAATAGTATGTTTACATGCAAATATTAAAACTCAAATTATTTTAGTATCAAGTCAAGCTGTTAAAAAAAAAAAATGTATTAAAATTAACTTAAAACTTCTCACACTTGACAACTTGAATTGATACTAAATGAAACAAAAATATAAATTTTACATGTAAACATACCACTTATAAAAGTAGATCAATTTGAACGGTTTAGATTTGTCGTTTGAAACTCATTCGATAGGTTTTGAAATTAGTATCATTTATGCTGAAATATCACTGATGTTACGGTAGTCGGACTAATTTGTCATGATATAATTTATATAATTTAATATTTGTGGTTGATTTGAATTTGGATTTTGGATTTTGGATTATTAGTATTGGTTTGATTTCTGAAAGTATCTACAGGTTAGGCAATTTTATGAGCTTTCATCCTTTGATATCGCTTTAAAGAAATGCTGATTCTGATTTAATAATTGATGCATATGAAAAAAGTCAATTCCTCTTCCTTCAACCAAAGGGGCGCTAGTTTCATATCCAGTGTCCTCAGTAATGGACGTCTTCATGGATTGTCTTTTAACAACAATTGTTGAGTCGGCCTTATTCTCATGTCCAGTATCTTCAGTAATGGACGTCTCCATTGATTGTCATCACACTGCAATGGTACTATTTTGCAAATGTGCCGAAAGTTTTTTAGATACAGTCCATTAAATCCTAATTAAACAAATAGCACTCCAATCAATTTATTTCAACAAATACCACTCACGCGGACTTGGGGAATACATCAAATTAGAACGGTGCGCATCTGGGGAAGGGTGCTATTTGGTGCTCTAAATGGGGGCGCGCACCAAGTGGTACTAATTGTCCTGAACGGACATAAGATGTACTAGTTTACAGGGGAGGAACTAGAAAATTTTAATAGGGGTGGCTGAAAATTAAAATATACAACTGTGGTGAGTGAGATTTGAATCCAAGGACCTCTCAACTATAAAATAAAACTTTAACCACTAAACTACAACTAAATATATATCATTTATTGAGAGTAGCTAGACTATATAAAAAGTTTAAAAAAGATAAATTCAATTAAATTCTTATACGTATAATTAAATTTTTAAAATCACAGGAGTGGCTAAGCCTTAGATCCGCCCTTACTAGTTTATAATAGGGGCTCGTACTAGTTTATACTTGACTGCTTAGACTTTTAGATCCGCCCCTACTAGTTTATACTGGGGGCGCGTACTAATTTATACTGTTTAGATTTTGAAATTGAATATATTAATGCGAATTAAAACAGAGGCGATTTTTTAATCTCTCAAATCTCCCTGAAACAAAAGCGGTACTCGTATAACCGTGCTGTACTTTGGTATAGTATGAACACAAGCCATTAACAGAACATCTGCATTGAGATTTCTTTTTATTTCTAAAAGCTTGTGTGATACTTCATATTCTAATTTTTGTAATGTAACATAATTTCTAATTTATAAATCACTTTCTAACTATTTTTATTAGCTCTTGTTCTCTTTTTAATATTAATAATTGCTGATGTGGTCATTAAAAATATTGAAAGTTAATTGTGCGAATGTAGATAGTTAAAAAAATTGAAATTAATTAATTAAATTTTTATTTAGTGCTTGATAGTTGTTTTTAATTTCTTCTTAATTTTATTGATGTCGGACTGATTTTGATGGAGCCGATTTGGAGTTCTTTATGGGTTAATTAGTTAACATCTTACAATCGAGAATTAGATAACTAGTTTATATTTGTCCAACTTTTTAATGACAAAAATCTGACAAATTTGTTAGTGAAAAGTTAATGGCATCTAGAAATTAAAATGACATTACAAACAATTGTTATAGAAATAACAGAATTAACTTAGAACATTTTTTTAATTAAAAATTGCCACATTAGATTAGAATTTAGAATTAAAATTCAAGATAAAATTTACAATTAATTATCGGTAGATGAAAATCCATAATTTTGACAATGTGAGAATTAAAGAATGATTTCTTTTAAAGAAAACTTTTATGAAATTCTCATACATTCAAAAAATAAAAATAAAAATTCTATGATCGATTTGAAATTAGAATAAAATGTCCAATATAGATGCTCTAAATTACTAAAAAGACACAGCTCCAATAATATAAAATTAAGCACACAGATATGGTCAAAAGTACTTAATAGTTAGTTAAAATTCTATTATCAATTTTTTATTTTCATTTTCCATATGTTTTGATGTGTTTGGTTGCAACTTTGCACACATGAGACATGAGTAATGAGATACACGCAAATTAAGTGAATAATAAATTTAGTGTTGTTATGTGTGACATAAGTATTGGTGACAATGCATTATTAGTTGTCATGTATGATCACCATGATACATGATGCAAAGACCATGAATTAATGGAATTTTTTTGAATGATAAGGGCATTAAAGTATAATATAAAAATCAAACAATGCACTGAAATGATTTATGTTGTCTTACAATAAGTTCTCAGTTCCTCAACATTAATTGCAAAATAAAATAACAAGAGAGATCATATATATAATGTGAAACAAATTTATTGAATCGGAGAACAAGATATTAGAGGATAATCAGAATTAACAAAAAAATTATATGTCTGCGAAATATAATCTTAACAGTGGATAACCTAATAAGGAGAGGCTGGGTAATTATAAACATATGTTGTCTATATAAGTAAGAGAGATTCAAAAACAGTGAAACATCTATTCAGTGCATTTCAGTATGCCAGAATGTTGAAAATGCACCTCATTAGTCAGATTCCAGCACTTCACTGATGGGAACTATGGACAACCAAATCTCAATTCCAAGCTGAAGGAAGCCTAAAAAGTACAAGTGATTATGGTCTTTGTTATGTGGAGGGAGATATGCAGGAGGACTTTTGCTGAGAAGCAACAAACAGTAACACAAACAGCTAAAGATATAATGTTAGAGTTGGCAAGTTGGTTCCAATATCAATAGGACTACTGTTTTGATCTTCTGTGTGGTTATTTTATTGTTATTGTCTTTCTTGTCTTCTTCTTTAGACTTTTCACTTTTATTTTTCATCTTGTAACTTTAACTTTTAACATCCCTGGTGTCTTTTTAATAAAATTTAGGAGCTAGACTCCTACATTTTAATCTAAAAACAAAATTGTTACATGTATCTTACAGTGATAATGTCGCCGGACATGGTTATACTGTATACTGTGAAGATTTAATTTGGACATGTTCTCTTAATTGTATTGCACCGTTGTGAATGCAAAACTTATGGCTCTTCAATGTTATCTAGTATATATGTTGAGGGATGCACTTTATGTTATTTAATGTACTCATTATTTGCTTGTCATAAATATAATTAGTAGAATTGTCAATTGTCACCAAAGATTTACAATTATGAAAGGAACTTTATACGAGTTGAACAAATGTCTTGTTTCCTCTCTTGTAGCACATTAGGAATTAGAAATTTTGAAGGAAGATAAAGGTTTCAATGTCACGAGTTTTTTGGAATAGAAATCTGTTGCTATTTTAGAGGATAGTAGGAATTACAACAGATTTGAATCCAGCCTTTTGTGCCGCAACATTCAATAACTTCACTTTTTTCATTTATATTTAAATATTTGAAATTGAAATATAAAATGAAAATAGTTGATCTTGAATTTTCAAAAGAAATATGTCAATGTAACATTTCCTCAAATATATATATCTTGCACTGTGTGAGAGGTATTATTTTACACTAGATGAAGACATATGGCTCGTTTTTTCGTTATTTATTTTTTATAAGATATCAAAATAGTTGAATTTTTATATTAGATCAAAATAGTTGATTTTGTTTTTCAATAAAGATGGAGATTCGGTTGAAAGATTCTTTCAATATTTAAAGTGAAAAAGTTTGACCGCCATCTTATCTAAAAAATTATAAAAATAAACATATTAAAATTAATTTATCAAATTAATAAAGCAAAAATTCTTTGACGGTTCTCTAATAAATCATTTATTTTTTCTTTGACGGCCGTTCAGGAGCCCGCGGGCTTTGCGTGGTTTACGGATCTCCTCGAACGGAAATAGAGATTGAAAATTGAGGAGGAATTCATTTACACTGTTTTTTTTTTTACACTGAATTATATCCTATGTTTTCAGAGTTTAAATAGTTGATTCAGACCGTTCAACATGATAAATATATTAAAATGTGATTGCAGATCAAATTTTATATTTTTTTAATTTTTTTACTATTTATTAAGATGGGTAAAAAAATTCAATGATCTGAAAACAACGATTTTGTAAAATACTTAATAAATAGTAAAAAAAAATCAAAAAAATATAAAATTTGATCTGCAAGAATATTTTAATATATCCATTATGTTAAATGATTTGAATTGACTATTTGGACTTTGAAAACTTTAAAAATGTAAAATGTAATTGGATATTACAAAAAACGGTGTAAGTGGATCCCTCAAGAAAATTAGACATAAATCTTCATATTTCAGCAACATTGAATTTGGTTTATCTTCTTACCGGCTGTCTCTGGCTCATCCAACGACCTCATAGCCATACACTTTCCACGCCAGCAGCCTCAATGCATGGAAAGAAAGGGAGGAATAAATCTTATTCAGCTGGGAATGAGGGGAAGGGGAGGGAATATATTGAGAGAGCGAAATTAATCAAGATCGTTCGACTAGGTAAAAAAACTGGTCATGAACGTGTGAATTTGTAAAAGAAATCCATGGACTCTTGGCCCATGTTCCACTATAATATTTTTTATCCGGTCCATGGACTTACCAAGGAAACTAAAACAACCCAAACACTTGACTCGACGGCTGAAATAAATTATCGTGCCTAAAACTAACCGAAGGACGCGGGAAAGCGCAGCGGAAGTAAAACCTCGATTCTCCAAATTACCGCGCAGTTCGTGTGTTTCCCGCTCAAACACTCTTCCCCTTCCTTCCGGTCATTCCTTTTCCTGCTAGGCTGCTGCCATGGCGAACTCCCAAACAAATTCAAACCAAATCGACCGCCTCTCCAATCTCCCCTACGCATTGCTCATCACAATCGTCTCGTTCCTCCCCACTCACATTGCTGCTCGCACTTCCCTCCTCTGCCGCTCCTTCCGCCACCTTTGGGAGGCCTCTCCTTCCCTTGCACTCATCAGCCAAGACCTTCCTCACCCCCAACCTGAGAAAGACAACTTCGTTGCCATGGCCGAACGTGCGCTCCTCCGTCGCAATCCCTATCACCCCCTCCTCAGCTTACGGCTCGAGATCTCCCGCTGTGACCGACGAAATGCCTCATTTCTTTGTTCCTTACTTACCAAGGCCCGCTGCCTCGAGTTGCGCCACCTCACCATCGAAGGTTTCTGGTATAAAGATTTCTCAACTATCCTCCCCATTATCTTAACCATGACCTCTGTGAGGTTCCTCTCGCTTGATCGCGTACCTGCTTTGGAATATGGCATATATTCTCGGGAATATCCAAAATTTAAGTTTCCTTCTAGAATCACTTTAACATGCCTGAGAAGCCTTTCCCTTGAATTGTTTAGGACTGACCTGCCCGATCTCAACCCACTTCTCTCCCAATTGTGTTCCTTGGAAGATTTACATCTTGATATAAAGTATCCGCTTGGGCTTAGCATTTCCTCCCAGACAATAAAAAAACTCAAACTGATTATTAGCCTCAGTTATCTACAACCTCATTATGTGGAGTTATCTCTTCCTTCATTGGAGTCACTTTATTTGGAAACTCAACACAGCGTTCAAAGTCTGTCTCACATCCATGGAGATGTTCCTTTGTTGAGAAAAGCTGTCATTAACCTTTACGATCTTGATTGGGAAGATGTCAGTGTTGTTGCCGGGCTGCTGAATTGGATCTCACATGTGGAAGAGCTAAGACTTCATGCAAAAGAGAGGAGGGTAATAAACTTTACCTCTCTTAATTATTATTTATTTTTGCACATGTCATTTATGTTTTCTTTGTGCACCACCGGTGTGAGTTGATCTTCAAATTTAAATTTAAAGTGGTTTTGTCATGATATGTCAGATATGCATCAGATACTGGTATGACAAATTTATATGATTACTTGGTAACGTACGGTACAATTGTAGGTTGGTGCTTTACTTGGATATTCTTGACATGTGCGTAATTTTTACAGGATGTAAAGGACCCAATTCCTATCTTGTTGGAATATGGAAAAGATGTGCCAAAATTTTCTAATTTGAAGCACTTGGATGTGACCCTTTGCTTTCACGAGCATAACTTTGAAGCTGTCATCAGGATGCTCCATAATTGTCCTGTTCTGGAATCACTGAAACTGTTTCATGAGGTGCATAAATTTTTTTATTTTTATTTTTGTAACCTATATGTCTAGAGTTTCATTATATGTGCTATCATATGAACGGGTGATGATTCTTTGATGTGAATAATCTTTTTAAGCTGCTGATGTGGCAAGATTGCACCTATAATAGGAAATGAAATAGGTAATGGAACCCATACACTATTTTCTATCTTCTCTTTACCCCTAATACTCAACAGCCCAGGTACTTGCTTTCATTTTCACCTTTCTTAAATTAGCTCTTAAATCAAAGTATTGATCGATGAGTCTTCTAACTTATTTCAGAAAAGGAGGATGAGAGATGCAGGATCAAAGCTACCACGTAATGCTGATGGTAATTACCGATATGCAATTTTCAAAAATCTCCATTCGGAGGTGGATAATAAAGCATTCATGAAGTTGATGAGTATGGATTATAAAGCATTCAGGTGGTAAGCTCGTAACTACGACTTGCATAGTCCTGCTAAATGAAATCGTTTTCATTGCTTTGCTTGTATTGATTATTTTTGTTGGAGCTAAATATCCTAGCTGTGTTGTTTTCACATGGTTCTAATTATGTCTGAAGCATGTTGTCAAAAGCAATACTACAAATGCTTTTGTTTTTGGCTCACTCCTATGTAAAGTTAGACTAAATTTGGGCATACATGCATGTTGATGTGGGATGCTTTTACTTTTGCTTATTGTTATGTTGGTCCTTGGTGATATTTATTTCTCTTAGACAAAATTATATATCAACTTAGTTATATTTCTGCTGATTTAACTCAGTTGAAGTTTCACTTTTAACAGTTTAACAAGATATACCAAAACAAAGGAGAAAGAACAAAATAAAAAAAGGGATGAAATGCTTAACATTTGAGTACTGTTTCAATCTTTCAATTTACACCGCACAGAAATAGTGCGATTTCAGCCATTCTGAAGATGCCTATAAATTTTGAGGGAAGATTTAGGCATGTTAATTTAATACTGACCGGGAACTTCCCTCTTCTACAATTTTCTTAACTAACAATACAATTACATCACAAACACAACCTTGATTTCAAAACCTTTTTGTGAGCTTGTTTCCTAACTACTCTTCATTTTGATTCCCAATTTCAACATGGCGACTTTGTTTACAGCTGTTCATGTTGAGTTTGTTTTGGTATAATGATGACTATGTTCTCTTTAAAATTAAGTGTATTAGTGAGGTGGTCAGTGAATTTACAGCTACTTTATCAATTTCCATGTATCGGTATTAGTACTTGTACAATACTATTGCTGAACTGGTAACACATTGGTATTAGTTTTTTTTTTTATTCTTTTCCTTTTTCCCGCATTGTACTCTCTATTGTCTTAAGTGAATATAGTTTATGTTTTGTTGTCTTAAATTTGAATTCTGGTTGGCTTTAATTTAGAATGGTAGAGGTGGTTGGAATTGTAGTTGTCTAGAACACTGTGGCTGTATTAATTGTTTCATTCTTTGTCCAGTTGTAATTTAATTTGTTTTATTTATTCCAAACGTCTATTTACCTGACTTTTTTATTCATGATACCTCTTTTGGATTATTTCCTTTTAGAATTCAGCATGACTATTGGAGATGCCCATCTTGGGACAAATAGCAAAACTGGGTGCACTTTTGCTAATTTTACCCTGCAACATTTTTTCTCTTTTCCTGTTTCCATTTATTACTAAAATAGCAACTAGAGGAACGGCTTTTAAGATAGAATAGGAAATAGAGTAACGATAATAACCATGTGAATATATATACTCCTTACTGTAACTTGTAAAATACAAGTATCAATAAAGACTAATTCTCAATGTAGCAGGCTCTGCGAAGGTTTAAAAAAAAAAAATTCTCAATGTAGTACACAGAGAAATAACAACCTTTCTACCTTTTTCTTTGAATGTAAGTTCATTGTAGAGCTCATGGTTCCAGCTACGCATTGTAATATTCAGTACAAACAGTTACAGAGAATTTGGGCTAAATTGGTTGGAACTTTGAGTAAAATTAAAGGAAATAATTGAAGTAAAGGTTAATATGAGACTCTACTTACATAATTGGATCTTAAGTAACACTGAATGATTGGGGCTCAATTGGGTATTGATTGGCAGTTTAATTATGCAAAGCTAAGCAATCTAATTGCTTGCTTTACCAATTGCAATCCTTAATATTGTGTATGACTGATTCATGAGGAACAAAAGGTGCAAAAATGTTGGCCATTGTTTCCTATTAAGACAGTAATCTTTGCCAGGTAACTTCATATGTACATGACGCTTCAGATCTTCCTGAAATTTAAGTATGGTGAACATAAAACTTTCCATTTTCTCCTCAATGGAGTATATTTTGTTTTCAATAGCTATGTACATGTAGGATAAATTTTTTGCCAGTGTTTTGAAATTTAGTTACTAAACTTTACTTCGTACAGGAAATAGTGTGTGTCTGTGTGAGCAACGAGAATGTATTGGAGTAGCATTTCAGGTATATTGTAGCTTCTTGTTATTTCTCTGATTCTCTGATTTTTCTAATATCAAGCTTTGACCGAGAGTTCCTCGATAGTCACAGTACCAAAACTGTTTGACTATCCTTCCAGTATTGTATATATGTCTCAATACTCTTGTAAACTTAATGAAATAAAATTTAAACTTCTTACATGTGCAAACCCAAATTGCTTCATACTTATATTTTCCATGCTCTTAGAATTTCATCTTTATGGAAAATTGAAATGCATTATAGTTAAACCAAAAATTATCTTTAGGCAAATAGCACTGAATTAGCGATAGTTTTCTTTCAAAAATACTTAGATCGAATTCAAATTTGGTTGACACTATAGTTCAAAAATTTAAACAAATGTAGCAAAGAAATAGTACTAATTAATTTGAGAGCAAAAAACACTTGATAGTTTATTTTCTATATTTTCATATATTCAATTTTTTTTACAACAGGCGAGCTATCTGCAAAAAGGACCATCCGTTAAAGAAATAGATACGATATTTAATTGACCAATTAAGCTTTGGTGATAAAGAGGAAAAAATAAAAAATTTAAATTAACGTAGCAGTTATTAAAGTTCCCGCATGTTTTATTAATATCCACCATAAAATAAAAAATTACAAAAATATTCATGGTTTTCTGAAAATTTTAAAAATACTAAACTTCTAGGACTCCTGGCGGTTAAATTTTTTTGGACCGCCAGGAGTACTAGCGGTCCAGTTTTTTAATTATTATTTCTTTCTTCACTTAGCTTAGCGAATCATTAAAAAGATACAGTGCATGACGTACTTACTGTATAAGTTTCCAATCTTTCCAAATTAAATTTCACAGAAAAATTTACTACTTGTTAGACATAAACCATCATATCTATATACAATTTTCCCTTCATCTCTGTCTCTACTTCTCTTTTGTTGACAGAAAATTAATTTGTCTCAGCTACCTCTTTCTATTTCATGGCAAAGTTTACTTTTGTTTTGCTCTTCCTGGTAACTCTCACCCCCCTGATTTGGACTCCAGCCAATCAAGGTAAAGAAATTTATAATCTCAAAATGAACATTACATGCTAAGATAGCATATAATGACGTTACGGTGCTAGTTCTTTTGAACTAATTACCATCCGATCCGTGACCGTACTTTAAGAGAAGAATCAAGACATTTACTTTATTTCTCTCGCTGTTCCATTTTATTTTTGCGCTGTCTTACACCATTCACCTATGAATATGTGTGTGTGAGTGTGTTTAATAGGTGAATATGTATAATGGTTGTCATTTAAGGCTTTAAAGAGAATATTAAATCAATTTGATAATAATATTATCAACAAAGTGTTCCCTCCTCTGTAAAAAAATATCATAATTTCATAGATCAACAATTCTCTAATAACCTACTAATCTTTTTGTGCAATTCCATCCTTCCATCTATCGATAATATTTGCAGTTGTAGGAGTAAGAGTACTGGAAGTTGTACCAGATGCTGTCTTGATTCCATACAAACTGAAATCAGAGCTGGGTTCTGTGCCAGAAGATGTAAAATTGTGTCGTCCCAACTGCACTTACAGAGGCTGTTTCCCTCAACCTCCCTATGATAAGAGTTGCTGTGGCCAAATCCGTTGTGCACTTCCCGGCAAACCCTTCGATCAGTGTTACTTCAGTGTAATCTCTTGCAACTGCACCAACTGCTCCTGAAGTTAATTTTTTTTTTTTTTTTTGTGGTTTCTTCTTTGTTATTGTTTCTTTGATTTGGATGGATTGTGTTTGGATAATACTAGCTGTTGAACTCTGCATTTGCTGCTGATATTGTTTTCGTCATACCAATGCGGTACTGGAGATTAATATTTCTAGAATTACTCATTATGGGTTAATTACGAGCAAGAAGTACTGTGTTTATAACTTTATATGTTGCTATCTCAGCATATAATGTTCTAGATATTGACCAAAGTTGAGGGATGAAATTAGATGAAGGATAAAATTAGCTGATCTCTGTTAAAATTTATCGTAAAACAAGTGTCCAATTTTTCATGACACTAGAAAAAAATTTAGATAGGGAAGTGATTACCACTGCCAGAAAACAAAGAAAAAAATATCTTAAACTTTTTTATTTTTCATCACACTCGCAAATTTTAAACTTTTTTTTAATTCAATCAGCTGCTTTAACTATTAAAAACAATTTGACCCTTTCGTTAACTGTTAACTTGTTTCATCTGTTTCTCATGTCCTCTTCTGATTCTCCTAATCTTAATGGCAACTCTATCCTCTGAGGTTACTCGACACTCTTTTTTTGTCATATCCTACGCCTGTGTTTTCCCTATATCACTCCTCTCATGTCCTCGAAAGCAAAGCAGCTGCCACCTCTCCATTTCCACATCCGCCATTATCTCTCGAGTGTAAAAGAGCTCAACTTGGCAATAGATCTTCACAAAATTAACAGCATAAATCATCACAAACAGTAATTAACATTCCTAAGCAGATAAACAGTCACTTGAAAGCAATCCTTACATATGGTTCTAGAAATTTACAAAATTAACAGCATTAGGCTCATGTTGCACCATGTCAAAAGCTGCACAAAACAGAACTATGTAGGTATGTTACAGAACAATGTATGTTACATTCAGCTGTTGCTTTTGTTCCGAGCGCTTGCACCCAGATCCTATACAAAACAAAAATTAGAAATCTAACTACCACATGAACTACAGTTCATAATTTTGTTTTGTCAGGATAATAACTGCCACTTGAACTCTAAATTGACAACTGCTGGTCAACAATCAGGTCTCCTCAGATATATTATTCTATTGCTCTCAGCAATCAAAACTGCTCTGTTCTTTTTTACTTAGTCCTTGTCACTTTCTTCCCCAATAGCGGAATAGCACCCATTAAAACGAAAAAAATAAACAAAAAGAATTCATCCTTGTTCTCCTCTCCTCTCTTCATCTCGGTCCACTCTCCAATTAACCTCCACCCAATTTGTCGCTCGTGTATTGTGTATCTGGCTATCACCATATAAGCTACATTTTTTTTTTTAATTTGTATATCTAAAATGTTTGGCTAACAATGTCAGCTGTAAATGTTCTTGCTATTGGTTACTTATCATTGACTAAAGGTCAAATTAAACTTACAATTTTTTGGCTAATTTAGAATTGTACCAATCCTTTTGACTGGTCCTTGCTTTTTAGATTAGAGGTTTATTTTTTATATAAGGCAACCTTTCTTAGTTTAAACATTAAATAATATACAATGCCTCTCCGATAAATAAGGCGGTCCGAGCAGTTGACAAGGTATCAAACTGACTCTGGTAAAATATCATTTTGTTCAAACCCTTATTACACTACTTGTATAATTAGAAGTTCATTAAGATCGAACACAGATTATCTGAATTGCTACCCTTTTTTTTTGTCAATCACACTCAAGCTATTATTTTTATTAGTAAACTACTCTTATTACATTAATCTCCGTATGTATGTCCCTTAACCTATAAAGAGGAATAAAAGAGAGTAAATATTGAAGCTTTAGCGTAATCGATCCATTACAATCACAAAAGCCATTACCATGGTGCAGTTGAATCCAGGATGGATAACAAGGCTAAACACATCATTTCCTAGTAACACAGAGGATGTTTCGCCGATGGTTTTTCTAGAAATTTGTGCCACCTCCTCCCCTTTGCTGTTGTAAATTTTGCAGTTTCTTCTTTCAAAGCAGCCTTCGATTCTGAAACCTGGCACTAGCTTTGGCTTGTTATTATCTGCTGATGTTTTTACAAGTACCTCTGCTTTATAAACGTTTTGGAGCATTGAGTATCGCTTCATTGAGAATAGTTTTGAGTTCGGTTGCTTTCTAAATAGGCACTCTTCAACTTCGTACGC
The DNA here is from genome assembly GCA_025461125.1 of Carex kokanica. NCBI lineage: Eukaryota > Viridiplantae > Streptophyta > Magnoliopsida > Poales > Cyperaceae > Carex > Carex kokanica. Next base: position 1,329,249 of record JAJGRX010000112.1, read on the forward strand.
ATTCCATCTGTCGTGCATGCTAATAATCTGTGACCAATATATATGTAGCATAAGAAATTATTACCTCATGAATTTATCATATGAGATAGCTATTCAATGCATCAATATAGTATAGCATGGCAGATTTGAAAATTTTGTAAATATCCACAAACATAATTATGGTATTATTTACTAAAGAAATTTTATGAGCAAGCACCTCTGATTGAATCTCAAAACCAAAGGCAACCAATATACAACAGCAATGCTTATAAACTTTGGCAAAATTGCAAAATGCACTAATACATATGTAGCATCACATACCTGAGGCCGTAAACAGATGAGAGCCTTCCCATATCCATCCATGAGCACAATCTCTTTGGTCAAATACTTTTGCCTTCTCGAGTAGTTATCAACACGAAAAACTAACCGCCCCGAATTGTCGTACACCGAGAAACCATAGGTTCCTTGAAACCCCATACTCGATTTTTGCCACACCGTGAAGACCCTCGGTCTGTCGATATTTTTCAATGTTTCTTTGCTCTCTGTGTGCTGCACTTGCATCTTAGTCAACAGTCTGTATTCTGTAGAGAGAAATTAAGGGATAGTAGGAGAGTAGAAGACAGAGAGGTGGTTCAATTATTGGCTTAGATTTGGTGACCAGTGTCCTGGGATTTCTGGATGGTTATATACTTATTATATGCGTTGCTACGCTTACTTGGTCGATCGTGTATTATTTATTTTTTATTGTCCAGCTTACACGTTGTTTCCTCAATTAATGGAGAATCACATTATTATGACACTTTATGACGGGTATGATCTCGTTGGATGGGATGAATCAAGATCATCTCCAGTTGTATGAAATAATGGAAATTTAATTTAGTTTGGTACTAAGTAAATTAAAGCCCTATATCTCATCTTCACCGGAGAAACTGAATTTCAAACTTATGATCACCCGTACAAATTAAAAAGACACTGAAATTCAAAATTCTTCTAGTAAACACTCCATTATATATATTGGTGGTGCATTTTAATATGATTTCAAACTTATCTATAATGGTGCTTTTGTAAAGTTCATGACTCTAATATTGCAAAAATGTTAGAATATATTAATTAGTTGCATTGTACGGATTTCAGTAGTGAAAAATAAGTTTTGACAACTTCAATATGTACTAAAATTTATATTAATTTCTAAAAATCTCAAATTAAATATAACATCTAATAAATACCCCGGCATCTTCAATTTTAGCTTACCTCATGAATTCATCGAAGTACTCCGCAAATTTATTACACATTGAAATATATATTTTGGCTTCCAATAATTTCAAATCTCATTACATATTATATCTCGAAATATATAACATAGCTGGTTGCATCCTGTATTGTATTTAAACATGCCCACAATTGTTATATACAACACTTATTTTGGTTTTATGAGGTATTTTCTCTTCTTCTTTTTTTAGAACTTGGCAGAAGCTGCCATGTTATTAGGATGTATTTTCTCGCTGCGACATTATATGAATTTTTATGTTGCACAATAAATTTTGATAAGTGTCAAGAAAATATTTTTATTTCGATTTTAAAGAAAAATCTTCGAATTCCCTGTAATCTGTTGCTTGTAACAATTTATAGGTTCCACATTCTAACGGATACCAATAATGAACAGAAATGGAGAACTAGATTAGATATCTTAAAGTATCTTAATTTAAAATCTTATATAAAACCTCCAATAAACCGTGTGTGAGCAATTGGTTAGTTGTACTGGTCTCAAGAAAAGGTAAGGAAGGTATAAAGATGGTCTTCACTTAACACCACGTGAAAATAAAGACAGGGAGTTGTTGGTGACTTGCAGCAAAGAGCACCAAATATTTGGTTTAATTATTAGAAGATGCCCTTTGCTATTATTGTGATCAAGTGGGTGTTCCAAAAAAATATTGTCAAGTGGGCCTAATTGAGTATCTCAATATATTTTGTCAATGAAGAAAGTTTAAAGGCAATTATTACTAATAATAAATATTTTGTCTACTGTAACATCTCGCTTTATTATTTTGTTTATTAGTGCACGTAAGTTAATTTTTATATAAATACATGATAATATTTTCAAAAAGATTTTTTTTAAAGTGATTTGCACTAAGTGGAAATGCAATCGGCCTTAAAATAAGCTAACTCGTATGTTGTTGTTTTCTAAGTGGACATGCAATCGGCCTTAAACTAACTAAACCAGGAGAGATTTATTTGTTTTCTTTGAGCAATTATAATCATCATCGATCGAAATAGCTTAATTAATTTCTCTTTGTCTCTGTGTGTGTGTGCATATATATATATATATATATATTTTTTCTCATCTATGCCAGCTTGTACCAGATTAAATTGCAGCTCTTTCATTTGACTACATAATCTTGTATTGATAATCAAAGTCTTTCATTTTTTTCGTATCATGGTACCCGGAATGAAAATGGGACTGGTTTGGGAATTCTCTAAATCAAGGGTCTTAAGTGAAAAAACAATGAAAGAAGATGTGTGGATGGTTTGGTTTATGTGCACGGTATGGGAGATATGGAAACAGAGAAATGCTGTCATCTTCCGAGATGAATGGTTACCGCCTCTTCTACTGGCGAGTAAGATTGAGTCAGAAGTTAAACTTTGGTTGAAATTCTGTTAGGCGCTTAGGTGTAAATGATGACATCTGGAGAAAGCTAAGGACTGTTTTTGTCAATTTACATTTTTGTATTGATGTAATTTTGTTATTGGCTCATGTGAGAATGTTTTTCATATAATATATCCCTTGGTAGCATCTACCAAGTTTCTCAAAAAAAAGATAATCGAAAAGGTAGGTCTGAAGTCTGAACTAAGTATATACTTTTACTCAGTATGAGTGATGTGGTAGTGTAAACAGAGAGATTTGAAGAAATGAATCTTTATTTCATTCTTGATTGATTGTTACAAACTGAGTCATACATATATATATAATAGGAAGAACACAAGAGGTGGTTACTACTTGGGATAGTATACATGATATTTTTGTTTTTTCTTCTCAATTTTCAGCTGTTAAACAAAAAGGATTTTTAGTAATTTTCAGTGCCGTGTGCTGGACACTGTGGAAATATCGGAATGACATATGTTTTCGATCCAGCCACACTAAGTCCATTAGAACAATTATCTTACTCATTATTTCGGTGTTTACATATTGGGCAGGACACATGGATAAGAAAATCAAGTCTGCTGCTGATGAGTGGATCCTTGAGGATTTCGCGGCCATACCGTTGCGCATTTGGGATCCTGCTGATACGCAAGTCGTGCCTTTTGATGCCACAGAGGATGAGCTGCCATTAGGATCGGAAAATAGCGGTTTTGCTGCTGGTCAGGAGGCTGGTACTCCAGCAAATTGAAGACATGCAGATTCATACTTTTTGCTCACATCTAAGTATAGGACCCATTAACAAATTTAGCCCCTGGTGTGGCTTAGTTATCCTTCGTAGTTTCTCTATTACTATTTTCTGGTGGTTGATAAAACGTCGGGCTTTTGTGTTCTGTGATATACTACCTACTGCTATGCTGGTTTAAAGCTTAGTTTCTTTAGTTTCTTTTCTTTTCTTTTTTCTTCTTTTTGTTTTGGATTTTGATGATGTAAATTAACTTGGGTTTCAATATATTGAAACGGGCAGTTATACTGCCTTTTATCAAAAAAAAAAAATACATATATATATAAAAGCAACATCTTAATTATAATATTGCCACTAACTAACTCTATTGCTTCTTTACTAACTAATTACATCATTATCACTTGCTAATTACAACACTACCACTAACTAGCTAATATGATGCACTATCTGCTTGTACTCTATTACTCCGCAATCCGATGCACAAATAGTGAGCTTAGAAGAGAGATGTAGGAAGCGAGGTGTAGCAAGTGGCTTGGTAAAAACATCCGCAATCTGATCCTTGGAAGAAAGAAAGCGAATCAGTAGTGATTTAATTTGTTAGCGACCTGTTCTCATACGAAGTGGTAATCGACTTCCACATGCTTTGTCCTTGCATTGACCATCAAACTGGAAGCTAAAAATGAAGCCCCTATATTGTCACATGATGAGTTCAAATTGAACTACTAACTTTCAATATAAATTAATATATCTTTTAACTCTAACTCTACTTGCGTTCAGATCACAAGCGCATGATCCTACCGTGTAGTATAATTGGGGTGTCGATCTACAGGGATAGTGTATCTGATATCTAACAATTTTCACTAGTTCTAGGTTATAGGGGGTTAAAATCAGTTAGAAAACAGTTTGTAGTAATTTTGAAAATAGTTTTTAAAATAGTTTTTAGGATTCAATACCCTCAAGGTTAATGCGGAGGCGCTAATTGTGCTAAGGTTTGGGTTAAACAATTAAATAGAGATTCTCTAGGGTTCAGGTTCTCTTCTTCTCAATCATACAAAATATATGTTTCTGACGTCTCTCTACCCCGCATGCGGCCTGTCACCCCGTATGCGGCATAGATTGTCCCACAACTACCCCGCATGAGGCACTGTCACTACCCCGCAGGGTGTGCTGGGTTTCTGTGTACGTGATTTGAAAGGCTTTCCGATCTTGCGATCAGCTTTTGGGCTATCAATTCAGAATCGAGGTACCACTCGGATGAGTTGCTCCCGAATCGAGGTACCACTCGGACCCAGAAAAGAAAGAATCAATTTGAACATTATTTGCTTGAAATGGTGTAGGTTGGGTCAAATAGGCCTGAAACGCTGATTGGACCTACTATAATAATTGACAAAATCTGTTCGATACCAGCAAATTCTGGCATGATGTCCCCTTTTTATAGCAGATCTGGCAAGTATCATCTTTGTCCAGATTCGGCCTTGTAGAGGGAGGCTTGGAAGCAGGGTAATTCGGCCTATAAGGATCATTGGGCCTAGAAAAGGGCTTGATAGGCTTGAGAGAAGAGGAGGGTGCTGAGCGGAAGTAGAGCCACCACGTAGGCGAAAACCTCCCCTACCGGATCTTGAATTCCTTTGATTCAGACCCACTTTAGTGTTGTACATCACTACCGAATTTTGAGAAGAGGGAAGAGACGAAGCACCTGATTGCCAAGAAAGAAGAAGATTCTCATGACTGTAGAGGATAGATGTGAGATCAGCAATGGAGCGAGAGGGTGACGTCTGAATGGCGATCACAACAGGATCAAACTCCGAGCCTAACCCCTGAAGAAGGTACATCTGAAAATCAGCATCAGAAACTGGTTCTCCGATGAAAGCAAGTTCGTCTGTCACGATCAGGGCTTGGTGACGTACTCCAAACAGGAAGACCCGCCTTTGGTCGTGTTCTGGAGCTTACGGCGGAGTTCTGACAAGCATGCCCTTGATGTGGCAGAAAAGGAGCGTTGAAGAGTCTGCCATAGCTCAGCCGAAGTCTTGGCGAAGACCACTTAGGCGAGAATTTCACGAGTCAGGGATGATTGAAGCCATCCGAGTAACATCTGATCTTGCCTGTGCCATGGCAAGTACTCAAGATTGATTTGCAAGACTCCAGTTTCGTGGTTGTCGAGGAAGGCGACTGAGATTCAAGAAACCAGTACAAGCCATAGGCATGGAGAAGCGGTACGATCTAAGACTGCCATGACAAATAATTGTCACGATCAAGCTTAGTAGAGATAGGAAGGGTGAGCATCACAAGCTGATTGTTATGTGTGCTAGTAGAAAGGGTAGAAGTTTGGGAGGGATGGGAGGGATTAGAGTTCGAATCAAGATTTGGATCAATCTCCATTGTGCTCTGATATCATGTAAAGAGAGAGAGAGATTTGAAGAAATGAATCTTTATTTCATTCTTGATTGATTGTTACACACTGAGTCATACATCTATATAAAGGCAACAACTTAATAACAATAATTCCATTAACTAACTCTGTTGCTTCTTTACTAACTAATTACATCATTATCACTCACTAATTACAACACTACCACTAACTAGCTAATCTGATGCACTATCTGCTTGTACTCTATTAGATAGCCATACCAAAATATAGTGAAAGACTATTTAGAATACTCGTCACTAGTAATTATGTTCTGGAAACTTTTTTTTTATAAAGATAAAAGTTAAGTATTTTTAACTTTTAAGTATAATTCACCAGAGATATTTCGACTTTTAAGTTTTTCAGTGACAATACTAAAGCTAATTTCTCATATTTTAGAAATTTTGGAGGAGTTTTTTTAAGATCTTTATCCAATATGACAATCATTCTGTTAACACGGTCAACAATAGTACAGTGCTATCATCTTTCTTCATTCCACTAGCAGTAATTAATGTACATAAAATTGCATATTCAAATCTAAAGTTTATCATAGTTTTCTTTGTAGAATTCCTGATATCCTAAGCAATTTCAATGTTTTTCAATATTTTTTGGGAAGAAAAGCTTTCAATAATTTAGTAAGTCATCCTAATGAAGATCTAATTTGATACTCAGAAAAGTTCTGCATGAAAAGTTTCTAGTCTATGCGATCCATTACAATCACAAAAGCCATCACCAATTTGCTGTCGAATCCAGGCAGGATAACAAGACTAAACACATCGTTTCCTAGTAACACGGATGCTTTCCCCGTTGTTTTTCTTGAAATCTGGGCCACCTCATCCCCTCTGCTGTTGTAGATTTTACAGCTTCTTTTCTTGAAGCAGCCTTCAATTCTGAAACTCGGCATTAGTTTTGGGTTGCTATTATCTGCAAAATTTCTCAGCAGAACTTCTGTATGATCAAAGTTTTGAACATTCGAATATCGCTTCATTGAGAATAATTTTGAGTTTGGTTGCTTGTTTTCACATTCTTCGACTTCGTATGCGTTCCATCTGTCATGCAAGCTCAAAATCTGCAACAATATATATATAGCATAATAAGAAATATATATATCTTGGTAGATTTTTAAATCTCCAATTTTCTTATAAAAATACATACCCGAGGCCGTAAACAGAGGAGAGGCTTTCCTTCCCCATCCATGAGTACAATCTCTTTGGTTAAATACTTTTGTCTTCTCGAGTAGTTATCCACACGGAAAACTAACCGGCCGGAATCGCCGTACACTGAGAAACCATCAGTTCCTTGAAACCCCATGCTCGATTTTTGCCACACCGTGAATATACTCGGTTTGTCGACATTTTTCAATGTCTCTCTCTTGCTCTCTGTGTGCAGCACTTGCATCCTACTCATGATCTGGTATGTAGACTGTAGTGGCAAAGTGATAGTAAGAGGGGAGAAGACAAATTGGGGTCGTTCAGTTTGTTTGTTTAGGATTTGGTGACCAATGTGTTGGTTTTGGTTATGTACTTGTATATATATATGATCCTACTTGCTCCGTAAATTTGGTCGTATATTTTTTATTATTTTCATGGGTAACACGTTTGTTCTTTAAATAAAGCAATTTTGCATGATTAATTATGGCACTGTACGACGAGAGAAAGCTATTTTGGACACGTGATTTGAACTATCCAGTTCTTCTCCACTTGTATGTATAAATGGAGAAGTTTTGAGTTAGATTTGGTAGTTCATTGTTCACAGTTCTCACTCTTCACAATCAGGCTGGAGAAGGGACAAGCAGCAACTTTTATAATACACTTCATCTCCATTTTTATATGAAAAAAAAAAAAATCCACGCCTGCCACAAGAACATTTTGTATTCCTAAAATGCTTTATGAATAAACTGCATCAAGAGACCTTAGTACATCTCTTTAATTAATGTATATACGTCCTTTCTCGCTAAGAGTGTATAACCAATTAGCTTACCACGAAGGGCGTAACTAGGATTTTTAGCAGGGATAAACAAAAAAAATTACTGGTACAACTAGCGAGTTGCAAGTTACCGTGAATTAACTAATTTAGATTGTGGACACTAGGATCATATATAAAAAGTAGACAACCAACACATTTGTAGGCAGTTACAAAATTCCAATTTTGAGCTATGCAGCAGTCCAATTATACATTTTGTGCATATTCTCCAGAGACATGCAACAACCTGATTATACATACACTTATATCTGGTTTTTAAAATCTAGAGGTAGACAGTTGCCTACTCCTAATTCAATGTGGCTCTGCCAGTGCTTATAGCTAGCACGATTCTTCCACCAAACAGAACAACCAATAGATATGCACACGAAAAAAGTCAGAGAGATACTTCTAATTTTGCAATTTATAATATGAAGAGAATGATATAAAAAATTATGCAACACATTAATTAAAATGGTGAATGAAAAGAAATACAAACTTAGTGGCCAGGGGCGGAATCAGAAAATTGAAATTGAAAGAGCGAATGAATAAGTGTCATATATAGTAACATTTAAAAAGGAGAGCTAAATGTATTAATATTTGCAAAAATTAAAAATTTAAAAGATAAATATGAAAAATTTGAATTTATGAAGGTTGCTTAGCATACTTTTCGCTAGAACTTCCGCCCCTCTTTACGGCCCGAGATTTTTATTAATATCCTAAAAAAAATACAAAATATCAAATCTGTCTCCGGTTTTTTTTTTTTAAATACAAAATATCAATATATGAATAGATGAATACATGGATGGTGGAAACAAAAAGTTAATCAATTTTTTCTTTTCTTTTCTTTTTCTTTTACATTTTTTTAAATTCTCTGTAGATTAGAAGGATTACTACTCAAAACCCTTTAAACCATGTAACCAATTGTTGTTAATATAATACGAAGCATAATTCATTCTAAAAATTTTGATGTTTCATACATGTGGTTGGATTTTGAAACTTATAAAATATGTCATATTATAAAGCATTTTTAATCGATGGATCCATCATTAATAATTGTCAAGCTAATCGGATGGCAAAAGTTATTTAACTGTTCAGTAACAAGTATTCATCAATGCATGTATGGAGCATACTTAATTTATATACGAAATTAATTATTTACTTTATTATGTCCTCATTTATTGAAATTTCTATATATATTTTGATATTGCATTCTATTTGATTTGATTTTTCTCAATTTTAATATTAATTTTTTTCTCAAATACATATTATTACATTTTCGAGTCGAAATTTGAAAAATAATCCTAGTGTATGTACAGTGTTGATGAGAGATATTAAAATAATTTTTTTCATGAATCCTTTTATTTTTACAACTAAGATATTTTCAAAAGCAGAAAATATTTTTTATGCCATCAAATACTGATACATTGCTTGATGTAAATATTAGAGGCCTATATATAAGTTTGTGGTATATATTAATTGAAGAGGGATCGGATTACACCCTTTTTTTTGACATACTTTGACACCTACCATTTTCAAAGTCCAAATAGTCGATCCAAACTGTTCAATATGATGGATATATTAAAATGTGCTTGGAGATCAAATTTTACATTTTTTTTGAATTTTTTTTACTATTTATTAAAATGGTTACAAAATCGTTGTTTTTAGACCATTGAAAAACAGCGATTTTGTAACAATCTTAATAAATAGTAAAAAAATTCAAAAAAATATAAAATTTGATCTCCAAGCACATTTTAATATGGTGATCATGTTGAACGGTATCGACTGTTTGGATTTTGAAATCGCAAAATTGGCCTATAAAAAAAATAATGCCAAGATGTGTCAAAAAAAAGGGTGTAATTGGATGCCTCCTCATATTAATTTGTGTTACTTATGCAAGTTGTCATCCTGCAAAAATCTTTAAAAAAATCACAAATTCTAAATCTAATTTGTAATTTCACATCCAAGTGGATACCAAATATGAGCACGTTGGCGAACTAGCGAAATTGGGTGACATCCAGTGGCAGAACCAGAAATGATCAGTAAGGGGGGCCCAAGAGCTCAGGAACCAGAAATAATCGGTAAGGGGGGGCCAGAAACCAGAAATCAATCGTAATCTCCAACCAATTTTTTTTGTTATTAAAGAGCCTTTATATGTTTTCTGGGGCCAAGGGGGGGCCAGGGCCTAGGCTGGCTCCTGCCTTGGTTCCGCCCCTGGTGACATCATAAAGTTTTTCTTTATTTAAACAATTTTATAAGAACGATAAACCGTGTGTGAGCCCATATATATATGCTGGTCTCACTAAAGTGTTGAGAAAAGTATAAAGATGGTCTTCATCTAACACCACTTTGAAATAAAGATTAAAGAGCACCAAGTATATGTATATATATATATATATATATATATATATATATATATATATATATATATATATATATGAGGAGGGATCCAATTACACCTTTTTTGGTGACACATCATGACACTGTTTTTTATATAGGTTAATTTTGCGATTTCAAAATCCAAACAGTCGATCCGAACCGTTCAACATGATCACCATATTAAAATGTGCTTGGAGATCAAATTTTACATTTTTTTGAATTTTTTTACTATTTATTAAGATGGTTACAAAATCGCTATTTTTCAATGGTCTGAAAACACCGATTTTTGTTACCATCTTAATAAATAGCAAAAAAATTCAAAAAAATGTAAAATTTGATCTCCGAGCACATTTTAATATATTCATCATGTTGAATGGTTTGAATCGACTATTTGGACTTTGAAAATGATAGGTGTCAAAGTGTGTCACCAAAAAAGGTGTAATTGGATCCCTCCTCTATATATATATATATATATATATATATTTCGTTTAAATATATAGCTCATGCCAATCGTTGATTGAAATTAAAGAATGTCCTTCGAAAATACTGTCAAGTTTCGCCTTAATGTCTTTGTTAAATGTAACTTCTCATTTTAAAGGAACAATAATATGTTTCTTGATAATATTGTTTTTATACATTTTTATTGACATTTTTTCTTATTGATTTGATTGTCAAATTACAATGTATAAAACAGTCGGTACATGAACAACTCTTTCCTCTATAAATTATGTTATTAGTGTTGAAGTTTCAAAATGACATGCATAAACAATTTCAATTTTTTTTTGAGTAAAACTGAGATCAAACGTTTTAACTTAGAAATTCACTTGTCACTGCACCAAAGATTGATTCTCAAATAAAATTAAAATAAAAAAGTTCACATTTTTCTATCACACAGACCAATATAAATAGTGATTATCATTCCAATATTAATGAATTTTTAATTGAGACAACAGACTATCATTACTATAGCATATCTAAGCTATGCTAAAGAGTAGTTAACAATAAAAACTCTTTTATATAAACCATTAATGTATACCATCTTTTATAAAATAAGCTTCCACGCATAATATAAAATCACCCATAAATAATTTTGGTGCTAATGTACCAATCTATATATTATATGAAAGCTACTAATTTTGGTACTATATGTCTCAAATTTTACAATGGATGGAACTCTTAAATACAAAAAATGCACACACATTATCACCCTGGGCCTTACTAAATCAAAGGTTACAACGGCCCTTGGGCCTAGTAAATGTAACCCATGCCAAACACTCGAAATGCCGAAACTAGCTAGCTTTTTATAAACACGGTCTATAGAGACCGAGTCCGAAATTGCTGCGATTCCGAGAGGGGTCGCAGGATTCTGAAATTCTGAGATCAATGGTTCAAACTTTTTCGTGTGCGGATCTCGGAAACATTCTCGGAAAAGTAATTTTTCATGCATGTATCTTGAGAAAAACCAACAGTTGAGATCGGGATCGCAGGTCTTGTGATTCTCGAGAATCACAGCAGATTTATTTTCATAGAGACCGGACCTGGGAAATATTTAACAACGATTGGCATGAGCATGAGCTATATATTTAAAACCAAATATATACTAGCTTCAGCTTGGTGCTCTTTAATCTTTATTTTAAAGTGGTGTTAGATGAAGACCATCTTTATACTTTTCTCTACCCTTTATTGAGACCACCATGTATGGGCTCACACACGGTTTATCGTTCTTATAAAATTGTTTAAATAAAGAAACTTTACGGTGTCACACAACTTAATTATCCATTTCCTTGTACATAACAACTGGAGAAGAAATGGATAGTTCACATCACGAGTCCAAAAGAGCTTCACTATCGTCATACAGTGTCATAGTTAATCATACAAAATTGCTTTAGTTCAATAACAAACGTGCATGCTACACATGAAAATAATAAAATATATATATATACACACACGCGACCAAATTAACGCAGCAAGTACGTAGGATCATATATATATAAGAAGTAGACAACCAACACATTTGTCACCAATCCTCAGCAAATAAATTGAAACAACCCCAATTTGTCTTCTACCCTCGTACTATCACTTCCCCACTACACTCTACAACAGATCATGAATAGGATGCAAGTGCAGCACACAGAGAGCAAGAGAGAAGCATCAAAAAATGTAGACAAACCGAGGGTTTTCACGGTGTGGCAAAAATCGAGTATGGGGTTTCAAGGAACTGATGGTTTTTCGGTGTACGGCGATTCGGGGCAGTTAGTTTTTCGTGTTGATAACTACTCAAGAAGGCAAAGATATTTAACCAAAGAGATTGTGCTCATGGATGGGGATGGGAAGCCTCTCCTCTGTTTACAGCCTCGGGTATGTAATTTTTAAGAATTCTCCTAAAAGAAAATTGGAAATTTACAAATCTACCAAGCTATAGATTTCTTATATTGCTACATCATTGTTGCAGATTTTGAGCTTGCATGACAGATGGAACGCGTACGAAGTCGAAGAATGCGGAAACAAGCAACCAAACTCGAAATTATTCTCAATGAAGCGATACTCAAATGTTCAAAACTTTGATCAAACAGAAGTTTTACAGAGAAATTTTGCAGATAATAGCAAGCCAAAACTAATGCCGAGTTTCAGAATTGAAGGCTGCTTCAAGAAAAGAAGCTGTAAAATTTACAACAGCAGAGGAGATGAGGTGGCACAGATTTCAAGGAAAACAACGGGGCAAGCATCTGTGTTACTAGGAAATGATGTGTTTAGTCTTGTTATCCAGCCCGGATTCGACTGCAAATTGGTGATGGCATTTGTCATTGTAATGGATCGAATACGCTAGGAACCTTCCATGGAGATTTTTCTAAAACCACCCTTTTGTTGGGTTGGATTTATGGATTATATATAGTTGACAAAAGGTTCTCCTTTCATCTTTGTATGGACATTCTAATAATTAATGGAATGTAGTTTCTAATTAGTCATTTAAATAACAATGTTGAGAATGAGACTTTGATCTAGTGACAAATGCAGTAACTTTCGTGTGAGAGATTGCAGGTTTGAAATCCAAATTAATAACTTGTGAATATTAAATAGTTAGATGACGTGAACTCTGCTCTTTGGTAGAAAAAATGCCAGAAGACCAACAATAAACAAAAGATACATATTCATAAAATTTTGTGAATAAATAAAATTCTATTATTCATGTTATGATGTTAGATGTTAGTCCCAAAGAATCAAACGAGGAAAAATACTTTTAGTAGTATTAAAATGTAAATTTTATATAGAGTAGGGTTAAAATGTACTATTGGTTTTGTGCTTCAATCAGCATTTTTATCTATGTTTTCACTAAACAGTTAATCTGAACTGCTCAATATTTCATATAATAATGAGCTTGGAGGCAAAATTTTATATTTTTAAAAATTTCTTTACTATTTTTTTAAATATGTACAAAATTACCGTTTTGGATGGTTCATAATCATTTGAAGGATTCTATACTTATCTAAAATAACAATAAAAAAATTCCAAAAATATAAAATTTATTCTCCAAGCACATTTTAATACAAAGATCGTGTTGAGCGGTTCCAATCAACCGTACTTCGGACTTTGAAAACGGAGATAAGAATGTGGAGAATGATTGGAGCACAAAACTAATGGTTTATTTTAACGCTCCATAAATTGAATATTTTTCTTAAGAAACAGAAATCTCAATTCATTTTTCTTAAGAAATAGAATCTTGCAAACTATTTGAGCTAACTCGACTTCAACTTCAGTTAAAATCTAATAATTAATTGTTGGATTTTTTTTCTGGTTTATGCTATAGCGATTACAGTCCACCGCAACCTCAATTGAAATCTCATCGTTATTAGATCGCTAACCGTTATTTATTTCATGGTTTTGATCAAAATTATGAACTATTTAAAATTTGAAATGTGCGTGTCTTTTTTGATATTCTGAACACTGCTGACTTTATAAAAGAAAATGCTGTCAATGAAGAAAGTTGAAGGGAATCATCAATAACAAATATTATTAATTCAAAGTGAGATGTTACAGTAAACAAAATATAATAATTCCCTTTATGCTTTCTTCATTGACAAGATATATTGAGATACTCAATTAGGCCCCAGTTGACAATATTGGCGAAATGTCAATTCTGTAGAATTTGGGGGGCATTTTGCAAGATGTTACTGCAACTTTATTTCTTCACTGTGTACTATTTAGCTTAATTAGAGGATAATCCAGGTAAGGTACCCCTGGTTTCCGTACAAAATTTTCTTACTTAATACAATTATTAGATGGCACATTGTCACTAACCTAAAAAATAACAACGATTGGCATAAGCATATAATTAAACCAAATAATATTTGGTGCTTTTTACAAGTCACCAACAACTCCATGTCTTTAGTAGTGTTTAAGTCAAGACCATCTTTATACCTTCCTTGACCTATTCTTGAGATCAGCATAGATATCAGTTGCTCACACACGGTTTATTGGAGGTCTTATATAAGATTTTAAATAAAGATACTTTAAAGATAATCTAGTTCTGCATTTCTATTCATAATTGGTTTCCGGTAGGATGTGATTCATATCACCTAAGGTAACTCAAATTTTGAGTTGAGATCTGAACCGTCCAATCCGCTTTTGTACGAATATTAATGAAACTCCGTGCATTTTCAGGAAAAATAAATGGAAATTTCATTAGTGATTTTTTTAATTTTGCCAAAGTTTATCAGCATTGTTGTTTGGTTATATATGGAGATATAATTAGTGTATTTTGGTTGCCTATGGTTTTGAGATTCTATTTGAGGTGCTTTTTCTGGATATATTTAAATTTCTGTAAACAATACCATATTGGTAAAGCAGAGAGATACATGTAAAAAACTTCGGTAGATAATAACAAGCCAAAACTAGTACCGGATTTCAGAATCCAAGGCTGCTTTGAAAAAAGAAACTGCAAAATTTACAACAGCAAAGGGGAGGAGGTGGCACAAATTTCTCGAAAACGACTGGCGAAACATCCTCCGTGTTACTAGGAAATGACGTTTTTAGCCTTGTTATCCAGCCCGGATTCGACTGCACCATGGTGATGGCTTTTGTGATTGTAATGGATCAATTACGCTAAAGCCTTCAATATGTACTTTTTTTCTTCTTCTTTTTTTATCTTTTTAGGTTCTTCATAAAAGGATTTTCTTTCAATTAATCTTCACATTAACATGCTAATAATGAACATACATATGGTGATATGGAGCTTGTAATAAGCACTGATTGACAAAAAGAAAGGGTAGCAATTCAGATAATATCTGTTTTTAATCTTATTGAGCATCCATTTATACAAGTGCGACATGGGTTGAACAAAAAGATATCATACCAGTTCGATACCTTCTCACCCGCTCGGACTGCCTTATTCAAGAGGCATTGTATGTTACTTAATTTTTAAACTGAGAAATGTTGCTAAAAAAAACAGAGAAAAAGAAAACCTCTAGTCTGAAAAGCAAGGACTGTCACAAGGATTGGTACAATTCTCGATCTGAAGTGATCAAGCATGCAGCTTTTCAATTTTATTAGTCAAAAATTGTTAATTTAGCTTCGAACTTTTGACGGTGATAAAAAAAATCAATAGCAAGAGCTTTATAGCTGACATCGTTTGCCAAAAAAATTTAGATATACAAAACAAAAGGTGATGGCCAAATATAAGCACACAGTTTTTATATAAATTGCTGATGCTGATAACATATATAGTTTTCCTTACCATGATGTTGCTTACATCAGATGTGTGCCCAAGCACTTATTTTGATTTAAACAACAACTTATTGTGATTATAAAAAGTACACCAAGTAATAATAACACTGAATTTCTAAATAGCAGCATGGCTTGAACTAAACCAAAAGAGAACGGTTCTCTCTCTTCTCATTCGAATAGGCGGAGCATTTTTAATGTGACCCTTGCAAAACTTAAAATAGTTGATATGACATTTTCGGAAAGAGGAAAACCTTACATGTTGTTGAATGTTCGGATCAATACACTTACCCCCAAAACACCGTGATTTTTATTAATATCCAAAGTTAATTACAAATTAATAAATATACCCAACAACTTTGGGAATTTATAAAACTATCCATACCGGCCATTTTCTGGCCGGTTTTAATTGTTTTCGGTACTGGCCAGAAAATGGCCGGTACTAAATTTTTTTTTTTTAAAGACAAATAGCAAAAATGCTGAAATCTAACCCTAAAAATTTGAATTTTTTTTTAAATATTTGTTAGATTACTTTTTTTGATATATAATTAGCATATTTATACTAAAATACGCTAAATTATGTTAAATTACGCTGAATTACGTTAAATTACAATAATTATGTTAAATTAAGCTAAAATACGATAAATTACGCTAAATTATGTTAAATTATGCTAAAATACAGTAAATTATGGTAAATTATGTTAAATTACACATGTTCTTTCTTTCATCATTGTCAGAGGACTGAAGGGGAGAGAGAGAGAGAGAGTACAAGTATGACAAGCGAATTTCTTTGGTTTCTATGGTACATTGAGGAATGTAAAACAATATTTTTTACATGAGGAATGTAGAACAATATTTATTATATATCAATTTAACGTACCATAGTATTTGAATGCCCACTAAAACTATTTATTATTACATGAATATGTTGATAAATAAAGTATTCCACAAGAGATGGTCGATAAAACTTTTATTAATAAAAAGTAAAAATTTCAAATAAGATTTTTATAGTTTGTATATTATGCGTATCAAATTGCTTTAATTTTGAAAACCATTAATTCAACAATAGTTTCAAAATCAAATTTGCTATTGTAATATGCATATTACAGTGCGGTCCGTACTATGAACTCATATCTACATTTTTAAAGTTTAAATAATTACTCTGAACCATTCAATATAATTATCATATTAAAAAAATGTACTTGGAGATCAAATTTTATAATTTTTAAAACATTTTTACTATTTTTTAGATAGATAGAAAATTACTCAATTTAAAAAATTCAGGACCGTCCGAAACTAGTAACTTTTGAACTATCTAAAATATAGCAAAAAGACTTTAAAATATAAAATTTGATCTCCAATTATATTTTCATATGAAATATATTTAACTGTTCGGATTTACTATTTAAGCTTTGAAAAATATAAAGATAAACCAACAACACATATCAATCCGTAATATGCATATTACCCTAGCTCCCGAAATTTTTAAATATAGCACAGCCCCAAAAAAAAATAAACCAAAACAGCACCGTTTCGTCAGAATTTTAAATTTAGCACGGCCGCAGATCAGCTGAGCGGCCCCAGGGGTTTTTTTTTTTTAATTACGAAATATGTATTTGTGTTTTAGTTATTGTGTTATAAAAATAAATGTATTTGTGTTTTAATTATTGTAATGTTGTTTTAAATTTTTTTTTTAATTACGAAATATGTATTTGTGTTTTAGTTATTGTGTTATAAAAATAAATGTATTTGTGTTTTAATTATTGTAATGTTGTTTTAATTTATCTTTTTAATTACGAAATATGTATTTGTGTTTTAGTTATTGTGTTATAAAAATAAATGTATTTGTGTTTTAATTATTGTAATGTTGTTTTAATTTATCTTTTTTGTCGCAAGTTATTTTAGAAACGTGGTTCGTTTGAAATATTTTATATATGTCGTGTGGTTCTAATTTTTTTTTTTTACGAGGAGATAGTGATATAATGAACAAAATAAATAAATAACCAAAATAAATAAATAACCAAAATAAATAACAAAATAACAAAAAAAATAAGAGGCATAATATAACAAATAAGTCCAGTGCCTGACATAGTCTACAAATCATACATCTGTCTCTGCTTCTTCTTTCTGAACCCTCGACCCCGCCTGGAGAGTGGCGTCTCGTCTGTATCTCCTGAGTCTGTAGTGTCTGTGGAGTCCGCCGCCTGGACATCTGCAGACTGGACCGGCTCATCACGAACCTCCTCAATCTCGGATGTCTGCTGTACTCCAGGACCAAAAACAGTAGTCTGTGCAGACTCAGGATGCGTGAATAAATACGCCTGTCTGGCAATGGGGTCATCAAGGGTGGCATGATGTGAGGACTGTCCCGGAAACTCCGGGAAGGGCTCTGTCTGAACATACCCTGGCTGA
This sequence comes from Carex kokanica, assembly GCA_025461125.1. Lineage (NCBI taxonomy): Eukaryota > Viridiplantae > Streptophyta > Magnoliopsida > Poales > Cyperaceae > Carex > Carex kokanica. The sequence continues at coordinate 1,347,480 of JAJGRX010000112.1, forward strand.
TAGGCAGGAGGATCCGTCTGGGTCGGACTGTAACCCGGAGAATACAGTCCGTCTGCTGAGATCTGGTAATCCGGAATGCGCTCCCCCTCCTCACCCTGCTGCAGTAATTTACAAGTTAGTTAATCGAGAAATTTGGAAAAAAAAAACAATTGTTTTATATTTTAATTACAAATTATACCTGGGCAGCCGTATCAGCCTGAGATCCCATGCCCATACGCCCGAAGTCGCGCATCAACTCGGCAGCTCGGTCAAACACCTGACCAACAGTCTCAGCCTCATGTACAGGTCTAAACATGGGCTCATCGCCAGTGTACGGGACGTAAACATCAGGCTCGGGCTCGTCGGATATGTCGTCTACCGCATCAACTCCGCCCAAGCCAGCGCATCTCAGTAGAGAGTCGAGAAGCGCCCTGTACCCACACTGGCACACTGCCGGTACGCTGTGCTTGAGGAGGACCTTCCCGAGCCTCTTCCAACCCGTGGTCACGGCCATCGTAGCCCCTATCACGCAACTCTTGACCAGATATAGTGCCTGCAAAGAAAAAAATATATGAAAAAGTTGTACAAATTTAAATATTGTTAGTTTTTAACTTTAAATTTAAAATTAAACATACCGTGGCTGCGAACGGTGCGCCAGCAGGGATAAGACCATGGACCCGTCCTCTCCGATCCCTCGGCTTCGGTACTCGCTCTAAGGGGTTGTCGGCGATACACCCCTCCAGATATATAGTGTACGCGCCGTGATCCTGGTACCAATCTCTATAAGGTCTGTACAAATTACAAAAAAAACGTTAGATATCTACATATTTCAAATTACAGTGAAGGTTTCGAATTTGAGAAAAAATTGCTTACACTGGCGCGACATCCATGTGACGGTCCGGCTGGGCCAATGGGGGGTCAGTAGATGCTGCCTCGAACACGTAATCAGAAAGACAGGTCCCCCAGTTCTTGCCAGCTGTGGTGTCCCTGGCCCGATGGAGCTGTCGCCACACCTCCTCGCTGATCGGTGCCGGGGGTGGAGCTAGCTGACGCATGCCGAACTGCCTCAGGACCCGACCAGGGTAGTGATGCTCGACGATCTACATATTTCAAAATGTTCAGTATGTCAGATATTTAATTAAGTTTTTAATGTACAGAAATATAAAAATTAAATTAAATAACGGTACCTGAAAGCATATGAGCGGCACCTCTGCACGCCAGTATCTCTCCTGCTGCCGACATCGCTCAGGCAATATCTCGATGTAAGTCCGATGTCCCCCATCGACCTCGACCTGAAAGCACATATTTCATACCATATATCAATTCAAGTAAAGTATGAATTGATATAAGTTTTTTCAAATTCAAAATTATAATAAAAGTAGACTCACATATTCTCTGTAGGGCTCCCAGGTGACATACTCGGGATCATCTCTCAGATGCTCGATCTCCTGTCTCCAGAATGTGATCCCGAGTGTCGCGCCATGTCCGGCTCCAACCCAAACCTTCTTGTAACAGTATCTGGCGCCGTATGCAGGGCACTGGTCTGGCTCAGGCTGGCCCCAGTCCGGCACATCAGTCGGTCTGGCTATGACTGGGCGACCTACGATCAGATGTGCGTAGGACCAATGCTGTAGTAACATGCATGGTCCAACAAAAGTCTTGTTCTTCTTAAGGCAGGCATTGTTAAGACCCCTTAACAATACACAAAGTCAGAGTTGCCTATACTCTACAATATTTGAAAAATTTAAATATGATAAGAATAATTTTCTTACCTGTATAAGCATGCCAGCGTAGCCGCACCCCAGTTGAACCTGCCCGCAGTGGGCAGGTCACGCAGAAACGGAAGATAGCACAGCCGAACCTGATCTCCGTGTGAATCCGGAAACAACCGACAGGTGATCATCTCAAGAATATACGCGCGGATGTGTCGGTCAACAACCACCTATTATTTATATAAATTAGAACATTGTTTACAAGTAAATCTGATATTATTTGAATTAAATAAGGTACAATTTACATACCTGATCTGGATGATCCGGATAGTCCTTGAATCTGGCCCTCAACTTCATCAAGCTGACGGTACTGGGCGAGATCGCAAACCTCTCACCTTTCTTCTTCTCTTTCTGTAGCTGGTCGTGCGGGATACCCAGCAACTCCTCGCACAACGGACGGAAGTCCCCGTACTCGACACCCGTCACCGGCTCCCCGGTAATAGTCATACCCCACAGACAGCTGACGTCCTGTAGGGTGACTGTCATCTCAGCATGGGGGAGATGAAAGGTATGCGTCTCGGGACGCCATCGCTCGATGAGGCCGGAAGATAACCCCTCGTCATGGTTCTCCTCCCGCATCTGTGATAGCTGGAATAATCCCATCGAGCGTAATGTCCCCCCGTACGCCGGCTGATACGGTAGCCACATGCGGTTGTGACGAACCGTAACCGCATCCAACCCCTGTATTTATGTAAGAAATCAGATCAAGTTCATTCATAAAAAAAAGATTATGTTTTATTGTATTTTTATAAATATGACTAATTTATAACTTACCCCGGTGGCAGCCTCTAGAATCCGGTGCTCTGAATTCGGGTACCACAGGAAGTCGCTGACCCTGTCAATGCGACTCCGGATACCCGGAATATCTGTCTGTGATAGAGCACTCTCGATGTGCTGGGACATCTGATACGGAGTGGGTGGATGGGCATGGTGTGTACCTCTACTGGAAGATGGCACACCCATACTGGAAGACGGTATATCTCTACCAGATGCCATGCTGTATTTAATTTTTGGTACAAATCTAGTTAAGTATTGGTGCTAAAACAATTGATTTTGGCTATTTAATTTTTGGTACAAATCTAGTTAAGTATTGGTGCTAAAACAATTGATTTTGGCTATTTAATATACCTATTTAATTTTTGGTACAAATCTAATTAGTATTGGTGCTAACACAATTGATTTTGGTAAAATATACCTATTTAATTTTTGGTACAAATCTATTTAAGTATTGGTGCTAAAACAATTAATTTTGGTTAAATATACCTACTTAATTTTTGGTACAAGTCTATTTTAATTTTATTGGTGGGACAATTAAAATTTGGAACAATTCTAATTATTAACTCTAAATTAAATCCTAATTATCAATTCTAATCCTACACCCTAATCCTAAACCCTAATCCTAAACCCTACTCCTAAACCCTACTCCTAAACCTAAACCCTACACCTAATTACTACCCTAAACTAAAAAATTAAACAAGAATAGAAGAAGAGAAAACTTACCCGAGTACGAAGGGATGGAATTCTTGAATCGATAAAAAAAATGAAACCAGCGGCCCCCTTATATAGGCCTCCAGGGGGCCGCTCAGCGGATATGCGGCCCCACTTCAGGGGCCGCTCAGCTGATATGCGGTCCCCAGGAAAGGGGGCCGCTCAGCTGATCTGCGGCCGTGCTAAATTTCGAATTTTCGTCAAACGGTGCCGTTTTGGTTTATTTTTTTTTGGGCTGTGCTATATTTAAAGCCCTAGCTCACTCTTAATTACTTTATCAAATTTGACACTGATCTATATCCATGGTATAGAGATCATACTCATAATTCAAAATTCAAAATTTTGATATATATACATAGAGTAGAACTAGGGTGTTCCTAAGCTCACCAAGCCCTTCGTGAGCTCGACTCTAAAACCTATCGAATTGACTTCAAACGACATTTTCAAACCGTTAGATGTTCAATCTATATTAAAATGTGCTTGGAGACCAAATTTTATATTTTTTGGAATTTTTTTACTATTTATTAAGATGGTTTGAAAATCGCTGTTTTCAATGGTGCAGAATTTTAATAAAAACAGCGATTTTCAAACCATCTTAATAAATTGTAAAAAAATTCCAAAAAATGTAAAATTTGGTCTCCAAGCACATTTTAATATAGATTGAACATCTAACGGTTTGGAAATGTCGTTTGAAGTCAATTCGATAGGTTTTAGAGTTGAGCTCACGGAAGGGCTTGGTGAGCTTAGGAACACCCTAGTTCTACTCTATAGTCTATATACATATATGAGGAGGGATCGGATTACACCCTTTTTTTTGACACACTTTGACACCTACCATTTTTAAAGTCCAAATAGTCGATCCAAACCGTTCAACATGATGGATATATTAAAATGGGCTTGGAGATCAAATTTTACATTTTTTTGAATTTTTTTACTATTTATTAAGATAGTTACAAAATCATTGTTTTCAGACCATTGAAAAACAGCGATTTTGTAACCATCTTAATAAATAGTAAAAAAATTCAAAAAAATGTAAAATTTGATCTCCTAGCACATTTTAATATGGTGATCATGTTGAACGGTTTGGATCGACTGTTTGGATTTTGAAATCGCAAAATTGGCCTATAAAAAAAACAATGTCAAGATGTGTTAAAAAAAGAGTGTAATTGAATCCCTCCTCTATATATATATATATATTCTATCAATTGTCATGATTCAGTTAAGTTTATTGTCAAATAACTTAACTCTGCTTTTGCATTAATTAATTAAAGTCCAGATTGTGGGACCTGAATGAAGCTTATCCGTAATCCATAGGCCACGTGAATACCATTTGCTGCCGAAATTTTTATTAATAGAAATTAAATAATTTAAATATCGATATTGAAGAACACTTTCATCAGTTTTCGAAATCTAACAATTCCGTTGTTTTTGGTAACGTCCAGAGGCCGTTATTCTTCGTAACGGCCCGATTAGCGATTTAATTAAACAACGCAAAATCCAGAACCAAACAAATCTAGTCGGAAAAAAAAAAGGCCGTTATTGTCTATAACGGCCAGGAAAAAAAAAAAAATTCAGGCCGTTATAGACAATAACGGCCTGGGGGAAATGATTTTAGCGCAGAATCAGACTTATGCATTCTATAGATAAGAATCAGACTTACGCGGCAACCAACCCTAAAGGCATTAGAGTTATTAATCTTCGCCCCCTTTGTATTACAGCATTTTGAAGCACTAAATTTTAGCTTAATAGAAGCAAGTTCTTCAAAAGAGATCTCAAGTGGCATGTTTGTCCTTCGCCTTTGCTTCTGGATAACCAAGTAAAAAATAAGTCAGTAAGAACTCCTCTCCCCCTTCCCCCCGCCCCCCAAGAAAAAATAAATAAATAAATTCAGATGTTGGTCAGATATCGATTGAAGTGTTACCAGGCAGTTCTTTATAGAACTCCACAGCTCTGCACTAAAATCATTTCCCACAAGCCGTTATTATCTATAACGGCCTGAATTTTTTTTTTTTCCTGGCCGTTATAGACAATAACGGCCTTTTTTTTTTCCGACCAGATTTGTTTGGTTCTGGATTTTGCGTTGTTTAATTAAATCGCTAATCGGGCCGTTATGAAGAATAACGGCCTCTGGACGTTACCAAAAACAACGGAATTGTTAGATTTCGAAAACTGATGAAAGTGTTCTTCAATATCGATATTTAAATTATTTAATTTCTATTAATAAAAATTTCGGCATTTGCTGGGCACGCATTTTATCTGCTCTCTGCTTAACGCCTCTGATTATTTATTTTATTTTTATTTCGTTCTTCAAAGGATTCCATACGGTCTGGAAGAAATACAAAGCGACACGCGTCGCTCAAACAGCAAATGTTCGGTGAGTGCCATTGAAATGCCCACAATTTGCATGTTAGTTCTCTTTTTTAAATATTTACAGAAGGTTTGCACATTTCGGAGGGAGCATTAAAAAACTATTTTCATAATTAAATGGAAGAATTAAGTTTGCATGTTGATGTTAGTTCTTTTAAGTTTTAAAAACCTACAAAAATAATGTATAATTAACTTGATTATTAAAAATAAAATTCAATGACTAAATCATTCGAGAACGAATTTTGTTAAATGAAAGTCCATAAATGATTTTTTAACTTGAACTTTCAAAATTCCAAATTAAATAGAAATCCTTGCAAAACCCATTTGAATTAAATATTTCACTAGAAAACCTCAGAGTGGTTTTGGAAAGCTATCCCAAGTTCCTAACAAACCATGGGTTAAAAGTACCTCAAAATCCGTGCCACTTTAATATCACTTCCCATTTCACAGTATCAGTCCCAGGTTTCAACTGAAAACCATCTGCTACTTTCCCTATATAAACCCACAAGTCAGAACCTCTCTATCATATCATCTACCAAGTTATTTCATCACTAGAAAATTAATCAAGGATGGGCTCAGTTACTCGTACTTCTTTGGATCAGAGGCTTGCTTTGGCTAAGCGCTGCTCGCATGGTATTATAAATATATACTAATTTGGCCTTAATTAAATTTATGGTTAGTGTAGTAATTAAGCTTCTGATTAAATGTTTCTTTCCTTTTTTTTTGGGCATGTTGTAGAGGGAGTAATGGCTGGAGCAAAGGCAGCTGTTGTTGCTACGGTCGCTACCGCCATTCCTACTGTGAGTGTCAGCACACTCAGCAACTCTGTTTTAGACTTAATTTCTCAATTCCCAAATTTAATTTATCAATTGTAACCTAAATATCATATTTTATTCATGTGTGTTTCATACATGTTTGATTTATAGTTGGCAAGCGTGAGAATGCTGCCATGGGCTAGAACCAACCTTAATCCCACTGCTCAGGCACTTATCGTCTCTACCGGTACATAATTTATGCTTCCATTTCTGATTTCCCCAAGTTCATTTGTTAAAATTTAGTTCCTTGTAGATTTCTTTTTTATGTAATTGGATCAACAATTTGTTTCAGTTGCGGGGATGGCGTATTTCATTGTTGCTGATAAAACCGTGCTGGCTTCTGCAAGAAAGAACTCATTTGCTGCTCCTAAAATATGAAGGAACCAGAGTAGGTCCGATGTCCATCGGACCTACCTTGGTTCGATGGGTGTGATGACCATTCAACCCGCATCAAGATTCGTGTGCTCTGTATCAAAATCCGTGCAAGTATTATCAATTTCCGTGCACATAGATCTTGATGCTAATTGTACGGTCCTAGAGCTAATTGAACCTAAATGTAGGTTAGATGCCCATCTATCTCAAATATGAAGGCTTGAATTGAAACATCATGTGTAGCTTTTTAATTACTTTTTTCTTTATTTTGCTTATATGTATGTCTTCAACGAGAAATACAAATGTGTTCTACAATTATATACCTCCATGCTTTCTCTTTGCAATTTTTTTTATCTCCTTTTTAATATACACATACGGTCAAGTATAATTACGTATAAACTGTTTTTCCTTCAAAAGGAAAAAAAAGCAAATCCTTTTTATAAATGCTTTTGTAAAGTAAAAATAAATTTCAGAAAGGCCCTTTTCTGCTTTAGATAAGCCTGTTTAGAAAACAGCCCATTTGTTGAAACATTAGTTTTATAGAAAATAGGAAAGGCCTTTTTTTTTGTACTAAATAACATCAAATGGTAACCTGATGTGTAGGCGTGTAGCCTGAAATTGACGAATTCAGAGTAGGTCCGATGATGACCATTCGATATGCATCAAGATTCGCGTGCTTCGCATCAAAATACGTGCAAGTCTGTATCAATTTCCATGCATATAGATCTTGATGCTAATCGTACGGTTTTAGATCTAATTGAACCTAAATGTAGGTCCGATGGGCATCGGACCTACTCCTATCTCGAAATTGACTGGCGTTAGTAGATTGCAGATTGCTTTCGTACTTGCTAACAAATCTAAAAGATGGCTACTCAAGGGAATTGTTTTATCCGTAGAAATTATTAAAATCAGACGTACAGTCTCGTTTTCAACAAATATAGAAAATTCTGATTTATTGAGTTCGATTCAAATATTATGAATCAGATTCAATGATTCAGATCCATTTTTTTTTTTTTTTAGTTTGGATCCGGACCGTCTGATTAGAGAAGAATTAAGCTCTGGGCCACAGATGACCCATATATTTGAATCTGGACTATTGAGTCAGATCTATATATTTTGCATCAGACTCAATGAGTCAGATCTTTCTCTATTTATTAAATTCGTCTGGATTTAATAATTTCTATGGATAAAATTTTTTCCTATTCAAGCCTTCTGTTTCATTTTTCATATAGTATATTTCGAAAATAATTTGCTTTGCACTGATTTAAGTTGTCCAAAAAAATAATATATATATAGAGCCTTTTGTCTTACTGATTTTTATTCTAAATCAAATAACGTACCTTTCTAAATAATTATTGTTGGCTGCACACTAGAAACAAAATATATTTTGTAAACATATCTTTTATCATTTTTTTTTTACGATTTTTAACTTTCGAACACATAGTAGTTAGGTATCTAACTATACTTGATATTGATTGGTCGGTGGATTAAAAATTTAGAGGACGATCAAATGAGGTTCCATATCATATTAATATATTATTGAATTTAAATGATTTTAATGGATATATTTTAAAATAACAAATTTAATAGCTCATATTGATTGAAGGATTAAAAAAATAGAATACGTAATAATTTGTTTGATTTTAATTTGGTGAGTTGATTTTTTACCGGAAAAAAAACTTCAACTAAATTTTTTGGACTTCACATAATATTTTTTGGGTCGAAAATGATCGTTAATTCATGTCGATTCTTTAACTTTAATAGTTGTTAAAGAACCCTGTTAACTGATAAAAGTTAAAAACCTTGTTAACTGGTCAACAATCAGGTCTCCTCAGATATATTATTCTATTGCTTTCTCATTTCAGAAATAAAAACTTGCCTTCTCTCTTTGATTTATTCATTGTCACTTTCACAACCAAATGAAATAAGCAAAAAGAGTCTATTCCTTGTTTTCTCTTCTCTTCATCTCTGCCCACTCGCCAAATTGACCTCCTACCAGTTTCTCGATCGTGTATTGTCTATTGTTGTTGCATCGGATGGAGGAAGAGAGAGAGGTGTTCACATTTGGGCCGTACAAGAAAGACAGGAGAGAGGTGTTCTATTCCACCCTTCTCTGCTACGCCTTGGTCAACATCCGACCCGTTCTCCCTGGTATTCTCTCTCTCTTTGATCTTTTGATTTTGGGAGCTTGAGCGCATTGATCCTTAGCCGCTCGCTTATTTTTTATTGTAATTTACCAGTAATCAAGCATCCAATCCAACTCTCAGCCCTTACATTAATTAATTTGTTATTTATAATACGCAGCTTGACCTATGCATAGTTGCTTCATTTTTCTAATTAGGTGAAATGTTCAAATTGTGACTCTTTTTACAATTCTTTCTTCCTTTGCAGGTCATATCCTTTTTCCACTTTTGGAACAAGTAAAATTTTGCTTATGTTTTCATGTTTTCCAGGACCGGTACCAATATGTATCAGTTGGCATTCAACATAAATTGATTTTGTTGAATTTTTCTTTTCCTTTCTTTCCTTTTTTTTTCATTATTCTTTAGATTTCTTTTTCTGCTATCCGGCATGTCTGGTCTTAGTCTTGTACGAACCACCTGATACCGACTGTTGTACCTATTATCACTCCTTTGCAATTGCACCTATCTGATACACAATTGTCAGACTTTTTACTTGATAATATCAAATAAAAATTGTCTATCCTCAACACAAGCAACATGTTCTCATTATACCGAGGCGTGAGGTGAAGCGGTTCCCTGATCTGACAGATGATGAAATTTGCGATTTATGGACTACTGCAAGGCTAGTTGGGTCCCGCCTTGAGAAGTATCACAATGCCACTTCTCTCACATTAAACATCCAGGTTCATTTTCTTTCAATTATCCAAACATACTTTGAATTTTTGTTTAATTCCAGCTTACCACGCTACACCAAAAAGCAAACTGAAGACTGTGCTAAGGTATAGCATGCATTTTATTATGTTTTGTGTGCTTAATTTGGCAACATTATCCATAATATTAGGACGGGCCTGAAGCTGGCCAGTCGGTGGAACATGTACACATTCATGTTGTGCCGAGAAAAGTTGGTGATTTCGAGAGAAATGATGATATTTATGATGCGGTGAGTCATAAAACTATAGTAATTATATCTCGGCATTGGAATTCTTTTGTGTCTTTATTATTTATTTGATTTGTTTTTTGTGGGTTATTTTTTATGGTACTTAATGTTTGGCAAACAGCTAGATGAGAAAGAGAAAGCATTGAAGAAAAAGCTAGACCTTGACATAGAAAGGAAAGACCGAACCATTGAAGAAATGGTTCGTGAGGCTGATATTTACCGTTCTCTTTTGGTGTAGTTCAAACTATGCTGCTATTTAGAAATTCAGTGTTATTATTCCTTGGTGTACTTTTTATAATCACAATAAGTTGTTGTTTAAATCAAAATAAGTGCTTGGGCACACATCTGATGTAAGCAACATCATGGTAAGGAAAACTATATATGTTATCAGCATCAGCAATTTATATAAAAACTGTGTGCTTATTTTTGGCCATCACCTTCTGTTTTGTATATCTAAATTTTTTTGGCAAACGATGTCAGCTATAAAGCTCTTGCTATTGATCTTTTTATCACCGACTAAAGTTCAAAGCTAAATTAACAATTTTTGACTAATTAAATTTGACAAGCTGCATGCTTGATCACTTCAGATCGAGAATTGTACCAATCCTTGCTTTTCGGACTAGAGGTTTTCTTTTTCTCTGTTTTTTGTAGCAACATTTCTTAGTTTAAAAATTAAGTAACATACAATGTCTCTTGAATAAATAAGGCGGTCCGAGCGGGTGAGAAGGTACCGAACTGGTATAATATTTTTTTGTTCAGCCCATGTCGCACTTGTATAAATCGATGCTCAATAAGATTAAAAACAAATATTATCTGAATTGCCACCCTTTCTTTTTGTCAATCAGTGCTTATTACAAGCTCCATACGTATGTTCATTGTTAGCACGTTAATGTGAAGATTAATTGAAAGAAAATCCTTTTGTGAAGAACCTAAAAAGATAAAAAAAAATATATATGGCCCATGGACGATACCGGTCATATAAGTTTAAAATACGCTTTTATTATTAGGACCCTGCGCCTTTTTAAAATCACACTTTTTAAAATATTTACTAATATGTATAAAATTAATAAAAATATATATATATTAAATATTCTATTCGCATCTCCACGATATACGTATTCTTGAATTTTCTTAATCACAAAATATTAAAATTCTAGGAGTTGGATGTTTGAATATATCTATATCCTTTGTTGTAAATATTAAATTTGGTCAAATTTATTATCACAATATTCATCTTCTTTTTTTCCTAAACAGTTTGAGTTTGAAATTCATTATACTAATGTTTAGATAATATGTCAGTTCGTTATATTGATGGAGAGTTGTTAAAGAAATAGCTAAAAGTTCGTCAAATTTTGTTCTCTTTGGTTCTCGAATATCATAATAAATTATATTGTAGATAATTATGTCTTATTATAATCAATTATTTTTAATCTCAATAAATTGGTACACGTCTCTAATAGTGCTATATATATAATGTTATATATATCCACGAATTCACATGTTTCTAATTTTTCAACTACACATCTTTCACCTAATCACCTAATCAAATAATTCAATCAAATCTTTCTAATCACATCTTTCTAATTTGTGAAGAATTAAAAATAACTAGCTCAAAACTTAATTTGATTTCTCATATCTTTGACAGATTAATTAATTATTGTCTCATTGAACTTAAGAAAGGATTAAATTTTGGTGTTTTAATTATTTCCTCCAATTTCTTAGTGTTTTTGATAAATATTTTATAAACTTGCATTTTACCCAATTAAAATTAATGGTTTTAGTATTTATGACGTTATCTTTTTATAGTGTTATTGTTATGAATATATAGGTTTTTTAGTTCATGAGAATGGCTGCTCTTACTTAAAAATAATGGCAAAATGTGCATTCTCGAGTGTTAAATTAATGTGATATGCGTGCATGCGAAAAGTGTGATAGTATATTCTTAATATTTTGCAGCCAATTCATATCACTAACCTTTACTACACCACTTAGTTAAATCTCCGAATTTTTTTTATTTAATAATATTTTATGTTAACAAATAGATCTCTAATAAAATAATAAACTAATTTCACAAAATAGAAAGAATGTACATTATCTTAAAACTGAGTTTTAGCAATGACTTTATCCAGATTAACTTTTGGATTTAATTCCTAGATAATCAATGTTCATCTTGATTTATCTTAAGCACTTCCAATCAGACAATTGATAACACTTAAAAGGTCTAAATTAATGGCCACTTCCCACCTGTGCACTTCATACATTTGGTTCAGCCATTTCTTGATTATATCCCTATACAATATCTCATGTTCCTAACTTCCTAACTTCCTATCTTTTGAGATCTTGTATCGAGTAACTTATACATATTGGATTAAAATTGATGCAATAATATAATTAAAGAATGCATTTATTATACGTTGCATATGCTTTTTGTTGTTTTTAATTAGTTTGGTTTGTGTTCAGGTCAGCACAATAACAAATAGTTAATATTCTTGATATATCATCAACTAAATCCGCATCACCTCATATACCTGAGTTACAATTAATAAATCCATATTGTTCTTTTGATTCTGGCACGATCTGGCTAGAACTAAATTCAGACCGTTCTTTTTCTTGCAACAGATTCTTAGGGCATCTATATCCCAGCAACTCAAATGAGTTTTTAAATACCTGTTAACTTCTTTTTAGAAATTAAGGTTTCTAAAATTTCTAACTCTCACATCTCTGAAATTAATTTTAAAGTTTCTATTAAGCCACGTCAACAACAAATTAAAAAACAGAAATAATTTGACCCAATCATTTAGTCAACATGGAGTTTATAAACAGTTTCTTAATAAGAAACTTTACTGCATAGTTTCTAAATAAGAAACTCTCCCACATTCCTAAAACTGAATTATAAATTGTCACATCAAATTAAAAACTCTAATAGTACCAGGGATGTAAATGCTCTTAGACCCATTCCATATCAAAATTCTCCAATAAGCTATGCCTCTTTATAAATTGATCAAGTTATCTTGGAAGCACAAGAAAACCTCTTCTTGGTTTCTCTCTTTTGAACACATGAGCAAAAGTCAACAATTTATTTTCCCATCACCCTAGAAAATCCACAAAACAATTCACAAACTGCACCCACATAAAAACAAAAAATAATTAGAAAAATTACTTGGTACTCAATATGATGCTTAACAATAATGTTTCACTATATGTAAAAAGAAAGTTGACAAACAATAAAATACATCAAGTCTTCTCGCAAATTATAATTAATTAGATAATTTAGCAAGATAGGAATGCAGTAATTGTCATATAAATTAGTAATAAAAGGCATATCAATAGCATCATGGGAATAGATTAAAGAGAAACTAATGAAAAAGAAGACCAAATTTAAAAAATAATAATAATAACATTCAAAGAGAAAACGAGGTTAATTAGGCAAGAGATTTACGCATATGTAAATTGGTAGATTACTTATTTTGATTTATTTTGATGTAATATTTGGTAGATTACGCATATGTAAATTCGTAAATCTTTTTTTTTTTGAAATATTTGGTAGATTACTTCTTTTGATGTAAAATTAGTATAATTATACTAAAATATGCTAAATTACTTAAAATTATATTAAATTATGTTAAAATACGCTAAATTACGTTAAGAGAAACAATATTTTCACTAGAAGACGAAAAATGACGACGAAACTTCAAACAGCCATAAAACGGCGCTCAAGTGTCCAATTTCAGCAAATGACCACTTTTCGGAAAGCTTACGGAAAGATGCATGCCATAATGACTACTCTGCTGTTTTCCAAAATTCAAAATTGCTAAAAAACAAAGGGAAGAGCCTCAAAACTTGAGTTAAAGTTTCCGATTAAGATATTCATTTCTATTATTCGATCTAAGTAGCTCAGTAAATTGGTTATATAATGAACTTGTAGAATACCAATTTTTACTATGTTTGGAATTTTTTTTACTATTTTTTATGATGAGTGAGGCTACGGTACTATGCATAGCATGGATTAGTCCGTGCTACGGCTCAATATTTGAGTTTTCAAAATTATAACGGTCGTTCCAAACCGTTCAACATGATTATAAAATGAATATGTACTTGCAAACTAAATTTTACATTTTTTCAAATTTTTTTACTATTTTTTTAGATAGGTAGAAAATCACTGTTTTTTATGGTCCAGAATTTTCAGATCAAGTGATTTTCTACCTATCTAAAAAAATAGTAAACAAATTTGAAAAAATGTAAAATTTGGTTTGCAAGTATATAATCATGTTGAATTATTTGGATCGACCGTTAGGATTTTGAAAACTCAAATATTGAGCCATAGCACGGACCAATCCGTGCTATGCATAGTACCGTAGCCTCACTCTTTTATGATTTATGAAAGATGGCACAAAATCGGTCTAATTTTGCGTAATTTTGCATAATTTAGCGTAATTTAGAGTATTTCAGTATAATTAGCGTAATTAGCGTAATTTAGCGTAATTTTAAGTTAAATTAACTTAATTTAGCGTACTTTAAAAATTTCACGTAATTTAGCGTATTTTAGTATAATTATGCTAATTATACATCAAAAGAAGTAATCTACTAAATATATCAAAAAAAAAAGAAGTCCCAACTAGCCATTTAATGGCCGGTCCTCATTTTTATTCTCAACCGGCCATTTAAGGGCTAGTCTGAGCATTTTTAAAAATATCTAGCTAAGTGGGGTATAATTAATATTTTGTAATTAATTTTGGATATTAATAAAAATCACAGCAGCAAGGCCATATTTGAAAGCAACTTGATTGCATTTTTTTTTTTTAATTCACTCTATAAGCACGAAGAATATTTTAAGAGGAAAATCAACAAAGAGACGGAAATTATCTTGAGTGGTTTCATGCTCTCTGTGATTTTTTAGTATAATGATTAATTGAATTGCTTGCGCAAACTAAAAGTTGTTTGAATTGCAATCAGAAATTACATGAAATTAGACCGATACAAACAAAGGGTGGAGCCAAAACTTTTTATAGGGTTGAGCAATTTTTTTTAACAATGCATACTTTAATAATTTTTTTGAATATTAAGTATTCCTTTTTTATATCGGATTCTTGAGATTTTTCTTTTAGGCTTCCGAAATTTCGCTCTTTCCTCTCTCAAGAAAGAAAAGGTGATCCATATTCTAGCCCCCTCCTCCTCCCTTTCTCTCTCTCTTCCTCCCACTCCTAGACTTCATTTCCTTCACGACACAACAATACCCCTTCTGTCTCTTGTCTCTACATTCACGAGCGGAGAACAGGGTAAGAAAGAGGGGAGGGAACGAAGCAGAGCCAATCGGATCAGATGTAAGTGTGGAGTCGTCGGAGCTCGCTCTCTGCTCCCATCTTGATCGGAGCACGACAGTGAGCAAATCTGACTGTGGAGAGAGATGAGAAATACGATAATAATGTAGATAAGTAGGAATAGAGGAATATAGTAATTTAGAGGAATTGATGAGAATAAAAAAAGTAGATATAGGAATGATGATCATTTGATTTGTTGTAAATATATTTATTATCAATGAAATTATTAGTAGGTATTTAAGGTCAATAATTTTAAAGAGAAAATTTTTTTTTTTTATAAAAGTATAGAAATACAAGTATATTTTTTACATTTTTTTAATCAGAAGCTTGGTTCATGTATGAGAAATTGGTCAAATACTATTAGGATGTAATTGGAAGTAAAAAATGAAAGTAATTAGACAGATCAGGAATATGATCAAATATTATTATAATTCTTTGCTAATTACTCTGATTAGAGATGTTTATAGTTGATTACTTATTTATTAACAAATGTTTCATAATCCAAAGTCCTTAACTCTGAATGAACTATCAAGTAATCTATACTCAAAGAACAAGTCAATCGAATCAACCATTATATGAAACAAAATTTAAATACAAACTATTTGCTCACTATTTGCTAACAATATCAAAGACAACATTGTACATCAACAAGCGCCAGCAATATTGATACCTTAGATAATCTTGCTAGGAATGCAGTAATTGTCATATAAATTTGTAAAACGCACAAATAGCATCACCGGCATGGGACCGGATCATAAGATGCCTACATTACAGATTAGAGGGAAAATAATTAAAAAAAAAAGATCAAATTAAGTTATAACTCTAGAAAACAACTTGTGTAAAGAAAAAACAAGAGCATTCAAAAACAAACTACCGAGAGTTGGTGTATGGAAGGATAGAAAGGATTTGGATAGTTTTTATATTTTCAAAACAAAAGTGCTAGAATTATTAGTTATAGATGTATAAAATGCAAATTCCATATTTAAATTGGATTTCTTACGAATATAAAAAATTTCAAACATCGAGAAATAAAATGAATAGAGAGGTAGGTAAATTCTGCCGAATGTCACTAAATTTTGTCCTTTATTACAAATTGTCACTCAAGTTTAATTTGTCTTTATGTAACTATTGAATTTTTTATTTGTCCCAATTAAGTTATCATGTTATCTTTTTTCGTCCAAAATACTAACAGTATATAAAGTGATATGAAGATGGATGACAGTTAAAAAGTAATGAGTGATATAATTAGAACAAATAAAAAATTCAAGAGGTAGAACTAGGGTGTTCCTAAGCTCACCAAGCCTCTCGTGAACTCAACTCTAAAACCTATCGAATTGACTTCAAACAACATTTTCAAACCGTTAGATCTTCAATATGTATTAAAATGTGCTTGGAGACCAAATTTTACATTTTTTGAATTTTTTTTTACTATTTATTAAGTCAGTTTGAAAACCGTTATTTTTCAATAGTGCAGAATTTTAATAAAAACAGCGGTTTTCAAACCGGCTTAATAAATGGTAAAAAAATTTCAAAAAATGTAAAATTTGGTCTCCAAGCACATTTTAATATAGATTGAAGATCTAACGGTTTGAAAATGTCGTTTGAAGTCAATTCGATAGGTTTTAGAGTTGAGTTCACGAGAGGCTTGGTGAGCTTAGGAACACCCTAGTTTTACTCAAAATTCAATGACTATATATAGACAAATTAATCTTAAGTGACAAATTCGTATCAAAGGACATAGTTTAGCAATCTCTCACAAAATTTATCCATAATTTTATTTCATAAAAAAGGTACCAGATGAATTTAATAGAAATATCAAGCGCTTCAACATCGAACTTGTAAAAAGAAAACCCGAACAGATTAGCCGTTATGAAATCAGGTCTTCGAGGGTTTGGATCGGAACAAATTTTTCTTATTTTGGTCGGATTTCAAATAAATTTCTGTCCTTGACCAAAGACAGAATTTTTTTTTTTTTTTGTGGATCGTATTTTTTGTTTCTCTACCGGAGCTAAAATAAAAAGACTGTATCGGAAAAATGTCCAAACATAGATATTTTTTATTCTAAAAATAAAATTAATTTGAAATAAAATATTATAACAAAATAAAAAGAAAGTCGTTAAGATTTTACCTATATTGGATTAACGATTTCTACGGAGCAGTTTTAGTTTCATACAGAGCACGGACTATACAATTAAAACAACGATGCATGTAGTTCGTATGCTGCACGAATTAAAAACAGCCCTGTTAAAATCTTTACCCTTATTTTTGACAAGTCACAGCTCTGCATTAAAGCACTGTTCAATTTTAGATCCATACCGTCTGATCAGAATTCAAGCCATGCGGATTTAAGTCTAACGGTTCAGATCTAAAGGTAAAATTGGAGTTAACTCAGAGGATAAGATTTTCTATTTTGATGTAGTGATATTAGTTGGGGGTACGGAGAGCATATGAGCTCGACTGCTCGAGCAAGGCCTCTCCGGCTCTCCCTCTCCAACCGCGATTCAATTCCAAACCCTAACCCTAACACGAAACCTAGCCTGTCAATTCGCTCTCGCTTTCTCATCCATGGCGCGGCGCGATTATGACGAAGATGACGACGGCGCGGAGGAGGAAGAGGACCAGGACGACGCGTACGAGGAGGATTTAGACGACGCAATAGATGAGGAGGAGGATGAAGTGGAGGAAAGAGGGAGAAAAAGTGGGCGAGGTGGGAAGGGGGCCAAGGCGTCGTCTAGCGGTGGAAAGAAAAGGGCTCGATCTGATTTCATCGACGACACAGCAATAGAGGATGACGAAGAAGAAGAGGAGGAGGAGGACGACGACGAGGATTATGGCGGTGGCGGCCGTAGCAGCCAAAAGAAGAAGAAGCCGCGTGGGTCACAGTTTTTTGAATTGGAGGCGGAGGTTGATGAAGACGAGGAGGAAGAAGAAGAGGACGAGGGAGAAGATGGTAAAAGAAACAATCTTTTTTAATCTAATATTTGTTCTTTTCAATTTCACTGCTTTAGATTCAAAGACAACCTCTTTGAAAGGGGGCCATAAATATCACGAAAGATAATGTAGAACTTCAGTTATAATGCTAGAAAAATCCAAAATGTGACAGGCTTCATAGACGAGGGGGCAGACCTAGGGGAAGAGCCGGATCGACATCGGATGCGTCGACCAGCTTTTATTGAAGAGGAACATGAAGAGGATGTGGACGAGATCGAGCGCAAGGTGAAGGAACGCTATGCCAGGTCCAACCGCATGGAGTATGCCGAGGATGCTACTGACGTCGAACAGCAGGCTCTCCTCCCCTCTGTCAAGGATCCCAAGCTATGGATGGTCAAATGTGCTGTGAGTTCCCAATCCCACCTGTCTAGAATTTTTGTGTTATATAAACAATTAGCTCTAATTTTAATCTATCTTTTGGTTTAATTATGGATTCAGATTGGCCACGAGCGTGAGGTGGCGATATGCCTGATGCAGAAGTACATAGACAGGGGAGACCTCCAGATCAGGTCAGTTATCGCCTTGGACCATTTGAAGAACTACATCTATGTAGAAGCCGAGAAAGAAGCTCATGTCAAAGAGGTTTGCTTGTAGTCCCAGTTTCCTCCTTTCTTAGTGTTTAGTTTGCCTCACCAATTCCTAATTGGCTTGCTTCATTTTAGGCTTGCAAGGGTTTACGAAATATCTATTCTTCAGCCAAGATCATGCTTGTCCCAATCAAGGAAATGACTGATGTTCTATCAGTTGAGAGTAAGGTTGTTGATCTTGCAATTGATGCTTGGGTCAGGATGAAATTGGGAATTTACAAAGGAGACCTTGCTAAGGTACTTTTCTCAGACTTTTGTTTTTGTTTCTTTAGTTATTCTTTTTTATGGCTCTGCTCATGCTTTTCCGACCTGACGTTTTTTGATGTGTGGTACAGGTGGTTGATGTTGATAATGTACGCCAAAGGGTTACCGTCAAGCTTATCCCTAGGGTTGACTTGCAAATGATTGCTAATAAGCTTGTAAGTCTCTCTCTCCCCTACTCCCCATCCCAACTTTTTCAGGCAATTAACCTCAAAGTTTGTTGACCTTGTTGCAAAGTGCTTATTTTGTTGTTTTGGGTATTGCAAGCGTTTGATGTCTATAGTGTTTTGTTATGTTGGTTTCAGCATTAAAAATAACAGAGATATCGTAAATGAACTCATATGTGTTATTGTTAATATTGAACAGCAAAATGCGGAGATCCCAAAAAAGAAGACATTTGTTCCTCCACCGAGATTCTTTAACAAAGAGGAAGCTAGGTATTTGACCTATTTTTCTTAGAATGTTTTCTTATCTGATGTTGGGATAAGATGGAGATGCCACAATCCTTTTGCTGCTTTACTTTGGTGAAGTTTCTTTTCTTATGCCTTGTTTCTCAAATGGATTGCAATCAGGGAATTGAAGCTCAGAGTAGAACGCAGAAGAGGAGAGTCTGGTGAAATATTTGATTGCGTTGAAGGGTTGATGTTCAAAGACGGATTCCTTTACAAGACAGTGTCAATGAAATCTATTAGTGCTAACAACATCCAGCCGACATTCGATGAATTGGAGAAGTTCAGGAAACCTGGTGAAGATACCAGTGGAGACCTCGCTAGCTTGTCGACTCTGTTTGCAAACAGAAAGAAAGGCCACTTCTTGAAGGGTGATGCAGTTATTGTGGTCCGCGGAGATCTTAAAAATTTGGAGGGTTGGGTTGAGAAAGTGGAAGAGGACACTGTCCATATTAAGCCAAAAATGCCTGGCCTTCCGGTAATAGTTTGTCTTTACTGCTGAGTTTGCCCGTGACATTTTGGATTTGATTTATGCTCCTTCAATGTTATTATTTGGATTCAGGAACCTTCAGACCCAACTTGTCATCCTGAGATGTTAATATCTGTTGTTTACTGTTTCAGACAGAGGCAAACTATCTTATTGCGCATCATAAATTTTTACACCATTTTAGGTGTTAGTGGGATCTGGTATAAAACTACATGTAGAATGGCTCTGATATGTTGTTATCTAACAAAACCCTTTTGTTTTAATATTCAGAAAACACTTGCTTTTAATGAAAAGGAGCTGTGCAAGTTTTTTAGGCCCGGGGACCATGTGAAAGTGGTGTCTGGTGTGCAGGAGGGGGCGACTGGTATGGTTGTCAAGGTGGAAGGTCATGTTCTGATTATACTGTCTGATACTACAAAAGAGCATGTAAGCCATCAAATTTTCTAATTTCACTTTTGTTTGAAGTGCTTAGGAAATAAGATCTTCAATTATTCTTTACTTCCTCTGTTGCAGATCCGTGTGTTTGCAGATCATGTTGTGGAGAGCTCAGAAATTACAACAGGCATTACTCGAATTGGAGATTATGAATTGCATGATCTTGTGTTACTAGAGTAAGAGTTTTGTCTCGTGTTCATGATATAAAAAGCATTTTATGTATTTTTATTGATAGATGCGGCTTTATTGTTACTTGTGCAGCAATTTGTCATTCGGGGTTATCATCAGGGTGGAGAGTGAAGCTTTCCAGGCAAGTAGAATTTGAATTCCTTTCTTTTACTGTAGCATTTTCAGTGTTGTGAACCATTTTTGAGTTAATCTAAATCTGTTTAACATGTCCGATAGGTTCTGAAAGGGGTACCTGACCGACCAGAGGTAGTCCTTGTGAAGCTGAGAGAGATTAAGAACAAAATTGAGAGGCGTACCAGTGCCAATGATCGCTCTAAAAACATTGTCTCAACAAAGGATATTGTTAGGGTCGTTGAAGGGGCCCTCAAGGTAGGCATTATGTTGATTTTCTTATAATCAAGTCAATAACATGTGAAGCAGTTGTGCTTGTTTGTAAATAACCTCTTTTCCTTTAAATCAGGGGAAGCAAGGGCCGGTGGAACACATTCACAGGGGGATATTGTTCATACATGATCGACACCACCTTGAGCATGCCGGCTTCATTTGTGCAAAAGCTCAGTCTTGTGTGCTTGTCGGCGGATCTAATCGTTCTAATGTAAGTTCAACGAGTTCATGTTTCCCTAAATTAGCAGACATTTAACAAAATTTCCCCCCTCTACATGCACACTCATGCACTCATGCACTCAGACATAACAAGAGAGCAGTTGAAAGCAGCATTTGTCTTAATTGTCTTCCCTGTATAATCAAGTCTGGTTGGCGTCATTGCAGGGTGGCGATGAATTGGGTTCAAGATTTGGAGCCTTAAGATCGTCCACTGCTTTCCAGTCCCAAGGAGGGCTCCCCCCTAGAGGACCTGCTTCTCAATGTAATTTTTTCTTCACATTAAAAAATAAGCATTTTATTTTTGCTATATTACATGTATGAATACTTTTTATGTTGTGTTACAGTTGGTGGTGGGAGATTTGGAGGTGGTGGGAGGTTTGGAGGTGGAAGGGGGCATGGAAATGAGTTGGTGGGTAAATCTGTACGAATAAAAGCTGGCCCCTTCAAAGGATACAAAGGGCGTGTTACTGAGGTTAAGGGCATAACAGTACGTGTAGAACTGGACTCTCAAATGAAGAATGTCACTGGTATTACTCTCTCTTGCTCGTTCTCTCTCTCCTTATGTGGAAATGCTCCTTTTTATTAATATACAACATAATATGCACAGTAAAAAGGGACGACATCACGGATGCAGTCGCCAGAGCAACAAGTACTCCTTTTCGGTTAGTAACTTTTATAAGTATGTTTCTGTTTTTGGTATGGAGGACTTCATTGTGGCTTAAATTTAGCAATTGCAATGTGTTTAAATCAGGGAACCAAGATACTCACATGGGGGTGAAACACCGATCCATCCATCAAGGACACCTCTTCATCCTTTCCAAACACCTATGCGTGACCTCCAAACACCTATGCGCGACCCTGGAGGTTTGCGATTCTCAATTATTACATTCCTGTTTTGTTGGATAGTCAGATTTGTTAGTTGTTTGGACTTCTGGACAGGAAGTGTAGTTATATATTGTGGTAACTTCTCTTCCTCTTGTATTGGTGCAGCAACACCAATTCACGATGGTATGCGAACACCTATGCGGAATCGGTATCCTATGAGCCCTGCAAGGTTGGCCTGCCTATTTTTTTTTATTTTTCCATTTTTCCTTTTTTATGTGAGAAAATTAACAGTGCCTAAATGATGTTAAATTTCAGGGACACATGGGAAGATGCAAACCCTGCTACTTGGGGAAGCAGTCCAGCGTACCATGTATGCTATTGCATTTCGCTAGATTCAAATCTTCATCTTATTTTATTGATTATAGATTGTCAGTTGGAAAGAAAATAAGATATTACAGATAATTCAATCTATCATACTCCATTGATTCATTTCAGCCGGGGACTCCACCAGCAAGGCCATATGAGGCTCCTACTCCTGGCTCAGGCTGGACCAATACTCCAGGTAGTAGTTATAATGATGCTCCAACTCCAAGGGACAGCTATGGTAATCCACTAATTCTTGAATTGCTTCGACTGATGTAAATTATAGCTTTGTAAACCGGCTAACAAACGAAATACCTGACTGACTTTGCTATTCATGTTCAGCCAATGCTCCAAGCCCTTATGTTCCCTCAACGCCTGTGGGCCAGCCGATGACCCCGAGCTCTGCTTCTTATTTACCGGGGACTCCTGGTCAGCCGATGACCCCTGGCAATGTTGGAATGGATGTCATGTCTCCTATGGGAGGTTTGTCACTTCTCATTGCATTGCTTTCTTTTTTATAGTGGGTAAAATGATGTTCTTCCAATAAACCTTTCTTGTCGTACTCAGAAACAGATAGTCTGACAGTTATGCCGAGCATGTTTCCCAACTTTTTAAGTTTAAATAGAAATGAGAATTTGTACCACTATATCACACAAACCAGGTGGGATCAAGGAGTATCATTTCCCTTAGTCCTTCCTGATTGAAATAAGCTACTGATTTGTGGATGGAGTACCATTTCCATTACCCTTTTTAGCATGTTATACATTGAATAAGCTACTGATTTCTAAGCCCTGGCTTGGTCCACTCTTGCGAGCCAAGTCCGCTGTAGGTCACTTGAGGATTTGGTGGTGAAGGGCGATGCATTGCTGGTGTAAATGTTATCTAGTTAGCAGCTGTTTTGTTATGGAACTTGTGCTAAATTTGGTATTTTTATTTAGGAGGTGAAGGCGACTCAGTTTGGTGTGTGCCAGATGTGCTAGTGAATGTTGTAAGGCCTGGAGAGGATCCTTGCCTTGGTGTTGTTCGGGAGGTCTTACCGGTATGTTAGTTCTCCTCTAGAAAGCATGATATAATTGAATTTACCGTGCTGTTGTACAATTCTAACATGGCATAATATTCATTGTTTATCTGGCAGGATGGGTCCTACCGGGTTGCGATGGGGGCATCTGGGAGTGGAGACGTCTATAATGTTGCACAGACAGATGTGGAGGTGATCCGTCCCAAGAAGTCTGAGAAGATAAAGGTCATGAATGGCGCTTTACGTGGATCCACTGGTAAGCTTATTGGAGTTGACGGCTCTGATGGCATCGTGAAGCTTGATGGTTCGTTTGATGTCAAGATATTGGATATGAATCTCCTGGCCAAAATGGTGGCGTGAAACAAAGAGAGCACAAAAGGGTTCTGTGCTTTCTCAAATACGTTCTGGGCCGAGATGATAGAGTTTGGATGCCAAATTTCTTGATTTATTTTATGAGGCAGTGTTTGCGTGGGGCTGAATGGAAAGTGCCCATGTAATATTCAATGGGAAGGTATAGTGTAAATAGGTTTTGCTGTATTTCTTTTCTAGGCAATATGTTAATTGTATTAAGAGGATAAATAGGTGCAGACAAAGCCTGTAACAATTTTCTGTTTAGAGGAATCTTGACATTCTGGTTCTTTTGTGTTGCACTTGGCAGATAGTAATGGGTTGTGCGATAGCAAGTTATTGAGCTTATTGCTAAGTGAGAACTCCAATTCCAAAAGAGGGTTGCCAACATGTGAAGTCTTTAAAATGGATAACCCAAGTTCTTACGTCATTTCTACTTTTGCATTAAACAAGCGCCCTGATAATTAGGAGTTTAGGACCATGCTTTGGTAAGATGTGTATATGACTATATGTATCTTAATCCTTCCTTTTCGCCATCATACCAAAATCATGGGAACATACACATGGAAAGGGGATTGTTTCCATTTGTGTATGTCTTAAAAAATGGATAAATTTACGACCTTGCGACATTGATTTATACGTATGGAGGTTAGTTCGATTCTTCTAATTCAATTCCGTGGAAGAAACTATTACTTCGTCTCACCTCATGAACTGGTGATCCAACTTTAATTTTTCTTGTCAGAGACAAATTTTCTACAAGTTGTTGACAGATTGTTTTATCGACTCTCTTTCCTAAGAAAAGATAAACCATGCCGATGACAGAAACTTTTGCTGTAACGGGATTACAATTTTTCAGATGATATCACCGATGATTATGCTATGACGGGCCCATTCACTTTTTTTTTGACATGGATAACGCCATCAAGCTAGAACCAAGTCTGTTAGCTTTTTGCATTAACAGAAGGCCTATTTCGGCCATACAACAAAAATACTTCTTTTTCATCAATCAGGTACCTGGGAGGATACGGATCCCGTTGACAGTGGCCGTATTATCTATGCGTCACAATAGTCGAGGAGTTCAGTTCTAGTGCGGTACCATATCTATCATGTAGAATGAGATTTGCAGCGTCCGTTTTAATCTTGCAGGAATCTCAAAGCGAACTGTATATTTCATTCATTCTCCTACGGTACCGCACTCACCCCTAATTGACAAAGGTCCGAATGTTACCCAAATTTTGAGTTTGGATCCGAACCGTCTGCGCAGAATTCGTGCCAGAGCAGATCGGACAGTCGGATCCAAACTCAAAATTTGGATTATTTACGGGATCCGAATTCAGTTGAGAACTTGCGTCGTCTTTCGTTGAGAATAGGGGTGTCAACCGATACGGGTCGGGTAGAGGCATTTTCATACCCATACCGTTATGATAACGAAATTTTTTTTTTACTCTTACCCGTTTTTTCGAATACGGTACGAGTCGGATAAACGGATAAAAATGCCATTGACATTTCGATTTGTGCTTTCAATAAAATATTTTTCAAAACAAAAAAAAAAATAATAAATACAACTAATTTGTACAAAACTTTATTGTATCATGTATCCTCTTCATACAAATATATATCTATATATACTATTTTATTTTTAAAAATCATCTTATACGAAAACATAAACGGGCAAGATAATGGAAAAAAATCGTTACCCGTACCCGATAACCAAGCAAAATTAGCCGTATTTTCAGATACCATACGGGTGGGTTAAACGGAATTCATATCCTCTGTAATACTCGAGAAAATACGATAAGATCTCAGTCGTCCGATTTAACTTTACACGAATCTCAAAGCACAAATAATACTGCCCCCTCCAATCACCCGAATAGGCACCGGCTGAGAGTAAATCCGGGCCGTAAGGTGATTTACTGTTCTGTACAATATTACAGAGGATACTGGTCCGGTTAAACGGGTATAAGGGTGCCATTGACACCCCTAGTTGAGAACTGATTCCTCCGCCTCAGCTCGTCTCTCTCCAGTTCTTCTATCTTCTCCATTCCTTCGCGCACCCCACCAAATAAACTTGAAAAGCACATACCAGCGCCGCGCAAAGATCGGCAACCGTATCAAAAGGGATCGAATCAAGATGGAAGATAAAGGATTGCATAATGCAAAAGAGAAGAGGCTCAAACGGAAGGAGGTAGCAGCCCCGGTTTTTTTTAATTATCTCAGCTCTAATTGTTTGTTTCTGCTAATGATGCAAAATGGGTTGCTGAAACCTTGCTACTGGATGAAAATGTTCAGTAGCTAGTTTATGAGGCGAGTTTGTGTGTGTGGCTGAAGCTTATCAGGGCAATACCAGCAGGGTTTTTTTTAGAAAATTTATAAAGGGTGTTATAGTGAGTCATTCTGGGTTTTGCCCTTGGTCTGTAACTTTGTATACAAACTTTTAGAGTAATATAGTTCTTGGCTGTATAGCACTTTTTAGCACTTCAGACTAGCATAGTCTTATTATTTGTGCTGTTTGTGATGATTTTTTGTTAGGTATTGGAGAAGAAAAAGGCTATTGATGAAATTATTAGAAAGGCTACATCAGTACAAGACCATCTCTCTTCCTTTCTCCCCTTTTGTCAGTACGATAGAAATGGTAATGTAAGCAAGCTTTTCAGAACATTTTATATATTCTGGGGATATCTCGATTGCTTCTAGCTTTAGAATGTATTTTAATATCTGTGCCATGTTAATAATTTCTTCATAAATTAGGTCTTTCTGTCCACCTGGAATCTGGAAATGGGGACCATCTCTCTTCCCCTACAAAGAAATATATTCAAAATCTTTTAAAGGTAAAATTGTTTTTAGTGCTTGACATGTAATTTTGACTATTTTGGTTATGCCTTTTATGGAATTAATTTGGAATTTAACTTTGAATTGATGTTCCAATTACTTTTTAAGGATGCCTGATACAATTTCTCATAAAACCTCTCATATATACAACATTATTGACAAGTACTTGAAAACAACATAAGGTGAATATGGAAAGATATTATGGTCTAGAGTGGCCCACAGAAGAGAAAGTGAAGAGGAGAGAAATGGTTGTGCCAGAAGCCCGGTACATTTTTGTTCGGCAATCCAATACTAATGCAACAATTGCTGGAGTTAACAAACCAGAAGATGGATTGGATGATGGTGGCCTGATGGATGGCCAAGATCGACTTGTGGGGTTTGTACATTACCAGTTTGTGGTTGAAGAGGATGTGCCGGTGGCTTATGTGTATGAGCTGCAACTCGAGTCATGTGCACAGGGGAAGGGTTTAGCCAAATTTTTGATGCAACTAGTCGAGCTTATTGCTCGCAAGGTTGTTCTTTTATTTATTTTTCTCATTTATCTCTGGTTCTCTCTAAATTGTGGGAATGCCCTCTTCATTTGACATTTTTTGCTTTTACCCGACAAACACAAGTGTATAGAAAGTATTTGCAAATTTGTCCACATCTTAATATTGTAACCTGTCATAAGTGTTGCTACCCGTGCATTCTGTTTGTTGTAGTTGTACAATCTCCCCAAATAATGTCATATATTGATGTAGAAAAAATGACTGTACGATTACAAACAATGTAAATATCATCTTTTTAATCTAAAAACTTGACATGTAGTTTTGAATTTTGCAGAACAAGATGGGAGCTGTCGTGCTAACAGTTCAAAAAGCAAATAAAAATGCCATGAGTTTCTATACTAATAAATTGAGGTAAGCCAGTCGAACTTTTGACTCTTGCCTTCAGCGTCTGGTACCATACCACACTATTGTGCCTGTTTAATATCTCAGTATGCATGTAGCTTTTTGGGTGTTAAATAGATTCATCAGGCTGTATGATTTATGGGTGTTAAGTAGGTTTATCAGGCTGTATGATTGTGGCACTGTTTAATTGATGCTCTACAGTTTGTTTGGCTCAAAATCAAATTAAAAAAAAAAATGACTAAAACCTAGTCAGTTGGCTATTTATCTTTAAATCGATCTATTTCTTTTATGAATTAATGAACTCAACTGTAACATTTATATTGCAGATATGTCATATCAAGTATTTCACCATCACGTGTGGATCCATTGGTACTAATACCACTACTTTGCTTTAATTTTATTCTTTTAAAATTGAAAAAAGGAATTTTCCTAGTGTGTTAGGTAGTGCATGTAATGCTGTAAAATCACACTTTTTAAAATTCCAAAGTGCTGATCTAAGCCGCTTATTGTGATTTAAAAATAAAATCTAGTATGAGATGCAGTTTTCAAAATTTTCAAAATAATTGTTATGTTGGTCACTGTTTAGTTCAGAACCGACTTTTTGGCACAAATCTAATCAACAGGAAAACAATTTCAAATTGCACCTTGTATCATTTGTGTTTAGACAGAACATGCTTATCTTTCAAATTTCAGAAATTGTGATGTTCTACCATTAGCATGCATCAGTAATGATTCTCTAGAGAAGTTTTCTTGGAAGTAGATGTGCAAGTTGTGTTTTTATTTTTTTTATTTTGTTGTATCTTTTATGTTTTGCTTTTATCAGATTGGAGCTGAGAAAAGCTATGAGATTCTCTGCAAAACGTTTGACCCTGAAGCTAAAGGCAAATTAGAGGTAAATAAGTCATGTTACCTTTTTGTAATGCATGGAAAATTTAATATTAAAACAAAGTTTTTTTTACTTTGTCGCTGGATTGCGGCTACACATAACCACAATTTCAGTTCTTATATTTTGCTAATTAAATTTGTATAGGAATGAGATATATCAGCTGCATAAGGAGGTCTTAGTTAAGGAGAGCAGAAACCACCTGAGAAAGCGCACCAGAAAAGCAAAAAGATAGGTGGTGATTATTAGCAGATTTTTATTTATTATTTTTTATTTTTATGATCAGTTAGTTATTATTTGTTGGTAAACAAGAAAGAAAGAGGAGATATTTAGATGAAGTGGTAAGATTAGTACTTTAAACAGTTTAGTTACCTTTTCAGGTTTTAAATGGCAAATTAAGTTTAAAATTTTCACAAACGGACCTATAATTGCCATAGCTGAATGCTATTATCATGAATGGTTCATAACCATAATAGTTGACTGTTATGATAGATAATAATTAATTATAATATACCACATCTTTCTTTCTCCCATTTCTTTCTCCAACTAACTTTCTTTTCTAACTATAATTGTCAATTCTAACTACTTAGTGGTCCCTACAAATTATTTAGCAGTATTTCTTTCCTCTCTTTCTCCCTCTCCCACTTCTGCCTCTGCCTCCCTCTCCCACCTCCGTCCGCCTCTCCCGCCACTCCTACCTTCGCCTCCACCTCCCTCTCCTGCCTCAGCTTGCCTCTCCCACCTCCGCCTCCGCCTCCGCCTCCGTCACTCCGTTCCAATCAAGCACGCCTCCGCCGAGTCAAATTCATCACTATCGACTGCCAGGTAAGATCCATCACTGTCGACCGCCGGGTCAGATCCATCGTATGAATGAATACTTGATATCTTATGTATGAATACTTCAATGAAGTATGTTTTGTTTCTTTTAAATATTGTTTTTTTTTTTTTGTAACATTTCAATTACATGATTTATAAAATTTGATAGATTATTTTTGTTTTGACAGTGAAACATGTGGTGACTATTTTTTATTTCCAAAAAATAAAATTAAAGTAGAAAACAATAAAGTAATGTTTAATACTATTCGGCTGCTAATGTAAAATTAATCGAGGTATACACATATGCACATATTTACACTTACACGACGAGGTATGAATACTTGCTTGATGAGGTATGAATACTTGTGTAACGGACAACTATGAAAAAGATATTTTTTTGTTCAAAAGCAAACCTTTTCGCAACAACATCGATGTTTTTTTTTTCAAAATGATCGATATTTTTTTGTAATTCTAATTGTTCAGGGGTCCAAAGGGTTATGCCTTCGACACCAGGCCCACCGTCTCTTCGCGACCTTTCTGAATTGTAGTTAAACACTCAAATCGGATTTTCCTAACAACATTTATGATCATTTAAAATTTGAAACAATGCATCGATGTTTTATTGTAACAACATCAATGTTTTTTTGCAAAAGTATCGATGACTTTTTACAATTCTAATTGTTCCGAGGTCCGAAGGCTTTATGCCTTAGACACCAGGCCCTCCCTTTATTCATGACATTTTCGAATTGTGGTCAAACACTCAAATCGGAGTTTTTCTACCAACATTTGTGGCCGTTTAAAGTTTGGAACAAGTATCGATGTTTTATTGCAACAACATCTTCGTTTTTTTGCTAAAGCATCGATGTTTTTTGGCAATTATGACTGTTCCGAGGTCCAAAGTGTTAAACCTTGGACATCAGGCCTTCATCTCTTCGCGACCTTTTTGAATTATGGTAAAAACTCAAATCGGGGTTTCCTAAAAACATTTATGACCGTTTAAAGTTTAGAACATTGTATCGATGTTTTATCGCAACAACATCGATGTTTTTTTGCTAAAGTATCAATTTTTTTTGCAATTATGATTGTTTAGAGTTCTGAAAGCTTATGCCTTGGACATCAGGCCCTTTGTCTCTTCACGACCTTTTCGAATTGTGGTCAAATGCTCAAATAGGAGTTTCCTACCAACATTTATGGCCATTTAAAGTTTCGAATAATGTATCAATGTTTTATTACAACAACATCGATGTTTTTCTACTAAAGCATCGATGTTTTATTGCAATTCTGATTGTTTCGAGGTCTGAATGCTTAAGGCTTGGACACCAGGCCCTCCGTCTCTTCGCTACCTTTTTGAATTGTGGTCAAACACTCAAATCGGAGTTTCCAACCAACATTTATGGCCGTTTAAAATTTGAAACAATGCATCGATATTTTATTGCACCACCAGTGGTGTGGACATGCTGGGAGCTGGCCATCAAGTCACCAAGCTCCTTGGCCTCTGTCCATCAGTAAACCGCTTCATGATGTACCAGCAAGGTTGCTTTGCTGGGGGCACCGTTCTTCGTATGGCCAAATACCTTGTTGAGAACAACAGTGGGGCTAAAGTATTGATGATTTGCTCAAAGCTCACCACTGTTACCTTTCGTGGTCCATCAGAGTCGCACCTTGATTCCATGGTAGTAGGGGTGTTCAAACGGTCGGTTCGGTTGAAACCAAACTAAAATAACCAAATCAAACTTTTCTTCGATTTTCAAAAAAATAATCGAACCAAACCGATTAAACTTATAAACCAATTAAGAACTGAACCGAACAAACCGAAGTAAATTTCGGTTTGTTCTGTTCAAACCGAAGTAAACCTGTTGGTGCCATTTTGAACGAAAATTACACATGTTCATACACAAGTTGTTCAATTGGGGAGTGCTTTTTGGTTTTGGGCCTGGTCTTACGGTAGAGACCGTGGTATTGCATAGTTTACCCATCGCAGTCCAGTAAAAGATCTCACGCAGGCCCAAATAAGCCTGTAACTTTTATTTCTGTTCTATGTGTAGGTAAGATACAGTTTAATTTCTGATCGCTTTGTACTTCTTTTTTTATAGTTAAGATTGTTTTTATATTATTTTATTTTAAATACTGTAATTCGTTTTGTACTTCTTATAAATATAGACCCTTCACTGTTTTCCGCATATTCAACTTCTCAAGCATAATAAATCTTGGTTAAAATGACGGTTTGCAAATGCTATTAAAGAAGAAATACTCGGCTTGCAAATCCAATCTAAATAGGTGATTTGTATAATTGCAAGCATGATACTGTACCAGAACTCCTTAGTGCAATTTTCTGGTACTGGCACGTCTTTGTATGGCAAATCTTTTTTATATGCGCCGAGGATTTCAATCTCTTATACTGGTACATTATTATGTGCCTCTTGGCATTGTGTGTTAGATTCTGTTCCAATATGGGATCTTATATTTCGTTCTTCAAAACTTATGTTTTCTATAGTGCATATGAACACAACAAAAAAAATTCAATTGGCCGTGACTAGTCTTTGTACAATAGAAATTTCATGAAAAAAAGTAAAGATTAACTGCAGCAGCTCATATTTATAAAATAAAATAAAATAAAATAAAAACAGTAGAGGATCATAAAATCGAGCAAACTTCATCGTTTCTCAACTATAATTGAGCAAATATTGTATACTTGTATAAGTTTGTCAAGAAGTTGTACTATTTGTTCCATTATTTATTTTTTATACTTGGGTTCTATTGGCTGCAATGGATATTCTGTTGGAGAACAAAAACATGGGTATCACATAGTGCCATGTAAAATCTTATAAAATAGTTTTCTTTGGAAAAGAAATTTCAAATTTCATGATTATTTTAATCTTGATTAATTTATATAGAAATAACTATTTATTGATGTAGTTAAATTTAGCTTTGATTGGTTTTTCTTTCTTTTATGTGGAAAACAACATTTAAAAAAACTATAGAGAAATTATCAAAAGTGAGAAAATTTAATCAGCAATTTAATCCAGGAAACCCTAAAGAGAGCTGAGGATCTTTTTGCATCATTTCAGAGCCTTCTCAACCGTTCACTAGGCATAGATAAAAGAACTTGCCTCTCCAGGTATCACAAATATAATGAACAAAGAGGAAAAAAAAATGATGTCAAATCAAGAGCTGAGAGGGAAATAGTTGGCTATCTATAAATAACAAGTTCAAAGAAAACAACAGTCAGCAATGCTCAAAGCACAGATGCAAGAAAGGAGAAACAAATTTCATCAGCAGATGGTACTGTCCCCACAGATATTTGCTAGGTCCATAAGCACTGAATACAAAGATTCCAGAGAAAGAGATCCTAAAGACTTTAACCTGGTACTTTCTGAGTCAGTTTGGTTAAAAGAAAAGGTAACGGCATCCTCAGTACCAGAAGGGAGCATGGCGAGCACCCAGGAAATACAAGTGGAGGCATCATCAGGGTCGACGCGGGCCAGGAGGCTGAGGACGTCCCCTTGCGCAAGGTTCATTTTCAAGCACAGCATGTCTATGCTTGTTTTCATGCCCACTACCAGTGTTTCCTCGTGCAGCCATTGGATCACCTGACTCGCCACCTGCCCCATTAATCCCACAAATAGTAATTAATTAATTAACAGCCCTCTAGACCCAGATAGATACTTCCGATGAATCAAAGAAAAGCTTACTAAAGGTTTTTTTAACTGTAGCTTGCTATGAAGCCCTGTTTTTATCTTTTTCCTTTTTATTTTATTGAAGTCCCTACATTTGCAGAAGAGGTTCAAATTGGTCCCCGAATGAAAACATCCCAGTGAAATAACCAATGCAAGGGCTCTGGGTATCAATGGAAAAAAAACATGGACAGCGAGGTTCATGAGTGTGTGCTGGCACGTATGGAAACAGAGAAATGCTGTCGTTTTTGGAGATCACCGGGTACAGGCCAATTTGCTGGCTGGAAGAATCATGGGAGAAGTTGCAATGTGGACTAAATACTGCTAGGTTGTAATGCACTAGAATAGTTCAATGTATTTTCATAGTATGTTGCAAATTTGTTAGCTGTATCTGATGTAAACAGAATGTTGTTTTAATATAATAAAAAAAAAAAGATAACCAAAAAAGTATAAAGCACAATATGCAGCCTCATTTACAGTTGTAAGATTAATTTTCTCGGAATTTTATGATTAACTATGTTGTTATAATTAGTTATGTTGCTAAAGCACAATAAAAACAGTGCAAAGTCTAGCTAATGGTATAAAGAAAAATGGGTAATTACATGAGGACTTTACTTTGTTTACATTCTTCAACAAGATTGTGGTTTTTATTTTATTTTTTATTATTATTAAAGGGCTCTGGTACACCCCCAGAATCTTTTAAATGCTATTCTCGAGAGTTGAACTTGCATCTCTCTACGGAGAGACAGGGCTCGTACCACTGCACTAAGCCCGCGGTTCTAGATTGTGGGGTTTTATTCTATTTTCAACAAGATCAAGCAAATTTAACTTTACAGAAAGAAGGGGAAGAGATACAAAAATAACCTGGTGGAGAATGAACATGGCGAAATCCTCCAAATCGCAGCTGTAAGCATTGACGGAGTAGGGTTCAGCAGCATCACCAGTAAAAGAGGCAACAACTGTAGCAGAGCTCCGCCCCCTCAAACTAATCTGTCCATCCTTTATTACCACGTTCGTCAGGAACTGGGACCTTCTTGTTTGCTTCTGGGACCCACCATCAAGAACTGATGATGTTTCAGGCACTTTCAACCGTAAATTCCATGAAGAGGTTCGAGAATGCCATGTGGGGAGCGACACTAATTCAACATATGGTACTCTGCTAACCTGTACAAGAACGGTACACAAAAGCAGTTCTATTAAAGATATAAAAAGTAGAAATAAATTTGGTTAATTTGTAAAAAAGAAAAAAGAAAAGGAGAATAGATAGTACCAGATTTTCCAAAATGGAGAGAACCTTGTTAGAAAAGACCCTGTGAGCGGCTGTCATGCAGAAATGAGCCAATAGAGAACCGCCGCTGCCACGCCCCTCCTTTGCCTTTAAAAGAGCCTCTTGATGGAAAATAGATTGCAGGTAAATTTGTAAGCTGAGTACCGGGTTGGAGGAAAGAGCGAGCTTACTAGAGCTTCTAGAAGGACCATTCTTGTCATCAGTAGGGAGAGAAATAGGAACAAGGGCAGAACTGGAAAACGATTCGCTGCTATCTTCATTGTACGAGTCTTTGGCCTTTTCTTTGTTTTCCCTCTCAGCTTCAGACAAAACAAGCGAGATACACAATGAATTATCTTGACCAATCACCAGCTGCAAAAGGTCTTGTCGCATCCCAGTCACATTTATCCCTTGAGATGACTGGCTATTGTATGCCTCCCGGTTCACCATGTCAAACACCTGATCCATTAAGCAGTTAGTTGCACCAATCACTCGAAGTACCAAAAATGAAGATTACAACAAATGGTGTGCGAGCAAACAAGTGCATACCTTTTCTTCAAACAGGGATCTGTGAATATCTCTGAGAATTGAATGTGTTGTTTCAATGCAGCTATTAACATCTTCTTCATCCGTTGGGGACTCTTTAGATGTGGATTGCCAAGCCATGCCAGACCCTGAGCTAGAAGCTTTCTTTTCAGAGGTGTTGCTCTTTATTCGGCAAGTTGATGAGTCGTCATCCCCAAGAAATCTGAGGGAAAGAGTACGGTAAGATTTCTGAGGCAAATGAATGGCTAGCATGCCGGAAGTGTCTCGATCGATACTGATTGTAGACATATGTGATGGCCGAGTCATCACAGTTGCATCTGACGCTGACGAAGAGCTGCTATCAAACAGATCAAAGGTGAAGCCTTCAATTCCTCCAACACGCTGCCTTTTCACTTTCCAGTTCTGCTGCAATCTGTGAATTAGTTCAGTACCAGTTAGCTTGCTTCGATTTAAACAGGATGGGGTGCAAAACTTCAGAGATTAAAAAATAACCTGATGAGTGAACCATAGAATCTCGCTTCCATTGAAACTTGCTGCTCCATTGCCTTAGAACACTGCTTGAAGTACATTCCCAGATGCTGCGAAAGGATAAAGAACAAAATCAAACTAAATGCACAAGTACCATCCCTTTGATAGCTGATGCATATAAATTAAGCACATGTCAAATTGCTGATGGTACATTCTTCAATTCATCACTGAGAAGAATGCACAATACTATATGCGTTTAAAGGCAACAGATAATAGTAAAACAAAGGACATGAAATTGATGATGCGGTGTGAGAAACTACCCGGAGATGCTGAACTTTAGTTGCGGCAGATACAGCGGAGTCAGCAAGAGCTTCGTTGGGCAATGGTTTTGGTCTCTGCATCCCTGCTACTGCCACCATATCATTGGCCTCGACCTATATCAAAACCAGCAAACCAACTGGTCAATCCATATCAGAATAATCCACCTATCTAAATTGGAAGAGAAGTTTTTGTTTCCAATAATTACAAAATAGTTACAGTGGAAATGAGATCAAGGATGACAGATAGCTCATGCTGGGCTTGTTGCAGGTTCTCCATCAGACCCTGCCATGTCTGCTGCTGCCCGTCCTTGCTTTTACTGAGCTCCTTCTCGTTCTTTTCTTTCTCTTTCTCTTTTTCCTTCTCCTTCTCCACCAGCAAAGAGAAGTCGATGCGGTGTATGGCAGAGAGACGTTGTTCTTCATTGCTTTTGTCACTAAAAAAAGAAATTCTTACGTGAGCACCAGATTGGATATACGAGCTATTGATGAAAACCGGGGTGGACAAAAAGAAAGAAGAGGGTAAATGAAAGAAGGAAAAGCACACTTACGGGGGGAACTGCTCGTTGCCAATCTCGTCGATGGCATGGAGGCGCTTCATGGGCAGCTTGTCAACATCAATCCTCATCCTCTTACTTCTCTCCACTTCCATGCTTTCTTTATTCTGATTATGTTTCCTTACCTACGCGATCTAAAAAATCCAATCCTGCATAAAAATAAAGAAACAAAACTGTTTATTTGTAGGACTTGATTGATCTCTTCCAGCCTGTGTTGTATGTACTCTCTGACTTAGCTCCTGTTAAAGTGTAAAATGACAAAATCAAATCCAACACCTGTAGCTAGCAACACCTAGAGCGCACAACGAATTGGTTACCAATCGAACAGCAATGAAGCGAATTAAAATTATCAGACAACACAACCAATTGAAATTCACGGGGGATATCCTAGTGTAGGGATAAGGGAACTGGAAACTCTTCGACTGGTGGTAAAGAATAGGGACAGAATCACAGAGAATGAGATGGAGCAAACCTTCTGCCTCCAGGATACTGTATTGAGGAAAGTCTGGATGAAAGCAAACACAGTCACAGTAGAGAGCAAAAGCGACAAGGAGAGGAGATGGTGCAGTTATGTCAATTGGGTTTTATTGAAGTAGATCGTACTCAAGGGACAGCTAAACTAGGGTTAATAAGCAATAGATGGAAAGGTGAATGACATAATTGCAAAGAATATTCTTCAATTTTATCTTTCATTTTAGTAATGCCTCAAGGAACATGACTTGCGCGCAAAAAGAATTTCCAAGAGAGAGAGGGAAGCATTGGTCACATTTTGAACAAAACACTTAAGAATTTTCTACTCCAATCCAAATCAAACCCCAGCAAAGTCTAATTTAAACCTCAACCACATTTATCATTACTCAAAAATCAGAGAAACACTAATACATAATAGCAGCATGTCGTAAAGGTTAACTAACTAGGAGTCAAGTAGCAGTAGTAGTATTACCTGGAACAATCAGATGGGGTTCGAACGGAGAAAGTCTCTAAAAAGGCGAACGAGAGGATAGAGGTCTTGAGCTTGTCCTTCTGACGACGAGGTCACGAATCAGCTACCGATGGAGACGGGGGTTGTGCTCCAGCAGGGGATTGCTGAGTCGCGAGAGGCACGGGTCGTTCGGGTCAGGGGTCGGGAGGGGGTGGGGTCAAAAAGCGAAACGGAGAGAAGGGAAGAGTCCTGATTCTCTGCATTACCTCACCGTTTGCTTTTCAATTTGGACCGTCCGATTAGAATCCGGACAAATTTGACCACTTTTAAAATTCGCATTGGTACGAACGGACCGGATTCAAACTCACAAAAAAAAAAAGGGAATCGGTGTAGGTCCGATACCCATCGAATCTAATTTGGTTTCGATGGACAGCATCCATCGTTGATCAATTAAAAGATGATCTAATAGTTTGACGACTTAAGCGAATAAATCTAAAACAAATTTTATATTTTCTGAACTTAAACCCGTTAATCATCAAAAACTTCCGACTTCTCCTCAATTGTTAAGACATTTTTTTTACTATAGTTACAAAAGGAAATACGAAAAATACATATGACTATAGTTAAGACATTTTTTTGAACAAAATGAACCTTTTCTATTAGTACTATCCAGTTTGTAAATTGTTTTTAAATGTTGGTCTTTGTTTAGTAAAATTGATGATGGCTTGATGGTGAATTGTTTCACTAGAGATGTAGTATGGTTTATGTATTTGCTATTAACATATCCTAGTTGTATGATAGGATGATGATGTTGCATTGCTATAGCAAGTTCTTAGCATATCAATGGATGATGTACGACGAGGTGAGAGAGGCACCGAAGGAGGGAGAGATTCGGCCGACAAGCAAATCTGAGAGGAGAAATTCGTGTAGGAAAAGGAGAAATTGGGGAGAAGTCAAAAGTTTTTGATGATTAACGGGTTGAAGAGTTGGAAAATATAAAATTTGTTTTAGATTTATTCGCTTAAGTTGTCAAACCGTTCGATCATCTTTTGATTGAATGTAATTTAGCGTAATTTAACATAATTTAACATATTTTAATATAATTATGCTAATTATACATCAAAAGAAGTAATCTAATAAATTTTTTTTTTTAAATCGTGGTCGGCCATTTTTTGGCAGATCAGAATTTTTAATCCAACTGGCAAAAAAATGACCGGTTTGAAAATTTTTAAAAATACCCACGATAACTGGAGACATTTGATATTTTTTATTTAATGTTGGATATTAATAAAAATGTCGGCTACGTGTGTAAATGCATTTTGTTGTATCTAGTACATATATTGGAGTAGAATTATGATGTTTTTAAGCTCATCAATTTTTGATGAATTTAATTTCAAAGCTCATAGAAATTGTTTTAAATAACGAATTCAAATTGTTGAAACGGACCTACTTCATGAGTGAGCATTTATATGTCAAATTTATAAAATTTTGAATTAATTTAGTATTGAGTTAAGCAGTCAAAAATGATGAAAAATGAATATATTAAAATTAATTTATAAAAAAAAATTACCACTTGAATTTATACTAAATTAATTTGAAATTTTAAAACTTGACATGTAAACGTATCACTCATGAAATAAATTGATTTCAATAGTTTGGATGTATCTTTTGAACCCATTCCGATAAATTTTGAAGTTAAGTTCATCAAAAAAGTGATGAGCTTAAGAATACCCTAGTTCTACTCCATATTTTGTATATGGAATTATCTAGTACATATTTTGTATACGGAATTCTAAAAGAAATGCCAGGCTCAATTTAATTTAATTATATTGTGAATTCTTCGTGGCAGATAAAAGAAAAAATATTTAGAATGTGAAATATACGCTTAGTGTGATTCTTTCCCGGTAAAAAAACAAAAGCACTTGCCTGTTTAATAAATAATTGGTAAAATAATTTCGAAAAAAAATAGTATGTTGTATGTACTTGTTGTAATTAGTCAAATATAGCATTTCAATTGATTTATCTAGATATAATCATCTATTAATTCAAATTTGAACAGTGCAGACTGGAATCTTAATTTATAGAGACCGTGGAATAACTGCCGTTAATTTTTTTTTTCTCTAGAGAGTAGATAAATGTTGCGTACTCATATAGAAGCTTGGTAAGAATAAATAATAAATAAACAAAGTAGAACATTTGTAAGTATCAAATTTACATGTAAGGCTAGCGGGTGCAGCTAGGTTCATTAAGAAGGTTTGGTGAGCTTGACTTTAAAATTTATTGAATTGGATTTAAATGACAAATTTAAACTGTTGAAATCGATATACTTCGTGAGTGATGCGTGTTCATGTAAAATTATGAAATTTTCAAATTCATTTAGTACAGAGTCAAGTAGTAAAAAAATAAAGATTTATAAGTTATTTTAATGCATTTATTTATTTTTATTTTTTAATTGTTTGACTTTGTACTAAATGAATTAAAAAAATTTAAACTTTTACATGGAAACACATCTCTGAACTATAATTATAAATCTTTAGAAATTTTTATTTAGATAACTCATCTAAAATTATACATACAAAAGTCGATATAACTTGATTGCGATATTTACATTTCAATAAATGATAAAAATATGAGATACATCAGGGGCGGACCCACATGAGAACTTGAGGCAGTTGTCCTCCTGGATTTTGTATTTTAGAGATCTATTAGTTTTGACTGATTTTGTCTCCCTCTGAAAATGATTTTGAATATTAATTTAGTCAGCTATTGGAGTATTTGCCTCCCTCTTCAATTCTCAAGAATAACATCTAACAAATATTGGAGTGTATTCGAGACCTTTAATAAAAAAAACAAAACAAAAAAGATTTTGAATATTTATTTAGTCAGCTGATTTCACAATTTAGTTGTTACGAATCACAAACATAAAGACATATCAATTTGGATCACGTTCGTATGATTAATGCAAAAATATTATATATAAAGTATCAAACTAAACAAGAAAAGAAAATATTATATATAAAGTACCAAACATACTTCAAAATGGAGAGACCGAAGAAGCTAGAAACTTAATTCGCGTGTCGGGGGCGGACGCAAAATTTCTGTCAGGGAGGGGCAATAATCGGCTTAAAATAGCTTATTGGGTTCAAATCCATTAATTAATCGAATACTAGATAAAAAAAATAATCAACATAATAAGAAATAATAAAAATAGTATAGTTTTACATAATAAAAAACAACAAAATAATATCATTTTACATATTAACAACAAAGTTGGTCCGGATCCGTAAATTTCTATAAAATTTCTATAAAAACAACAAAGTTTCTCATTAACAGTGC
The DNA here is from genome assembly GCA_025461125.1 of Carex kokanica. NCBI lineage: Eukaryota > Viridiplantae > Streptophyta > Magnoliopsida > Poales > Cyperaceae > Carex > Carex kokanica. The sequence continues at coordinate 1,387,772 of JAJGRX010000112.1, forward strand.
TTTTGAATTGGTCTGGCAGGCTTTCCAATTCCAGAGATAGGCAAAATAATTTCCAGAGAGAGGCAAAGTGATATCAGACCCGTATTTTTCCACTGAATTTTAAAATCCAGAGAGGGACAGCTGCCCCCCCCCCCCTGACTGTGCGTGGGTCCGCCCCTGTCGCATGCGGACCTGAATTCTTATTCCATCCATATATATGCCATCTTGATCTGATACTTCAATATAACAAAGATGAAAAATAATATAATGATTTCTTCCAATTTCTTATTTTTTTTTTTTTTCTTAACCGCTTGCATCGATCATCCCCTCAATCAAAACTAATGCCTCCAAGTTTTTTATTATGCTCATTTATTGTGTTGTTATAAATATTGTTGAGATTGTGAGCTTTGTTAATGCTTCTGCATGACAATCTGCCCTCCTAGCTAGCATTATGCAAATGTGTATTTTGTGTGATGAGTAATGTGATTTAGATGTATGATGGAGGTTGCAAAATGATGTATTTCATATGCTCTGAGAGATGTGGATTGGGTGCATAGTGGAAGTTGGAACAGTCTGTATTTAAAAATTTCAACTATTTTATCAAAAAAGAAAAAAAAAATACCAACAATCTAACAACATCTTATTTCCCAATCTAGTTGGCTATAAAAACCAACATAATTTTAAGTCAGCATCGATAACATTCAAAGCCCGTTATTTTTATTTTTTCTAAGAAAACATAAATTAAATCTACAGACTACAGTAGGGGTGTCAATGACACTCTTTTATCCATTTATCCGACCCGTACCGTATTCGATAAGACGGATACGGATAAGATTTTTTTTCGTAAACTTATCGAGTATGGGTATGGGCCAGTAAAGATTTTTTTCTATTATCTAAACGGGTAAGGGTACGGGTAAAGCCTATTCCGTATCCATTACCCGATCGGGTAATTATAAAAACAAATTATATATATTATATATATTAATGAGCAATGAATATTAATTCTCCAACTACTCTTGATAGTTGTGTTATGTTTAATTAACTATTAAAACACGTAAATAAATTTTAACAAATCCCAATAAAGTTTAGACCTTTAAAATATGTGTATATATTGATGAAATGATTGTGTTTTAATGTATTATTTGGTAAATAATAATTTTTTTATTATAATAGCATTATCCGTTATTTACTCGCTACCGTTTTGTTATCTGACAACTATAACAAGTAAGAGTAGGGTACGTGTAAGGTTATTCATAGCGGATAAGAACAATTTGTAATGGGTACGGGTATGAAAATGCTTCCACCCGAATCTTACTGTACCCGTTGATACCCCTAGACTACAGTCTACAGAGAACATTTGAACTCGCAGAATAGGGATATAGAAGGGTAGAATGGTCAAGTGATACACCATCTAATCATCTTTCTGTGCTAAATAAAGGCAGGGATTAAATTAAAAAAAAATAGAATGCTAAGCTAGTAACGCGCCTCTTACCGAAATTTTTATTAATATCATTCCCAAAAAAAAAAAAAAAAACCACAAATTTGACAGAATTAGAAAAATACCAAGGCTGCAACGACAAATAGAGGCACCCTAGAATGGGGCTGCCATTTATCGTTGTGGCTCCGCAAAAACTAAAAAAAAATCCACGAATTCAACGTAACAGTTGATTTTTAATATATTTGTTTCATAATTTTCAAAAATAAAAAGAATAATTAATAATTTGATTATGTTATAAAGAACATCAAATAAAATAGATGAAACATCTTATAATTTAGATGTACTAGAATGACACCGTAACATTTTTCAGGCAGGATTTTTTCCGGTTATAAAAAAAAATTAAATTATTTCGTGGTGTGTTACTGGAAAAAAATAAAAATGCTTTGTATTTGAATTATTGATCCCGGTTCAAAAGTCACTTATAGTAAATAAATAAATTATTGTGGTCCTTATATTTTGAAAAAAAAAATCCTTGCCATCATTACAAAAGTCAAATTACTTTTTTCAAAAATAGATGGAGCATCTTACAATTTAAATATACTAGAAGGACCATGATAATTATTTATTTACTATAAGTGATTTTTTGAACCAGGATCAATAATTCAAATCCAAAGTATTTTTATTTTTTTCCAGTAACATATAAAGAAATAGTTTAATTTTTTTTTACAGCCGAAAAAATTCTGCTTGAAAAATATTTCAGAGTCCTTCAAGTACATCTAAATTATAAGATGTTTTATCTATTTTATTTGATGTTCTTTCTAACATATTAAAATTATTAAACAAATATTTTAAAACTTAACATAATCATATGAATTTCGTTGGCTTTTTTAGTTTTTGCGAGGCCACAACGACAAATGACAGCTCCCAAGAATAAAGCCACCAATTGTCACTGCGGCCCTAGTATTTTTCGAATTCCTCAGAATTGTTGTATTCAAAAGCAAAATTCATAAGTTGGAAGATATGCTGTTATAAAAACCTACTTTTAATTTTATGTACATTTGGCATGAGAAACAATAATAATAAAAAACTAAAATTGTTATCCATACTATGTATATGAGCAGCTGGATTTATTTTGAATGCATTTGCTACTCAACCAATTCCACACTCCAAAAATTTAAACATGTCTTCATTTCATTTTTCTTTTTTCTTTTTTCTACATGAAGTACCAAGACTAGAGATTTACCATCACAAATTTAGGTACACCCATTTCTCTTCTTTTAAACTCAAGGCATTTAATTGAGGCTTAACTGGGGCCCATGGCGAGAGTAGAACCAGTCTATTTAAAGTTTCTGTGCATCATACTAAAATGTTTCAGTATATAGTATAAGAGTAAAAAAAAAATAAAGTTCTACATTTAACCCAATTACAAAAATATTAAGCTATGCAGACAATGCATCTCAGGTCAATAATACGTCTATATACAGAACTAAAAGAAATAAGAAAGCAAAGTTAATGTATCTACTACTGGAACCTCTAAGAGGCAAGGAAAGCACATGCCAAACACTTTTGAGAGCAAATGGAGAAGTGAATGTAATATTTAAAAAAAAATGGAAAGAAGAAGATAAAATCAGCATCAATAAGTGTACTTTATGCATTTTAGCCCTAAGATATACACCGTAAGAAAGAAATTTCACAAAACCAAAAAAAAAAGAAAAAAAAAGAAAAAAAGGAAATAGAATGGCTTGTGGACAAGGAGCATGTTGATCTGGATCTTCATATTACAGATTCAAATGATAATGTTCATAATTTATTATTGCTGGCATCAGTTGTACTATTCCATCTATACATAATCCTCTAAAAGCACTAATCCACTGCCATAAAGCACTAGCAATTAAACATTGAAATATATAACCAAGCACCAATCTTGGTTATATACATTGAAATATACATGCGTATAACCAAGACACAAGAGACGCCATATAATCATAGGACTGGCATTTTAAGTCCCCTACCATCCCTTTTATGAAGTCCTAACTTGCCCTTTGATAACTACAAGCACTTCCCAGAGGAAATAGCATAATGAAAACACTAACTGTTAAGTATCATGAATCAATTTAGAATTTCCATTTCTTTATGTGCATGCCAATTGAACTTAACTCATACTACACTTCAAGTATCATGAGTAGAATTACCATAGCAGATTTTAAACGGTCCAATTACTCTTTTTTTCGACACTCATAATGCTCGGATACATGAGTTGCACCCAGGATAACCAATTTGCTAGTCTAATGAGAGTTCTCATGCATGCATCGTACTAAACCTTCTGAAAAAAAGTGGAAATTAAGAGTAGTATTTTTACACTAGCAAAGAGTTTTATATTAAAAGCAAGTATAACAACCTTGAAGTAAAATTTACCTAGCGTTTCATCTTAGGAAGATTATGACCGCACTTGATAATATATACTGGTACTTGGTACTGTGGTACATACATTGTAAAAAGATATAAAATGGCATGGAATCACTGGGGAAGTGATATCTCCTATATAAGTTAAAGTCAAATTATCAAAACAAAAGGAGGAAAGTAAATGGTGGAAAAATACTTGCCCAAGAACAATGCAGAAGATAATATAAAAGAAAAAACACAGAAGCAAAAAGGAAAAGAAGATGAGCTAGGCAGCAATAAGTGTATTCATGCAAATTAACCCCCCAAGATATTTATCCAGTACAAAATTAATTAGTTCACTGACAACTATTTCCATGCTGCCTCAAAGCATGTTTTCCTTGCAAATACCAAAAAGACTATTTTGGGAGGGCAACAAACAGACTTCATGAAGTGATATTTTGAGGTTTTGCAAGGGTACAACACTAAATGTTGCATGAAGTAAATATGAAAGATTCCAGTAACACTGGTTGCTTCTTAGAAGGAAGTAGCTGTGCTTTGCTTGCAAACTCAATAAAGGAAAACTAATATAGCACAATCAACATTCAAAAGTACAAAATAATAAAAAAATAAAAAGTGGGAATGAATTATTGTCAATAATAATAGGAAAATAAATTACCTCAAATAGCACAATACATAATGAATGATAAAAAAGAAGAAATTATGGCTAAAGTCTATAAGAAATTAATTGACTGATCTAAAAAGTGTAATTCCAAACATAATGATGATAATAAAACTTCAAGAAAAATATCATTGTAAAACATAAATATTTCAAAAATTGGAAAAATGTTCGCTCCTATAAAACAAAAGGAAATGTTATTCACAAGCAAATTAATACCTTATGAAAAGCCCCAATTCACATGTTTTTATGGCATAAATATCTCAACCCTACGGGTATAGCATCAGAATTTACCAAATCAGGTACTGCAATTTGATCCCAATAATATCTGCTTCCATTTCCTTTGCCTTAGTGGGTATTAACTGAGCTCAAAACAATACCAAAAACAGACCTCTGTATATATTTGGCATTATACCACTCTCATCAGATACAAAAAAAAAACTATTAGGAAAAATAATCAACAAGAAGATGCTTATGTTTAAGAGAAGCAAGTTTGGATAAACATTGTGCCCTCAGAAAGTTCACACATTACACATTTCCAGAATTCATACATAGCCAAGAGACCAGAACAAGCATGCTTTTCTTTCCAGTACCAAGTATGTTACGCAGTGGCATCTATAATATTTACACAATTTTAGAGGGGTAAATATGATATTGTGAATTTTAGAAGGGAACATATGTAATTTCAAGATTTTTGAGGGGTATATTGTTGGATCATAGTATCCAACGTTGAGCATATATGTGATATAGTTATGAATTGTGTACTGTCATGTATGCCGCCATAATTATTTCCCTATTTAAATGGATTGATCCCTATTTAAATAAATTATATAGGTAAGATATAAGGTTGGGCATTTGTGTCATTTTCTCTAAAAATATTTGCAACAGAATTTCTTTCCATCCGTTACACCCCAAATTGGGAGGGAAATCAATTCACCTCCGCCATAATTTTGTCAACCAAACACAATTCGAGAGAAATTTTTCTTTTATTTCCATTCCCTCCCTTCCTCTACTCTCCATCCAAGCAAGGTGCTAGATGAGATGTAATTGTTAGATCACTAAATGAGGTGTAATTGTTTGACCTCCCCAACATATACATGAAATTCCCCCAACAATGAAGCATGCACAAACTTGCAACCTACGATGCCATGGAATTTTATTTTTTTAAATGTTACAGATAAAAAAATCTGTTTTCTTTCTTTTGCCTTTCTCTTTCTTTTAATTTGCGCATACTTCAAGGAAAGGACTACATCAAACTTTACTTGCATCTCAAAAGACAAAGCTTGCTATGTTCTAGTGCTACAGGTAAGCTGTCTCCATTTTTGTATTGATTGACACTTCATCATCGGGCTTGGGCATAAAAAGAAAGGCAAGAGGAAAAGAAAATTAAAATAACACGAACAGATAATTTTGCATTAAAGGCAAAAAGATCATCATGTGCTATGAATCTTCCTTAAATTTAACAAAGAAAAAATAAAGGGAAAACCATGCGAGCCTTCCAATTTCTTCAAAATATTCAAATTAACAATGTTAAAGTTAAAAAATTGCGACTTTTACGGTTTTACCTCTACAAGCCACCAGAAAGCAATCAAAGGAACTGGTCCCTTGCTATAGAAGTTGGGAAGTGAAAAGGAGAACATAAGACGAGAAACAAACCACTAGCACGGGAGGTTTTCGTTTAGGAATTAAGAAATTAGCCGACGAAATGCACCAAAATAACAGTACAACACAGAGGTGGATGGATTGGGATCAGGTTTGCATCAAAATAGATGGAATATGAAGAGGAGAGGCGCAATGGGATGTGAAATTGATATAAAGGTTATGAGTTTCAAATGTTCGTCAATCCGTTGTAGTCTAGTTGGTTAGGATACTCGGCTCTCACCCGAGAGACCCGGGTTCAAGTCCCGGCAACGGAATTTTTTTACTTGCCCCCTTACATTTTTGTTATTTGGTTTTACACTTTTTCCTTTTTCCTTTTTTTTTTTTCTTTTCTTTCTTACATTCAAATTAAAGTAGTACGCGTCAGAATAACAATTTCTCTTTTATGTTAGGCTCTGCGCCATCTCTGTTCTACAGTTTATTTCAATCCATTTTCACATATTGATGGAAATTGAATAATTTTAGTTTTGCTTTTTTAATAAAGTTGAGAGACCAAGCTATGTAACTATTTTAATATCCACAAAAAAATTTCATTCAGATATTATTCACGACCTCCTTCCAAAAAACATTGAACATTATTTTTATCATTAGATTATTTGACCATTCATTTTTATTTTTCTTTTCTTTTCTAGAATGTGAAAACAGAACTTAGAAATCCAATTACACGATCGAGTAAATTCTTAGTACACTTCCTATATTTCATCCCATTTAGTTTCATAAACAGATGAAATCCGATTTTGAATATGTGCTTCTTTCTTTGGATAAAATTCTGATGGTTGAAGAAACTTAATTTTGTTTTGTTCGTTCTAAAATTACACAGGCAACATTTCTTTTTGTTTCACCCCATGACATATTCTTTGTTTTTTTTTGTGTGAGAGTTTGTAGTGTTCTCCTTGTAAAAAATTTTACGGTTGTCCTTTCTATTGTAGTCATTGATTTTTTATATCTGAATCTGAATCTGAATCATTGATCTAACAAAGGATTAAATAGTCAATATACAATAGCATATAATACAGAGAACATATTATCTTCCCGTTGATGCATTAACATTATTGCTAATTTGCAAAAGCAAGTAACTAATTATTCTTTAAATCTACATCTCATTAATTTCCACATTTAATAAAAAAGGGACACCAATACACCATAGAAAAATTTATATTTTTTAGTAATAAAAGGCTCATTACTTCCTCATTAAATTATGCGATAATGAAAATTGAATTTAGACTAGTTAACTACTAATTGAAATAAAAACTATACGTATATTTGTATTATATTTGAATATTTAGAGATAAATTCTCAAAAAGAACACTTCCGATAAGTTTTTCTATCTGCAAGTCCGCACAATTTGAATGTACAAAAGATACATCATAACATGAAAATTAAGAGTAAAATTAGGGTGTTCCTAAGTTCACAAGTTCCTTTGTGAACTCAACTCTAAAATCTATTGAATTGGCTTCAAACGACGAATTCAAACCGTTGAAATCCTTCTATCTTACGAGTGATGCGTTTACATGCAAAAAAATTTAAATTTTAAATAATATTTGTATAGAGTCAAGTGGTCAAAAGGCATTCAAAAAATGAATGCATTAAAATTAATTTATAAACATTCTAATTTTGATCACTTGACTTTATACTAAATTAATTCGAAACTTTAAAACTTTCACATGTAGACGCATCACTAGTAAGGTAGAAGGATTTCAATAGTTTGAATTTATCATTTGAAGTTAATTCAATAGATTTTAGAGTTGAGTACACAAAAAAGATTGGTGAACTTAAGAACACATCTAGTATAACTATGAAAATCAATATTACAAAATATTAACTTAATTATACTCATCAAATTCAGTCTAATATCTGATTAAAATTGTTATATTTGCGTCATAATTTGTGTCTCTGTTTAGATTTACGGAACGAATTTTATAATAAATTATTTGCAAAAAATATGATATGGATGGAACGGCTGCAACATCAGATACCCCCAGTCTGCCAGGAATCTGAATTCGTTGGCCAGTCCCCTTCTTAAACTACGTCCAAACTCCAAACTCCAAACATAACCATTTATGAGATCAATTGTTACATTTGGGCCGGGCCGGGCCGGCTCATAGAAGCGCCAAATCATCTGTCGGGCCATTTCTATCACATCTCGCGTCGCGTCACATCAATGACTTCGCCTGACCCACCTGCCGTGCATTCTCCCACTCCTCCCTCACTCCTCCTCTCCAGTAACCGTCACATCATCCAGTCATACACCCCACCCTCCTCCTTCAATCAACGGTCCATCTTCTCCCATCAGATCCCGATTGTTCGATCCAACGGCTCTCGACTCTCCCTCGGACCATCGCCGTCGCTTTCAATTTTATTCCCCCCTCGAGTTTTATATGTTTGTTCGCTTTTGCGTTGTAACCCTCAAAATATTTCCTTCTTGGCCCCTTTATATATTTTGAATCTGGACCATTTTTTCTATTTTTTTTTTTGTTTCCTCTGGCGTGTAATTAACTGTTTCTTGTTTCATCATTTTTTCATGTAATTAAAGAGCCATGTACTCTGTCTTTTAGGTTTAATTTGCTTACAAATTTGGATGTAGGCATATTTTGAAGTATTGGCAATGTCAACGTCGTACAATAACAAAATCAACTTTGCTTATTATTATAAAATAAATTTAATGTTATTAATTATCATAAATAAGTATAATGTAGAACTAAGGTGTTCTTAAGCTCATCAAGTCTCTTTGTGAGCTTAACTCAAAAACCTATTGGATTGACTTCAAACGACACATTTAAACTATTAAAAACGATCTACTTCATGAATGATGCGTTTACATGTCAAATTTTTAAATCTTTGAACTAATTTAGTATAAAATCAAGCAGTAAAAAAAGATAATTATAAGTTTATTTTAATGAGTTTATTTTTTATCATTTTTTGACCTCTTGACTTTATACTAAACTAGTTCGAAAAATTATAAATTTGACATTTAAATGCATTACTCGTGATCTTCAACGGTTTGGACGCGTTATTTAAAATCAATCCAATAAATTTTTGAATTAAACTCAATGTTACTTCTATTCACAGACACGTCGGACATGACAACTTTTTTTTTTTTTTTGTATTATAGCTTCATGCACATAACAGGAAAGTTTGCTTTTCCCAAAGGAAAGAATTAAATTATTCTCAGATCTCACTAGCTAAAGCCTAAAGTGTTAAACAGTACAGTACAACCACCATTACATTTCGAGGATACTGACACAATAAAATCATTTAAGAAGGTTGTCTGTGAAAAATAGCAACCTTTCTATTTCAGTATTTCTATTTGCGCCTATACTGCTCACGAAGAAGAACCATCGGGATCTCTGATTCAAAAACCATTAATGGAATCTCGAGGGATTATTAACTGAGCATGTCTTTCTTGACAATTTCCATTTTATCAATCCACAATTCACTGTCAGATCCTTTGATTTCTCGGTTCAAAAGCTCAGATCCGGTTCGACGCGTCTCCCCATCAGCCCTGAATTTCTCAATTCCTTCGTTTGATCGATAATCACCTCTCCAATGGTATAGTTCGCTCCTCTCATTCTTGAATTTGGCAATGTGGGTAGAGAAGTGAGTAAAGTTTGAGTCTTTTTGGTTGTTTTTAGTCTTTTCTGTAGAGATCTTGCACATTGTCTCTCTTCAGGCTTCCTTGAAACAGTGCTGAGTTATCACTGTAAGTTCACTTCCAACTACTACGTGCATTTCTCTCCCTTTCTCTCTATACTCACCATTCGTATTGCGTTTTTTTTTTTTTCCCATTTCTTTCTCAACCACCCAAATCTAAAAATAAAATAAAATAAACTAAATCTTCAACCGCCCAAAAAATAAAGAAAAGCAAGAAAAGAGAAGAAATTTCCTGAAAAGAATAAACCTGGACACACTGTTTATTTCAAGTCTTCCTTTTTTCATTTGAAATTATCACCTTCCAAAATTTTAGGGAAAAGAGATGTGGAAACAATTCCTGAACAAGCTTCCCCGCAAATCCTCTTCCTCAAAATCTGACCCGAATTCTGGGTCGGGTCTCGTTCGTTCCGTATCTGACCCTTCACACGGCCCCAATGGAGGAACTGCATGCGGGGCCCGCTCGTCAGCTAGCTCGGTCAAGCGCATGTCATCGGCTGTCTTCCCTTCTAGCCTGATTGCCGACATTGAACCCTTGGTCCTCTTCAAAGATGTGCCCAACTCAGAAAAAATATCCCTTTTCATCAGCAAAGTAGCCCTTTGCTGTGTTCAGTTCGATTTCACTGACCCAAACAAGAACTCCACAGAGAAAGACCTCAAAAGGCAAGCACTTCTTGACCTAACTGAGTTTGTCAGCTCGGGTGTGTGCACTTGGTTCACCGAACCCATGATTGCCGCTAGCTGTAAGATGTTTTCAATCAATCTGTTTCGGGTTTTCCCACCAAGTTATCGGGCTGGGTCGGGCTCAGGTTCAGGTGAGGCCGAAGAGGAAGAGCCCATGTTCGAGCCAGCCTGGCCCCACTTGCAGCTGGTCTATGATTTTCTATTAAAATTTATTGGGTCCCAATCACTTGATGCCAAGGTAGGAAAGAAGTACTTTGACCACTCCTTCATACTACGCCTTTTGGATTTATTTGAATCGGAGGACCCTAGAGAGAGAGATTGTTTAAAAGCAATATTACATAGAATTTATGGTAAGTTCATGGTGCACCGGCCATTCATTCGCAAATCGGTTAGTAACATCTTTTACCGGTTTGTGTTCGAGACCGAGCGGCACAATGGCATAGCCGAGCTTCTAGAAGTTTTTGGTAGTGTAGTTAGTGGTTTCGCTCTTCCATTAAAGGAGGAACACAAGATTTTTCTGTTGCGGGTTCTGATCCCATTGCATAAGCCAAAGGGTTTGGGGCTTTATTTGCAACAGGTAACTTATTGTGTGTCCCAGTATGTGGAGAAAGAGCCTAAATTGGCCGGCTTGATTATTTTGGGGTTGTTGAGGTATTGGCCGGTGACAAGCAGTCAAAAGGAGGTGATGTTTCTGAGTGAACTGGAGGAGATTTTGGAGGCAACAAGCATGGTCGAGTTTCAGAAATGCATGGTCCCGCTTTTCAGAAGGATTGCATGTTGCCTTAACAGCTACCACTTTCAGGTGCAAACTTCTTTTGTATTTACATGACGTTCTTTTTGCTCAAGTAACAGCTACCTGGTTTATTTTAAATTTTTCATATTGTAACCCTGGCCAGAAGACATCATGTAATAGAACTGGTATGGTGTAGAACCAGATGGTGCACTGGTCTGGTCCAGTGCCAGTTAGTACTGATAGACATGTATCTGTGTTTTTGCATAGAGGTATATACCATCAAATTGCGGGGCAGTCTAATTAAGTATTCCTTTGAATGAAGTAGTGAATCATTGTATGACATGCAACGCTTGAATCAATAAATTCTTAAAATGTTTCATTTAATTTCTATTATATACATGTCAAACTTTTTATGGTTAGTTTGGAGAATGAAATTATTTACTGAGTTGCTTATTTTCCTTCATTTACAATGATTTGCTATATATGCAATGCTCCAATTTGCCCTAAAAAAATCAGCAAATTCTGACAACTAACTTGTAATACTGTAGTGTTCTACATAAGGCCTCTTTCTTTATTATTTTCTTAATGATGGAAATGAATATATGGTAAGTGGGTGCAAATAGAAGCCCTAAGTACATAAATGAAGAAAAACCTAATCAGAACTCTCCTTCCGTAGATTGTGAAATTTCATCATTCATCATTTCTCAATTTAGTAAAAGAGTTCTATACTTCATATATATGAAGTCAGTGTTAATAAACAGAAGTTTCTGTCTTCTGTGATATATATTCCAACCTTTAATAATACTTCCCTCTCTTTCATTTCTGACTTGAAATATAAATGCAAATACTCTTTTTCAGGTTGCCGAGCGTACACTATTCATGTTCAACAACGACCACATACTTCGTCTAGTGGCGCAAAATCGACAAACTCTAATCCCATTACTCTTCCCTTCCCTAGAGAGAAATGCCCGGGACCACTGGAATCAGGCGGTATTGAACCTCACCATAAATGTAAGAAAGATGCTCTCTGAAATGGACGAGGAGCTGTTCAGCGAGTGCCAAGCAAAGTTCAAGGAAGAGGAAGAGAGGAGAACCGAGTTCGAAGAAAAGCGGAGGTTGGCATGGAACCGGCTGGAATCGGCCGCTGCCTATCAGCCGGTGACTGGCAAAACAGCTGTCCTGGTTGGCCTCAGTTGAGCTTAGAAAAATAAGTTCTAGTTGTGTATCTTTTTTTTTTTTTTTTTAAGGATAGGTTTTTTCTTTTTTATCTCTTTATTTCCTTTCTGTTTATTGTATTAGAAGGAATCATTCGTTTATGTTGCCCTTTTGGTAATTTCAGTGGTATCAGCATGGTATGATATGCTGTAACTATGTGTTGGGGTAACCCTTGACCTTACTGTAGTAAGGTGTAACATGAGTGTTAGCCTTGAGATTTATTCTCACTGCTTCAAAATTTCGTGCGCTCTTTAAAATATTATGGGTAGGTAAGCATGACATGATAGTAGGTCAAATTAAATTAATTTTAGGTACTGAAGTTGAAGCACCAACAATATTGATTTGAACATACGACTGGTGATAGTGAAATGTTGTATGCATGACTGATAACTGGTACAATGCTTTTAGCGCGGCTTAAAGCGTGAAGGCTTGTTATGCAGTAATGCAGGTACTTTTTAGTATGAGGAAAATTGTACAATTTGTACTTGTATGATTTCTATTTTTTCTAGATGTTTAAGCTGAAAAATTAATATTTATACCTGAAAATGTCAGTGTCATGCCCTCGAAACCTCTGGTTAATGTTTTAGTAGTAGTTCAACAGCCACTGGGCACGAAATAGGCCTGGCTCGCCACCAGAAGAGATCACATATTTACATGAGAAGAGAGTGCAGTCACAATGGCAAAACACAGATATTAATTAATTAGTTGGCTATAAAGTTTACGTAGTGGAAGTCCTTGGAAAGATGGGGGAATGTTACATGTATTATGCAGGAGTTGAGCTAGTGCTCAGGAGTCGGGGGCGTAGAATAGGAGAGAGTATTTTCGTCGAAGTAAAAAAATAAATTATTCCGTTGCCGGGACTTGAACCCGGGTCTCTCGGGTGAGAGCCGAGTATCCTAACCAACTAGACTACAACGGATTTCTGGTAGAATGTAACTCACTTAACTCACTTAACTTTATAGCTTTATAATAAGTAATAATTTACATTTTCTTTTTTCGAGCGCCAGTAAATTAGTTGTGGACTATGTTTAGCCGTTTAGGCCAGCTGCCTCTATGACAATGAGCATGGATTCTGCTCGTGTCACTCTGAACCCTTGTTTGGTTATGGAATAAGAGTAGGGTTAAAATTTCCGTTGTTTTGGTGCTCAAATCACGCCTCATATTTTCATCTCCGTTTTAAAAATCTAAATAATTCATTCAAACTGCTCAACATGATCTTCATTTTAAAATGTACTTGAAGGCCAAAGTTTATAATTTTTTTGAATTTTTTACTATTTTTAAATATGTACGAATTTTTTTTTTTTTTAATTCTGGAGAATCCAAAAACAATGACTGTGTACCTACATGGAAAATTAGCAAAACAATAGTAAAAAATATAAAATTTGGTTTGCAATCACATTTTAATATGGAGATCATATTGAGTTATTTAAATCGATTGTTTGATCTATGAAAATAAGAATGTGAGTCATGATTAGGACAAAAAAACAATGCTGCATTTTAATCACGAGTCGCCAGTGAGAATTCAAAAAAAAGAGAAAAAAAAATCATCAGTTAATCAATTACCCGCGACAGTTGAAAGCAAGAGAGAATTGTATTGATTTCCAGAAGCGTGTACCCAGGGTTGTTAGATTCTACGCAGATGTTGTATATTACACGGATACTTCAGTGTGTTTTGAACCTCAAAATCTGAAATTTTATCCGGCATTTGCAGTAATTTTTGTTTTTTGTGGTAAAAGTGGGAGTAACCCACCGAAATCATAGATGTGTTACCTCTGCAGTAAATTTTAATTCTAGTTCATAGATGTGTTATCCTTGCAGTAAATTTTAATTCTTAGTTCTAACAAACTGCCGTAAGTTTCCTTGTTAAGAAATAGAAAGACAATACTCTTTAACTTTTTTTCATTTTCTTCTTCTTTTTCTTCTATAGTTGTGTTACCTTTTGCCTCTCCACTGTTTAATGAACAGTATTTACAAAGAGAACTACGTAAATTTATTAAACATGAAAAAGGCCCACAAAAAAAAAGAGAAGAAGATGAAGAAGAGATGGAAGAAGAAGAAGAAGAAAATGAACAAAGGAGATGCAACCGAATGTCGCTCGCATGATCAAGTTAGGTGACCTAGATACATTTGCATTTTGTCCTCATTCTGTGAGCCAAAGCTTGCTATCTTTGCTCTACATTAACCTAAGAGGCACATAAGGATGATAGTCAACCATTGATACATCAGGAGAAATAAAAAACTATTTATCAATATATATATCATACCAGCAACATATCATAGATAAGTGTAATGGAAAACAAATAGTCAATTAATTGTTGAGAAATAGAAATGTGCTTTTTGTCCTATATCCAAATTAAACTAAAATCAAGCTAAGTGAGTTTTCACACATTAGGTGCCAAATTAGCATGATATTGCAATAAGTGCCGGAACCAACATGCAAATCTCAGGGCAAGACAATTTTAATTAGAAGGATTGGCAGATAACCAATACATACTGGCATTAATTGCAAGCATAAGCAAATTTGCTAAAGAGAATTGTGTGTACTTGCAAAAAGCCCCACAAGGCGTAAACAACCCTTGGCATTTCCTAAAATGGTACCAATCAATTACCTTAGATGGGATTTCTCGCTTCGTCAATATCAATCACTGCAAGCATTTCTGGCTTCGACCCGTTAGGTCCCTCAGCATACAATGTAGGGAGATATGCCTTGTATGCTGGCAAATACCTAGATACAAAATCCAGAACCTACGAAATCCCAAACCAATAAGTAAAACTAAAGCATCACTCAAAAAATTGCAAACTGTCTTGTGCTGTTGGATTTGTCCATACAGGAAAATATTCCTTGCTGGTTGAGCCGTTGTATATAGGTTCTTTTATAGGGATTTCAATAGATCAGGTATGATAGCATATCATAGAGTTTTGTACTTTTTATTAGGATAATAGCTTATAAGAAGCATATGACAAATTGTACTATGCAAGCATACTGTTATCTTGAATGTTTATGCATGTGATAGTTTGTATACATGAAGAATATTAATTACTTAGAACATACTATGTCCAGGTTTTATAGGGTTGGACCTAAAACTACCGAGTTTTTCACCTTCCTCGAAAACAAGATAAAAAATATGAGTTGGAATAAAGCACGATGGATCATATCAGAATCGACATCCCTAGATTCGGAATGTCCAGGTAGAACAGTAATATCAGGTAGACAAGGACTAATGTGGGAGTATCGGCTTCGGTTTGTTCGCTTTTTAACCGAACTGGAAAATTTCGGTTTAAACAAATCGGTTGTTTGGTTTAAATGGATTGGCTCGGTTTAGATTTCTCAAAACCGACTAAACCGAACCGACCGATTTATAATGTTTCGACTTTGAAAATGGATCGGTTCAGTTTTGATATGTGTATTCTTGCTTAAAACTTCAGTTTTTGTGTATGAGAATGTATACGTTTTGTTATAATGGTACCAATAGTTGTGCTATATGTAATTTACCGATCTTGAGATGATTCCCATGATCACAGGCCTTACTTCGGTTTGAACCAAACAAACCGAAAATTACTTCGGTTTGTTTGGTTCGGTTCTATTTCTTAAAACCGAAAAACAAGTTTGGTTTTGACTATTTTACTTTGGTTTCGACCGAACCAACCGTTTGAACACCCCTATCGGCTTCTACATCAATAAGTAATACTGAAGTTAATTCAAGTACAGTAAACTTGTAACAGTTCAAAAGATTGTACCTCTTCATCAGACATGCCTGGTTTCCCATCATTTCTCATTGCTACCTCAGCCTAACAACGCCAAAGAAATGATAAATAAAGTGAAAGGAGCAGATAAAATATTGTTGGCATATTATATGGTAATTGTTTTTATTCTACAAAAAATCACAATCAATCCTCATTATTTAAAAAATAAATACGGCAAATTTTTTAACCCGAGTTTGCAAGCATTAGGCCTAGTTTGAAATTTTTCCTCAATTGGTCATTAAGTGTGCAGTTCAATAGTATACAAGCAATTATAACCACTGATATTATAAAAGGCTTAAAAATAGGTCAAACTAGTATTGTCTCATCTGGTACATACCCCCAATCTCCACTCATATACGCAGCTAGGATCTTTAATCTTGATCACAAGCCATGCATCAATGAACTTGTCCCATGCATCATAATATGCCTCAAGGTTCTTGTTTACCAATTCAAGCTGGAGAAATCAAGGAGAAAATCAGAGGCCGAACAGAACCAAAACTTTTCAATTACTAACACACTAGAACAGCATGCGCCAAATCATATTACCAAGGATTTCAATTTTGGCACAGTAGCTTTGGGAACAATATAAAGCTAAAAAATCAAGGAAAAGGAGATACATTGAGGTTATCTTGTTGTCAACCAGTATCTACCAAAATTGCAGCAGGATGATAAGGGTGCCAGGTAAGACCAATATATGGAAATGCCATATATCAGCATTCAGTATTATAATTTGATTCTTTCAATGCAGATAGAGAGTCACAAAGGAGGAATAAGTTAAATTGGCAACCTGAGGATCAACAGCTTTGACAACTTCATTGGGAAGAGGTTTAAACCCTAGCATCCAACCCTCAAATAAGACAACCTAAATCAATCACCAGTGAAGATAAAATTTGGATTAATGCATACTAAACAAACAAGAGGGTTCTTTTTTCTTATAATTTGGAAACTATTAGTGTGCCTATAAATAATACCCACTATTTATCGCACCTGCAACTAAAACGTTATGCTCCACTACCAGTAGTTTCAAAACCATGGTTACGTCAAGCAAAAATGACACACAGATAAAAACCATGGTTAGGTCAAAACTTACTGCTAGAAGTTATTTTATTGACACACAGAAATTTCCTTCTAACCAATTTATACAAACTAGCTATCTCAATATCTAAAACTTTTGGCTTAGTTTCAGTTCAATTGGGAGGAAATACTAACAAGGAAAAATAGTTTTTGGCTGCAAATCTCACAAATGATATGGGTAAGACGTGTTATTTTCAAATACACAAATAGTAATGGGTCAATTTGCAAAACTGCCTAAATAATTTGTTTAATTTTAATAATTCAAATTTAACTGTCCTAAAAACAATTGAGAGCTGTTGCTATATGAAAAATGGTGAGTATTATTGCAAAACAACAGATTAGTGCACATAGTTAGCGTGAAAATACACAAAATGGAAGTACTTAAAGTTTTAGTTTATATGAAATTGTATCACCTCAACTGGACCTTCAATGTCTGGCCATGTAGAAGGGTCTGCTCTGTCACCTCTTCCTCCAAAGGCAGACTACACAATAAATGCATAAAGTACAAAATTCAAAGAAACAAACCATACTCAAAGTACATGAAAATTAACTTTTGTTATCATATTGAAAAATTATCAGAAAATTAAAGTCAGATTGAACATAAGGTTGATTTTGTCACAGTGCACACCTTATCATACCTTGGAAGCTTCATCTTCATACCTAAACATTAGAAATCACAGTTTCAACTTCAATATAATTTTGTCTCGGTTGAGAAAGAGGGAAAAAAAGAAAGCAAATGTTGCCTCCATCATATGCAACACTTCGAAAATTGGAAAACAAATATAAAAAGGAATTTTCTTTTGATTGTCTTTTTGCTTCTTTTTAGTTACGGATAAGAAGAAAAGACGTTGAAATTGGAAGGGATAAGGAATAGTACCTTTTTTTGTCATTTTGCGTAGTGAAGTCAGAGTCTCAATTGAAAATTGCAAGTCATGGCTCCCAGCATTTCCACGAAACTACGTAGTTTAAGATATAATATTTATAAATTTTTTTCTTCCATGATTAACTTCAGAGTGGTTAGCTGTAAGTTCGCTTCCCTTCATACCTCTAGAAGCGCATTTCCAGGATGTTGACTCCTTAGCTTAGCCTGCATTTCAATCCAACTCAGAGAGGGAGAGAGTTACATAAATGAGAAGCAAAGGAAATATCTTTTAACAACAAAACTAGGCTGACAGACCAATGCCGAAACTTTACAGATATGCCTCTTCTGAAAGAGTATATACATTTTCTTGATGTCATGCAGGGGCGAAACCATAAATTTGAGATTGGGGAGGCTGGATGAATATGTGTCATGTAATTTCATTTTATGAGGGAGGCTACTAATAATAATTTTTATAGAAATTAAAAATTATAAAGGACAAAAATGAAATTTTTTAATTCATAGGGGGCTTAGCCCCCTTTCCCAATACCTACTTCCGCCTCTGGTCATGTACTCTAACAATGTTTTATACTTTTAGTATATACCTCTGTTGACTGGCTTAGAGTTTCGGCAATGCTTAGTAATGCTTTAACATAAAAAAAAGGTTGAAATTCATCACCTGCTCATCAGCTGTGAGGTAAAAATCATCAATTGATAAGGTCGCGGCATTCCTAGAAGATAAATCATGCAATTTAAAATTAATAGCAGATATAATGAAAAAAATGATTTAACACAAACAATTAAAACTCACCTACCACAGCTCCGAAAAAGATACTCAAGTGCAAAAACAAGGGTTGTTTTCCCACTTCCTTGAGGAGCACTCACACCTATCTACAGTGAAGAAAAAAATCTTTTGTTAATATTAAAAGAAAAAGAAGAGGACGCAAACTACAAAGAAGGAAATTGCTTACAGGTTTTTTATACCAAGTTGCATGGCTAAAATTTGAAAAGGTTTCCAAGTTTTACTCTGTAAACAACTACAAGCAAGGAGAATGACTGTACTTTCTGGTACTAGTACATGTCAGTATTTGATCCAAACTGGCACTTGTTCACGCCTAAATTTATTTTTGAAAAGCCAATAAATTTTGCAGAAAATAGCAGATTAACTTACCACTAAAGGCGGTATCTCATCTCCTTCTTTAAATGAGGACTTATGATTCAACAGCAGGTTTTCACACCAAATAAAAACTGGTACATAATAATGGTATATCCTGGCCTTCTCAGGTATAGACAGATTAAATTCCTGTAACTGGAACAGCCGGCATAACTGGGACCCACACCTGAGCCAACTATCTATGGACTCAGCCACCTTGTCAGAGTCAAACCCTAGCTTCGGTATCAAGGGCCCGCTCAATATAAATTCGAATAGATCACCTACAGATGAGATGAGGGCAGGGGAGGAAGGAGCAGTTGAGTGCACCGGAACCATTGGGTGCCTCTTGCTCCCTAAAATGCCTAAACCATCATGAGTGATCCATTAGCATTAAATTCCAAATTCTATGATATATTCTAATTGTTGAGGCACACAAAAATTTTCAAACTGAGAAATTATAATCACATATAAAATCATTGAACCAAGAAACATTCCTGCAAGGCTGCAATAGTTCACTTTAAACAAATTATATTTACCTGAGTGGATTCGAGAAATGGTGGCAGGGGGGATAGAAAGGCGAGAAGAGAGAGCGAGGGGAGGAGAGAGGGGAGTGGAGCAGGAAGGGGAAGGAATGAGGCATGGCGATAGGTGAGAAAGTGTAGTTAAAGTTCTCATCTTTTTAATATTTTATTGGTTTTCTCTATCTACTCCTATGGCGAGCGGAGAGAGAGAGGAGAGAGGCTTAGCTGGGGGAAGAGGGAAGAGAGAGAGAGTGACACGTGGCTTCCCGCGTCTTTAGCGAACACAAAGCATTTGTTTCTAATCGTCTGGACTCTGGATAGAGAGATTGGGTATGCTTGATACTGTTTTTTCCTTTAATTTCTTAATTATTTTTTGAAAAAATATTTTTCTATAACCCCTCAGAAACCTCGATTATTATACAAACCACCCGGAAATAGACATTTTGAAAGACAAATTCTTTCTATACCCTCACAGAAAGCTACATATATTATACATGCCAATAGAATAAAGAAACAGAAAAGAAAGCATTCAGTACTAGTGCTAAAAGTTCTAGATAAAAACTACAGTTCTATTTTATCCATTAAAACCTAATTTATTACGGAAGCATTAACCCTAAAAAAATTCCGAATTTAAAATTTTGTTTTAATTATATAAACTTTGGAGGGGTGGAACGTGGAAATGCAAATAGAGTCTTTTGACTTTGGGACCTCTTCGTTTGATTACAATAAACGCTAAACAGAATCAACAACCGCAGGCTTACTTGGAAAACGCACTTTAAATTATAAAATTAGATGAAGTTTGAGTTGGACTTGCATTTGAACTCCAAGCGTGAGAGCATACCTCGGGAACAATAATGAAACAGGGTCAATATTTTATTCAAAATGTTTTTTGTTTCACATATTAATTAGAGAACATATATTTATAATTAATTAAAGAGTTAAATAGCGAATAGAAAATCATAGGGGTAAAAAATATGTCAGAGCGAATAAAAGAATTAACAGTATTTTTGCGGATGTTATCGGTTCATATTACATACGATTTTTTTAATAATTATTTAAGAAGTTTTAAAGTCTAAATATTAGAAAGAAAAATAAGATGAACAAAATAATTTTTTTTGATGCCGAGTGTAACAATTGTCGACTTATCCTACAACGAAAAGTGTGCATTAGTAGCTTAGTACTCGAGCAACCACTTGATAAACATTCTTTAGTTATGTAAGTAATATTTGCCTCAAAAACATTAAATTGTAATTAAAATATAAGTACATGATCTGAACAAGCTAACCAAATTAGAAAAAATGAAACATGATCTATCTAAACATTCTAGACAAGTTTAAATGTTTAATTCATATCCCTCAAAGAATGATGATGATGATGATGATGGAGAAGTCATGAACGCAAAATAATATGAATTCATATCACCTGAGGTAACAAAATAGTTATGTTTAGATCCACAACGTCAGATTAAAATCCGCACGAATATTAAAGGAACCCGTGCATTTTACCTCGGACCGAATTGATTCAGATTCTGATCGAACAATTCAGATCTAAATATATATATTTTGTTGCCTGAGACACGGACGGACGCAAGATTTCTGTCAGGGAGGGGCATAAATCAGGTTAAAATAGTTTATTAGGTTCAAACTCATTAACTAATTGGATACTAGATAAAAAAACAATAAAAATAGTATAGTTGACATAATAAAAAATAACAAAATAATATCATTGTATATATTAAAAGACAACAAAGTTGATCCGGATCCATAAATTTCTATAAAATTTCTATATAAACAACAAAGTTTCTTATTAACAGTGCTTTTGAACTGGTTTGACGGACTTTTCAATTCCAAAGAGAGGCAAAACAATTTCAAGAGAGGCAAAAGTGATACCGGACCCGTAACTTTCCACTTAATTTCAAAATTCAGAGAAAAACAGCTACCCCTCTGGCTATGTGTGGATCCACCCTTGGCCTCAATGATATCTGCTCTGAAGCTGCTAAAGGGAAGATGCCAGATGATTGAGAAAACCAGGTGACACTGGTAAGAAGCTATCGTCCTGCGTGTTGAGAGCAACGGATTTTTTTTATCTAATTGATCAAAGCAATCGTGCAGAACTCTGTTTTCTCTATTCTTTTTTAGAATTTTAGAATTGTAAGCTAAGGTTTAAATAATAAATAATTTGACCCATTTGTTAAAGATCGATTTTTAGTAGTCAAGCCTGGATAACTTCATAGAGCTCATAAACTTTGCAAGTAAATCATCAAAAAGTTCAGTTCTGGGAAAAGAAAACGGAAAATAACTTGTTCCATAGGTGCAAAACATTGTACAAAATTTTGGTACAAACATAGAATACAACAACAAATGAACTTGAAAGCATACAGTTCAGTAGATGATCTAGTCTAACAACACTCCTATAGCATAAACAAAATTATAAGTTACACATTACATTTCTGTATGTGAGAATAAATATTTTATCAGTTTGTGGTTTGGTACGCCGTATCAGCCAAGGAGGTATCCATGTCATTCAAACCGAGCTCCTCATTTTGCTCCCAAGTTCTTTCATACTCCTCAACTGCCACAACAGAAACACAAAAATTAAGACATAAATTATTAATCAAAACCCATCTTTATAATTTATGTTACCCAGATTACATTGGTATTTTTACAGTGTACAGATCAGGCAAATATCAAACCTGATCAGGATTACCAGCTACTGGTCTAAACCTACCAATCTGATCCAAAAATGGGCAAACAAGAACCTGAACAAAGAGCATAACCAGTTCAGCACTAACTATAACTCATTGGAAACTCCCACTTGGTTTGAAGCAAGAAAGAAAAATGACCGGAACCCAGAACCATTAAATGGTCCCAAATCCAATGTATAGAAAGGGAGTAACATGAGGTATTTGGTTATCACTGAGAACATGAATGACTCTTGTGTGTCCATGTGCACGTGTGTGTTTTTGTGTGGAGAAAGGAAGGGAGAGGCAAAACGAGCATACTTGTTAATTGCTTGTCATCTTCAATAGCATCGGTAGCAGGAGAAACAAAAGATGCAGCCAATGCATCATCTATAATTAGAGTCCATTCGTCCTCCAGACTTAATAGCTATGCCACAGAAATAAGCAAATTAATAAACAAATCACTATCTGAAAATAAATATCCCGCAATGCCTGGAAAAATAAATTTGACGATGGAATTTGTTTTTCCTGACTCGGCTGCAAGACATACCTGAGATAACCTCAGTTTAAAATCAGTCCACTTTTTCTTCTTCCATTCGTCAGAACTATCACCCAAGCTAAATCCATGAATTCTCTCCAAGCCTGTATGCATTTTGCTAAAATCAGTTTCAACTCATAATTGAAGTACTACATTTGAAACATAATAAGAAGGGAAAACTCTGACATACTTTCACATATATTAGTAATCAAGCCTTCGACTGTGGTAACAAGCCCGCCTAAGGTGCCACTAGTTAGCTCCAGTTCTAGCTCCGGAACCTTTACACTAGCTGAATCAGACTGCAAAAATGAATAAACAACAAGACAAGTTACTTTAAAATGAATAAACAACAAGACAAGTAAATCATACTCTAAATTATAATTTAATCAATAGAACCAAATAAGTTACTTCAATTTGCAAATGAACAGTATCTAACATTTGTGACTAACACCCCAATTTTTCCAGTTAATACGCAAAAAACTTAGCCAGGTTACTCCGGGTTATCTCAAGGTTAGTATATAGTTGCTGATGTTACTTCCAAATGCAAATAGCTGGAATTTTGCAAAATCCCAGAGTAGTCGGTATTAATTAAGAAAAAACTAATACCTTTATAACATCACGGCAAAGATCTCTTAAATTTTTCACTTGCAAAGTTATCCTTTTCCCTTTTGGAGGGATTTCACCACCTGCCTTGAGCTGTTTATGAATAGACAGTTAAATAAGGGTATATGAAGAAATCAAAACTCCTATGAACTAAAAGCATGATAAGTACCTCAGAGCTACGGTAGCCACAGATGTCACAACTTGATGCCATTACAATCACCTCCCGGAAATAAGGAATTTCTATTTACTAGTTAAGATTTGACAAACCATTATGGGCACTAGAATTATTGAACAGCAAATAAAGCAAGCATTGCTCATAATGCATTCACTTAAGAGAAGGCAAAAAGGATACTGGTAGCAAAAAACCTCGTAACAGTTTTAACTCCACAAGCACCACAAGTTGTAGGCAAAGTATCAACCTACAAAAACAAAAGGGAATAAATTTAGATAAAAGCATATAGTTCAAAACTTGTATACACACCCATTGACTTCATAAAATCACAAGTAAACAACAGAAGAAATAAATTACTTGCCAGATAACACGACAAATGGAAGTGCCAATTTTGGTTTGAAGAACAGCGGGTTGATTTTTTTATTTTTTATTTTACAGGTATATCGAAATCATCTTTATAGAGGAATATATGGTAGTATGAGTTTTTGGCACATATTAATTTAAGTGAAGTATACAATTCATCAGATATAAACAAATTAAATTTCAAATTCACACAATGTGCAAAATTGTAGCTCTTACCTCTTCAGGGGCCGAATATCTACACAAGGCCGCTGCGACCTCATCAGGATTACATTGAGCAATTGCACGACGACCTGCAACCGATCCCACTGACCCATGAGGCACAGCATCTGACATCAAGTTATTCTCTTCTGGTGCAGGTTCTTCAGCTGCAGTTGGTTCAGAAAGAAAACCTAAGGCGGCTGTTTGCTCAGGTGTTCTTTCATAAAATCTGATGGATAGCAATGGGTCTGGTGAAGGAGCGTATCTGCAATTGTCAAAAAATTTAAAATAACAGACATGTACCTTTAATTTTAATTCAAATTTCACCCTAGCTTTTAGGTTTTGTGCTGCACAATTTTGGGGGCTTAAACTATAATTTCATTCCAAATTGGGATCCAACAAAATATTCCTGACATAACAAATTTGCAATTGCATGCAATAAAGAGATACCCTTATGTTTGGAACTTACATCCGACTCTCTTGACAGTGTGCGAAGTATGCACCCCTTCAATGAATATAATGATAAGGTATATACTACCAAATGTTGACAAATTTACACCAATTTACTATAGGTTGACATTTCCATAATCCATGAAGTTATATAAAGAGATATCAACCATTTTTGTAAAGCCAAGATGAAAGTTCAGGCGCTAGTCACTCATTTTCTCATTGACTAGTGATTAAACCGTCAATTTCCATTGCAACAAAAATACAATGTAATACTGGGTGTTACTTGGAAGTTGAAATTTGAAAAAATGAGACATGTTGGGTATCTTTTGCAACTACTTGGTGTAATTTTGTTGAAGGACAAAAAAATCTAGAATATGATTAAATACTAAATACTCCTGATGCTAAATTTTGAAGTGGAAAGTCTATTTGGTATTGGTACGAGCCACTATGGTGATCCTTCTCTTGATAAACAATCAAACAACTATAATTAATGTATCGGTGGAGAAAAGAATAAGCTAAGACTAAAATACTCACGGGTTCTCAACGTAGCTATTACCAGCCGGGTCATCAAGGACAAAAGTGAAAGTCGAATCTCCTGACAAAAGGGATCTCAATTTTTCTAAAAACTGATCTATTGCAGCAGCCTTTTCAGGATCAATTTTCTACAAAAGAGAAACGAAAATAACAAAAAGTTAAATACAAAATGTATATAATAGCCAAATTGAATTGAAACAGAGATTGATATTATCTGCAATGCACCTTTCTTTCATCTTGGAGAGCCTGTAACCCATCCAAAGCTCGGACTATAATACCTTCAACCTATATAATATTTAGATATGAATAATGCAGAAAAAATAATAATTAATAAATGAACTGTAAAGGAAAAAAGGTCAAAGAATAAGTAACTAGCTGAGGCAACTAGTCTCATAGTAAAGGAACTACCGTAGAAAGTGATCCACGTTGAGCTTCAGGCGGGATCTCAAAATCCAATTCAGGAATCTGAAAGATTCAGAAAAACAAATTAACAAGTGAAATTAAAGACGTTAAAAAAAGTTCAATGCTAGCATATGATTTATCATAAAGGTAGCATGAACATATTTCTGATTAGCAACCATAATGATCCAACAAACTAGATAAAATTAATGAACATCGAGTTTATGCTTCAAGCATGGCATAAACATTTTACCTTGATAGTTGCAGAGTCAGATTTAACGACTTGGCGATTCAATATCTGCAACAAAAATTCCATATTAAGTAACAGTATTAGAAACAAAAACGGAACTAATGTCTTATAGTAGCAATATGCAAATTTTAGTGAATTTTAGCCTATGGGCAATTTGGGACCAAAAAAAAAAATGCAAATTTTAGTGTATTACTGATGAAACTCTTCAAGGAAAATTAAAGCACAAATGCAATTTTTTGACATTTATTGATCAAACTCCCAGAGAAGGAGAATTGAAGCACACCTCAGTGCGTCCAGATGGAACCTCCAGTCGATAGTGGCAACCTTTAGACTGGAGCTGGCCGGCAAATTGAACCTCACTATTTCTATTGAATTAAAAGAAAATTCATTATAGTCAGCACATACTGCGGCTACAAATCAATCAAACCAAAGTTGTATGTTACTTATCCAACATCAACAAATGCAGATGTAAATTACCTCTCATAGCAGTGCGGGCATTCAAATGCCATTAGCACGACCTACATATAAGATAATAACACTTATACTAAAATATACAAAGAACTAAATCAAATCAAATGAAATAAAAGGAGGGGAGGGGTCTATTTGCCTTGTGCAGACCAATTCCAACAACTGAAGAAATTACTAGAAATTTTGAACCTCATAAGAGCATAATTTGAAAAAAGTTAGCAAGTACTTACCTCTCTGAAATGCGGTATTCGAGTTAGAAGAAGCCTCGTTATGCCCTGCAACAACATTAAACCAAACAAAAACACCAATTATTGAAGCCACACTTTCTGAGATTATTACACAATAACAGTAGCTAAGCTGATACAGATAAAAGAAGCAAATTATAGATTACATACATTCTCACCACAGCGCATGCAGAGAGACTCGATCTGATGGAGCGGTGTCACCGAGGTATCATCCTCTGCCCCCACACCCTCTACCACCGATCTGATGTCTGCTAGCTGACCATTGCTCTCCATATGTAGTTTAGTTTCTGAATTAACGGGTTTCGGGTTGTCTTTTTCTCAGAAGGGAAGTCACGATTGCACTGTCTCGTACGAGAGGGATGTTGGGACCAGTGGCGGGGGCGCTTGAACTAGACAACAATGGTACTTTGATATTAAATAACTGTTGTTGGCACTACTATTACTAACATTATATGTGATGGATAGAACAAAAGGTTCAGTATTCAAATAGGAGCATAGGTAGGATTTGACCTATCTATGTGTCAAAGTTGCAGTAAGGAGCCAATCTGATTCCATAAATCTAACCTGTATTATTAACTTCCTAAAGTTATGGTGTTTGCAAAAATAGAAAAGACAACAAAAAATTTAGTTTTTAGGTTCCAATTTTTCTGACAAAATAAGACAAACCCTAAACCCTAAATCGAGTGATATAACAATTATCATTAAAGAGAACAAGTATTTTTTTCAGCAGAAAAATCAACAAAAACCCAAATGGAGCGACAAAAGAGAGAGAGAGGTAGCAACAAACAATAGTACCTTACTTGAGAGAGAGAGAGCGCGCGCGCAATGCAGAGAATTGAAAATCGCAGGACGGTTGAACAGACGTCGCACGGCGTACAAGAGATGACAAACAGAGGAGAAGATGCGATATATGCGATATTTGCGAAGAGAGGAGAGAGATGCAGAAGCTTCCGGAGACGAAGGGGTGCGGCCGTAGAAGATTGCCGTTGGTGAAGGGTCCCAGTTGTAAGCCTCACTGTAAAAACTTGTGATATAAGAATAGATAACCTATCTCTCTGGAAGAGAAATGTCTCGAAGCGTCTAATTCTGCTGTGCAGTGCCGCATTGGGCCGAATAGATTGGGCTGCTTGTTTAAGATATAACTAAGTGGCCATATCATTTCTCGGACCAAAAATAACCAACGGAACCAGCCGTTGCACAAATCGACTAGAGTTTAATCGACACATAATGGTTTTTATTTTGGGGAGGGTTATTACTCAGGTATCATATCTGGTTTATTGTCCAGTTTAATCCGTGTTATAAATTTAAATCAGTCGCACGAATTTCAATACGAATGGAACAGTTCGGACCGAATTTAGTCTTCACGAGGCAAATTAAATCAGATCGCTGTCGCCAAAGGCAGGAAAACTCGGATCTAACTCGATTTCTAGATTGTAATGGAAGATCAGGTTACCTCGAGCCGATCTCCGATTAGAGAAACGGAATTGAGAGAGAGCAGTTTCGATCGGATCGAAATCAAAATTTTCAATTGAGATAGCACCTGAACAAATCTGGGGAAGCTTGGAAAAGAAAGAAAGAGGTGGTACGAAAAGTAAACCTTGAGGCTTTATTAGGATAGTTGCGAAAGCCTCGTGCAACGCCTCCGCACAGCCAGAGAGAAAAATATAGGTGGGGGAAGATCTGATCGGGACAAGTATCCTCTGTAGTATCGCACAAGTGGGCCCACTACTTTACGGTCCAGATTAACTAAAAAACGGTGCCTATTCGAGATTCGGGAGGGGCAGTATTATTTGTGCTTTGAAATTTGTGCAAAGTTAAAAGAACGGTCCAGATCCAATTACTCCACATAATAGTACCTCTGTAGTACTCAGAGGATACGAGTTCGACCTGATCGAAGGATTTTGTACTACACTATTAAGCCGTAGTACAAATTTAATCTTTCTTATTTCGGTTCAACCGAACAAATTGAAATTTATTTTGAATTATTTTAGTTTGGTTGTTATCGGTTAACAAATTTAATTCCATTAAGTTCAGTTATATTTTTAAAAACCGAATAAAATTTTGATTTGAATATTTTAATTTGTTTTAATTAAACCGATTCAATGAACATCCCTAATTGAACATTTTCTTGTTAATGGGCACTTGAAATAGAGTTTTTACAAATTTTCCTGTTCATTAACCTCAGCGGCTTTATCCCCAAATGAAATTAACAAAGAGTTCAATTCTGTGACTCATATTTAGAGTTTAGGGTTTAGAATTCAACTCTTGTTTCTCTCTCGAAAAAGAACAAAGAGTTCAATTCTGCAATAGAGGAGCTTTCCGAATGCCAATCAACTAGAAAAGTCAGACCATCATCTGCCTTAGAAAGGAAATATTCTTTCCAATGAACCAAATCCGGCTAAAGTCAAGAGTTTCGGCATGGAAATCACAAATGCTACCAAATAACATCCACAAACAATATTGTTTTACTATTTTAAGGCAAGTAAAACAGTACTGTACTATACTATAGAATGAATTTCTAAGGGAGTAAACCAAAATCAATCTTCTTTGCTTTCATAATATGATTTAAAAATTTCTATACTTATTCTTGCTGCTTGTCATTTCATCATGGCTCGGATAGTAATGCATTAAATTCAGAAATAGAAGATAACTCTAAGAGGCCATCCAATAGCAAATCGAGACCACTATCTGTCAAGAGAGGCGATATCAATTCAAAAGGAATCAACCCAGCAAAGAATAGAATTGCAGTATGATTTATGTTTTTATACAATTCAAATTCTATGTACTTTTCACATATCACCTTAAAATCAGTTCTTATCTCAGATCCTGTAAGGCAATTAAGAGCTTTTCATTGACAGGAAATTAAATCAGAGCCACAAGATTCCACACACATTTCTTCACCTAGGAAGCCTGAAAGCAGAATTAGGGCATATAAATATGATATGTTCTTCTTACATATAAATCTAATATGCTATATACCCTTTTGAAGCAAGAATTGATTTTCTGTCTGATTTTAATGAGAAACATGCTTCGTGTATGCTATAATTTCCAGTCTAATTTTAGTGTTGTGCTGATTTTATGCTGGTCAGGTGCAAGAGTGCAACAAGAGTTGATTTTTTTTTTCCTGATCCAATGGATGGGAGGCTTCAATCAATTTCCATAATCCCAAACATTATTTAAGGTGAGTTTCATTTTCTCATTATTTTGAAGATAATTATTTGCTGGTGTAAGTATAATTTTCAACCAAGGTGTTTAGATTACTATCTATAACGAAAGAGACAGAGAAGTGAAGAATTGAATCTTTGTTCATTTTATTGAGAATGTAATGTACAATGATATGGAGTATATATAGCCAACACTCCTTATTAAATCAGTAGCCTCAATTCTAACTAATCTCAATGCTAACTACTGTCTAACATACTAACAGCCTAACTGAACAGTAACCGCCTAACTAACCATTATCTCCTTTAGTATCAAACATGGAAAAATACTTCAAGAAGATATCTAAATCACCAATTGATTCATCTCCACAAGAATCACAACAAATTGAAAAGACATTATTAAGAGTCAATATGCACTATGCATAGTACCATAGCACACTCTTAATTCATAATACGAATCAATATGCACTATGCATAAATAGTACCATAGTCAATATGCACTCTTAATTCATAATACGAGTCAATATGCACTATGCATAGTACCATAGCCTCACTCTTAATTCAATATCTGAAGTAGCTCCTCAGTCGTTAAGTAACAACATTTGTTGTCAACACAAGGATTTATTACAATATTGCAAAATCTTGTAAACTAGTGTCCTTTGAAGAACAAACTAATGCGTAAAAAGCAACACATGATAAATTCAAACCGATCATATAATTTATCAATAGCAGTCTTTTAACAAAAACTACAATATTTCTTTGGAAGATGACAAATACAGAAAAACAATTTAAGCTTATTTTCATGTAACACCTAAATGCATTATTTGGTCTCATTATCCACAAATACCAAAAATTAGTGTATGAAAGGATATTTGTCAAGATAAAGACTGAATTCGACAAAAAATTGTTTTGTACAATGAACATTACATGAAAGAAATTATACACATTCTTAATTATTATGAACTCTTATCCCTCTTGTCGAAAGTGAAATAAATATTAATTTTTTACTTTTTGCTGTAGCTGCAATAAGAAAGAAAAGAAAAATAAGTAAATACTATAACATCAGGATTAACATTGTTAATCTAAAACAATAAGAAAAATCAAATTTTGTTTGATATAACCTTTAATGGAATTGTGAGTTGGTTAAAACTGATTAAGCAAAATCAATATAGGATGCATTTGATGTAAATCATTTTTTCCACTGAGGCAGCCTTTGGACGACAACCTACCAAAAAAAAAAAGACTTTGTAAGTTTTGATAGTCAGAATCAACTGACAAGAGTTGTAAGGCTGAGATTTCAGCAAGTCTCAGAACAAAAATTGAGAGAAGCCAAAACCAAATATAATACTATAAATATTACCTTGCCAGAATTTTCTTTGTTTCCTACAATAGTTTGACAAGCTAGCCTCCAAGACTCGGGTTTCTGCAATTCAAAAAAAATAATAAATTGGTTACCTTCCCCATAGAATACTACAATCTTACCAGTGTAAAAGGAAAAGAATACAAACTCTGGGGTTCAACAACCAAATATAAAAAAAAAATTGTTTGGCCAACAAACCTTCTTTAAGTACCGGTTCTCTGCATTTGTTCTTTCATTCAGAAGCTCCTTTCCATCAACTATCTACAATGTCATAATAGCATAATTCATGCTTTGTAAATTGATATATTAACAATAGACTATAGTCCTACCCAGTACCCATCACCCCCTCCCCCTCCCCCTCCCCCCTCAAATAAAAAAAAAAATGAGAAATGGGGTACCTCAACAATACATGTACTGCAGTTGCCTACGCCACCACAGTTCATAACCTTGCCCTGCATTTGATCAAATGCTGATGTATCAGATGGCAAAAGAAAGCTCAGTATGAAGACTACTATATATGGGGTTACTTACGTAAGCTGCATATAGCTCAATCTTGTTGTCTAGAATTATATTGCGAAGTAATTTCTCCCCGCTTATGGCTGCTGCTTTATCCACTGGATAAGTCCCATCATCTTTTGGTTTTGGCTGCCCAGAAAAAAAGTAACAATGATGATGCTGATAGAACCATATTTGGGGAAAGCAATCCCTTGTATGTTTAAAAACTTTGTAAGCCTAACCCTTCTTGCAACAATTTATGTTAAGCAGCATTTTATTCTTGAGTATACGCAAACTAATTCAAACATATACTGGTATTTTTTTTCCCCTATTCAAGCAAAAAGAGTTAGGCCAGGACTGTAAATTGGAGATAATTTATTCCAAGGCAGCCTTCAGAAAAGTTTGACAAGATCATTTTATTTATAATTTATTCATTCTTAAATTGTTATTAGTTTAGTACTTGCACAATTTCACAAAATGACTCAATAACTGTGAATCTTGGAAAGAGAATAAAGGTGGGGTGAATATGTATAATTACCCCTAGAAATTCAAGCTCTATTTGGGGCTTAGAAGCAATCTCAGATGAACTCGCTGAGGCATTTGACGAAACACTAACGCGAACTGATCGATTAGGCTTGACAGATGGAGAGCTATGGCTAAACGTGAAAGGAGAGAAGGAGAAGAGAGAGCTTGTGGCTGCCATGGATTTCTTTAATTTGTTGTATAATGGTAATTGGTAATCTTTTTGAATAAATAAAGGTATTAACTATTAAGGTATTAACTATTAAGGTAAAGTTTTGGTTAATTTTGTAATATTGTCCTTTTTTAAGGACCGCACAAATATATTCGGCCCAGTTTGAACCAACGCAAGAGGTGCTGCCACGTCAAATGTGGACCCCCCCTTTTTTTTTTTTCTTAACAATTATCGAAAAGGCGCTCTCTTTCGAGGATTTTCAAGAGAATTCTTACACTCTGGAATTTAGTGAAAGACTGGTACTGTTACTTCTCAATTAAGATTATAACATTTCAATTTATCACTAAATATATAAGTTGAAAATTATCTACTTCGTATATTTTTTTAAAGGGTCAGAATTTGAGGAATTTTATTGAAATAAACTAATAAAGTTTCACAAAAGAACTTAATAACAATAATTAAAAAATCAAAATATCAAGGAATGACATACTTAAATTAGTAAAATCTTACATTTGAATACTAATATTTACAGTGAATGTAATTTGAGAAGTGAGAAATCTCATGTTAACTCTGAACCATCTAATTTTACATGAATCTTTCTCGTAGTGGGGGAGTAAAATAAAAAAAAACAATAATATAGAGTGAGTTTAAACTAACAAACATAAAAATTACAAGATAGCATGTTGATTTTTATGATATTATTACTACTGTAATTATATGTAAAAAAATTCTAATAAAACCAAAGTCTATGATAGCACAACGTGCATTGGTATAGACCATATATTTATGAGTACAGACGATGGACATCAGATATACTATTGGATTCTATGGGTATTTGAACCATCTGATGCACACGAATCTCCGAGTGGGACACGTACGAATCGTAGAGCGCATCATATGGCTCTAGTGTCCGTCGGATCCAAAAATACTTCTAATACCCATCAGACTTACACTTTTTTTAGGCGGCGTTGCATCGGCGCCTGACTGACCTTCTCGACCAGGATCGCCTTGAAAAGGTCTGGATCCATGCCTCGTTCGAGCTCGCGCGACTCGAAAGAACGCACATGACATGAGGAAGAGGTGGAGAAGAGGCAGAGGGACGAAGATGAGAGGCGGAGGCAGTCAGAGAGAAAGTAGTGTGAGAGGAGGGAGTTCGCCATCTGGGAAGGATTTTGGTTTTGTGTAGGTGGGTGGGAGAGAAAAAGAGATTGAGAAAAGGAGAGAGAATGTGAGAGATCGAGAAAGTTATTTATAGAACGGTTAAGAAGTTTTATCCGAACGTTTGGGTAAAAACTGAATATAAAACGTTGGGTACTAAATTTTTTCCTCTCTTTTTTTTCTATAAAAACATCGGTACTTCACATTTGCTTTACTTCTGTATTGCACTTCTAGGCTTCTAGTCTTCAAATAAAATAAATAAAATAAGCTTCTTAAAAAAAATTCTTCCTTAAATATATGTTGATAAGATATTGTAAGTCCTAACGAATGAAATTCAATTAAGCTTGTCAAAACATTATTAAAGACCTCGTGTTTTATAAAAAAAAAAAATCTTTTATAGGAGTTTCAAACAAACTCTGCCTACTAGTTTCACAACTTTATTATAATTATATCGAGATAAATGTAACAGTCAAATTCTTTCGGTTTTAAATATTTACATTTTTATTATAGTTACAAAACTAATCATACCTTTATACACACTTACAATTTTAATTCTACTTATTAATGGAAACAGGACGGAACCAAAAAGAAATATAATAGGATAAGACAAAATTTTCAGAATAGAATATAATTATTTAATTATTTTAAGGCCAAAATTCTGCAATGAATTTTTTTTAGAAGAATCGTTTATTTTTCAAATCCGACGGTCCACATATAAATTACTGCATCTGACGTTAAGTTTAAGTGTTTAACATAAATTTTTTGCGGAATAATAAAATAGTCATTTTAAAATTAACAGTTTCTTTCTTAAAAAAATAATAGTAATTAGGCCATAATTGTCCCTCCTAAATTCTACTGGCTTTGAGGCTTCGTCCCTAATCAAGAACCAATATTCCTTCCTTTTCTTTTGATTTTGGTTTTTCTCAAGGAACATGACAACAATAGCTTTCAAATAGTTACTTTTTCCCGAAATAATTATTTACCCTCTTTGAAAAAAATAAATCAAATAATCAATTTTTTTGAAACATTTCATTTTTACCATGCCCCGCAATCTAAACTTGTGAAAATAGAAGATTGGTTCCGAAGTTTTAGCAAACCTGATTATTTGGTTTATTTTTTTCAAATATGATAAAAAAATTCGGTATTTTTTCACATATCAACTCAAATTTTTTATTCCTTTTACTTTAATTACCTCAATTTTCTTTTCCTGTCCGTATGCTCCGAATTTTTTTTTCTTACCATCCTCAAAAATCCGAATTAAATCAATACCACCCGTTTATTCAGAATTCAGATTCCACCACGTACGCGTACTGAATCTGCGCACGGATTCCCAACCCGTACGCGTAGTGGGTATGCAGACCGATCCGCTCGCACAGTGGATATGCGCACGGATCTGTGCGCATAGTGGGTCGGCGCACTGACCCGTTCGCGTAGCCAATCCGCGTTCCAAGATCTTGGATAAAAGTTCATTTATTTAATCCGCGTTTCTCAGGTAAGATGGTAGTTTTGAATTAATTAATTTGCAGCATCGATAGCAGAGAAATATAGCCTTTTTGATTTACACGCCAGATAGGAAAGATCTTGGAAAGTAGCGAGACAGAAAGTAATGGGACCAAAAAAAAAGGTTATATTTTTCTGCTATATTAAATAAATGAACTTTTATCCAGATAGGGAAGATCTTGGAACACGGATTGGCTACGCGAACGGGTCAATGCGCCGACCCACTATGCGCACGGATCCGTGCGCATATCCACTGTGCGAGCGGATCGGTCCGCATACCCACTATGCGTACGGGTTGGGGATCCGTGCGCAGATCTAGTACGCGTACGTGGTGGAAGAATAAACGGGTGGTATTGATTTAATTCGGATTCTCGAGGGTGGTAAGAAAAAAAATTTCGGCCGTATGCTAATTTCCCGGATTCATTTTTTCTGGAATTGAATCCGGACGGTTTCGTTGAAGCGTCTTTGTTCTTTTCTAATCTCTTTCTTGAACAAAGAAACCGTCAAGTGGGGACCTCTTCTAAGCGTTTCCCACCTCACTCGGTCTCTCTTACTTTCGTAAAATCCTTGCAAAATTTCTTCTTCGTCTTCAATGACGGGAGGCGGAGCTCTGGCGGGGCTACAAGAGCACGTGAGGCTGGCCAGGGATTACGCGCTGGAAGGCCTTTACGACACCTCCGCCATCTTCTTTGATGGTGCTCTCGCTCAGATTAACAAGTACTCTCTCTCCTCCTCTGCTCCCCTTCTCCTCCTATAGGGATTGATTGAATTAGCGGCGAAGGAGAGGATAGTTGAAATTTCGGTAAAATTGATCATGTTTCAGGTGCTGTTGAGATATGTTTTCCTAAAAGTTGATAATTTAAACTGTTATGGCCCCACTTCGAGTAGAATTATTGATCCTACTCTACATGTGCTGCAATTGTCTGAGTCAATAATTACAGTTTGTGTCGGATTTTGTTCTTTACAGGAGTGTACTTTAAATTGGATGACTGGGAGTTTAAACAGGAAAATAAATTTAAGCACAAGCAGGTCTGGTCTGATTTAAATAGTTCCGGTCTGGTTGTGTCAAGAATTGTGGTAAAATTAAATGAGGCTTGTATTTAATTTAATTGCACACTTCAGGAATATTTGACTGCTAGTGCTTGACATGGGTGTCCGTTTAGAAAATACCGAGAACAATGCTACTTACTACTGAAACCGATTAAGAATTATCTATGCCCAATCTGGTTTGTTAGCTATATGTGCCTGATGTTGTGGTGGTTTTGCGTAACAGGTTTCTTTAATCCCTATGGTTTGCTTCAAGCTGCAAAAATGTTTTGTACTTTAAGGTGCAATGAATTGTAACTTTGCATTAAGTTTTTTTTAATCCCCTTGTGCAGGCATCTGGCTACACTTGATGATGCAGTAACCCGTGCAAAATGGGCTGAGTGCAAGAGAGCAATTTCTGAGGAAACAGAGATAGTGAAGCAACTGGAGACTCAAGTTCACTCGCTAAAGGAGATCATTCCTGGTTCAAGGCATTCTTCTGCTCCCTCCATACCTGCCAAGTCATTCACTTTCCAACCATTGGATGAGTATCCATTCCCAACGGACCCACCTCCTGACGATCCTGACATTTGGGCCTCACCAAGCAGGTTTCCATCAAGGACTTTAAGGTCGAGAAAATCCGATCAGAATAGAGCATGGTCCCGTGATTCATCGCGGTCTGGTGTGTCCAGGCGAGTTTCCAAATCTGGTACAACTGGCAAGAGCGGTATTGGTACTACTGCTAGCTCATCTACAAAGAAAGGGAAATTGAGTTCAACCAATGCAAATTTGGAGGTACTTAAATATCCGAACTTAAAATGAAGCAATAACAATTGCAATATTATGTATGAACAGAGAACTCCAAATAAATTATACAGCCCTCAAAAGCTGGGAATTAGTTGACACTACAGGAAACACGACATACTGAATTTTGGTATTGTTTGTGTCTCTATTTACCAGTAAAACGAAGAACTGTTCATCAAGTACTTTTGAGATTTTACTAATAATTGACTGTAACTCCACAGAGTGGTGGTGCTGAAGAGGAAAAGGGGAAGAAAGGACAGTATGAAGGGCCTGACATGGACTTGGTGGCAATGCTAGAAAGAGACGTACTTGACAATGCTCCCGGTGTGAGATGGGATGATGTCGCCGGCCTCAGCGAGGCCAAACGGCTCCTCGAAGAAGCAGTTGTGCTGCCCATATTGATACCAGCGTACTTCCAGGTGAGACAGATTTTCATCCAAGGAAGCATTGATTACACATTCTTTTTGGTGGTTAATATTAGAACCAAATATGTGAAAAAGAAGAAGCCACAAATCTATTACTAGGTCAAACATGTATTCATGGTTAGAGTATATCAGAAACTATTCTCTATCAAAATTTAGTAAAGTTAAAGTATACATGTATATCATAGTATATTGAAAAGTGAAGTTTATTGGACCAAAAACATATACTTAGGGAGGGTGTGTTGCAGAACAGGATAATTTGTGAAGGTTTTCTTTGAAGCTGGAAATGAAACATTTTGCATTATTTCAATTATGAAAGCATGGATAATGCTCGGAAAGTTCAGTCAGAAAACCTTGGTCCAAATATAAATTGCAACAAGAATAAAAATAACGAAGTTATTTCTATTCTAAACCGTATATGAGCACAATGCTATATTCTCAGGGTATACGCCGTCCATGGAAAGGGGTTCTTATGTTTGGTCCACCTGGCACTGGAAAAACACTTCTGGCAAAGGCTGTTGCCACAGAATGTGGTACGACTTTCTTCAATGTTTCTTCTGCGACTTTGGCTTCTAAATGGCGTGGAGAGAGTGAGCGCATGGTCAGATGCCTATTCGAGCTGGCAAGGGCATATGCGCCGAGCACCATTTTTATTGATGAGATTGATTCCCTCTGCAATGCTCGAGGGTACAAAAGGATGCTTTTTTACTACATTAGTTTCTCTGATCTTTTTCCTTTTACTAATTTGTGTAGTTCCAGGTGGAACCTCTTTTCTCTGGTACTACTTTAATGAACGATGCAAAATGCATGAAGAATAACTAGTTCTGTTGTATTTGTCTTTTGTTGTTATCCAAAAGTATTTTCTGATGCATTTTATTTCAGAGCTTCTGGCGAGCATGAGTCCTCTAGAAGAGTGAAGTCTGAGCTCTTGGTACAGATTGATGGAGTAAATAACAGCTCCACTGGCGAAGATGGTCAGAAGAAGCTTGTGATGGTATTAGCTGCTACTAACTTCCCTTGGGACATTGATGAGGCTCTCAGGTTTGTAAAAAAAAAGTTCCTTAAATATAAATAGATTAATGATATTACCAACTAGGGTCGGATCTACATGGAGTGAATGGGGGTCAATTGACCCCCAATTCACTTTTAAAATTTCTGGGCTTATAGATGATTTTCTATATAGTTTAGAGTAAAATGCTATGGGTACCGTAAATTTGACTACCATACTCGAGCATGAAAATTTTATATGATTGACCCCCAATGTGTGTTTGACCTCCATAGCTTGATAGTTTGGCTCCGCCCTTGTTGCCACCTATATATGCATTTTGGCTGTGATCTGATCTGTTAAAGTTTCAAGATAGTAAGCAAAGGGGTTCATGTACATGTGCAATTATTATGGCTTGATAATACAACATTAAAAAGCTCAATGTTGTAGATGTCATACTATATAATTTAAAATAGTGTACTTTTGAGTCATCTTAAGGTGCATGTGATGCAGGAGGAGGTTGGAGAAACGTATATACATACCTCTGCCAGATCTAAACAGTAGAAAGGAGCTCATCAAAATTAATCTAAGAACAGTGGAGGTATGTGATGTTCTTTTAGCTGTATACAATGTGGATGTGCATCTTGTATATGCTGGTTTAATTTAATTTAATCTCTTATAACCAATAAAGCTTGAAGGTTGCGGTAGGTTGCACCAGGTACCATTGTACCTACTACCTAGAATGACCATAAATCCCTGTACTGGTTCTTGTCAGCATGTACATGGCAGTACCTGATCCACGGATACTGAGAGGCAGAAATTGCATACTTCTATTTTAATTAATAATTTTTTTCTGTAATAAAATTCTGTCAAAACAGGTAGCACCCAATTTGGACTTTGATGATGTGGCAAGAAGAACAGAAGGTTACAGCGGAGATGACCTGACAAATGTGTGTCGCGACGCATCTTTGAATGGAATGAGGAGAAAAATTGCTGGGAAAACACGTGAGGAGATAAAAAACATGGCCATGGAAGAAATTGTCAATGACCCTGTGGCCATGTGCGATTTTGAGGCAGCCTTGGCGAAGGTCCAGAAGAGTGTTTCTCCTGCCGATATAGAACAGCATGAGAAGTGGTTTGCTGAGTTCGGATCAGCTTGACAGGATCTTGTCTTCTAAAAATAGAATATTCCTTTGTTACTGTATCAGTTAATTGTTGAAAGAAGAATAAATGTTTTTTTTTTTGTATATGATTGATTTGTGCATATAATTAATGTGAAAAGCAAGTTCTGTAGATGACACGATGTCAAGCAATTTTATACTGCTGGTGAATTGGTTTCATGGATTGTTTGCCTTCCTATGTTGATATCAAGAAACTTGAACAAAATGACGCTGCAATGCGGAAAACTTCGATACAAGCTATCCGTAAACTATGCATTACATATGTAATTGTTGCAGCCTAGACATAGTTCTTTTTTTAAACTTAGCAGTGGCTGCTAAGGAGTACATATGTAAATTACATCCAACTACTGACCACACTACCAATCTACAACTTGAAATTAAAAAACAATATTTTTTTTTAATTCGAAATAAAAAAAATCAAAACAATAGAAAAACATCCACAAACAGCTAACAACTAACAATGCCTTCTCCATAACATCGCTTGAAGCACAATCCGATTTGCAAGTTTATCCGGTGGAAGGGCTTTGTTTCTGAAAATCTTTTCATTGCGTTGGTTCCAAATGGACCAACATCCGCATCCAATTAGCATTGGCGCACACTTTCGCCAATCTGAGTTTGAAATTTCACTTACCAATCTCATCTGTGTTTCTTCTAAGGATTGCTCCGGTTATATATGAGTCTTTTGTCGTGGAACTGTCGGGTAGTGAAGGCACGACAGTTGTCACGTTAAACCGTTACCTTCACTGCACGGGAGCACAAATCGCGTTTATTTTTGAGACAAGGCGTGGCACTAAAAACGAGGAAAAAAGAATAAAGTCTATGCTTCTGTGCAATCATATTATAGTGCCTTCTGTTTTGGATGTGTTGGTGGTCTATGGCTGGTGTGGTCAGATCAGATTAAGGTCCAAAGCATAGAAACAGACCGAAATCTGATCGTGGTGCGAATCTGGGAACAAGGGCAACATCGTCCCTGGATCTTCATAGGGGTGTATGGAGACCCGAGCAAGTCAAAACAATCCGAATATTTGGCAGAGAATTGATGAATATTTAGAAGTTGAGGATCAGGTTTGCGTTGTGGGTGATTTCAACTCCATCTCCAATATATGTAAAAGATTCCCTTCATTTCACGGTTTGAGATTTACTCTCAACCGCTTTGAGATTCAGGCTAGCACTGGGGGCAATATTATTTGTGCTTCGAGATTTGTGCAAAGTTAAATGGTCCGGATCCACTAGTTCTAAAAGATTCCCTTTTACGGTAACGGGGAGGATGTGAATTCCAAAAACTTAACATTATTGGAAATTTGGCAACCCATGTTAGCTGAATACTTCATGTGGGCAATTGTCATTGTATTGGATATGTAATGTGGTATCTTTACCGTATCTCTATTCTTATATTAAGCACATAGATGTCCTGATCTGCCAACGCTTGTGATTAAAAGATGATTTTTCGGATTGAATATCAGCCCTCCGATCAAATAGTCTGCCTTTTGATTCTATGCATCTTCTTGATGTTTTTTTCATTGGTCTATCTTTACCATATCTCTCTTATATATGTCTCCGCTGCAACACACAGACACGATACTAGTCATATATGATACTCGTATTCATATCCGTGAAACATAGCTGGGTTAAATACTAATTGCACGCTATAAAATGAGAGTCTGCTGATGTGTATTTTTGGTATTGGAATATGTGGGTCAATTTTGTAATACACTTCTATGCTTTAAATTTATAAACCTTAATACACAATGATAGATTGGTTGCAAGCATACAATCTATCCTTGTAGTAAATAGGTATCGATCCAAAGATAACGGGAGAAATTACTTTTTACTTAAATAATTAATTCTAAATAATGCAATTAAAGTAAAGGGGAGGTTTTGTTGAAAACTGGAATGGTGGGTTCAATACCCGAATTGGAGTTGAAACAAAACAATTCTAAACAAAATAATAAAAAGGAGTTTGTAATCAAAGAGATGGAATCTAAGGGCTATCGGCTCTCAATCCCTTGATTAAATTCACATTTACTTGATTTCTAAATTCATGTTTGTTATTTGGGGTTTCTAAACCTAATATGTCAAAAAGGGTCACTTTCGTGAATTAATGACGTGTCTAGATAGTTCAAATTTCACGATTAAGTCCCTCATCCTAATTATCTAGACCATAACCTTATGTTTAGCCTAATTTATTCCCAAATTTCGACACTTCACGATTAAGTTCTTCATACCAAAATTCGGTTCAATTTTAGGGATCCCAATTGAATATGAGGCTTCACGATTAAGTTCTTCGCCTCAATTCAACCATTGTTCTTGTGGTTCCGGACTAAGAAATAGATTTGGTCATTTCTAATCTTAATCCTAAAATTATTCATGCAAGTAATTCGGTTTTATCAATTCTTTGATCCTAACACCTTAAGTTTGTTAAACCCAAGCGGGACACTAATTAATAATTCACAAATTATTCAAGCACATGAATTATAAAATCACCAAGAACAAACAATTAACAAACAATCATCACATAGAAATATTATCCAAGTAAAATAGAATCTAATACAAGTTCATGAGTTTAAGCCTAAGCCCCTAGAGAGGAATCTAGCCCCTCATGGGTGCAATAACATCCAAGAGATAGAATAAAGTAAACATGACTAAAAACTAGATAAACAAATAAGAGAAGAGAATACACCAATCTCTTAGTTTGCTGCCCTTGTCTTCAATGTCTGCTCGCTCGAATCAAGCCTTCAACCGTCAATCCAAAAGCTCTTGATCTTGTGGAGAGGAGAGAGTAAAAATGGAGAGGTTTTTGAAATAATAAGAACTTAGGAGCAAGGTGGAAGAAGAGATCCCCTTCTCCTGCTGCCTCTCCCCTCTTTAATAGCCAATTTCGTCACTCCCCTCATCAATCCCGAAATCTGGCAGCAGTTATGAGAAGATCCCTCAAAATCAGGCTGAATTGGCGCTGGTGCGGCCTTTGTGCGGCCTTCACAAAATCCGTGCGGCCCGCACAAAATGGAGAGTTGGCCGGAAATTGCGCGGAGGAAAAAGGGGTTTGTGCGGCCCGCATAGATTTAGTGCAGCCCACATTTTTGGTTTGTGCGGCCCGCATAGAATTCCTTAAGGCCGCACGACTGGCCGCAATACTCTCTGACTTGGCTGAGCAAAACTTGTAGATTTCCGACTTTTTAATTTCGGATGAATTTAATTTTGTGCGGCCCGCACAAACTCGCAGAATTGCTCCTTTTTGCTTGATTCCTACAAATTAGACAAGGCAACAGCAGTAACTTGGTTCTTGAATGAATTCTCTATTAAACTAGGGTAAAACACAAGAAATTTGGTACAATTTAGAGGTAGAACCTTAACCGAAAGTGTATATAATTGAGGCTTATCATCTGCATCTTCTGCATAAACTCAAAAGAGCATCTTTTGAGTTTAATCCATTTCAGCAGTCTGATCAGGATCGGAGCCAATCTGGCCCGCACCTATGACACACGGGGCCCTTTAATATTAGTGCGGATCTCAATCGGATGGTCCAGATCTATTAACGCATGTTCCGTTAATTCAGAGGATATGAATTCATAAAATGATGTGCCTTACTTTACAATGGAATTCATTGTCTGGACTCTGGACATGAATTAGGCCAACAAGCGATTAGATTGCAAAATTCAAATACTAAGAGTCTGATTGGAACACAACACTTTTGAGATTCGTGCCATGTTAAAAGAACGGTCCAGATCTACTCATTGCATCTCAGGTATTGCACTGGATGTGAATTCCGTATGGAGGGAATGGAACTATTTATGCTGCTTGGTACTGAAAGGATAAGCTTGCATCCTCTTTGCTCAAATTAAAAACCCACTTTGGTGCTTGTCGATGAGTAATGAGTTAACTTTCTGAGGGCATTAATGCAAAGAGGTTTCTGCTGGTTTGATGATATGTCATTTGAACTTTTGTTTTGTCAATTTTTTGAAAAATTTATCAAATAGTCCTACTGGATTTTATTTTTTAGGTGGTTGTGATTGAATTTTTGTGTTCAATTGATGCTGGCATCAAATGGACTGACATCTTTTGTACAGGAAATTCATTATTTTGTTGTTCTTTTAAACTGGAACAATGAATTTTTCTGGTAGTACTTCTTCGACCTTAATTGTTGAAAGGTTCACTTTGCTCTACTTGTAATATATTTTTCTCGTTGGATTTCAGATTCTGTTCTGTTCCTTTTGAAAATCTTTTCTTTGGAAGCAAGCAATATGACATAAGGACGACAAAGATTTGAAGACCCTGATTATTGTTTGGTGCTCCCATGTAGTTATTTTTACACAATGTTGTATTCTTTTCTTTTTGCGAATTTTTATGCTTGCATTACTACCACCACATTTTGCTCTATGATGTTTAACACTGTAGAACTAGACAGCTTGATGCCTTGGGTGAGTTTTTCTTTCCTCTTGCACGGAAGTAAAGCTGTTTTTCTATTGAGATGCAAGTAGAGCTTTCCTCATTAGTTTTCTATTATTAAAAGAAAGAAAAAGAAAAAGTAAAAGAGAAATATATTATTGGTATCTTTTAACCACTATCCGATCCGTTGGCACCCCTACATTCAACCTTTTGGTTTGGTCTAAAAACTGGAAAAATCTAACCCGGCTCAATAAATACCCAACCTGCTATTTGCAAGGTCAATCTGTTCCATCTGGGGCACTCTTGGTACTTGAGTGAAAATCTTGCTTGTCCCGTGCATTAGTTGAAACTCATTCAATTAGCTGTCGAATTGTATTGAAGTATGATGAAATGCAATTTACTGAGGGCATCCTGCTACTGGTTTCTTGATTTTTGTATGACATGCTAGCTGTTACTTCTATTATATGAAGAAGCTCTTTTTCATTAGGATTTTTGTCTGAAAAGTACACGGTGTTTGTAGATTGGTGACTTAGTAGATGTGTCAATGCTCTTTCGTCCTTTTGGTTTCTACTATTTTGCTTTGGTAGGTGATTATTCCTGCTTCTCTTGGATCCTTTAAATTTGATCAATAGTTCAATGAGCAAAGTAAAAGGATGAAATGCCTATTCATTTTTTAATCTATTTTTGTGGTCGCATGCTACTCAAAATTCTGCTGTTAAGAGATGGATCCAATGTTCTCTTGTAGATTTTTCTCAAAAGGAAAACACCTAAATTATCTGGCACGGTAGTCATATTTGTCTTATGTTTCGAAATTGTTTTACAATCAACTGGTGCTATATGATATTTCCACTGACCTCTTCTTGTAATGTTTTTTTTAGGTACTACATTTTAATATGTTCATTAGCTGATCTATCTAAAAATGACTTTGACATTATTTTGCCCAGTGATGATACCTCTTACTGTCTTACATCACATAAAGTT
Organism: Carex kokanica; assembly: GCA_025461125.1. Lineage (NCBI taxonomy): Eukaryota > Viridiplantae > Streptophyta > Magnoliopsida > Poales > Cyperaceae > Carex > Carex kokanica. The sequence goes on from JAJGRX010000112.1 coordinate 1,432,590, forward strand.
GAGATAGATTTTTACTTGGGTTTTAATTTTCTTTTTGTGTGTGTGAGCCTAATTAAATTTCCTTCTGAGATGCAAGTAATATAACTGAACTCCCATCTTTCTAGTTGAGATCCTCTCCGTTTAATATTTGATCTGTATCTGTATCCGAAAATAGAAGCGGAGACGGATATGGTTTTACCACCATCCGATCCATATCTGATTATTTGCACCCCTAGATTTACGGCAGTGGTGAGGGTGGAAGTGATGAGGGTGGTTAAGCGACCCCCATTAATACAAATGAACATTTTTGCGCTTTACATTTTATAATTTTTAAGAGTTTATATGGTTCAAATCCTCATACAATACAAAATGTGTGATTGTAGTCTAGTGATTAGACTTTCATGTTGTGGCCATGGAGACATTATGCCTTTTACTTTTCAGCTCCCTCAATCTCAATTTTCTAGTTATGCTCCTGACATGTACCATATGTCTGGTTCAGCTTCTCTCCAGTAGCATGGATTAAGATATTTTAGGTTACCTAGTTTTGTTTAGAGTACTTGGTACTTGAAAGGAAGTTTGCTTTCGCACATGCTCAGATTGAAAACCTCTTTACCTGCTATCAATGGAACTATGATGTGCTTCTCTGAGGGCTTTCCTATTTTATAGACTACTTAAATTTTATGCTTCATGTTTCTTTTATTGGTTTTGTGTTTCTCTAGATGTCTAAAACAATTGATGCTTTGAGCTTCATTTTTATTTAAGTTGTGTTCTTATTTATTTATGCATTAAATTTACTATATCTGATGCTTTGGTTATGTGAGTTATCTGAAAGAAAGCTGTTGCATGTTGAGGGCTTAGTATATTATATAATCTATTTCAACATGCTTAGCTATTTGAACTTAATTTCTTCAGCTAACTTTTTCAAGTATTTTCACTGCACTTGTTTTGACAGAGGCGTATTTAATTTCTTTGGTACATGAAGTATCTGAAAAGAAAGCTATATTAGTACATATAATCATGGTTTTGAAATTCGGAATCGGAATCGGATACTTGACCATGGAATTGGAATCGGATGAATCAGTCAGAATCGGACAAGTCGGATCAGAAACTTGGAATTTTTTGGTAGAAGCATGTTTTGTACTAAATTTGTCAAATAATTCATTCCAACACTCATAATAGACGGATAACAATCAAATTTGTAGTGTATTACTTAAAAAAATAATATTTATCTAATTTAAAAATTAAATAGACGTACTATTCGATAAAACAATAAAAAACTGAATAAATTTACAAAAGACAAATACAATATTTAATTTTAACTTTTACATTTTCATATTTTATTTTGTATATGCGTTAATTTATTTTCATAAATAATTAATATTTTATTTTTACTCAAGTAAAAATAATAAATAAATAAAACAAACCGTCTCTATTTAATAACAATAAAATTATGTAATTATTAATAACCGGTCCTTGTTTAGACGGTCTAAAGACTCTAAACATCCCTTTTTAATAAATCCATGTTAATAACTGGTCCGCTCTTCCCTATTCAATAACATGTCTGGACATGGTTCACAATGAACCATGTTATATTTTCAAAATATAATTGTACACCATACATAACCAAGTCTATTCAGTATTTTATAATAATTTAAGCTTTCTTCTTCTTCGTTCTGAATCGCGACTCCTCTCTTTCTGAATAGCGAGTCCCCCAAATTCTTTCGACTGCCTTCCAATAAATACAAAATTGACTCAATTGAATCACCAAAACATTCTACTTTTGCTCTAGAGACAAGAAATGAGTGAAAATTCGGCCGATTGTGTCAATTTAGCACCGATTTTATCAATATCCGAGTTAACTCGGAAAAAATCGGATCGCCTCCGGCCGATACTGTTCCAACTCGGCCGAGTCAACTCGGACTCGACCGATTTTCCAAACCATGCATATAATAATAGGTCTATCTCTATTTGGGTTGGTTATACTCTTTCTTTTGTCCCATATTATACCAACCACACAAAAAGTAAATAAAAATCTGCAGACCAAACTATCTATCATCTCATTAATTGAAAGTTTACGGTACATTGACAAATTCTTCGCTTAATTTTTCCATTATAAGAGGTGATAAATTGTAATGAATTTCAAAAGTAAACATGGTATATTTAAGACTTGGTGAACTTAATTTTAAAATTTATTGAATTAGTTTTAAACAAGAAATTTAAACTGTTGAAACTGATCTAATTCATGAGCGATAAATTTATATGATTTTTTTAAAATTTGTTTAATTAATATAGTTTGAAGTCAAGTAGTTAAATAATAATAAAAAATAAATGTATTAAATTAACTCATAAATCTTCTTATTTTGAACGTTTGTTTTTCTATTAAATTAATTCAAAAAAATTAGAATTTTACATGTAAACACATTACTCGTGAATTAGATTAATTTTAACTGTTTGAATTTATGGTTTGAAGTTAATTCAATAGATTTTGAAACTAAGCATATTAAGAAACTTTAGTGAGGTTAAGATTAAGAAAACTCTAATTCTACTTTTCCTGTAGAAAGTTGCACGGAAAAATTCTCTGCTGGGCCTTTTAAAGATGAAATGGCATGCACTATAAGTGGCATTCGAAAAGGATCACACCAATGAGAATTGAGTTGGGCCTTCCACTGTTGCATACTTGCATGGCATTTCTTTTATTTTTGTCAAGCCGCGGATCTCTCTATTTGGGTCATTAAAATCTAGGCCCCGTGAAATAGTAATTTACCTCAGATCTAATTCTGCACGATCAGGTATTGCACTGGATCGGAGCTCGAAATTACAATGGAAAGAGGGTTGAGGGTTCCACTCAATTTCTCCTCATTTCCCCCAAATCAAGCGGTTCGATGAAGCTGCTTTCCAATTCGCACTATTCTCTCCCTTTCCATCCGAGAAAAGGTACCCCATTCCAATTATTTCAGTTGGTTTTCGCGTTCGATTCTATCGACCTGGCTTACCTGAGGTCGAATTTGAGAATTATGATCGCATGCAGATTGCAAATAGATACTGCTAGATTTTGCCATTTAGATGTGCTCTATTGTTGATCACGCACAGAAGCACTAAGGCATTTATCTCGAAGCACTAAGGCATTTATCCCATTAAAACATCATAATATTCAATATCCCACAAAAACTTGACATTATTGGAAATTCGGCAACCCATGTAACCATGTTAGCCTGATACTTAATGTGGGCAACTGTCACTGTTTCAGATATGTATTGTGGTATCTTTACCTTATCATGATACTCGTATCCATATCCATTAAACATAGCTGAGTTAAATACTAATTGCATGCTACAAAATGATGCGCCTTACTTTACAATGGAATTCATTGTCTGGACATGAATTAGGCAATGAAGTGTTTAGATTGCGAAATTCAAATTTTAAGGGTGTGATTTGAGAATTCACATCCTCCTTGGTACCGTAAAAGGGAATCTTTTAGAATTAGTGGATCCAGACCGTTTTTTTAACTTTGCATGAATCTCAAAGCCCAAATAATACTGCCCCCTACACTAGTCTGAATCTCAAAGTGGCTGAGAGTAAATCTCAAACCGTAAAGTGAAGGTAATCTTTTACACATATTGGAGAGGATACTCTTCTGTGATTGGAACACAACAGATGTTGGAGTTCAATTGATTTCAATTCAATAGAATTTAATAGAGATGATTCCAGTTGAACTTTGTTGATCGGAATCAAAATGAAGAAGAATTGAATTCTCCTCAAATTATTGATTAGAAAGTATACGTAATGATGACCAAAGTTTGGTCCATCACCATTGCGCCAATAGCCCCACTGCCACCATCTACTTTTTCATCATCATTATTATTGTTATTTTTGAGAGAATTTTTAAAGGGATGCAACTCGGAGTGCGTATCCTCTGAGATATCTCAACATTTGTGTGATCGACGTGTACAGTGCCTATTCAGGAATAGTGCAGGGGGCCAGTATTATTTGTGCTTTGAAATTCGTGCAGAACGTATTTGAACGGTTGAGATTTTCCAAAAAAAAAAACACTCGTAGTTTGAGATATCTCAGAGGACGTGAATTCTGCAACTCAGGGACTTCCTAGGAGGTCACCCATCCTAGTACTACTCCTGCCCAAGCATGCTTAACTGTGGAGTTTTGATGGGATCCAGTGCTTTATTGCTGGTATGATCACATCCATCTTTATAATTGTTATTATCATTATTATGCAAATGTTTGGACTTTGAATATAGATCATAGTATGGACCAATGTGCATTATGCATAGTACCATAGCCTCACTCTAATTATCATTATTATTGCTATCGTTGTCATCATCATCACCATCACTGTATGGAGGGAATGGAGCTCTTTATGCCGCTTGGTACTGAAAGGATAAGCTTGCTTCCTCTTTGCTCAAATTAAAAACCCACATTGGTACTTGTCTATGAGCAATAAGTTTAACTTTCTGAGGGCATTAATGCAAGAGTTTTCTACTGGTTTGACGATATGTCATTTGAATTTTTGTTTTGTTTCTGTTTTTGGAAAGATTTATCAAATAGGCCTACAAGATTTTATTTTTTGGTGGTTGTGATTGAAATTATGTGTTCAATTGATGCTGGCATCAAATGGACTGACATCTTTTGTACAGGAAATTCATTATTTCGTTGTTTTTTTAAACTGGAACTATGAATTTTTCTGGCAGTACTTCTTTGACCTTAGTTGTTGAAACGTTCACTTTGCTCTACTTATAATATATTTTTCTCGTTGGATTCCAGATTCTGTTATGTATCTTTTGAAAACCTTTTCTTTGGAAGCGAGCAATAAGAATAAGGACAACAAAGATTTGAAGACCCTGATTATTATTTGGTGCTTGCATGTAGTTATTTTTACTCAACATTGTATTATTTTCTTTTTGCTAATCTTTAATATTGCATTACTAATGCCACAATTTGCCCAATGATGCTTAGTGCAGTAAAACTAGACAGCTTGATGCCTTGGGTGAGTTTTTCTTTCCTCTTGCATGGGAGTAAAGCTGGTTTTCTATTCAAATGCAAGTAGAGCTTTCATCATAATTTTTCTATTAATAAAAGAAAGAGAAAGAGAAATATATTATTGGTATCTTTTACCACTATCCAACCCGTTGGCACCCCTACATTCAACCTTTTGGTTTGGTCATAGAACTGGCAAAATCTAACCTGACCCATTAAATATTAACCTGCTAATTGCAAGGTTGTTATATCTGTTCTGTCTGGAGCGCACTTGCTACTTGAGAGAAAATCTTGCTTCTCCCTTGCTTTAGTTGAAATTCATTAAATTAGCTGTCAATTTGTACGGAAGTATGATGAAATGCAATTTACTGAGGGCGTCCTGCTACTGGTTTCTTGATTTTTAATGAACTGCTAGCTTTTACTTCTTTTATATGAAAAAAATTATTTTTCACTAGGACTATTGGTTTAGGAAAACTATTTACACTTAGTTGTCTGAAAAGTATACAGTGTTTGTTGATTGGTGACTTAGTAGAATCCTCCTCCTCCTCCTCCTCCTCCTTTTGAGTTGTTCTCTTACTTATTTATGCATTAAATTTAAATTTACTAATCTGAGGCTTTGGTTATGTTATTTTTTTTCCTGCTAATTGGTTTCCTTCACTCTATATATGAATTTTTCTACTTTATAGTTGGCTCTTTTAATTCTTTTGCACATGCTCTATATGCTCGATGATCAAATATAATATACAAAAGTTTTGGAGGCTCGTTTACCTTGTGTTGGTTTTTCTTTGAGCATGATTGATGAAGCAAACTTATCTTTTTGAGATGTGAGCTGTCATTAATAGCCATTTTTCCTCTTCAAGTTACTTCCCTACCAGTAATGGGAAGAAGAAAAGTAGAAAACAATATCAATTTGGTGGCATAAACACACATAATCAAGGACTTCCAAAGTCCAAACAAGCCCTTTGTAAGCAGTTTGAGCTCTGTGTTAGAGCAAATTCATGCTTCATGAATGGATTAAAATAACTGGTGTCAACTGATCCCTCCTCTTGAAAATATTTACTACTTAATGGTAAATGCAATTTAGCATTCCGTTTATGAGTGAATTTCATGTATACCCTTCAAAAACTTCAAAATTATGTATTTCTCCTTCGAAAATTCATAATATAATATTGGAAATTTGACAATCCCTACGATGTTAGCCTGATACTTCATGTGGACAATTGTCTCTGTATTGGATATGTATTGCAGTTAGGGGTGTAAACGGATTGGATATTATCTGATTTCATTTGGATCCGAATCCGGAAAATTACTTTTATGATACTCGTATCCATATCATGCAATTTGCAGTATCTTTACCATATCATATATGATACTCGTATCCATATCCGTGAAACATAGCTGGGTTAAATACTAATTGCACGCTATAAAATGATATGCCTTACATTACAATGAAATTTCATTGTCTTGACATGCTTTGGGCCATGAAGTGATTAAATTGTGAAATTCAACTACTAACTGTAAATGCAATTTGGCACATGATGCCCAAAGTTTGGTCTGATCTCATACAAAGAGCCCATCACCATTGCATCAATACCACCACCGCCACCATCTACTTTCTCATCATTATTATTATTGTTAGTATTATTATTGTTATTTGAATGTTTGGACTTCGAATATAGATCCATAGTACGGACCAATGTGCATTATGCATAGTACCATAGCCTCACTCTAATTATTATTGTCACACCCCAAATCGAGATTTCCAGATTAAGGTGTGATCAGTCCCCACCTCGTGATTAATTATCCTTAATCACGCAAGGCTAATCAAATACAAATAAATAACAACAGCGGAAGCATGAATAAAATTCAGAAAAAAAAGCACAAGTCATACATCCATAAATAAACATAAACATAAATATATCAATCCATACAAACCACCGTATCACAACACATAATCTAAAGAAAAGGGTTACATGAACTACGACCTCGAGATACAAACAAAAGTCTCGAGACTCAAAAACCCTAACAAAAGTCCTATAATGCTACATCAAGCGGCGTGGCCATCGGGAACAGCTCCTGGCATCTCCTGCTGCGGAACGCCAGACTCTGTACCTAAAATCCCACATCAAAAGGTGGGTGAGCAAACAATTGCCCAGTATGTGACCCAGAACTACCCCTTCAGGGATCCTCTTTCGGTCGAAGCACTTTCACTATTAAATCTGCGTAAGTTTAATGTCGCAATTTTTAAATGCACATGATTTAATATAGTAATCATAATTTAATAACTATCAAAAGGAAAATACATATAATAAATGATATGATGCGATTATCCTATCATGCCAACATGCAAAAATTCCCGAAATAAAATATCAAAGCGAGTATTATTATAAACATCAAACCGGAGTCCAGTACAAGAGTACTGTGTGTAGAATTTAATATGTAATAGTACGGATAGAATGTAAACACCCCGTGCTGTGCCAATCGGACCAACGGTCCTATAAGATATCAGCTCAAGGACTGTGGGCAGGGAGCTAATGATACACGATGCCTAGTGACATTGAGCATTAACTCTACTGTACGTATAGCCCACTCGCCGATGAGTATATCTAAATTCTGAGTATCATCTCGCCTACAACGATCCATCAACCAAACATATAAAATAGGAGAAAACATACATGCAAGTCGTAAAAATGTGTTAATCCGTCTCCTCATGAGCAGAGCGGAACTCTACCGCCCGGCCGGACCAATAGGAAAATAAAGAGCTCGAGATCAGCTCATGTACAGAAAAGTAAATATAAGCGCCACCGCGACCGCGGAAGCCGTTCTAGGCATGTAGCTCCTAATGTAGGGGGGATCACATCCCGAATCGTATCGTGCCTCAGGGCTTGAGATCGGCCCGCACGTAATGGTAAAATGAATTGAAAAGAATATATAAGCAAAGTTTATGCATATAATATATATATCCTAAAAGACCATCCGAGAGATCAAGTGATCAAACGGCTCAGTGGCTAACGGGCCGTCTCGTACCCCATCCTACAAGACGGAACGCAGTCACTCGGTCTCTGCTCAGCCCTCACCAATGCATATGATCGTTTATAAAATAATAATATTGTCCTCTACGAGAAGAGGACAAGTAATATCCTAAGTAACTACATATATATCTAACCTATAATTAAATTACTCTACTCCTATTTAAAGCAGTAAATTCTTCATTTAGAAAGGGTTTATGCAATTTCTAATTACAATTCGAAAAGATAAACATGCTCTAATGCATCTAATAATTTAAAGTGCGAATAACAGGTCAAGTGGTCGACTGGTAAGAGTACGCCATGAAAAAGATAATTCATATATCCCACACCTGTAAGGCTAGCTGAAGGCGCGTGCTCTAATCGTCTCCGTGACCCGCATGCTCCGCGTGTGCTCCGGTATAACCGTCAGCAGGATCGGTCCACGGATCAGGATCAAGATAGGTCTGATGACCTGAAATTCGTACGTGACTCCATTAGTCTAAACTAATTATCGGAACCCTAAATCCCCATGTGTTATTACTTTTACTCACGCGTTCGAAATTTAATTGGCCAATTACAAGGTACAATACTTAATCGGTTCGATCGGTTCGGTCTGTTCGACTCAATTCTGATTGAGCGTAATTAATGTATTTATAAATTTTTAATTCGAAGATAAGCTGTTTAATAAAATTCTTAAGGTATATATAAAATCCTACTTGCTATAAGATAGATTACGCAGCGTAATTAATTACATTATCTATTACACTAATTTTAGTCTTATCTTAATACTTACACTAATATTAATTAAAATACTAAATTCCTAACTATAACTAATACAATGTAATTTAGATTATTTAAATTCTCTAAGTATTTAAAAAGAAACCCTAACTACTTGTAGGATTTAAAATACGTAAATAATTTATTTAGTCACATATTGCGATAATTAATCGCGTATAGATGTTCGTAATGTAAAAATACGTATTTTACTTAATTCCCTGTATAAGTCAATTTCATTTTATTCCTAGGTACGTATATAATAGAATACGCCTCTAATTAGTTTTTAACATAATCGAAATGATACGAAAATCCTTAATATGTTGTTGATTAGTTGTCCTCACTAATTAACAACATATTATATATTTCTTTTAAGTCTTTAGAATAATTAAAAATATTACTACTACCTTTATTTTGAAATAAAAATACTTAACTAATTTTATTCTAAATTAAATAAATCTAATTTTAAATGTGTTAAATCCTAATTAACTATTGTTGGGACTTTTAATTTTGGTGTGTTTCGGGATCATATCGTGTTCTGCCGGATAATCTAGTATCTGCTCAAAGTATGTCATGAGTCATCAATCCAGGACTAATCTAATCATCTCCCGAGCTTTAAGTGAAAACTTCGGATCGAGCCAACCAATTGGAGGCTCGAGACCCGAAGCAAATAAATCCGATTTTATTTTACTTAAGCCTTTGCAAAAACCCATTTTTAATTCTTAATCAGATTCGGCCAAGCCATAAATAAACCAAGTTTAAACCTCTGTTCCAACCTAAGCACTAAGCCCAAGTATCACAAGAGACCCAAACTAAATTTAATAAGCCAAGCCTAAACCGAATTTCCAAGGTCCTAAGTTTCCAACAGCCACGGCCTAATGAGAAGGCCCAGATCCAATTAGCAAAAATCCAACTTTTGCAATTATTCCATGTCATGTTCTACAATTACGCAAATGCTCAGTTCATGCACCAATACCCAAATTAATTCAAATTTTCTCAACAAGGTCCCTGTCATTTCAAGTTCGGTACCAGTGGCTACACTGGGCTGGTACCGGCTGGTACCAGAAATCACATACAACTCACAAACAACAATGTAACAGGCCAGAATTTAAATCGCATCAAGGGACAGGTAACAATACTGGTACCGACATAGTACCAGACAAGCAAACCAGCACAGGCAACAAAACAACCAACAAGGCTATCAGAACAGAAACAGCACAGGCCAGTACAGGAGATGTACCAGAAAATTGAGCAAGCAAAACAGCAGCCCCCAAACCAGCAAAACAGAAACGGCTACGCACAGCTAACACAAGCACCGAGAAAAAGGAGATCAAAACAGCAAGAGTGCATAGCACCACTTCAAAAATCGTAACCCGAAAATCCCTAATTCAACCCATGATTTAGTCGGGAAATTCAACAACCCGCACCAAATAAATCAATATCCCCGTTTCGATACTCAAAATTCATTGTTACGCCGAGAAATTCAACAACTCGCACGAAACAACCAATAAGTCAAAATGTACGCTAATGCCCCATCAAATCACGAAATCGATCTACTCAAAACAAGGTTCAAGTAATTACCCGAAATAGGCTCCAATTTCAAAGGCAACAGTGGTGATGATCGGCCAGTACCGAGGTCCCTCTGCCCCGCTTCACGACCTCTCAGAATCCAACAAACGCAAGGAAAGGCCACCTTCGAGCACCGGGAAAGCACAAGGAAGGCACCAGATTAAGTCCGCAACCACAAAATCCAACACACAAAACCCTAAGGTTTGTGAAATCACAAGCACAGAGGGGAAACAGGAAGCGAGAGAGAGAGAGAGTAATTTTCTCAGCACATGAGCGAAAGTAATAGAGAGCAAAGCCAAAACGAGAGAGAGAGAGGGGTGTATATATAACCCGGGACGGTAAAAATCGCGCAAAGGGTCAAGGCTCTCTGACAGCCGTGCGACCATAGTCGTCGTTCGCACGAGACGAAGTGACGGGAGCAGGTAAGCGAGGAAAATCGCGACCAGAGGGCCAAATGGGCGGGAGAACTTAGGTTCTCGCAGCTACAGTGCAACAGAGGGAGAAAGAGCGAATTTTCAAAGTGACGGGGGAGGGGCCAGGGGCAGTGAGAGAGAGAAGAGAAGGAAGGGTATAAAGGGGGAGGGGAGGGGTCTGCTTTGAGATTAGTGCGGAATAACAAAAGAAAAATAGTGAGCGGTTGGGATATCACAAAAATTAGATGTGCTCAGATAACTAAAGACTGCTATAGCTAAATTAATTTTAATGAATTTGCGTTGTAAAATTTAGTACGAGATCATTGTGTTCCTGATTTATTTTACAAATTTATTTGCCATCTCATTAGTTATTTAATTTACAATTGTTATTAATATTTGTATTCTTAATTAGAGAAAAACTTGTTTGTTAACATAATTTAAAGATCCGAAAAAAAAATTTGATTTGGTTTAATAACCAAACTTATTAATTTACTAACCTTTACTTTTCTTAATTAATTATATATAAAAGAAAAATTTAATTAGTTGTAACTTTTAATTGTTAGTCTAATTAATAAAATTTGAAACTTACGGGTTATAACAATTATTATTATTGCTATTGTTGCCATCATCATCACCATCACTGTTTGGAGGGAATGGAGCTATTTATGCCGCTTGGTACTGAAAGGATAAGCTTGCTTCCTCTTTGCTCAAATTAAAAACCCACTTTGGTACTTGTCTGTGAGCAATAAGTTTAACTTTCTGAGGGCATTAATGCAAGAGTTTTCTACTGGTTTGACGATATGTCATTTGAATTTTTGTTTTGTTTCTTTTTTTTGGAAAGATTTATTAAATAGGCCTACAAGATTTTATTTTTTGGTGGTTGTGATTGAAATTATGTGCTCAATTGATGCTGGCATCAAATGGACTGACATCTTTTGTACAGGGAATTCATTATTTTTTTTAAACTGGAACAACACATTTTTTCTGGTAGTACTTCTCTGACCTTAATTGTTGAAAGGCTCACTTTGCTCTACTTCTCATATATTTTTCTTGTTGGATCCAGATTCTGTTATGTTCCTTGTGAACCTTTTCTTTGGAAGCTAGCAATAAGAAATAAGGACAACAAAGATTTGAAGACCATGATTATTATTTGGTGCTTGCATGTAGTTATTTTTACACAACATTGTATTCTTTTCTATTTTGCGAATTTTTACGCTTGCATTACTATTGCCATAATTTGTCCTATGATGTTTAACACAGTAAAACTTGACAGCTTGATGCCTTGGGTGAGTTTTTCTTTCCTCTTGCACGGGAGCGAAGCTGGTTTTGTTTTGAGATGCAAGTAGAGCATTCCTCATTAGTTTTCTACTATAAAAAGAAAGAGAAAAAAAATATTATTGTTATCTTTTTACCGCTATCCGATCTGTTGGCACCCCTACATTCAACCTTTTGGTTTGGTCACTCTTGGTACTTGAGAAGAAATCTTGCTTTCTCGGTGCTTTAGTTGAAACTCATTCAATTAGCTGTCAATTTGTATCAAAGTATGATGAATTGCAATTTACTGAGGGCATCCTGCTACTGGTTTCTTGATTTTTATGAAATGCTAGGTTATACTATTATTATATGAAAAAGTTATTTTTCACAAGGAGTATTGGTTTAGGGAAACTAAACCAATGCTTTTTTGTCCTTTTGGTTTATACTATTTTGCATATGTATGTGACTATTTCCTGCTTTTCTTGGATTTTTGAAATTCTATCAATAGTTCAAGGAGCTAAGTAAAAGGATGAAATGCTTTTCTTTAATCTATTGTTGTGGTTGCATCCTACTCAAAATTCTGCTATTAATTAAGAGATCGAATCGAATGTTCTCTTGTAGTTTTTTCTCAAGAGAAAAACACCTTTGTTAGTTACCATGATATTCATATTAGTCTTATGTTTCCAATTTGTTTTACAATCAACTGGTGCTATATGATACTTCTACTGGTATCTTCTTTCAGTGATTTTTTAGGTACTACATTTTATGTTCATTAGCTAATCTATCTAAAAGTGACTTTAGTATACTTGATACTATTTTGCCCAGTGATGATAATTCTTACATTTCATAAAGTTGAGATGGATTGTTTCTTGGGTTTAATTTTCTTTCTTAGTGTGTGAGCCTAATAATAAAATCTTCCTTCCGAGATGCAAGCAATCTAACGTAACTCCCATCTTTCAAGTTCATATCCTCTCCATTTTGTATCACATATACCAGGGGCAGATTTAGGGCAAAGTGCAGAGGGTGGTTAAGCCACCCACATAAATACAAATGAACATTTTTGCCCTTAAATGATTTTTAAAAGTGTTTATATGAACATTTTTGCCCTTTACAGTTAAATGTTTTTTAAAAGTGTTTATATGGTTCAGCCCTTCTCATAATATACATGAGGGAAAATAAATAGTGTGCCTATGTAAACTTCTGAAATAGCCAATTTCTAGTGTGCCACGCATTATGCTTTTTTTTTTTACTTTTCAGTCTTCTCAATCTTAATTTTCTGGTTTCGCCCCTGACATATACCATGATATGTCAGGTTCAGCTTCTCTCCAGTAGCATGGAATTAAATATTTTAGGTTACCTAGTTTTGTTCAGTACTTGGTACTTGGAAGGAAGTTTGCTTTCTCACATGCTCAGATTGAGAATCTCTTGACCTTTTTTTTTTTTTTTGAGTTGAATGCCCTTAGGCTTTGATTGAAATTAAATGATTCTGGTACATAATGTAAACTTGCTGAAAAATTAGAACTAATCCTAGAAAAGAAAACATAGGGATCAATTAGTTTCCCTATCTATACCAGTACATGAAATTGTAAAATTTCTAAACTAAATGCTAGCTACTCCAGTAACTACATTGGTACAGCAGTAATGAAATAAGCCCTTTTGTCATGTTAAGGCCATAAGTGCTGCTGTGAAATCCTCCATCGCTCCTCTTGATTTTCAGCTTTCTTGCCATTGGAAAACCTCCTGATTGAGTCGCTCTTGGATGGTAAAGTTCAACTCTGAAACTTCACCCAATGTTCCTTGAAATTCTCTCCCTGCTTCCTTTGAGCCCAATTTGCCAAATTGTGAGGGTCCTGTATCGTTTCTCTTGCCGCCTTAACAATTGTGGTGAATGTGTTACATTCTGAAAACCTCCTTCCACATTCCGGCACTGCACTAGCTGCCCCCCAACTCGGAATATCCTCCACACTGTTCTTATGAATGGCATTTATCAGTACCTGGCAATCTACATGATTATGATCCGAACCACATTCCTTTCTCGAAACCGGTCTGGTACCAGTTACAGTACTTTCAGCATTGCCTGTGCCTCCGCGTGTAACGGATCTATTGTCCTTATTGCTCCAAACCTTATGGCATGTAGGTCCCCTCTTTCATCAAAACAGATTGCTCCCCATCCTGCTCTGTTTGATCCTTCCCAAGATGCATCTACCAGTATCACTTCTGTACCATCCAGTACACCTATATGTGTTGGTTCAGTGTTCTTGCCCCTCCCCCTACTCGGCTCTTGTCTCACCTGACTCATATCCGCGTGCTTCACCTGTGCCAGTATTGAATCTGGGGTTGCTTTCTTCGTAGTGAATATTGCCTCGTTCCTAGCTTTCCATAGAAACCAAACTATATTTGCCATTTTATTTACCTGTTCTTTGTTTAGCCCCTGTATTATGGCCAGCAAGGCTGTTGGGAAGGATAGAGGCAGATGATCCACCATTATGCTCAATTTCGATGCCCGCTATGTATCTCGGGCAATTTGAAAAAAGAATAGCGTGTGCATGAGGTATTCGTTTTCTAACCCGCATCTTGGGCATCTCGGGTTGACAGCGGCTATCCTAGTGTGTAGTTTAGCCAAGGTGGGTAATCCGTCATGAATTGCTCTCCACAGCCAAGCGATTAATCGGAAATAATCGCTTGATTAGTCGGAAAAAAATCCGTGACGGTTTGATCGACATCAATGTGAGGCCTCTCGTATGTTATGCACTCTATTTAAAGTTTCTTCTTCCTTTTTTCTTTTTGTGGTTCTCTAGATGTTTTAAATGAACTGATGCTTTAAGCTTCATTTTTTTTTCGAGCTGTGTTCTTATTTATTTATGCATTAAATTTACTATATCTGATGCTTTGGTTCTGTGAGTTATCTGAAAAAAAAGCCATGGCGTGCTTTTCTGAGGGCTTAAATTTTTGAAGTATTTTCACTGCATTTATTGCTTTGGCTGTGATGAACTATGATAGACAAAGCTGATTGGTACAGAGAAAAGGATCACCCCGTTGAGAATTTGAGTTGAGCCACTGTTGCATGGCATATCTCTAATTAGGTCATGAAATCTAAGGCACCACAAAAAGTAGTATTTTACATCAAGAATTTCGTTCCGAATTAATTCCTTGCATGACACGAAGAAAGTTCATACAAATTTTCAAATCAAGGCCTTATTAATAGCTGTACAAATGTTTCTGCCAACTTCTATATGTCAAAAAAGAATAACCACATGGCGACACTACTGAATAAGTTACATTAAAAAAAGGGAAAAAAAATCGCCGTTGCCGGGGATCGAACCCGGGTCACCCGCGTGACAGGCGGGAATACTCACCACTATACTACAACGACTTTGTTGTTTCTCATGACGAGGTTTCTCTATATATTTAAATTTTACAGTACTGTTGTGTGCGAACTATTTCCATTATTCTGACTATAGAAGAATAAAATGATAAGCTTTCTTTTAATGCCGCCTTTTCCATTACATGCTTTTTCAACTCCTGGCTTTTGGTCATAAGCGTTTGTGATTTCTGGATTGCGGAAATAATTAAACAATTTTCGCAATCCTTTTCTTGAGAAACACTCAAAATTGTGGCATTTCTTGCTTTCTTATTTCTGTATAGAGATTATTGTTAATCAAATCTTTTTTTTTTTTAAAGGCAAATGAAATAACCCTTGCCAGTTTCGTCGAAAATGAAACCATTGTGTACAAAAAAGGATATTAACTACAAACAAAAAAAATGCCCGTAAAATTCCAGTGGAAAAATAATTGGTCTTGACATGCGTACACCCGCTTCATAGACAGGCACTTATCCACCTTACTTCAAAAGTACCAGAAACCCGACACAGAAACCGTATACATTATCTCTCTTGAGGCTTCATTCAAAAAAAAAATCAAGATTTTAGATAGCGTTTATAGCGTTATAGTGGAAAGACTACAAAAAAATCTATAGCGAATAGCGTCGCTATAGCGGAAACTATGCCACATAGCATTTTTTTTTTACATTTCGTATATACAATATTTGTACTAAATATCAACATTATCTAAAGTATCATAGAACAATAAATAACATCAAAGTAATTAAGAAATTATAATATTCAAATTGAACCTGTACAAAGTCCAAATTGCGATTCAAAATATCCATAGTAGTATCATAAACTATCGATCTTTTCTTATTCAAAATATCTTGAGCATCATGATTCATGACATAATATATTTTTTTTCTATTCAAATTTCAATTTCTATTCCCAATTTCAAATTAATTTATCTGTAGCAAATATTAACAAATTCATTTTCGATTTGGGCTTTTTTGGGTTTTTATTTAAAGCCCATATAAATTGCTTAAAAAAGCATCATATTGTATAGCGTGCGCTATTTGCGCTACGCACTATGCGCTATAGCTGCCGTAGCTCAATTAGCGCATTTTGATGTCATAACTTAGCGTTTGGGGTCCAAAAACACTATACCAGCGCTATAGCGTCACTATAGCACGCTATTTAGAACACTAAAAAAATAGATAGGTTGAACACATATCAATTTGTTAGTTGCATCTAAGTCGCTAATCATATACCTAGAGTGCCTAATTCGGTTTCCAATTCGTTGGATATCAATAGTCACCCTGTGGAAAAAGTAAAGAGGTGAAAAAAAAAAGAAAAAAAAAAAGAGAATGAATGACATTTTATAGCAACAACAAATATATACAACGAAGATCTCAACAATTAATCATGGACTCATTATCCAAGCTATTATCTTTCAAAGGTGATTATGGGGCGCTAGCCAACCCAGTCAGGTTAAATATTAATTCCTTTTCACCAAGACTCATTCAGGTTAGAAGTAATTAGAGCTGATAATTGCATATCACGTTTCGGCTTTGTATTTTTACAAATTAAAAATTACAAAAACTCAATATATCTTTAAACCTGGTCGAGAGAAACAACAAAGTCGTTGTAGTATAGTGGTGAGTATTCCCGCCTGTCACGCGGGTGACCCGGGTTCGATCCCCGGCAACGGCGAATTTTTTCCCCTTTTTTTTGTCCTCTCTATTTGCACGCTTCATCTTTGAAATATGATGAAGTTGTGTAATCGTGTTGCTTAATTAGTCTCTATAACTATTGTCTAGTTTCTCCATGCGTGTGTTTTAACTTCCAAATTATCAGTAGCTTTATTTTATTTCATTTCTTGTAAATGCTGTAGTCTATGCTAAGTGATGGAAATCAGTAGGTATTTTTCCTCTCAGTTACCAGAATACCAGTAATGAGGAAATCACACTTTCGACAGCCTGCCTAGTTAAAAAAAAAAGAAAGAGAGGAAATCACGCTTTCTCACTCATACAATGGATTTTGTCTCCGCTGTTAGTTATCTCCTAAACAATAGGGAGTTTTGAGACCGTCCGATTTATCTCTTAGGATCCAGATCAACACTGAATTTGTACATGCCTGTGAAGCATCAGGCTTGATCTGGATGTCTGACCTGAAATAAACGGCTCAGATCTGCCTGGAACAACCCAATGAAATCCATACTACTGGAAAGGAGCCCAACTTATTACTTCTGTATATTGTAATATCAAACTACCAGTAGGTAATTTCTAATGGAATTTATATTTATTGTAATAAATGCTCTAATATGTTTTCTCATATATCATTCCAAATTAGCAAACCTAAATTTTTAACTCTTTGCTATTTAAAAAAAAAAAAATTAACTTTTTGACCAGCTGATCAAAAAGCAACCAATAATACATTATAATCATTTCAGGATTCAATAAAAAGCTTTATTTTATTATACTATTGTAATGGAAAATGAGGAAAATTAATTTGTTGTGTTTCAGTTTTTGCTCTCAAATGATACACATTATAATACAAAGAAGTCAAATAAAATATTAGGTTGTTTCGGTGTTAAATAGTCTTTTTTTTCAATTATGTAAAAGTTTAACAAAATCTTGCCAACACTTCATAGTTGGGCAGTTAGGTTTAGTATAATTCAGTTCAAACTAACAACCTTAATTTCTTGGTAGAATCAGACTGGTAAAGAAAAAAAATTAACCTAATATGTTTGGAGTATCAATAATTTTCTCAAAGAAAATTTGTACAGTTAATAAAAAAAAATAGCAGTGGGAGGCACAATTTGAGTTACCAAACGAAAAAGTCAATTAATAAACTAATCAAAGAACAAATACACATCATTGACCAAACTAATTATAGACATAATCAAATAATTAATAAATTGAGCTTAATTATGATTGATCAAACATGGTAAAACGGAGATGGATCCAGCCCATCTCTCTCGTTGAAGTTCTTCAAGGTGGCCATCCATGTGAAATCATTCTTGAGCACATGCACCGCAATCGTGTCGTTTGGGAAATCCTTCGCCTCGATACCGTGAAAGTCGTACATTTTTTCTCTCATATTGAACCTGTTCTTCCCTTTTCCTCCTACATTGAGCCACATCTGCCAATGTGATATCCTCGACACCGTGTGTATTGTCTCGAGCAAATTCTGACTCCGCAATCCACAGTACCAGGTCCCACGACAATGCGTACCCCATTCCAACCAGGTACGGCGGATAGTCCTGGTCTAAAGGAGGGTAGCCTTTACCCAAATATGTATCTTCTCTAGGTTTATCTCTTAATGCCTCGTATAGTTTGTCGAGTCTGAAGTACGCGTCATCATCTACTTTCATGACAAAGTCGTACGGCCGTTCTTCACCGGGAAATATCTTTGGTACGCTCGAGAAGTATGTGTATGTCTTTCCTTCGCTACCATTCTCGGTGCAATTCATGATGATTATGTCGTGATAAGTGAGCATCTCCATGGCAATGAATACTTTTTGTTCATCTGTCTTGAGTGTACAAAATACAAAACGAACGTCTATTTGCACATGAGGGATCGGTTTCTGGAATGCATAGGCCATGCGAATGATATTTCGCCTTTCGGCTTTCTCGGGAACAGTTAGGATGCCGAATAAGAGTTTGAATTCAGGTTTCAACTCGGAAGACGGCTGTGCTGTCTGTAATTGACAGTTGGAGAAAAAGTTGAACTCTTGGTAGCTATTAGAATTTGGGACCAAAAAAATCACACTTAGTAAAGCAAGAGGAAGAAGGATGAGTATGACTGGTACGCAAGAAAAGGTTTTTCCAAACCCAAACATGATGTTGCTTAGTATCTCTTAGTGAGAGAGAGAGAGAGAGAGAGAGAGAGAGAGAGAGATGATTGTAATGGACGATTTTTATTTACCAATTTAATTAAAAACTTGGTAGCCACTACCAAGTATTTAAAAAAAAAAAAAAACAGAGAGAGAGAGAGCCGAGATTTTTATTAATACCCTAAAAAAAAATAATAATAAAAATATCCTCATTTTGAAAAAAAATTTAAAAATGCCCTAACCGCCCCATGATGGGGCGGTTCACTCCCTCAACCAAACCGCCCCATCACTGGGCGGTTCACCCCCTATACCCAACCGCCCAATGATGGGGCGGTTCAAGCCCGAATTTTTTTTTTGGCTTAACCCCCCTCTGGTCCCTTCCCCCCCCCCCCCTCTAACCCACCCGCCCCCCCCCACCCTTCCTCCTACCCGACCCGACAGCCACCCCCCCCGCCCCCCCCCAGCCCACCCCCGCCCACCCCCGGCCTCCCCTCTCCCCGTCCACCCTACCCCCGGCCTCCCATTCCCCGCCCCCTACCCGGCCTCTCCTCCTCTCTACCCGGCCGCCCATCCCCTCCCCCACCCCGCCACCACCACCCGACAGCCACCCGAACTAGCCCCCCCCCCACCTCAGCCCCTCTCTCCCTCTCTCGGCCAAACTCTCTTCCTCTCTCGGCCACCCTCTCTCCCTCTCTCGGCCACCCTCTCTCTCTCTCTCGGCCAACTTTCTCTCGATCGGATTTTTTTCTGGTACGTTTACGTAAATTATTAATTTATTTTTTTGTAGAATTAAGAGGATTTAGTTTGGAAATTGAATTGCCGTGTGCGGGTTGTTGATTTTCCCGACGCGATGAAGTTGATAAAAATTAGAGTTTATGGTTCAGTTTGGAAATTGAATTGCCGTGTGCGGGTTGTTGATTTTCTCGACGCGAGTAAGTTAAATTAGGGTTTATAAATTAAATTAGGGTTTAGGTTTTATAAATTAAATTAGGATTTATAAATTAAATTAGGGTTTATAAATTAAATTAGGGTTTAGGTTTTATAAATTAAATTATGGTTTATAAATTAAATTATGATTTATAAATTAAATTAGGGTTTATAAATTAGGGTTTAGGTTTTATAAATTAAATTAGGGTTTATAAATTAGGGTTTATAAATTAAATTAGGGTTTAGGTTTTATAAATTAAATTATGGTTTATAAATTAAATTATGATTTATAAATTAAATTAGGGTTTATAAATTAAATTAGGGTTTATAAATTAGGGTTTATAAATTAAAATAGGGTTTAGGTTTTTAAATTAGGGTTTATGGTTTATAAATTAGAGTTAGGATTTATAAATTAAATTAGGGTTTATGGTTTATAAATTAGAGTTATGATTTATAAATGAAATTAGGATTTATAAATTAAATTAAGATTTAGGTTTTATAAATTAGGGTTTAGGTTTTATAAATTAAATTAGGGTTTAGGTTTTATAAATTTAAGTTATTTGCAAATTGTGCACTGCAGATACTATGGAGAGGGGCGGTAGTTCGTCCAGTACAGAGGCTCCCAGTGCATCCGGTGCAGAGCCTCTCGGTGCAGACCACGCTACACATGCAGCTAATACATTCAGCCCTCTTCTGTGGATTCCACACGTTCAGCACAGGGTCGCGCTCGCATCTACGGAGGTACGTTGTTTTTTAAGCAATTCAGTTCAAATTACAGATTTTTAATTTGGCATATAGTAAGTCGCTCAGACTGAAATTATTGTTAAATACAGGATGAGACGATGTTGACCGTGAGACATCGCACCTCCGGGATACCGTACGTCGGTCATCCTCTGATGGAGCAGTGCATTATGAATCTCGGATTGTACCAGCTTGCTACCATGCCACAGGGTCAGATCGACCAGGCTCTGATGAGCGGGCTCGCGGAGAGATGGCGACCGGAGACTCATTCGTTCCACTTACCCTTTGGGGAGATGACCGTGACCTTAGCAGATGTGAGCGCTCTATGGGGTCTACGGATCGATGGGGAGCCTATCAGCGGTGTCTCCGACAGTCCACTTCATGTGGGGATGATACGGCGGCTTCTTGGGGTAGCGGATCCAAAGACGCTACAGAAGAAGAAGAAGAAGAAGAAGGATGATGAGGAGTTCCGGTATTCGGGGTACTGCATTAGCCTAGCGGCGCTCCGTGATCACTTTTTCCTGCATCGGATCACAGCCGAGACCACTGATCTGGAGGCCGTCAGGAGGTAATAATTGAGAATCTTGAAATTAAAATATGTTACGAACTCAACAGTGAAAATCATTAAATTTATCTTTACTATTTTATATTTTTAGGTATGTGAGGGCCTTTGTGCTGGATCTCTGTGGCAGCGTCATGTTCGTGGACTCCAGCGGTGACTCAGTTCCGATTATGTTCCTCTCTCTGCTGACAGAAATTGAGAAGCCATCGACCTGGAACTGGGGCGGAGCTGTGATCGCCCACTTATACCGGAGCCTGTGCCATGCTTGCTTGGTAAGTTTTCACAAATATTTCGGAATTTAAATTACAATAATTAGGGTTCAATAATCACCAACACATTCACCTCATGTCCAAAATATAGGTGAAGAATAAGCAGATCCACGGACCGCTTCTTCTACTCCAGCAATGGTCGTGGTCTCATTTGCCGGTATGTCGGCCAGTTCGTCCGTCTCTTGTCCCTTACTTGAGGAGACAGGATGCCGAGAGGTGTCCCGCGTACGGTGCCATATGGGGCGATCGACACACGTACGAGAACACGGGCAGGGGGAGAACTGTGGGGATTTCATATGTCCGGAGTCAGCTCCAGATGCTTCACGAGAGCAGCGTCGACTGGTTCCCCTACCGAGAGTTCTACGAAAGGAACGCATTTTGTCGACTGACATTGGAGCAGAGGCATCTCTGGTTTTATCGGGGGCCGTGTGTATGTTACTGGATTGTTGAGTACACGTATCCAGATCGCGTGTCCCGACAGTTTGGTCTGGACGCATTTGTCCCGCAGTTCCCAGAGCTTGGAGAGGCTGAGACCACCAAGTTGCACAAGTAAGTTACAATTACTTAATTGATCTCCTACCGTTACTTGTTCAGTTCTGCACTTGATTAACATTCTTTTTTTAATTTAAATGTACTGCAGGACTAAACACAATAAGCCCAACGTCGACTGGAGCACGCGCCACGCAGAGCATTACCTCCAAGCACAGTGTCCACAGTTTCACATGTGGCAGCCTCCTACGGCCGATGATGTCACACTGGGCGCAGGGCCTGGAGGATTGAGGTACTTAGTCTGGTACCAGAGGTGGGGCATGCCCTCGGTATACCTCACGGGCCATTGGGGTGAGACCCTTCGACGGAGGCTTTCTCGTGCAGGGTCGAGTGGTTATATGTCTTTCGGACCGATGCAGGCTTGCCAGGTAATTACTTACGAAACTAACATATTTAAAGCATTAAATGTTTATTTAGTTTTTCCTAAAAAATTAATAAATACACTTTTTGCAGATTCTTACCGGTATCAGAGGAGTGGCACACAGCTTGGTGTGCATGGCACGAGATGGTTGGCGAGCAGTGGGATGTACAATGCTCCAGCACACTGCTCCTATGGTGGAGGACTCCGGCTTTGACGGCCGCCTCGTTGGCATGTTGCATGACAGTGGGGAGAACATAAACTGGCGCGAGATAGAGCCCACACCACTAGATCCAGATCAGCCCAGAGTCGCTATATACGGTGATGAGATGCCGCCACCTCCTCCAGGTAATTTGATTTTGTCGTACACAGTCATTTCTCGGTACAAAAACTATTCTAATTAATTTGTCTTCAATTATGCAGTGGATGAATCAGGTTGGGGCTTCCACGAATGGGTGTTGAATAACAATGCATGGAGCGCTTACTACAATGAGTATGGAGTTCCGGTGCAGGTTGGACAGGTAGCAAAAATTTATTATTTATTCAACTTACTACTTATTTGTATGTAGCAAAACTAACATTGTTTCCATTAAGGGTGGAGCTCCCCCACGACATTACACTCCGGAGTTCACTATGGATGACTTTATCGGAGATTATGCCGGGGATGAGAGACGGAGTCTCCACATGCCACGATATCCGGAGGCCAGACAGCACGATGACGAGGCCAGTGGGAGTGGAGCACAGTATGCATATGCATATGCATCTGCTATATTTGGCACACCGTCTCCTCCGCCTACGTATCCATCAACCTGGGAGCCATGGGAGGTGCCTACTATGCCGCCTATCCCCCCACTGGTGGAGGATCCGTGGGCCGAGGCGGATACAGCCGCACAGGAGGAGGAGGTTCACGTCAGGCGTGTACAGCCGCCTAGGGACCGTCATCCACCTCGTAGGTTGGATCTCTCTGGTCGTCGCCCTCGCCCTCGACGTTAGGTTTTTTTATGTTTTGTAGTTTGATAGGTTTCTACTATTATGTATTCGGTCTGGACTGTTTTGCATGAGTTGTGGACATTTATTTTACGTAGTTTGGATTTTTTTTTTTTTGACTTCCGATTTAGATTACATATTTTTCACTGTTTATCACGTTAGCCAAATCGACAATCAGTACAACAGCCGTATAACCGCATCAAAACTCAACTCACTTTTATTGAAAATTACAATAAAAAAAATATATCAATATATATTTCCTTACAATAATATATATCTAATAAACCAAAATATATCTTAAACAATATATACATCTTAAAAAAAATATACCAATATGTATTTCCTTATAAATATATATATCTTAAAAAAATATATATATATCTTAACATGAAGGAAAAATATATATCTTAACAATATATATATCTTAAAAAAGAAAAATATATCTAAACAATATATACATCTTAAAATATATATACATCAATATACATTTCCTTATAAAAATATATAAAATCTGAAAAAAAAAAAAAAACACTGAACCGTCCCATCTCTGGGCAGTTTTCTGGAGGAGGTGGACCGCCCAGAAATAGGGCGGTTTTCTACCATCAGTGGACCGCCCCATTATGGGGCGGTTAGGGCATTTTTAATATATATTTTTTTTTTAGGGTATTAATAAAAATCTCGGGAGAGAGAGAGAGTTCTCTGTTTGTGTATACTTTTTGTTTGAAAAGAAGAGACCAAAGAGAGGTTATATATATGCATAGGAATTGAAGGGAAGAAGAAGTTAAGAAGGTTGCTAGATTAGTAGAGGGAGATTAATTATATTTTCTAATTTCTTTCTTTTTGTGACTGACAGTGACAGTGCAGATAAGAGTTTTGTTTGGTTGTATTTTTAAATATTAAAATAATTCGCTTTAACACAAAACTAGTTGTTTTTACATATAATAATGAATAATATGTCCGAATAATAATATATTTTAAAAAATATAAAACGAGTTACTTTTACTAAAATACTACTTTTTAACACATTATAATTTTCAAGACACGGTTAGATGATAATTTCTAACCATATTATAATTCGTTTTACTAATCACGCGATACTCATTAAATGTATAACTTGAAAATTGTAGGTGTTTCTATTTTTTTTTTCTTTTACATTTTAACTAGTGGTTTCATATATTAATGCAAGTGCCATTTCATTATGTCACATTTGTGCCAATAAAATCAAAACAACAAAAAATTACAGCTATAATTAATTGTTAATTAATTACATCTCAAGAGAATCAACCAATAATTAAAAATTAATTTCTTTAAGAGAGTTTACTTTTTATAAATTAGTGTACCTCTCAAGCAACTTAAAAAACAATTTTCCATGTTAGATTTAAAATTGAACATTTGTGATGTAGATGCTCTAACCACCAGGAATAACGAGGATAACCTCCATAGTTAGCAACAGAAAATGTATAATTGCTTAATAAATTGATATTGAATTAGTGGTTTCTTAATTTGGAAAGGTTGGCTGAGTTCTTTAATTTTCATGTCAATTTACGTAACTTTTAATTCTACAAATATATAAAATATTTTGTCGAGAAGGAGATAGGTAGATTTCTTTTTTCAATACGCAATTTCTAAGAAACCGAATCATTGATTCAGTTCCTTACAATTTGTATGCAAATTTTAATTCTTAATCATTAAAAAACTTCATATGGAACCGAATCATTAGAAAATGTCTTATTAAGAGGATCTACATCTTTGCAACTCAAATGAGTTTTTAAATAACTGTGAACTACTTTTTAAAAATTAAGGTCTCTAAAGTTTCTGAACTCTCACATTCCTAAAATTAATTTTAGAGTTTCTATTAAGCCACAACAACAATAAATTAAAAATGAAAAATAATTTGAGCTAATCATTTAGCTAGCGTGGAGTTTATAAACAGAAACTTGCACGCATAGTTTCTAAATAAAAAACTCTTCTACATCTCTGAAACTCGATTAAACTGTCACCTCATATTAGAAACTCTAATAATATCATAAATGTAGAAAATGATTTGGTTCCTTCTAGTGCATCAATTTTTTTAAAATTTTGTAATTCTTTACAAAATATTTAATACATTTCTAAAAATAAAAATTGTGTCCATTTACATCAGAATTAAAAATAAACAAAAAATGTCATCTAACGTTACATGCGCCGGTCGTACACTCGTACCGCGTCCATATGGATTGACCAAGTTCTGATTTTCTGTGGCATCAACAGGTGAACTACTTGTGCATTTCATAACTGCAGCTTTTGCCCTACTTATTGAAGTCACAACTCCGCCAAATATGGAAACAAGACATCATAAACAAGAGTAGAACTAAGGTGTTCTTAAGCTCACCAAGCCCCTTTGTGAGCTTAACTCAAAAACATATCGGATTGACTTCAAACGATGCATTCAAACCGTTCAAACCGATCTACTTCATGAGTGATGCATTTACATGTCAAATTTTAAATTTTTTGAACTAATTTAGTATGAAGTCAAGCGGTCAAAAAAAGATGATTTATAAGTTAATTTTAATGAGTTTATTTTTCATCATTTTTTGACCGCTTGACTTTATACCAGTGTTCTAAATAGCGCGCTATAGTGTTTTTGGACCCCAAATGCTACGCTATGACATCAAAATGCGCTATTTGCGCTATACAATATGGGTTTTTTTTTTTTACCAATTTATATGGGTTTTAAATAAAGGTAAAAAAAATCTCAAATCGAAATTGAATTTGTTGCTACTTGCTACAGATAAATCAATTTGAAATTGGGAATAGAAATTCAAATTTGAATAGAAAAAAAGTCCAAACCGAAATTAAAATTTGAATAGAAAAAAAAATAGATTATGTCATGAATCATGATGCTTAAGATATTTTTAATAGGAAAAATCGATAGTTTATGATATTACTATGGATATTTTGAACCGCAATTTGGACTTTGTACTAGTTCAATATGAATATTATAATTTCTTAATTACTTTGGTGTTATTTATTGTTATATGAGACTTTATATAATGTTGATATTTAGTACAAATATTGAATATACGAAATGTAAAAAAAAAAAAACGCTATTTGGAATAGCTTCTGCTATAGCGACGCTATTCGCTATAGCTTTTTTTTTAGCCGTCCCGCTACGATGCTATAAACGCTATTTAGAACCTTGCTTTATACTAAACTAGTTCGAAAAATTATAAATTTAACATGTAAATGCATCACTCGTGAAGTAGACTGGTTTCAACAGTTTGAATGTGTTGTTTGAAGACAATCTGATAGATTTTTGAGTTAAGCTCACAAAAAGACTTGATGAGCTCAAGAACACTCTAGTTCTACTCCATAAACAACATCAACTGAAAAAATATGTGACAATAAAAAAATGTCAAATACGCAACAGCAAAATGAAAAGATCATATACGCAACAGCAAAATAAGAGATAAAAGGGTCTGTTGGGACCACCAATTTTCTATAGAACTTTAATAAATATTGAACTCAATAAAAATTTAATTTTAACTCAATGAAATTTGATTGCTTTACTTATGTGAGTTATGTCATATCACTAATTTCATGAAAAAAAATTAAAATTTACTCGTATTTTTTTTCCCACAAAAGACAGCTAACCTATCTATAAAATTGACAAAACCAAAGAACATTAATTACGGATAATTTTTGACACCTTCTTATATATGCAATCTATAATTTTTTTGAATAATTATATTTATTTCCGCAGCCCAATCCTCTCTCTATCGCCGCAGCTATAGTATAGGAAGGTTGTATTATGGTCCCCACTAATTATATGATATTCCTTTCTCAGTCTCTGACTTGTCCCCGCGTCAACCTTCATAGGTATAAATACTTGAGAAATAACATATTAATACTTGCAAAATAACATACTTGCATGCGTAACTTATATGATGGTTTCCCTTTTTCTAGTCCTCCAATGGTCCTCACGTCAACCTTCCTCTAATGAAGTAGTGGGGACCTCGTATTCCCACATCAACTTTCATGTAACAAAAATAGTTGATCTCATAGGTATAAATATTTCAATACATAGGAATCAATACATGTAAAACAAAATGTTAATACTTTGATGTGTAACTTGATATGATCAAACGCTTGAAGATTAAACTTTGTACAATGTATATACATATAATACTTCAGTGCATATGTATAAATACTTTCAATACTTGATATTAATATTTTCAGACATCATCCAATGCCATATGTAAAAAAATATTAAGTATTGTGGTCCCCCCATATAGTTATGGCAATATTGATATTTTTAGAAACGTGTATGGTCCTCGGCCCCTGGTCCCCTCCATTTAGTTTGAGTGGTTCCCCACAGATATTTATGGTGTGGGGACAGTTTGAGAGATTTGGTTGGAGAGAATATTATTTATGTTAAAATACTTTCATGCATAGGTATAAATACTTCTGTGTATAGGTATAAATACTTTCGTTCATAGGTATTAATATTTTAGAAATTGTGTGGGAACGATATGAATTATATAAGGAAATTGTGCGGGGACGGTTTTCCACAGGTTAGTTATGGAAGTTATGTGCGGGGACAAAGGTGCAGGGACAGTTATCAACGTCCAATTTTTTTTTAAAAAAAATTGAATAAAAATAATATATTTAGTACAATAATACTTGAACAATTTTAATATAAATATAGAAATATTGATTCCTATTTAATAACACAGAGTTTTAGTGAATCAAAGTAAATTTTGAAGCCATATCTAATATTGTCGACAATAACAATATTATTACGGAAATGAAGATATTACAATCTAAAGTTTAGAATTTTCTATGATAATTCTCACAGATACAACTAAACAAATTCATTTATGTATATTCCCACGCGTTTTCTATTTGACGGTTTTTGAAAATTGAATTATAGAATCTCATGTCTTATAAATATATGGGGCCAGTCAGATTATCCGAAAAGACCATGCAAAATTTGAGGTAAAATATCACATCTTGATTAGTTTAAAATATTTTCTAAAAATTATAAAATTTTATACGGACATATTCTTTATGAAAATAAACAACAAAACCTTGAATTCGGCTTTTAAATTTAAAATTTGGAATACAAATACAACGGAGAAATATGACATTTCGTGACACAGAAAACTTGTGCATTAGAACCATTCTCATCTAGAAATTAAATTAGAAAACAAACAAAGGATAAAAAAGTGTATGTCAAATAAAATAAACTGTAAGAGAATGTAATAAATCTTATGATACATTAAATTTATAGTGATAACATATTTTTATTAAATTGACTACATATTGGCCACCTTTTTATGAAATGTATATGTGTCATTGCTGAATATAATACTCGATATTAAACAATATTTATTGATTGGGACCTGTGAGTAGACTTTTCTAGCTTCGTAAATGAAGATTATAAGCATATTATTACATATACCAATGAGTTGACTATTAGTTATATATATTCGGTGCACTTGCACAATATTTCCCGAGATTTTTATTTATATCCAAAGTTAATTACAAAATAATAAAAATGTCCAGAGTCGTGATTTTTATTAAAAATGTCCAAACCGGTCATTTAATGGCCGGTCCATGAATTTTTTTTTTTTAGAGACAAATAGTTAAAATGCTGAAATATAACACTAAAAAATCGAATTATTTTTTAAAATATTTGTTAGATTACTTTTTTTTGATATATAATTAGCATATTTATACTAAAATACGCTAAATTACTTGAAATTATGTTAATTTACACTGAATTACGCTAAATTACGCTAAATTACAATAATTATGTAAAATTATGCTAAAATACAGTAAATTACGCTAAATTACGTATGAATAGAGTTGATATCTTCACTTAGAAGGCGAAAAACAACGATGAACCTTCAAACGGTCATAAAATGGCACTCGAGTGTTCGATTTCAGCAAATAACCACTTTTTGGAAAGCTTGCGAAAATACGCATGCATCAGTGCTTGCAATGCCGGTGTTCAAAATTCAGAATTGCCAAAAAACAAAGGGAAGAGTCTCAAAACTTCAGTTGAAGTTTTCGATCAAGATTTTCATTTCTATTCTCCAATCTTCGTAGCTCAGTAAATTAGTTATATAATGAACTTGTAGAATACCAATTTTTATTATTTTTGGATTTTGTTTACTATTTTTATGATTTATGAAAAATAGCACAAAATCGGCCCTATTCATACGTAATTTAGCGTAATTTATCGTATTTTAGCATAATTTTACATAATTATTGTAATTTAGCATAATTTAGTGTAATTCAGAGAAAAATAACATAATTTCAAGTAATTTAGCGTATTTTAGTATAAATATGGTAATTATATATAAAAATAATAATCTAACAAATATTTAAAAAAATAATTCGATTTTTTAGTGTTATATTTCAGCATTTTAGCTATTTGTCTCTAAAAAAAAGGGGGGGGGGGGGGGGGGGGGGGGAGGACCGGCCATTTAATAGCCGGTTTCCTATTTAATAAATAAATAAATAAATAAAGGACCTGTCATTAAATGGCTGGTTTTGGGCATTTTTAATAAATTCAGGTGCCTCTGGACATTTTTATTATTTTGTAATTAACTTTGGATATTAATAAAAATCACGGCAATATTTCTGTTTGACGTGGTCAGTCTGACTTATTTTATATCATTATTTTATAATTAAATGAGTTGTAAAAAACGGGGCTTAATAATTCCATCATTTTACCTTTAAAATAATAATAATAATAATAATAATAATAATAATAATAATAATAATAATAATAATAATAATAATAATAATAATAATAATAATAATAATAATAATAATAGTAATAATAATAATAATAATAATAATAATAATAATAATTTGATACAGTAATTTGCTTGACATGGTCAGAGTTGTTAAACAAATATTTCTCTGAAAATAGTACTTGTGATCACACAAAAAAACAAAAAAACAAAATTATTTTACTTATTTAGTGTGTTTATAGGCTTAATCAATTAACCATTTCAACATAAACAACAAAGAGATGTTTTTTAATAACAATTCTAATATACGTCCCAGCACCTTTTTTTCTCACCCATAACAAAAGGATTAGTTGTGAAATAATAGTTATTCAAATATTATTTAAAATGATTAAATAATTTCGCATTAAATACTAATTTGTGGCAAGTTAATTACGGAAACAAAAGATAGCAAAAATTGTCCTGGAAAAAGTAACACAAACCGGGAGGGGCTTGCACGAATTTCAACTGTCCCGTTAATTTAAACTATTCGTGTGAATTTCAATGCAAATCAGAAAGCTTAAACTGGACATATTCGTGTGAATTTCAATGCAAATCAGAAAGCTTAAACTGGACATCGTCCGGATTTCAATCTCATCGGAACCTTCCTCTCCCAACATGTTCCCGGGTCACAAGTAATTTGCTAAATTAGCCCTCTGCCTATAATAAATAGTAATTTGCTAACTTAGCCCTCTGCCTATAATAAATTGCACAACTGTCTTGCCACGGTGGAAAATAATTAAAAGATGCATCATTAAGAAGAAATTACAAAACTTTGCACAAGCGTTAATCACTCTAGCATACTTCCAACATTAAAAAAAGAAAAAGAAAACACTTTTTTTTTTTGAGAAAAAATAAGGGTCATGCTCTCATTTGATTATATTAAATGATGAGTTACATGGAATTTGTAACTACAGTATGCAAAATCAAAACGCTCAAAACATTTGAGCTATAAAAAGAAAAGAAAAGAAAGAAAACATATTTAATATATCATGGAATAATTCCAATTTAATTGTACTTGCATAAACATAATTCTGCTCATAAGAAATTAGGAACCCATTGTTAACCAAGGGAGATAATTATAATCTACTTTCGTTCATCCAAAGAAGAAGAAGAAGAAGAAAAATATTACCACCCCCCTATAACAGCTTCTTGCCTTCTTCACATAAAAAAGAATTATTCTCCAAATAACATTCTTATTATTTTTGGGCTAATTTGGGCTAATTCTAACTTAGGTGGTAATTACGACCGTGACCTGAATGTTCCAATTTTTGAACTCTAAATTTGAATGAGCTGAAACTGAAACTATTAAAGCCCGATTCGAAATGGTCAAGATCATTTTGCAAATTGGTCCCCTTTTAATGATGTTATTCAATTGGCCCAAGAGTTTTGATAAAGAAAATCTATATGCATTTTTATTGTATTACGTGCAGTTTGTTGGATAATTTGAAAACATAAAAATGAATTATACTTTAAAAATAATCAAATTAAATCTTCTAGAAATATAATCTTACCTATCATTTCTTTATTGCATTATTGGAGATGACATACTGAGTAGAGAACCAAAGAAGCAACTGAGTGGATGTCAGAGATATCAGCTTTATCCCTCTGCAAGTGTGGGATCCCAAAAACTCAGAGCGAGTGATCTACCAAGGAGATGCTGGAGTTCATATCCTCCTAGGTACCCGTACCTAAGGTGCAATATATATAAACGGATAGCCCAAATTAATTCTAGCCGGACCAAATTCAATCTGGTTCCTATGAAACTATAGGAGGTCCGTTTTGAGACTCGTGTCAGATTAAAATAACGATTCAGATATACTAATTGCATCTTAGTTACTTGGGGGTCCGAATTCAAAGATGCTGAAGACGATGGTGCTCAGTCAAGATAACTGTTTGAAGGCTACTTAATAGTAGTATTATCAGAATCCGTATCATCCCAAGTACCTGAGGTGCAAGTGATAAATCCAGACAATTTTTTAATTAGCACGAATCTCAAAGCATACCCCTATAGTTTCAATAGGGATTAGATTAAGTTTGATCCGGCCGGGATTAATCTTGACCATCCGCTTTTTTAAATTGCATCTCAGGTACCTGGATGGACACGGTGTAGTAGTTTAGTTAGACAAACTCTGAAGTGTTAGAGCATCTACATCCCTAAAACTCTTAGAGTTTCTAATCTGATGTGGCAGTTGCTAAACTAGTTTTAGAGATGTAGATGAATTTCTTATTTAGCAGCTTTGCTCAATAATTTCTTAATAAGAAATCGTTTATAAACTGTGACGTGGCGAAATGATTCGCTGAAATTCCTTTCTCTTGCAGATATATATTAATAAGAAATTTTACAAGCTGTGACGAGGCAATTAGAAAACTCTAATTTTAGTTTCAGGAATTTGGAGGTTTATAAATTAAGAGAGGTTTAATTTCTAAAAAATAGTTAACAGTTATTTAGAAACTCTAATAGTTTTAGGGATGTAGATGCTCTTAGAGCTAGCTTTATTTTGGTTGTCGGACTACTAGTTATCTAGGTGGTTATTAGATTTGTAGGTGTCCTTTTATTTGAATCAAAATCTGCTCGTATTCTCAAAGGAGGAGATCCTCCTCTTCTCATTTTGTGTCTATCCCTCTCCTTGTAAGAGAGAAGAGAGAGAAAGAACAAAATGTGAAGAGAGGGTCCTCCTATTATCAAAGAATAGAAGCAGATTTTGATCTCTTTTATTTGTTGTTAGGGGTAATTAAACTCATCTTGTAATTTATCTTGTAATTTATCAGGTTTCATATTAATAAAACGGACATCAGCCTTATTTTGAAAAAAAAAAGTTAATGCCTGAATCAATTTGAGATCTTAGAAACTCAAACAATCAAAACCATACTCGGCTGCTCGCCTCCTTTTTAAAATATAATATTGTGAAGCGAAGGATCATTAAAGTATTACACATCTATTTAATCTAATAATGAAATTTTATGCAAAATAAGTATTGTTTAATAATACATAAACAAAACAGTAATTTTAGATCGTTGAAATTTAATTCATTTGATATACGATAAAACAAACATTAAACGTTATCATTTTTATAAATATAATATATACATAATATTAGATTTTAAATTTAAATTTTATTTTCTAAAGATTGTTAAAATTGGCAAGTAATCTCCATAAAGAAAAATACTTATTTGGGCTATCTAAAACAAGCCTATTTACAGATGCAGTGTTGATGTTATATTTCAGCCCAGGTGTGACCTACCTCTTCGAATTCAGATCCAGTGCGGTAAACCCGGATCCCTATAATCTAAAATACGCACCGAAATAAACCCCTTTCTCTCTCCGCCTCTAATCGTCTCCTTTGTTGATCGGAAGAACAGCGCAAAGGAGGCCATGGCAACTCAGGATAGATCTGCCGCTGACCTCCCCGCAATCATCAATGCCGAAAATCTCCAATCCAACATGAAATCGATCTACTACAGGTCTCTTCTTGCTCCCCTCATTCTTCATTCTGTTATTATTCATCAATTGGGTAATCTCTCCTTTGTGATCCCCGCGATCCTCTCTAGTCATGTTAAAGCAATAACCTTTCCTGTGCGGCTAAGATTATGCCACGTGGGCGGATGTGTGATTGGATCGTCCCAATCACAAGTGTCCTATCACGATTTTGACACGATCTGTGGTTTGGTACAGACCTAAAATTGATCAATTCGTGAGATGGTCAATTCGGCACAGGAGTTGGGTCGTGGTTAATTAGTGGATTTCCAAAAACTTGTTGCAAGTTTAAGATTTGGAGATGCCAGTTGAGTTTATAGGATAATTGTGTTATTTTGTTTATATCAGTTTGCTAAGAGCAGTACCAAACCATATACTTCTACTCTACTAGTCAGAGCTCACTACTGGCATGGTGCTCTCACTTTTTCGTATTTTGGTTGTTTAAACATTAACTTGCCCCATTATTGGGCAACAGAGGATTCAGTTGAGCATCAATCATAATATAAACCGGTACTCATACATGTAATCATAATTGGGCACAATTAGAACTATATGCAATAGGATCATAACCAAAGAGTGTTATAAAATAAAAAAACGATGGTGCAATGCCATCATAAATAAAAAATATATAAATTTTGTTGGGCAAAGGGGAACACTGCAGGTGGTTTGTCCATGCTTAATTTGATTACCAAAATAATCTCATGTTGTTCACGCATATGATCTTATCAGATTGTTTGAACTTTCTCTGTCACAGCCGGACCTTCTTGTCTATCATAGGAGGAGTGGTTGCTGGTATTTGGGGGTTCACCAGCTTTACTGGTTTTGTCTTCTATTTTATGGTGATGCTAGCCGCCTCTTTCGGGCTCGCAGCAAAGGCCAAGTTCTCTGCTGGTTCCTACTTTGATTCTTGGAATAGGATTCTTCTTGATGGTATTCTAGGCGGCCTCATGGTTAGTTTTATTTTACTGCAAGTTTTGTTCTTCTTTTGCAAATTGGAATACTTGTGTTGTACAAACAAGGATTACAAATAAACCTGGTTTTGATATGGGGTCAAATTGTTCTTTCCTTGATTTAATTATATTCTGCAATTCCAATGTTGAATTTTTTTTTTAATTACCTTACCATGACCCAACTTGTGATATATGCAATCAATACTTAGTTTTGAGAGTAGAAAAACTACCATATAATATGTGATTTTAATTGGTGGGGCCTAGATTTGGCTGTGTATTAACCTACCTGCCATATCGTTATCTCTTTTGAATGATGACTTTTGGTATTCCTTGCAAATTGTACTCACTGGTTTGAATGATACTATATTTTCTTTTTGGTAATTGTTGGTAATTGTTTCCTTTTACTGAATTGTTATTAATTTACTGTTGCGTTCTTTTTTGCAGTCATTTGTGCTTTTCTGGACGTATCCTTTACCATGAAGCCTCTTTATATTTTATTTCTCGAACTTGCATAAGTGCATAGTTTGTTTCAATCTGGTATTAGTACTGGTATTGATATAGTTTAGTAACAATATCAGACCTATCAGTTGAGTATTGTTTGTTTTCTCTCTGATTTTTTTTTTTTTTTTGCCCCCCCCCCCCTCCCCCGCCTTCTTTTTTCCTTTCTGATAGGATCTAGGGACATTGTACCACCAAAATCCTACCTTCAAAAAGAAATTATAAAAGTGAACTTAGATGGCCGTAGGTACGAGGCAGTCAGGTCTTAATCTGATATTATATGCACTACCTCAGTAACTTCTTTCATAAGAATCCTTGACTTATTTTCTACAGATTTGCTTATGACTTCGTTCATATATTTTGAGGAAAAGATTGTTGGTGATGAACTTTTTTCTTTTCACTTCAGCTTTTGTAATTTGTTATATAGTACCAGATTTTCAGTAGATTAAATTTTTATTTTTATTTGTAATATTTGAGATTAAGGGTAATTGTAATTTTTTTTGCTACTGATGATTCTGCCTGTTGTCTAGAGGAGATGAGCTTCATTTCATCTTGTTGGATCAGAGGCTTCGATTTCATGCCGAGTAAATTTAACTGTTGTACAATTATTAATGTTTTGACATCCTATCTGAGCAAATACCAATTTGGTCTATTTTATTCAACAATACATTTGGAATTATACATGTATAAGTTGGCCATGGTATTGAGGCATTATGTTATGATAATTATGAGAACTGGAAGAAAGTTGGCCATGGTATTGAGGCATTATGGTATTCGACAAATACCAACTGTTGCCATTGTTTACTGCACACCATCCCACTATTTTCACATGCCTCTGTAACTTGGTAAAAGCTTAGATAAACTTTTAATATAAATATACTTCAGGTATATGGTAATGCCCAAAAATGATTCTCAATTTTTTGGGGCAGGTAACAAAGATTCTAATGCACTCCTTGAATATATTGATCCGAGATGAGTGATTGATTCCAGTTGGTAAGTTCGGATTGGATGGTAAACCCAACTATAAATAAAATGATTTTGCATAAAATCAAATTGGATTCGATAACTCTGATTCAAAAATCGTACACCTTTGGAGGCATACAGTGTGCTATCTTTGGTACATGGGCCACTTTATAAAAATCATTTTATAGATCATTTTATTTTTCCATTCATAAATTCATTAAAAAATCATTTTATAAATTCGTTAAAAATCTAATTTATTTTCCATTCATAATTCGTTAAAAAATCATTTTATAGATTTTCCTGCCTAGCGGCCGTATAGAAAGAACTAAAGAACCTTAAAAAAAATAGTATTTACACCCAAAAAAGCAGAATAAAAAAAAAATTCTAAAAATGAAATCAGTCCGAACTCCCCAATGGGAGGTACTCGGAGATGATAAGGCACCGCTTCTAGCTGCCACGGTCTACAACCTTCTGCGTAGCTGTACATTATAATGAAGAGGCAACAGCCTCACTCCATCTCTGTCAAGTATGGATTTACTGTGGTCCGTGCAAAGTGCCACATTGCTGCTTCGGTCATTAAAATCCGAAATTTTTATTAACAGAAATTAAAAAATTAAAATATCGATATTGAAGAACAGTTTCGCCAGATTTCGAAAAATAACAATTCTGTTGTTTTTGGTAACGTCCAGAGGCCGTTATGAAGAATAACGTCCAGAGGCCGTTATGAAGAATAACGGCCCGATTAGTGGTTAATTACGCAGCACCAAATCTGCTTAAAAAAAAACAGGCCGTTATGGACATTCACGGCCAGGGGAAGAGGAAAAAAAAAAAAAAAAAAGTCAGGCCGTTATTGTCCATAACGGCCAGGAAAAAAAAAAAAAAATTTCCAGCAAATTGTGTGAAATTGTATCAAATTAGTTTTAATTTGATTTGAAATTGCTAGGTTTAATTAGGGTTTAATTTTATGAGTTCGGTATAATTTTGTGCAATTGCCTTAGCATAGTTTTAATATCGAAATTTTGTACCAAATTTAGTGTATTTTATTTTTACATGTTTGTTGTATACTTTAGTTGGATTTGATCAAAATACTTGTGTACATTCATGTGTGTTCAACTCCTTGTAATATTTTTAAATTGCATATGAATTAAATTAGTATAATGTGTGTTCAACTTCTTTTAGTTTTGATGTTAAAGATAAATTATTTGAAATATTATGCATGGTATAGGATGTCAAGCAGCCGCGGTCCGAATGACCCTGACATTCAAGATGCATATGAGGCACCACCAAATTCGAACTTGCCAGCAGAAAAATTTAGCGAATTGTTATGGATGCCGCATGCACAACACAAAGTCTCGCTGTTCTCTGATACTGTAAATTAATTGTTATGTATCCCTTAGGCGGATGGACTCCACATTGGGGCTCCCCGGATTCAGCCAAATAAAAAAAAAAAATTTGCTGGAAATTTTTTTTTTTTTTTTTTTTTTCCTGGCCGTTATGGACAATAACGGCCTGACTTTTTTTTTTTTTTTCCTCTTCCCCTGGCCGTGAATGTCCATAACGGCCTGTTTTTTTTTAAGCAGATTTGGTGCTGCGTAATTAACCACTAATCGGGCCGTTATTCTTCATAACGGCCTCTGGACGTTACCGAAAACAACGGAATTGTTATTTTTCGAAATCTGACGAAACTGTTCTTCAATATCGATATTTTAATTTTTTAATTTCTGTTAATAAAAATTTCGGCATTAAAATTAGGACTGGCAAACAAAAATTGGGGTGTGTGGTTCGCTCTAGATTGGTATGAAAAAAGTTCATAATTAGTTCACTCGATATATTCAGCTCGTTATTAGAGAGTTCAAGTTTGAGCAAGCTCGGCTCGTTGTAAGAAGAAGATGAAATTATTTTTCAACTTTTTCACTATTCTTTTTAGAATGAAACTTGTTTTAAGAATAAAATAGCATATGGTCTGTATGTAGTTCACAACACCACATCGACAAAATTATTTTGGTTTTTGCACAACTCACAATAAAAACGAGATGTTAACAAGCTAGCTCGGCTTGTGATTGGCTCGAAAAAAAATCAGACCTAACTCAGCTCGTTCTGACATGAGCCGAGTTTAATATTTACCTAGCTCGGTTTGGATCAGATCAGCTCGTTGACTCCCTGATTATAATATCTATTGTCATAATCACGATAGAATAACAATACTTTGTTATTATTTTGTTATATAATTTTGTTAAAATTGAGAGGTGGGTCACTCGATCAATTATATATATCAATACAGTAGGATACAGAAACTTCGCCACAATACATCCGCAAATGTTCTTTCTGTCTTGTTTTTTCTTTTCGCAGTGAACGCTGAGCTTAATGATGCTTGATCAACAGAACCACTTCAAGCTTGCAAGGGAGAGAAATGAAGGAAAACCGGCTGGACCTGGTGCTAGTGCCGGTGGCTCTTGCTGTGGTAACCGGCTATCACCTGTGGCTGCTCCGCATGATCAGTCCGCCATCCCACGCGCACTGTCATAGGTCTTAACGCCATGGCTCGTAAACGATGGGCCACCGCAATTATGGCCGTTAGATCCCTTAGCTTTTGTTTTACCATTTCTTTCTTATTTTATTTCAATTAAGAAGCATTTTACAGAGGTTTCTCGTACCAATGCACTGTTCTCAGGGACCATACAAAATAAAGATTACGAGGGCTGAGAAATATACTTTTCAAGTGTAACGTAATTTCATTTTATATAGAAAATTAAAAAGTATTATTCATGTAAAAATTACAAAGTTAACAAGTATTAATTTATTTACCAGGGAGATTAAAGGTTTCTTACTGTTTTCTTCTTCTTTTTTATTTTGAAATTCAAATATTCCTTATTTAACTGAAAAAAGAAAACAAAAATTCAGGATTCGGAGAAAAATGGAATATTAGCAGTGCAGACCCTGAGAAACAACATAATGGCATCGACGGTTCTGGCGACCACCGCCATAACGCTGGTGTCACTGATAAGCGTCTTCATGGGCGCAAACGCAAACCGCTCCCCTCTGACCTCGGCCTCCATGCTCATCTATGGCAACAAGACCAACCTCTTCTCATCGGTCAAGTTCTTCGCCATTGCTCTCTGCTTTATCTTCGCATTCGTTTGTAATGTCCAGGTTAGTTATTTAGTTAGTTACCTCAGCTAATCATCTTGGTCTTGGAAATTGTTTAATTTATGTGCACTGTTACTCAAAATTCTTAACTGTAATTAATTGTCTAACTTTAGAACAAAATTAATATGAAAAAAATTAGAGCCCCCAAGCCAACTTTAGTAAAAAGCCCAATTATACCAACGCCATTCCAAATAATACGAATGCACTAAATAAATTTTGGTTTTATTGGTTGAATTACAACTCACAAAAAATTGGGATCATCTATTTTAAAAAATTGGCATGAATATTAAAGAGATGCCGTGAATTTTCAAATTGACTCGGATTCTGATTGGACAGTTGGAATTTTAAAACTCAAATTTTACATTTCTGTAGAGGATACAGATTTCGTATTTCAAACCAAATTTTGTGTACTTTGAAGAATGTGATAATAGAACTTCATTTTATCAGGCAATCCGGTACTATGCACACACCAGTTTCCTGCTTGGGATTCCATCTTTGAAGAAATCACAAGGAAAGGAAAAGGAAGAAGATGAAGCCCTCAAAACCGACGAATTTGTCGAGTACGTATCGTCAGGTTTGAACCGAGGCAGCCATTTCTGGTCACTTGGTTTGAGGGCATTTTACATCTCATTTGTTCTTTTCCTTTGGATGTTCGGCCCGATTCCGATGGTGGCTTTTAGTGTCATCATGTGCTTCTCCTTGTACTTTCTCGATACAACGACCGAGCATTCGAGGCTTCTTCACGGGCCTCGTGATTTAGACGAAGCTCTCGGCGAAAATGTCTGAGTGTTTTTTATTTACCGCAATTTTTTCCTTTTTAGTAGTGATTGTGGAATGTTTTGGTTGTTATACAAATAATGTATTAATGAGTGTTGGTCACAATATATATGATTGCAAACCATGCATGATTAGCTTTTAATTAGCAAAATATTTGAAAGAAGATACCATCATAGAGTACTACTCTAGACCACTAACTAAAGTATGTCATTTGTTCCTTTTTTCATTACCTCCTTTGTGCTTAATTTGATAACTGAGGTAAATTTAAGCTATATCTGTACAGTTGAGTGAGGATGAATTGTGCCTGTTTTGGGTTAAATTCAGATTTTTTTTTTTTTTGTTTGAGTAAAGTTAGGAGTTAAGCCACCCAACTGTTTTAATATACATAATGAGTCATGCGACTTTTCACACAGAGGATATTGTTTTTGTCACTAAATCAATGATTGGTTCCCGGATCAATTTCAGATTTATAGTCAAGGATTACAATTTAGGATAACTGGAGAAATTGTTGCATGGTTAGAGACGGGTGATGATATTAACACAATAATATTTTATTTTGACACAACAACTTTCAAATTTTCAAATTTTGTAGACAATTTTGCCCCTCCATACATATAGCTTTCTACTGTCATTTTTGTTTCCGGGAGATTATGCAATATTCTAATCAAAGACTATTTATTAGTTACTATATATTCTTCATTGTTAAATTTTTATCTAATTTGAAAAAACTACAAAAGGAAAAATAAACCACGTATCTTTAGATGTACATCAATGATTTTATCTTTAGTTATATATGTATTTTGGTCCTATTTTGTTTGAATATATTTAGTATAAGAAGTATAAAATAAATTTTACTATAATTATAATTTTGTTTAACAAATTGAACATGATTAGTTTATTCTTACTATTTTATTAAAGCATAGACAAATTCAAAACATCAATTGAAAAACAAACTGCAATAAAAACATGAGATTAGTATTGCAATGGAGTTTTTTTTTTATTTAAAAATAATGTTAAGAGAAGTCGTGGGATGGACTCTTTTATTTATTAATTTATTTTGAGATAAAAGATTAATTATTTCTAGCATTTCATATTTATGTCGATTTGATGTAATTTATATTACCTTGTAGCATTTATGTTTAGATTATTTTTCGAAAACTATTCATTGTTTTTTAATATGGTTATATATTATGTTATCATGTAATTTAATAATTTATTTTAGTCTTATTTCTAAAATTCAAGACAAATTATTAATTAATATCATGTACAAATAATTAAGATTAATTAATATCATATACAAATGATTAAGATTAATTTTAGTCCAAATAAGAAATCACATACAAATGATTATGATGAAGACTAAAGCTACTAAAAAATAATTAGATTCTCTCTGCCAGAATTGATTGTTTGGTTAATTCTTGTAGCTATATTTTTCAAATTTGAGAAAAAAAATGAAACATTTTGCAATAGACGTTTAGTTATGGAAATAAAATAAATAAGCAATGACTATTAATATAAAGAAAGTACATCTTAAAAAAGATATGGCATTTAGAGAGTAGTTAAACAAGAACAAATTTGTCCATATAAGTAAAATATTTGAATTTGTTGTGTTAATAAAAACATTGATGGTGTTAGTATCATGCAAATAGAATTAGGAGACAAAAAGCTGAATTAATTGTAAACTAGTAAAGTTTCTCTCTATTTTCTTGTTCCTTCCTTAAGTGCAAACAGATGGAAATTAAAAGAGCAATAGAAATACTATTATTTCTTATAAATATTAAAAAAATCTAAGCAATGCAAAAATTAATTCAATTTGAGTATGATTTGATAGAGTATATCAAAGACATTGGAATTTGTAAGCCATTTCATAACAATAGAACTTGCAATAAATTTATATCATATTTATACATATTGTACATATTACATTTTTAATATACGATTTCAAAATTAAAAATTGTTTTTGAGGAAAAAATTTAAAAATTGTTGTTGACAACGATTGATTATCAAGTTGATCCATAACTTGTTTTTATTGGTCATCCAAATTATTCAGAGTCAATTTGATAAGATATCTGAAAGTTCTAACCAATAAGTCTAACAAATTTAAAAATATCAACTAAAAAAGAGATAAAAATCAGTTTTATCAAGTGGATAAACATTCTAATTTTTGTCCATTGCAGCCGTGGTAAGATACGTACCCAAATTTCTTTTCTTTTCTTTTTTGAGAGAGCTTGACAGTGGCTGTCAATTAGATACTCAAATTTCAATCGGCTGATATTTGAACTTATTTTTCTATTATTGGCAAAGGTTTAAATAGCGTTTATCGCGTCATAGCAGAACAGCTAAAAAAACATTGCTATGTCCAAATAGCGCTGCTATAGCACCAATAGCTTTTATGGTCCGAAAACACTATAGCGCCGCAATAGCGCGCTATTTAGAAGCTTGATTATTGGCAATGCCTGTAATCCTGTATGTTATTGTTGGAACATGCACTGTGTTGCTCTCATATATTTATTATTTATCACATGCCTTTCTACGGCAACATTTTCAGTGTCTTAGCAATTGCTAAGGACATTTTTGCTTTAAGCCCATAAACAAAAGTTGATATTTTGTTTTTATACATGATACACACATTAAAGAAAACAAATCGACCTACTTAGTGTGTGTTATGTGGGTTGCCAGAATCCACTGATCATTTGTTTGTTACTTGTGCTTGTTAAGACAAATATGGGAATGGCTCTCTAACTTTAATGGTTTTAGTTTTGATTGTCAGTTTGTTGAAGATTTATGGTATGTAGCTACTTGTATTCTTCTTAAAGACAGATTGTTAGTAGAACTTATTAGGGGGGGCAATACTTTGGTCCCTCTGGTTAGAAAAGAATAAAGTATTATTTTAAGGAACTAATCCAATTAATATTAAGGCCTTAGGTACTAAAATTATTTCTCTAACTTCTTTCTGGTGCAAATGAAAATAATAAATCGTTATATTGATAAAAGATAGGTTTTGATTATTTCTAACCGAAATTCTTCCAACGATCAAAATTAAAAGGTGTTCGTGGTTAAGTTCAAAGCGAAAAAGGAAAATAAAAGATAAAATGTTGCCGAGGAGAGTACATTGCTTTAATTAGCCTTGTTAATTAATCATTATCCATAACTAAGAAAAGGGAAAAATGAAACAAAAAATAGCATACTGAATTTCAGAATCAAAATCCCTTGCAAATTCCACCAATTATTCAATTCGTAGTATTATAAAATAAATAATTAAATATGTAGCATTATTTTGCAAAAATGCCCAAAATAAATAATTCATGAGCTACAACAATT
Organism: Carex kokanica; assembly: GCA_025461125.1. Lineage (NCBI taxonomy): Eukaryota > Viridiplantae > Streptophyta > Magnoliopsida > Poales > Cyperaceae > Carex > Carex kokanica. The sequence goes on from JAJGRX010000112.1 coordinate 1,476,045, forward strand.
CATTACAGTTTAGGAGCCACAAAAAATCTTAAAAACTCACAAATAATAATCCAAATTATACCGAATTGTACTTCAGTTCTTGAGAATTTTTTTTTTATAAAAATGATACTATGAATTATTATTTTTGTACACTATAAATAAAGAAATCGGCAAATTCCAACTGAGGATAGGAAATGGTGGCCCCCCCAATGAGAAGAGACAAAAAGGATTTGGAAATTTAACATAGGCGTGCCGCGTGCGCTGTTTCCACGGCCCCAGCGCCGCTCACGTGTCTCGCTCCCACCTGGCACGTGTTGTACGTGTTGGTTTTTCATTGGATGAGACAGTCAGCTACTGGCATGGATCTCTGTTGCCGGGAATGGATCTAGGATTTTCGTCGGGGGCAAAACAATATCGAATTGAATGGGATTTAATATCTAATTTGATTTAAATTCAGTAACCAATTGAATACTCGATAAAAAACAATGCTTTAACTTGTAATTTCGGATGGTCTAACTTGTAATTCTGATTACTAATCAAAATTAAACAAATTTATTTCAATTTTAATCTTAAATTTAACCCGAATTACAAATTAAACGTCTAGAGGGGGGCCAAAAAATTCCAGGGGGTCCAAACTCAGTCGAGACCGATAAATCTCCACTAAAACTCAAAATCCAGGTGATGGCAGCTGCCTCCTGGAACACTCTGGGTCCGTTCCTGTCTGTTGCTTATATATATATTTGAACAAATATGCAATGCATCATTGACAAATTGTCTTATAAATTTTTTGTTATCAATCTTTGTAATTGCGAACTTATATTACTTAAAAAATTCATTGATCTCTATATTACAGTGTTGTAAAAAAAACAGTCTAAGTCGCCTGACAAATCGACCGTTTAGACTTGATCGGTAACGGTGACCAAACCGTCACAAACAGAAGGTGCGAAAGATTGTTTGCACGTGAGAACGTCAAATCGCCCAATATGTATGATTAGTGAGAACGTCAAATCGCCCAATATGTATGATTAATCATCCGCTTTCCATTTAAACAACCGTTCAATCTATTTAGTCAGTCATTTATTGAATTGTTTAGTCAATCATTTCAAAAAATTTAAGTTACCTCGAACGTCACATCGACTAATATGCACAGAATGCAACACATCAATTAATTACTTAACGGTAACATTGTTCGTTCAACAAGCGCATACCGTTATTTACAACACTCTTACTTTACTCGAAGGAAGAAGAAAACGAAAGAAAAAATATTGGAAGGAAGAAAAAAAGAAAGAAAAAATATTAGTTGAGCAATGTGAAACCAAAAACAATGTAAAATGTGGATATGGAGGAATTATTTAAAATCCTCCGATCAAAATCCGGACTATTCGGTCCACACATGTAATGCACGGAATTATTTAATGTTTGTCAAAATTTGAGTTAATACAAACTATATAAATTCGTTGAGCTACTGAGCAAGGAGATAATTAACAGGTCGGGTAGGTTCACGGAAGCTCCTAGACTTGGTGTACAAGTCCAGATTAGTAGGATGAAAGTATAAATCCTAAAATGCTTACATATGGCATGCAAATTGGGCCAATATACCGCTATGATAATTGAACAAATATATACGGAGAAAGAGTGTTAAGTTAATATATTAATATTAGCATATCATTAAATTTTCTATTTTATATTTAAATGGTCAATTCGTTCAATAAAATTTACATATTAAATCTTGTCGAATATCAAGGTTTATTATTTTAGGATTTTGTTTACTACAAAAGATTTTTTAAAATGATCATGTTTGATATGTAAATATTGATGTATTTTTATTAATTTTAGGGTCAGCTTTTAAAAATTATAAAAATAGTCAAAGTTGAGAGCTGATAACATGATCAAGGTAAAAACAATCTTGGAATTTTACTTAGATTTTGTTTCATTTTCTCACCTTTATGTTAAATTATTACAAGAAATTGGTTATTGTTGCTCTCTTCTATGTTTTATTGTAGGAACTATGTTTTGGGACTATTTTACATCAAATGGAGCAAGAATCAGATATTTTACTCATGATTTTTTTATATATTTTTTATTTGATTATTATTTAGTCTTTTGTTGTTCGGCTTTTGCACTTTATGTTTATTCTTACTTGATTTCGTTTGTTAGTCTAGACTGACATGTGATGGCCACACATGGAAAAATTGTCCCATTAGGTTAACCGAGTTAGGATAAGGAGAATAAAAATACTAGACTAGTGGAGAAGACCTTAGCCGAAGATACCATTAGTTGGACCAATAAATGTATACATGGGAGTCATGGCATTCACAGACGAATGTTGCATTGTCTTGCCTCACCATAGGGACACCCAATAGAACCAGAAAGTAGGACGACGAACCTAGTAAGTGAAGTTTGAAATCTTTGGGCTAATCACAGAACTCCTTGCACCAATTAAGACAAGCCTTAGCCGGATCTCTTGATAGGTAGGGTGGTTGTGTCGATGCGAAAGCGGCTGTCACTAAATTTGATTGGAAATCCTCAAACAACATCCGAAAACCAATATCAAGTAAGATTAAACCAAAACAGATTGAGTAGCAACGGTAAGCCAAAATCCTAGAAATTCACATCACTATCTTATTTATTTTACTTACTTTTAATTTTCGTCAAATACAAAGATCAAAACCAACAATTATCAATTTTCAGATTTTGTCTAGTCTTTCGAAAGGTTGAGATTTAATCGACACCCGATTATACTACTTGATAAGATTATGCGCTTGTAATCTGACTCGATAGGAAACTGGGTTATAAATTTTATTACCTTGACAGGATTTCGCCCATCATAACAATACCCGCGCTACAATACATGCATTGTACTCGCACCATAACTACCATAACTACCGGGAGAGACTGTGGAAACTCCAGCACTGAATTTTTTTTCTAAAGTATTAATACTTATGCGAGGAAGTATTTATACCTATGCACATAAGTATTTATATATATATGAGGTGAACAATTTTTACGTAAATAATTGTCTCCCAATCAAATCTCCCAAACGTATCCGCACCATAAATACTTGTGGGGGACCACTCAAACTACATGGGGGGACCATACACGTTTTTAGAGGTGTTTTTTCTCCATTAAATCTTGTCCATATTTCTGACGATATGTGAGGAATTTTGTGAATCTAAACTACGAACGTCTTCTACGCAATTTTCTTTTTCAAATGAGATCCATAATGACTTATTTTCGGGCTCGTCGTCACACAAGTATTTTATACCTCGTCGTGCAAGTATTTATACCTATACTTGCAAGTATTTTTTTATATATGACACTGGATGACGTATGAAAGTATTAATATCAAGTACTGCAAATATTTATACCTATGCACTCAAGTATTTACATCTATGTGGTCAACTATTTTTGTTATGAAGGTTCATGCGGGGATAATTGGAGAAGGTTGATGCGGTGATACGGGATCCCCACTACTTCATTAGAGGAAGGTTGACGCGGGGAAGATTGGGGGATTGGAAAATGGATGATCATAACAAGTTACGCATCAAAGTATTAATATCTTATTCTCCAAGTATTTATATCTATGAAGGTTGACATGGAGATGAGTGCTGGGACTGAAAAATGGAGGACCATAGAGGAACATAGAGATAATGTTACATAGTACATAATTTCTCTAAATGGGATGCAGAAATTTTGTAGGTATTGAAGTGAGGGTATTGAAATAATTATTCTAAAGTTTATAATATTAGTAAATTTAGTATTCTACAAGATTTTAATTTACAGTTTAATAATAACTCGATTTATATACCGAATAATCCAAATTAACATTTTCTCCCATTTATTTGCAAAAGAGGCCAAGAAACAAAACTCAAGTGCTGTACACTTGTACTAACTAAAGAGGATCAAAACTGAGATGGCAAGTGCTTTTTCTTTGGGAAGAATAGGGAACTGAAACAAAAGGCAGCACTTAAATCCCCAATAAAGCAGAGAATCTTTTAATTTGACATCTAATAGTAGTAGTAGTGCTTTTCTTTCTTTAACCCATGAATGAATGTGCACTCAAGTCCTTTCTGATTTGCCCTTATTGCTATGCAGCCTGACTTGCATCTTATTGTGTTGGAGTTTGATTAACAGGCTGAAAGGCATGCATCAGTCATATATCCAGAATTTTTTTATTTTTAACAATTTATTAAAAAAAATCATGAAGGAGATAGATGGGGAAAAAATTTCGATTCTATGGACAGAATCAAATCATTGATTTGATTCTTTTCAATAACTTAAGGATTGTAGGTATTCAAGTTTGATCACAAAACAATTTGAAATTTAAAGGAACTGAAGTGAATACTTTGGATCCTTTAGCATCAATGCAAAATGAAAATTTACATCAATGTATAAAGGAACTGAAACAATGCTATGGTTCTTTTAAATTTTTGGATTTTGACTAAATTTGAAGACCTACATCAATATCTAAAGAAATTAAATCAATAATTCGATTCATTCTGTGACATCGAAAAAAATTACAATCTATCTCGTTTCCGACAAAATATCTATTATATTTCTAAAAGTAAAAAATTATGTGCACCAGGCATCTCTGTCTGAAGCATCATCTGTGTTGTTTTTTTTTATAAGACATCATCTGTGTTGTTTATTAAGGCATGCTATCATTTATGTATACAGTGACATTTCTTCTGCACCTTTTGTTTTGTTTCCCTTAATATTACCCACGTGGTTATCAGATCATTGGTCCCCGGATTTGTTTAATTGAGAAATATTGGTTCATCACAAAATATAAAACTATATAAATAAAATAAAAGGTTATTTATGTGTTTTGAGACTATCCACAAGGATCTCTATATTTCTCAACATACCAAAAGAATTGAGAAAGTACTTTAAAATTATGTATAGGTTTAATTTCTTGATTATCGAATAAAATGTGTATTAAATTTGGATTAATTCAAAATTACTTTTAACTTTTTTTTATCAAATATATCAAGTTTTAACGATTACCTTAATATTATTACGTTTTGTTTAACATATTATTAAACTATAATGCTGCGCTTCTTTTAAAAAATGATGAGACTTCCCAGTACAAAAGTTCACATGGCTCTCAAGTCTCAACTTGAAGACAAAATAGACCACATAATATTTGCATGTAGCCCTGGAAAATGCCAATTATCCAGTTACACCCTAAAAATGAAATAAAAATAAAATTAAGCACCTCTAAGTGTTTTTTATTCCCTTCATAGTTGATATTGTAAAAAAAATATATATATATATATAGAGGAGGGATCGGATTACACCGTTTTTTTGTGACATCGAATGACATCGTCCATTTTCAAAGTCCAAACAGTCGATCCAAACTGTTCAATATGATGGATATATTAAAATGTGCTTGCATATCAAATTTTACATTTTTTTTAATATTTTTACTATTTATTAAGATGGGTACAAAAATTCAATGGTCTAAAAACAACGATTTTGTAAAGTACTTAATAAATAGTAAAAAAATTCAAAAAAATGTAAAATTTGATCTGCAAGCACATTTTAATATATCCATCATATTGAACGGTTTGGATCGACTGTTTAGACTTTGAAAACTTTAAAAATGGACGATGTAATTCGATGTCACCAAAAACGGTGTAATCCGATCCCTCCTCTATATATAATAATAATAATAATAATAATAATAATAATAATAATAATAATAATAATAATAATAATAATAATATGATAATAATAATAATGATAATAATAATAATAATAATAATAATAATAATAATAATAATAATAATAATAATAATAATAATAATAATAATAATAATAGACTTACTGTCGATTTGTACTTTGATTCTGTTCCTTTTTTTTCGTTACAATTAATAATAATCTTTAAAAATTCTTGCCCAAAACGACAAAATCTTTAGTTGGAATAATGTTATTATCATACTTATAAATTTAATACAGATATAATTTTCGAAATTCACACAATATCATTAAAGTTGACACTTGACGCTAATAAGTAATAACATATATATTCCTTGACAGTGGAAGAGTCACCGTATAAGAAGATAGACAACCGTCTTTGAAATAATAGGCTTAATTTGATCAAATTAAAGTCTTTAATTGTCTAGAACCACCTATTCCCTGTCCCCTATTCCTTGGTTATAACATTATTATTATAAAAAATATTTTTTAACTATAATAATATATAAATATTATATATGTCTGCTTAGATACTCCAATTACCTACTTTCTCTTCTATCATGTCTTCATGTGGTATGCTTTTGAGCACCGTAGATTGGAAGGCTGTATTAATTAATTTTTAATTTGTTATCCCTCCTTTTGGAGCAGAAAGGAGAAGACAAAAGGTGTGAAGATTCCATTTTCAAGTGTCATGCTCATGGGAATTTATATTTGTATAATGTACCTTTTTTGTGTCTCAAAACTAGAACTGATTAATGAACGAGCATGAGCGAGTTAGGGTATGCTCATGCTCGGCTCATTAGCTTAATGAGCGAGTTAGAGCGAGTTGTTAATGAGCGAGTTGCCGAGTTGCTTTATGTGATGAGATTTTGCAGCCGCGCTGAATTTTTTTTAAAATTTTCAGCTAAAAGTTCAAAACCAAACAATATTCATTATTATTCACTCTCGTTCAAGACTTCAAGCTATAGTAGCTGGGCCTGGGCCTGTAGTTAATCTATTAATGCATATTACGGATGGTTCTGAGGCCTACTTTCTTTAGCCCAGCGATCATATGGCATGCATGCTTCAAACTTGCTCTTGTGCCATTCCAAAAAAAAGAATCAAGAGATTAGATGTGGCAGGATTTATGTAACTCAGTTCTTAATGAGCTAATGAGCGAGTTATGAGCGAGTTGAGGTATGCTCATGCTCGGCTCATTAAGTAAATGAGCGAGTTGTTAATGAGCATTTAGCGAGCGAGTTATGAGCAATTTACTCACCCCTACTCAAAACCACCTCAAGCAAGGTTCTTAAATTTAGTTAGTGTATGATTAAATACTCATTACTCTAATCTACTTCTTTCAAGGGGGCAATTAGCAGGAAATTAAGGAGGGACAAAAACATTGCAATAGATTGGAGTAACTTTTTCATTTTTATCAATCATTTCTTGGAGAGGAGATGTTTGGATGCTATTAGTTAGGTGTTAATGATTCCGGAATTATTTGTTCTTTTTTGATATTTGACAGATACAAATATAAATTCAGATATGTTTTTAATATATACATATATGGATACAATTATCAATTCAGAATAATAAAGATAAAGGTAACGAATAATTATTCGAATTCGTTTTTTTTTAAATTCAGATATCCGTTTCATATATCAGTTAAGTTTTGAAATTTGAAGTGATGTAGAACTTTATTACAAACTCAATATGTTTTAAGTCTAATAATTGAGATAGGCTAATATGCTTTTAGTAGCATATGGGCCGTTATGCTTCTAACTCAAAATCGGATTTTTAAAGTCCAAACGGTCGATCCGAACCGTTCAAGTTGATCTACATATTGAAATCTACTTGGAGACCAAATTTTACATTTTTTGGAATTTTTTTACTATTTATTAAGCCACTTTGAAAATTGCTGATCACATGGTCCAGAATTCGGTTGCACTGTTTTTACTGTTCATCCGGATCAGCAATTTTCAAAGTGGCTTAATAAATAGTAAAAAATTCCAAAAAATGTAAAATTTGGTCTCCAAGTAGATTTCAATATGTAGATCAACTTGAACGGTTCGGATCGACCGTTTGGACTTTGAAAATCCGATTTTGAGTTGGAAACATATCGGCCCATATGCTACTAAAAGTATATTAGCCTATCTCCTAATAATTCAATTATACCTGCCCATATTTTTATCTTTTGCTCAGATCTTTAACTTCTCAGTTATTTTAATAATATGATAATAATGAGAGATTAATTTTTACTAATCAATAAATGATTTTTAACTAACATTTTTATTATAGACATATTTTGTAGTTAATATTTACGAACGTACGTACATACAATGCATATATATTTTTTTTGTGAAATATGTGATGATTTTATATTAATATTCAAATTATATTCGGATTCATATTCTTATTCGTTAAATATTCGCATTTTTTTTTTCATAATTTGCTAACAATACAATAGTGGGTTTTATATAAAATAAAGAGAGGTAACTAGGTAAGTATATGACGTTTGCAATGATGTGTCTACTTCTTTAAAATGAAGATTATTTCATGATCAACATAATAAGAAATTAATGTGATTTTTTATACTTGACATACTTGTGGAAAAGAGAGCATTCATTCCCCTTGTGCTATATTAAAATGCTTGATTTCTGTGCAATGTGCGCTTTGTTCTTTGCTTACAACTTTGCTTAAATATCAATCCAATTGCACTACCTTCTGCTTATCCTTTCCAGGGACAAGTTGCTCTAAAACTCACTGTTATGGAATGATTTGGTTTATACCATATATTTAAAAATGGGAAGAAAAGTACCGTATGTAATTAAATAATAAACGATGTTTTTGTACTTCAATTTTGTTATTTGATTTTTTTAATAATTGATAATTATCAACACTGTTAAATAAATGTATTAGAAAATATATGTATACTTCTAGAATTACTTCTTTTCCATAATACACACACACACACACACACTTAATAAATAGTAAAAAAAATAAAAAAAATGTAAAATTTGATCAGGAAGCACATTTTATTGTGGAGATCATGCTGAACGGTTTGGATCGACGATTTGAACTTTGAAAATGTAGAAAATAGTTGTAGTAACTTTATTGTAACTCAAAATTGTGGTAACTAGATCCCTCCTCTCTCTCTCTCTCTCTCTCTCTATACACACACACACACACATGTTATGAGTTAGGGGTTTTGACCCCCCCTATCTTATAAGATGCCAATCAACATGTGAGAATATTTATTTTATGTAGTAAGAAAAATAGAAACAAACAAATGAGTAATGAGAATATTTATTTATTTAAGGTCCCATGAGCAATGTGTGGTGGGGTTACTTTTTGACCGGGCTACCGGCTACCTAAGATTTGGAGACAAACCTCCGGAATTAGTTTTCATTTCTAGGATTGTGTTAGATTTCATTTGTCTCTACAATAAATTACCCCAGTACCAATTGTTCTCCGGAAATATTCACAATACAAACCGCACACACCTAAACAAAAATAATGACAACAATATTATTATATTATGAATTTTTGTATAAAGATTCAAAATATTTTTTACAGTATTTTTTATATACAAATATCACAGACTTTATATAATTTTTATAAAGAAGAAAAAATAAACTAAAATTCAAATTTATTATTTAAATTTTAGACTTTGAAATATTAACATAAAATTAAAGTAGTGCCAACTGAAGCAACCAAAATCCTCCTCTAAACTTATAATCTATAATACAGAAGTAATAATAGTCGAAAACTCCAAAATATGTAAATATTTTTTGTGGCTCAATTGATTAGTAAAAAGAGATGCAAACTATTTTTTAAACAAATTCGCCTATTTCTCTTCCAATACATAATTTACTATTATTTGCTTTAAAATTCGTGCACAATTTATTCATTAAATACACATAATTTGTTTTTTTATACTAATTTTATGCTGGACCGGAAGTTAAACAATTTTTCATGAGAATATTCCCTGGTAAAAAAACACACCTCCTGGCAACTGTCCTTCTCCTTACCTGTTTCCTCACAACAAAAACAACAACCTTTTATTTTTGACTCGTGCACTTGCTCTCTCTCTCTCTCTCTCTCTCTTCTTTTTGAAACCTTGACAGCGGCTGTCAATATCTATCTCTCTCTCTCTCTCTGATATGGAACCCCAGCGTGCTCGGCCATTTCCAAGGGAGCAATGTAGCGAATACTCAAATCATGATGCGATGGTGAAAATCAAGCAGCCGCACAGATAAATCCGAAGCTTGTTTGCTTTGGTTTTGTGGGGAATTGAGGCATTACGGTCCGATCTCTTGGTAATTGCTACCCTCTTTTTCTTTCCCCCTCTCTCTCTCTCTCTCTATCTATCTAAGATTTAAATAGGTTGTAAGGGACGCATTCTTGGACGCTCTAGCTTGTGTAACCTCCTCCTCTTCTTCTCTCAATCTCTCTACCTCTTTCTTTGTTTTTTTTATTTTGTTTTTTTATGACATTGTATGATTTTATTTGTATTTTTGGTTGGATGGAAGGTGATTAGAGATTAGTGTTTTGTAATGTGTGAGGATAAAGCTTTGTATTGAGTAATTTAATCTGGGAATGCATCACTTACACTTGTTTTGCTCCATTTTTTTTTTCTTTTCTTTCTTTTTAACCATTAATTGTTGGAATATCTGGCTGGGTGTTTTATCAGTTTTAAATCATTCCAAGTAAGAAGAGTTTAAATAAAATTTAGTTCATTTTTTAGTTGGAAGTTGTATTTTCCAAAAATAAAAAATAAAAAAAAATAAGCAAAGTCACATTTTTCATTCTTTAGGTATCTTATACAACCTTAATTGAGTTATTAGTTCTTACCATAATAAGCAGAATTTTGAAGAAGGGTAAATAGAGCATGAAGAGAAAAAGTTTCTTTCTTTTATCTAGTTGCTCTTAAAATAACGCTCTATTAAATTTCTTTTTGAACAAAAAACAATCTTCCCATTAAATAGGAACAAAAGATGCTAACCAGATTTAGAGAATTTAGATTGCCAAATTAGATGACACTGGTTAAGAATGCATGGAATGTAGAACATCTGATATGGACAACTTCTCTTTTGATACAATAATAATAAATAATAAGCGAAGAAATTTCCGTTTATATTCTAACAGAAGAAGAAAAAAATCTCATGCATATTTTGTTGCATATGTCATTTAATTCTGTGATTTTATATTTTTATATTCTACAAGTGCATTTACGTCCTCTAAATTACCTATGTGATAATCCCCTTCTTCTGCTCAATTTATTTGCTTTTCTCATCTCGGTAATAATAAAATTACTCCGGAGTGCACACCGCACCCAAAAAAAAAAAAAAAATTAACAGTATTACAGTAACATGCATCGCCAACTATTCCACGAGATTGCAATTGGCGAATTGCAGAGTAACATGAGTAAGTCCGAACAGTTGGTGGAGGATACAAGGAACTGAATTGAATTCGCAATAAATCGAATTAAAGGTGAGAACAGAGGAACAGAAGAGAGGATAGTACTCAATGCTCAATGCTCAATGCTCAATGCTCATGTTGTGTGTGACACTGTGACAGAGACAGAGAGAATATTCAAACAGGGAGGTACGCTCTGCTCTGCTCTGGTATAGTATGGCATGGGGGAAGACAAGACCTTGCCATGCAAAGTGCCTCCTCTGGTCACCTTAAATGCTCCTCCTCCTCTCTCTCTTTCTCTTTCTCTTCTCTGTATGTATCTATCTCTGTCAGCTTTTAATTGGGACCGTACTGTGCCTGTGTAAAACAGTTCACGCGTGTGGCCGTGCATATGCCATCTTTTATTTTGATTTGATACATAGCATTAGCATAGCATAGATAAATAAGCCTGCGCCTCTGCTTCCCCCCCACCCCTTCTCTCTCTCTCTCTCTCTCTCTCTTTTGAAAATCCTGGCAGAGGCTGCCTAGGGTCTCTCTCTCTCTCTCTCTCTCTGTCCCCTTGTGTTGTGTTATATTCTATTCTTTGTTGCCTTTTGCCCCTGTCATGCATTTTTTGGATTTTTCTCCTTTGTTCTGCTGCTGCTTTTTATGTTAAGGCTGTACTGTGGGCCCTCCCCCCTCCCTGGTATGTAAATCTCATGGTCCTGATTAATTTCATATCAACGGTCCAGATTAGATCTGACATCTCTCCTTGATATTAAATATGAGCCATCCAATCTGCACTGTGCCATCTCATTGACGCATTGTTATGCTTATGCTTATCTCTGTCTCTCTGTCAAGGTGCGATTCATTCCGATCCTCTGTTGCAGAAGCAAATCACACTCTATGACAAATCACTGAAAATTGGGGCTGATATATCGTATAAAAAAGACCATATACCAGTATGATACCAGCAGACGTAGCAATGTTTTTTCTATCAATTCATATAGCTAACTATAACAATTTTAAATCCAAGTTTCCCTTAAAACTCATTTTTGGGTTTCAATTTCCCTCTTCTTCTTTTTCTGTTCTTTCAAGTGCTGATGTGCATCAACACTCAGTTTCCACCAAGAATTATCACTGCTTGACTCCAGACATCACTGGTTCTATGGGACCCAAGATTGATAACTACTTTGGGAACGCACATCACTACCGGTGACAATTCAAAATTTACAATTTACAGATGGAAACCAACTATCAAGTGATGGGAAATCCTAGTACACATTTTTACCATCCTATTGTGATTCAGATTTCTTTACGGAGCTTAACTAGCAGCATTTTTGTTAACACAATTTTATCCAGCAGAAATTATAATGTACACAAGCTTTAAAACCATGAAAAAGGAGCCTTACAAACATGATTCTGTTAATTGTGATGCATTTCATATATTGTATATGTACAAAAGCTGGGCCTATGTGGCATACAAAAGAGGGGTGCACCTCTGAAGTGGTATCCTCTGCGGAGCGTTATGGTGCGGTGCCGTGCGGTGCTTTTAATCTGATCCGTTCGTTTTGATCGGACGGACCAGATTAGATCTTATCCGAATTGAAAACAAAAAACTAAAATTTCCTTGTCCGATAAGATCTGATCTCGTCCGTCCGATCAAAACGAACGGATCAGATTAAAAGCACCGCACGGCACCGCACCATAACGCTCCGCAGAGGATACTGGTCCGTGCACCTCTTTCCAATTGCACAGTACAATTAAAATAGCCTCGAGTCATATCAGGACAATCCATTTCAGATCCAATGGTCTCCAAGGATAATCCCAATTGTCCTGTCCAGAGCTACAATAGTATGCGCAGCACCATTGAAAGGAGCAACCCCCAAAATAGACCCTATGTATATATCATATATTCTGTAAGCTACCTGACATTTACAAAACCGGCAAAAGTTAAATTAGGGTTCCTGCTCCTCGGAGGCTAGCCCCATTTTCCTTGTCTGGGATTTGAACATGCTTGCAATATCAGCGGCTGTGCTACAATCTTCAGGATTCCTGTCAGACAAAGCACGCACAAACCTCGGCAGCCTCACTGAAATACCACGAGATGGATGAACCAAACTGACAGCCGCATGATGCACTGGAGATATTGTCAGGTCTGTAATAACATCATCACTCCGTCATGCAAAGGAAAAAATTTAGCTAAAAAAATACGCTAAAATGGTAGGAGGTGCTTATGATAATAATAGTCAGTTCTGCCAAAATGAGGCCATGTTTCGTCTATATATTTTGTCTCAGCAGGGACCAAAAGATCTCTGAAATATGTACTGGTGACAGCTATATATATTTTTTTAGAACTGTGACAGCTATATATTCCTTTATGTTCTCCTGTAGCCCCTTTCCCATCCCTTTTTTCTTATCTCATTGAAGTTTAGACGGAATAAAAATATGATAAGTTAACAACTAAACAAGCAAGGACTTGACCAGTGCTAATTAAAGTTTGTACTACTTCAGTTTACTTTCAGTACAGAAACTGCATCAAATTCCACTATGGCCATTCTTTTATGACCCAACAGAAACACAACAGGAGAGACCAATCAAGGTATTCTACTGTGCTAGACTGTTCAGGTACCAATGGAGCTATCACCATGAATTACCACCATACCAGGTAATAAATTAACCACTGGCTTTTAACATATACCTGCACCCCGAATCTCCCAAACAAGTTCTGGCACAAACCAAAAGTCGGGTGACTCGTCTGTTTGATAATAAGGTGGCTTCTTGGACAAAATTTTGTCTTCCGAGAAGTACTCTTTCATCTGAAAGAAACCCACAAGAAAATTAAGGATAATTACCAGTTTCAGGCAGTATGATAAATTGGTAATATATCAATTACCTCTTTGTAGAAACTATCAGAGAAGCCTGACATGACACGGCAAACACTCTGGAACTCTTCTGCCTCGGGGTTATAGCATGCCATAAGAAAAGGACTATACCTTTAAGACAGGAAATGAACACAGCACATCACGAAGAATTTTTTTGAATAACATCAGAAATGAATGAAAATAACCAAACTGAGTAACAAGAAAGATCTAGAGACAAGTACCATCCAGCCTTCCGTCCATTCCCATACCACGCACCTATAGGAACTAAATCAAGGCTATCTCCCAAGCCTTCTACATAATCACGCTTGACCTAGGACAAGTAAAGAAAGCAACAGAAAACACCACAGGTCATCCATAATCACATTGATCATTCACTAAAAAGAAAATTATTTTATATATGCCCCTAAGCAACTCATTTTAGCAGGGCCCTCCTTTCCATGGTGCAGAAGAGAGACAATGTAAGAATATGTAATTATTCCACTGTTGTTATCCCAGGGTATGAGCAATGAAGATAATATGATAATAGAAAAATTCATTACTTTGCCCAAACTCAAAATTTAATTTCTTTGGAAATGTCCAGTGTAGCAAATAAAACCCAGTCATTTTGAGATTCGAACCAAATACTGGACACTCTTAGGAATATTGTGCATTATTTACAAACTGAGAGAGGGTCATATGCCCCCTATTATGCCTCCATTTAACATAAATTAGTAACAATAATTAAAAATGACAGAATAAAACCATTATATAATGCATTTTATTCCTTTTCTATATGTGCAAGTAGAAAGTTACTTGGCATTTTGATTTTGTTTCCATAGGCATTGACAGGTTTGTAAAATCCTTCGATGGACAATTTACTTGCCTGTCAAATTATGGGGAAATTGATAATAGATCACATAAAATGTTTATATTTTGTCATTAAATTCATTTTTTGATTCAATCCATTAAAAGGTGGAGGCATGATGGATGCATTTGAACCCTTCACTATTTGAAAAGTATTGGGTAAATATTTGCAAAAAGGTAAAAATAAAATACCTTCAACCAGGATTCAGAGCGGTTAGAGGCAGAATAGGTGGCATCAGCATCCAAACTCTTGATCATGATCCCTTCACAAGAAGACTTGCATGCTTGCTCAAAGAAAGATCTCATCTTATTTATTGTATGTTCATTACTGGCATTTGCTTCATCTCCTTCTAGCTACAAACAACATGAATAAGATTATTGAATTCCTATGTCGCATAGATACGACAGAAAATCTGCGGCTCCCCTATCGGGTTTGTATCGGATATAGATTTGCACACAATACGTATACGGGCATCGTATCATATCTACTAGCAATGCCAGAACAGAAAACATCCTATCTCTTCGATATAAGTACTTACAGAGATTTCTGTTGCTAATTGCAAATAACCAGGCTTCTCTTGAACCAAATCGCGCAGATCTTCAAAGACGACAAAATGAGATTAATGCATATAACAACATACTAAGAAAAAAAAAATTCAACTGATATAAACAAAAGACAAGTGAGTGAGATATTCTCATTTCAAAGAAAACAGACATTTTCTTCTCTCACGTAGGGGAAAGTCCAGCAGCCTAAACAAAAGAGAGAGAAAAAAAAGCAAGATGACTTGCAGATTTAATTAAACAAATTAGAAAAAAATAACAACTTAACATTCAACTCTATTGAATACACAAATTCATAAGGTTGCTTAAGGGTTTTTTTTATCAATTACACCCCCATATAACATCCAACATTTATTGAAATTGCATATTGGGACAAAACAATTTTTGAATCACTTGTGAGTTATGATTGACAACAAACCACTATCAGTGTCATGGAAAATCGATATTCTGTTCACGACTGATGACTTAGCACTTCCCCTAAATAAATTAAAACCAACCAGGAAGATAGGTACCCAAGTTGCATCAACAAGATGGCATCATTCAATTGAGTTTTTTTTTTTAGGTTTAGGTTTTGATGAAAGAAAAGTTTACGTTTTAGGTATAAAGTGCAAGCTCATTATATAGTAAAAAGCATTCAATTGAGTTAAAACAAAACAAAACTGAGTATTAGTTTAGTCAGTGTATTTGACTCCATCTTGGTTATGATAGGCAATCTTTGCAAAATACCATAAGTATATGCTCAGTTATTATTTTCGACAGTGTCGGAAATTAGTTGCAAATATGAAAAAGTAATGATGTTGAGGTCCGAAATTCAAAGTCAATGTGGTTTTTAGCAAGAAGCTAAGTATAAAGCCATGGCATATGTCTATTACTTGCGAATTGCCAGTATCAACTGCATCAGACAAAATCAGGAACAGCAAATAAAAATAAAAATGCTGTAACCTTCAAAAATGATAAAAATGCTGAAATTTGTACCTCTTTCCATCATGAAGCATGACGTCAAAAAGAAATATACAAACTTCAACCTGCAAAGTAGTTTCAATAGGAAGACAATAATAAAAAACTTTGTTAACTGACGACACGAGATTTCAGAATGCAGCAGACCTTGAGATAAATTATCCTAATTATGAGGAAAATCCTTGGCAAGAGATAATTGCCTTAATGGTACCACATTAAGCTCAGACATAAAAATCATCAGATACTGAAAAGGTCACAAAATAAAAAATATAAAGAGAGCTTGAAACTTTGAAGCACCTTTATGTTGTGAAGTAAAATCGAGGTATCCTTGCTTCCTCGCTCTCTTGAAGATAGCTCTTGGAAAGACATAATTTTTCCACCTTTTCTATCCATGGCTACAACCTACAGAATTAGAAGGTTTACAAATTTCCACAAAAGGAAGATTTCCACTAGCAAAAATCAAGAAACCAACAAGCCGGTTGGTTGGAAAAAAATTGGAGAGGACAACACAAGTAGCCTTGTGATATGCATGACTTCTTTTCAATTTGTTAATTGTAAGTAACATCCAACTTCCAAACTGAGTTCAAGCCAAGCTAAAATAGACCAAGTCGTCCCTAATTTATCAACTCAAACCAACTTCTCCATAACTAATAAGGATATACCTTAAACCCGCTATACATCAGCCTGGCTTAGTTTATATAAGGTCTTGGGAAGGGGGACACAGTAAATGTTGTTGCTAATTGAAAATACAAACAATGTCCGGTGCAGTTAACAACCGCAATAAATCTTTATTGCTACTTGTAAGTCACTGGAGGAACAAAACTACCTCAGCATCCAAAATAAAAGTCTGGACTGAAGGGTTGCAGAATTCTTTAACTGCATTCACCAAATCAGGGAACCTAGATGTTGATTCCTTCATTTGTCTTGAAAAAATTCGTACTGATCCATCTCCTAGTTTATGAATTTGGGCTCGTTGTCCATCATATCTGAAATAATATCATGATACATATCCGAACAGAATTTTAAAATTCAGTGCCGATGACATTTACCCCGAAAGAGTCAGTAGTAAGTTAAACCTGCCAGCGAGGTAAACTGATTGGACAAGGTCACTCATTGGATTGGTCCAATTTTTTTTATCAAAACTGGCAATTATTGATTGTTGATTTTGCATATGTATAAGAACCATTCATTTTAGTGATACATCAGAAAAATTTAGACTAGTAGGCAATTTGAGCCCTTTAACATAACATTTACTCTAATACCAAAATCTGGGATCATCAACATGATCAACTGACCAAGGCTGTGTGCGATTGTAAAGTGGCCATGTCTGGGTCAGGTCAGGTCAATGGACATGTCTGGATCAACAACATTGCCACCCTTGATGCATCACACTTCAGTTAAGGTCCCACCAAGCAAGCTAACATATCAAAGACTTTGTTTCAAGTATATTTTATTGTCAAGGGATAATTCAGTACACTCTCCTTCATTGGCTTTTGATACCAAAAATAAATTAGCATTGCAAATTCGGAAGTTGATATATTTGGACAGAGAGTTGCCATACTTGTACTCACAAGTGAAGGCTCTTCCCTGGAATAACTTCAGTGCCTGTGTGAAGCCATTAGTGATTCTGTGACAAACGTTACAACAAATATGTAACCAACAAGTACAATCTGATTATCTAACAACTGCTTCAAATGGAAAAGGTTACCTTGCAAGCATAGGCGGTATAGGAGTGCCAGGGATCATTGCTAATTCAGATGCCGAAAATGTACTACCTTTACTCAGAAGAGATGGAATAAGCAAATCCTGGTAGCCAAACCAAGTATTTTATTTTAAGTGGCTTAAGTTTTCTGTAGTTTCAGACTACTTTTGGATAGCCCCAGCGATCACCACCCAGATATGTTTAAAAACAGAAATAATAGCATACAGAAAGTACAGAACACCATAAAATTACTACAGCCAGCACACAGTATCCGGCAGTAACAGTCCACACAGTTTGGGATTTGATAAATTATACAGTATTTTCTTTGTTCCAAGGGTTTCAAACTCATGAATTTAAATCATCAGTTGAGTTGTGGTTGCATAGTTGTAAGAAGCTGAAGAAAATGACTTGCCAGATTAGGAAGTACATTGTACGCTTTTGTGACTTCTGATGCAACAACCTAAAAAAAACAAATGTTACATCTGCTGTGGAACATTGAAGTAAATCTTGCCAAATAAACTAAGGATTTCAACAAGAAAGAATTGAATTTATCTCTAGGTATGAATTTAGCCTCCTAGGAAAATTTAAATTTCCTAGCAGAAAATTATGTCGTGGTGAAAAACATAATGAACATAAAGGTTACAAATGGACTTTAACAAACAATTAAATCACCTTAGGCCAACTAATCTGCCAGAGGATCAAGAAACCTATACCCTTACCGGTATAAAATCCAAACCAGATCACATCTGGTCAGGTCGATCAAACAGGTCTGTATGCCAAACTAAGAAATCAAGCACTCAGATGGCAGTTCTTCTATAAATTTGTTCAAATAGAAACCAATTCATAACAGCAACCTTGAGCTTCTAATTTTAACAAAAACTTTCTTTTAAGATTACTACATTGAGTCAGGATCCTAACCCTTATACCTGCATCTGCTCTTTCAAGGCCTCAGGGTTGATTGCTTTTTCAGGTACTGAACAGCTATTCAAGACAACAGCATTTGCCAAGGAAGGCAAGATAGTTCTCATCATTGCCCCAATGCGTAGATTGCGAACCTACGTAACAAAGTTGAAATTGAGCTAAAAGGAAAATGCCATACATTCTCATCTGTTCATACATCTAGATGGTACTAGTTAATAAATTAGAGCAGCAATGGATCAGGTCATTGAGTGTCTTATTATTATGGCTCAGTAAAATAAATAAAAAGGTGATTAAATTCCACATATTTTATCATACTTTGGAAAAACTAAATACGGACAAGTTGGGTCAAGTAAGAGAAACTAGCGTGTTGAGAAATATTAACCAAACCCAACCCACTAGCAGTTCAGCTTGAAACAAACTGCAGACGAGAAATGTAAATTGGCCAAATTTCCATGGTTTTTGTTACATTTTAAGCTGATTTTATTATTCGGCGTTTAGCCATTCTAGAAATTAAAGTCAAGCATATACAGGTTGCATCAGGTCAGGTTGGGTAGAGTGGAGTTTTCCCTAACCAGTCAGTCAAGAAATCCTGATCACACGCTACCAATTAAGCCGTCAGTCCTCCATAAGAAGCCCAGTTGGGTCAGCAATTGCTACAGTAAAGAAAATGAGATCTGGTGTGGCTTGTTGGCAACAAAACCATAGAATTAACGGATACATCTTCACTTCTAGTTTTTGTTTTAAACTACTTTACTTGTTGATTTGAGATCAAGATAGCACTGCCTTGAAAGAGGAAACTAACCAATGTCCTGACTAGATATTTCATTTCCAGTTCTCTACATGAATTCAAGAGGCTAATCACAAGAATCTTCCTTCGCACAGAACTTCCACCACCTGATATTGAACTAATTGATGAAAAAGGAACAAAAAGAAAAATGAAATTTGTTACAACTACTATATCGATCCCAAAATGAATGAAGAAGATGGGGAAAAAAATCAAGAGGAGAAAATCTTGATCTGCTCAAGGCCACACTATTTATAAAGCACAATACTTCGACTTTAAAAGTCACTTCATAGTAAACTAAGTGAGAGAAGAAAATGTTAAGGAACCACTACACTGGTTCTCGTCTTGGTATAGCACCAGGGCTAGCTTTGACATGCTGCTGACTTTTAGAGTCCACAAACCTTATTTTTCGAAGCATATGAAATACTCCACGAATTGAAAGTGGTCGGGGAGGAGCAAGGAAAGATTGGCTTTGCCGACACTCCTGTGCAGCATCACCTGAAAATGGATATCATGACCTTTTTAGCCATGTTATTCAATGGCCCCGGATAAATGAAGAGTTACTCTTACAAAATGTTAGTTGATTTGATTGTCTTCTCATAAACCTTGACAATGCAACACACTAGGGTACAAATATTTGCAGAAGTATCGTAAAATATCAATAATTGCAGCATATGTAGAAATTGCGAACTCATCCTGTTCCCCGAATGATGAGCAAAAAATAATATATTCCCTCCAGCCCATGTTCTTATGAAAAAGGAGAAAAAGCAACCCTATACCCCTCACTATGTTAATTTCTAATAGAAACACCGCTGTCAAGTGTCGAGTTTGCATGACCTGGTTATAAACCAAATGATCGTGTTAAGATCATAAAGTCAGGGAATTTAGTCATGTTTTAATTAACTCACTTATAACCACTTACATAATTTGGGTCTTATTGCAAATAACATAAAAATTGTCGAGTCATGGGTATTCAGTTGCAAAAAGAATAGAAACTTCAGGTGTTATTTGTGAATATGGTAAAATCGCTTGCCATTTGCAAAACAACCCAACAACCAAAACTAATTACTACAACCATTAAAGAGAAC
This sequence comes from Carex kokanica, assembly GCA_025461125.1. NCBI lineage: Eukaryota > Viridiplantae > Streptophyta > Magnoliopsida > Poales > Cyperaceae > Carex > Carex kokanica. The sequence goes on from JAJGRX010000112.1 coordinate 1,496,841, forward strand.
ATTACCAAGATCACCGGAGGTATTGTACAAATCTTTTATTCGAGCCTTGCTTGTCCCTAGTGCCTCTTCCAAAGCCAATACAACCAAACTTCCACCAATGTTCAGTTCCTGGCTTCATGTGATATATTTGAGTCACCATCAAACATCATAACCAGAGTTTTCTTATAATAAAAACATCACAATACTAAACTGATCTAATAACATGCCTATGGCCGACCCGGCGCGACAGCTACCACCCGATCCAAACACAACCCATCTAAACCCTAATGAGGTCTAATCACGTAACTTAACTTCAGTACCAGAAACCCAACTGACAAAGTGTCTAGCTTGACCTGAATACAACCAAAAGACTAACCCATCTGATCAGGGGGAAAAATAAAATGTAAAACTGTTCTGAACCAACAGAACATGAATCAACTCCAAATCAATTTTGCCAGGAGAAAAAACCTGAAATGGCCCGAATTCCTAACCCAGGTAGCTAAAATATATCCCGATACAAGTCAATAAAACTAACACCTGCGATTGATTGAAATCTGGCCTGATTTGACCAAGACCGCAGATGATCTGAATTATTGACATTCATAGTTTCCTCAAAATCGTGGCTGAAAATTTGATTCAGCCAAACCAAAACCACTGAATTTCTAAGAATTTCCGTATTTAATATGTATAGATCCGTTACTTTCTTATTTTAAACAAAGCTAAGTTGCTCTAATGGTGACTTCAAACCTCACGAGGTTGCATAACACCTTTGAATTGACACAAAATATCTTCCAGTTCTTTTTGTCGCTTTCTATCAGATTTCACCGAACTTCGATCAAAACTTAGCGAAGTTTAAGTCCCACATATATGGTTTTATTTTGGTTGTAGCTGGTAGTAAGATTTTTCCAATCCTTATTATGACCCAATAACCACAACAAAACATCAATCCAACACACCCCCAACTACCTATTTCCAGCCTTTGGGTATCTCCATATGGTATCCATCACTTTATGCATAATCTATTAGCAAAAGATTCGAGGAAATTTAGGTCATTTACTCATAGGTGAGAACTATAAGATGAGCCTAAACTAACCATATTCTCATGCTCCGGTGCTATTCTGTTGGTGCAAAGATAGACAGCTGGAAGAACATCTTCTGGCGACAGTGCAAGCAAACTGACAAGAATATGGCATTATCAGATGAACAGAAATCCAATCTATAATCTAAGATAACCTGCTCTTTAAGTTTCATATTTTTTTCCTCCTACATATGAAGCTAAGGCTTAGGCAAGGAAAGCCTAATTATGGTTACAGGATAAAAAAACAAACATCTAATAGCAACCAAAAGTAATGACACGAGAATTTTTTTGAATATTCCAAGCAACATTGGCTTCTCTGTTTAGAAGTATTAACTAAATCTGTGCAATGAGTCATATATTTTTCAGATTAGCACAAGATCAAGTTGGCAGGTGCACCCAACATTTTATAGTATTAAGAAATAAGGCCATATTTGCAGGAGTCCGCATCTTCTGCATTAACTCAAAAGAGCATCTTTTGAGTTTAATGGATCTCGGCCGTCTGATCAGGATCGGAGCCAATCCGGCCCATGCCTATGATGCACGGAGCTCTTTAATATTAGTGTGGATATCAATCGGACGGTCCAGATCTGTTAACGCACATTCTGTTAATGCAGAGGATACAAATTCATATTGTCAGTTAGATTGATGCCAAGGTTATATTGGCCTAGGAAACCAATCTTTGCTTAGATTTAATTCTAGTATAAGTTTGGATGTTACCACAAGCAACCTAAAAGATGAGTGCAAAGACAAAAGAAAGGTTAGTGTCATGTGAGAATGAGACCAAAATGTTAAACAAAAATAAGAAGTTGAAATGAACCTTCTGAACATGTTACAAAACATAGCAGAGGTCTTGATTTTTCCTTTCTCCTGTTCAACCAGATTAAGAGTCCGTGCCAGATGTAGGTAAGGGGCTGTCTCTCCAGCTTTCCAGCAAGCTGCAAAAGAATTGTTTTCAACATCAAACATAATTCGGTAAACCTAAGAGTTATCCCCCTAGTTGATATATGTACTAGGATCCTACCATCAGCATCATGTCTGTATTTATAGAGTTTGAAATTTGGCCAACCTAACCTCACCCAAATCAACCGGTGACCACCTGACTCAACCTGCATATTTGTTTTGAAACAAAATGTGCCTGCCTATAACCCAATTTAAATGAGCAAAACCCAAAAATGACCTGAAACAAACAACCAAAGACACAAAATGACCATGCTCCAAAATGAGAGAACTCAATATGTCTGCCATCTCTACTTACAAGTCGATTGAAGAATTATAACCACCAAGCAACATTTTGATTAAGGAACTAACAAAAAACTGCTTTCCCCTTAAAACCACATTACAATCGACTAATTCAAATTTCAGCACAACAAAGCCCCAAAACCTTGATACCGGTAATTAGTTTGATGACCAGTGTAAGAGATTGCTCTAACACCTCTAAGCATAGGGCAGTGCAAAACGTTAGCCTGACCAATCAGGTAGCATCCACTTTCAGCCACCTTTTTTAAAACCCGTTCATTCATAACATCTAAATAGAAACAATAAAATAAAAATAAGTCCAATATGAAATCCCAACGTGACCCAGTCTCTCGGCTTCATATAAATAAGTCAAATTACCCCCTACACCTCCTCTTTCTAGATGAGGGAGTAAGAAAGGTGGTTCTAGTATGCTCCGAAGAAAGTAGGAGAGGAAAGGGCAGATGCAATATATGTCATGCTCTTTAAGGGCACACATGACGCTTCTTACTTTGTAAAAATCATTTCGGAATTAAAACTCAAATGTTGTAAACACAGTATCACTTCAGAACATAGCTGGTACAGGACCTGACCAAAAAGGTCACAAAATCCAAAGGTCTAATGGTAGGTAATTATGTGTAGTACAAAACCCTAAAACCAAAAATACACAACAAAGTAAATTAAAGAGGTAGCACAAACCGTGCGTGATAGGTTCATATTTTTCAATCGGTAATGACACGTTTTCAACATCAGCCTCTGCTGGTACAAAAGCCTTTACATTCAAGGTAGATACATCCTTTCCTGAAATTTTGTCAGTCGAGCATTGTTTCTGACTATAGAACATCTCAACTGCCAAATTGATATCTCCTTGTGCCTTCCCCAGCAAGGACTCTGCAGATTCTCTAGTCATACCATCACTAATTATCTGGAGAAATCGATCCACGTCAGTTTCAGAGTTCTCAATCTTATACCCTTTATTTTTGTCCAGGCCTCCACTGGCTGTACTTCGATTTTTACCAGAAACTGAGAACTGTCCAAAAAATGCAGTGATTGTAGACTGCTTGCCTCCAGTAGATGAAGTCTGCAGAGATGCTACAGACTTACCTTTCTTTCTCAGCTTGGTTGCCTTGGAAGGAGGACCCCTTTTCTTGGGGACATTTGGGCTTCTTTTAGGTGTACTGGAACTAGAACATTTTGTAATTGGAGGAATTGGAGGAAGTGGCTTCTGGGGACACGATATGGAGACCTCCGCCTTGGACTTTGGACTGGCAAAAGAATCCAGATCGATAGGCCTTGTTTCCTGCGAATTGGTTACTGCATCACTACTACAACTATTTGCTTCTTCATAAAAATCTCTCTCTCTCTCAAAGAACTCAGAAACTGCTTCTACAGTATCCCCCCTCGAGGTCTTGAGTAGAGATGAGATTTGTTCATCAGTTACCCAATCAGGCAGCAAATTACGAAGCTCTTTCGTACCTTCCTCAAATGCCTTCTCACAAACAAAATCTAACTCTAGCTTCTGATGGAAAGGCAAGAGAAAGTCGTGCTTGTTCGCCATTTCATCCACCAACCCTGAGAAATGCCTTCTCAAAGCTATAGTACCTTTGCTACTTGACTTGTCAATATCCTCTCCAACAGTAGGAATCACCCGTTTGGGCCGCACAAAACCAACATACTCCTTTAGTTCACTGTAGCTTGAATGTTCACTATAAGGCACCAAATGGATCTCAAGTGGGTCCTTAACTCGAACTGCAAAGCCCTCCTTCTTGGTCTCATACATCCATCCAGTTGCAACAAAGCCCACTGCTTTTGTATATCCTCTCTCTGCTATGATCTCTTGCATATTGCCAAAATTTGGTCGAAAGTATGGCCAAGTCTCTCCCAAGACATTCCAACCGACTACACATACATCAGTAGCCCCAAAATCTTCTGTAAAGAAACCAGAATCAGCAAACCCTAGAATAGACAATATTTGCATCTTTCTGGAATCGACATGCAATAGGCAATTGCACTTGCTTGCAATTTCAAGCAAGATTTTTTCCTTCCCTACTACATAAGTAGCTATTAGAAATAAGATCTTCTCCTCTGACCCCTTATTTTCATCCCTTATCCTTTGTATTGTTCTCACTATATAGTCAATTGACTCCTCTTGAGATGAGAAACAGAATTTAGGGTTACAATAAGTGGTATCCAAGAAGACAGCATCAGCACCAATAAATTGGAGCAAACTATTATTTTCCTTCATTGAAGGGTTGAAACGAAAATCACCAGTATGAATGTACCTGCAATGCCCTAATTAGTCCATTACTAATCATAAAATGTACACAAACAATTCCACAATGAGTATCTAATATTTATGAGCAAAATTAACTCTCCGACTACATGTTTCAAAAATACATTCCCAGCTTGTTTGTCAGTTCACATTGTCTCCTCCTAAGTTTAGCCTTAACCGATCGTAAACAAAACCAGAGACTTGAATAAGCACCACAAAACAAATCCTGGGTATGAAACTTTTCCTTTTACTGCTACCCAAATCCAGTGTACATCCTTGTAATGCAATGAAAGCAATTTTAGCACGAGTACACTAATCTCGGTTTTTTTTTTATTCTGAGGTAAAATTTTCAACCTGTTATGACCAAATACCTAGGACGAAGAATTTTCATGGAAAGGTACCTCACTGGGTCCCGCAAAGTGGCTTTTAAAACACATCTTGAAGGAGTGCATTTTTTTTTTCTTTTTTAGATGGGTTTATTTTTAGAAAACTTGCCCAAAATGGTTTTATGGAACTATTTCAGTACCTCCATACAGGTAATGGTGCATTAATCATATGCACAAACAAATGGTTCAACACAGACAGATGTCTTGTCAATCTTTTTGTAGCAAAACTTGCTAGGAATAAAAAGCATAAAGTATTCGGTGGTTTGTGATGCTCAACTACTCACCAACTAAACTCGAATGAGCCAAGAAAAAAAAAAAAACAGGTAAGAAAAATCTTATCTGACAGGTACCAAACTGGTAAGGATCTGTAATTGATACACGTAACTGGATTTAAACAAGCATATACCCCTCTTAAATTTTGCAATACCTCTCCTGCTTCAAAAACCCACAATTCCTGAAAAGAAACTGGACAGCTCCAGGGCAATGGTTTGCATCAATCAAATTTACTTCCCAGCCGTCAATTTTAGAAGTTTTGTCAAGAGAGAGAGCATACACCAAAGAAGAAGGGACCTTCAGGATTTCTGTTAGGAGACGAGCTGTGGTTTCAGAGCAGTAGATAATACCCCTGCATTAAATCATTGGTGAAATTAATTAAAGTTGTAGAAAAGTAATATTTCGGGTACTTACAAAACTTCAAATATCCTGAAAACTGAGAAGTATCACGCAAACTATATGTTCTCTATATACATTTGAAGGGAAAAGCACCAATTATCTTTTGGACAAGGTAAGGGAATTGGGATAGTTCCCACATTTACATAGAGATCGTTTGACCAGGTTAAAATAGGTTGGAAGAGAGTGGAATAAGTGCAGAACATTGAGTGGAAGAGTGTGTTATGATGGTGGAATAGAAAAGGTAGAATAGCAGGGAAATTTTGCAACCAGACACATCTCTATTCCAACAGAATGGAATAAAATATTCCATGGGGAGATGAAATATCTATCTATCAAAATGATATGTTAGAAGAAGAGAAATTCCAACCGTTGGTTCTGTTGCACTCATGCGGTCTCGCCGAACACGTACACAAGCAAAAGGGATATTTTGTTGCATATTGTAGGGTTATATGAGACATAACCTCAAACTATGATAGAACAAACCTGTAGAACCTTAACACTGTTTGAAAAATACCCCCAACCTTTATGTAGGGTTCTTTAGCAAATTACATCCATACTGCACATTGTTTGCAAATAACATGCTCTAATTCTTTTAGTTGGCATTACCACATAATTTTTCTGAATTAGCATGGTGTATCCAACCCTTAGATAAAAAAACATATATATTGTAAAATGTTGACACTATCATCCCTACTTAATGAGTTTTTTTTTCTTCCAAGCCCAAAATTGAACTGAAATCAAATCAAGAGCTCTGCAACGTCAGTTAACCTGTTGGACTAACTTTGCATGAATTGTGCAGGTGACTTGCTTCAGTTAAAAAGAAAAGGAGAAGATCATATCATCAATTAATTTACTATCTTGGTCTAGTTTAACCTGTTGGTTCTTTATTTGCAAAATAAATTCCGATCACTGAAATATTATGTGCATTATTATGAAATATCATACCTACACCATGAGGGGCCCAGGCCGGTGTAGTGGTCTGAGTGGAAGTGCGATAAGAAGTAAGACACAGAGAAGTCTCCGGCTAACCGAAATCCGTCAACGATGAACCTAGAGTTAGGGATAAGATTTGGGTCTGGTATTTCTGGCGGAACAGGGGGGAGAGGCGCGTTTTGCGAGAGGAGAGAGAATGAGGACGGAAGCGAGGTGTCCGCGTTGGTCGCGAAGGCGGATAGGTAGAGCGAAGAGGTGATTAGAGTTTCGGGGCTGGAGAGATCATCGGCGGTCGCCATGGATGACGAGCTTCCCCTTGGAACTCCGAGTTGCTCTGGTGAAGAGGAAACCGGTTCAATTGATGGCACAATTTCGAAGTTCAAACCCTCTGAGGTACCAGAATATTTATGTTTAGATCCAGACCGTCCGATCAGAATCTGGGTCAATCCAGCCCGAGGTGGAATGCACAGGCTCTTTTAATATTCGTGCGGATCTTGATTGGACAGTCCAGATCTGACAAAAATATTCTGTTACATTAGGGGATGTGAATTCACAATTTCATGTGTCCTTCTCAAGATTTTGGAATTACTTTTTTTTTTCTCTGTAATATTTTAACTATTTAATAAAAGTTAGTTGGATTTACTTAAAAAAAATATTTCAACTGTTACATTTGTCTTTGTGAACCAAAAAATTCGCACATTTGCCTAATCTATTTCATTAAATAAAAGGCATCAGTGCGGTAGACGAAGGGCAAGAGACGTGGAGAAAAAGTTACATTTGCAGGATTTCAAAAAAGAGAAAAAAATTACATTTGCAGGATTTAAGAATGACGCTCAAATGCACTATAATCTTGTGCTTAATATGTTTCACATCATTTATTTTCGTTTTCAAAGTCCGAACAGTCAGTCTAAACCATTCAACATGAGCTTCATAATAAAATATACTTGGAGACCAAATTTTATATTTTTTTTAAAAAAAATTACTTTTTTTTAGATAAGTACAAAATCATTGTTTCAAGAAAATTATGGACCATCCGAAAAAGTGATATGTACTTGTGTAAAAAAGTAGTAAAAGAATTCTAAAAATATAAAATTTAGTCTCTAAAAATATTTTATTATGAAGATCATGTTAAGTGAATCGGATCGCGTGTTCGGACTTTGAAAACCGAGATAAATAACGTGAATCATATTGAAGCACAAAATCATAGTACATTTGAACCCTCCTCTATTTAGATTTTAGTTATTTTCAACTTTATAGATTCTAACAATTGCTAACGAGTTGGATGCATTTTAAAAAATAAAATGTGATACTTAAAAAATAGGGAAGAGTTTTCTTTTTTACACCACTTATCTTGACAATTTTGACAACACTTTCGTAAGTAAGTCGTACAAAAAAAATTAAAAAATAGATAAAATTATAGACATGCCTTCTTTCTAATAAATTATTTGCATATTATTTTTATGCAGCTAAAAAATCATTTGATATGCCATCAATTTCTGTTAATCAAATATAAATTGCAATGTTATAGCGCCGCTATAGCGTTTTTAGACCCCAAACGCTAAGCTATGACATCAAAATGCGCTATTTGTGCTACGGCTGCTATAGCGGTGATAATGGTCCGCTATAGCACTATATAGCGGTCCGCTATTTGCGCTACGGCCGCTATACAATATGGATTTTTTTTAGCAATTTATATGGGTTTTAAATAAAGACCCAAAAAAGCTCAAACCGAAATTGAATTTGTTGCTACTTGCTACAAATAAATCAATTTGAAATTGAGAATAGAAATTGAAATTTGAATAAAAAAAAATAGATTATGTTATGAATCATGATGCTTAAGATATTTTTAATAGGAAAAATCGATAGTTTATGATATTACTATGGATATTTTGAACCGCAATTTGGACTTTGTACGGGTTCAATATGAATATTATAATTTCATAATTACTTTGGTGTTATTTATTGTTCTATGAGACTTTAGATAATGTTGATATTTAGTACAAATATTGAATATACAAAATGTAAAAAAAAAACGCTATGTGGCATAGCTTCCGCTATAGCGACGCTATTTGCTATAGTTTTTTTTGTAGCCTTCCCGCTATGACACTATAAACGCTATTTAGAACCTTGATAAACTGTCGCAAACTTATGTCATTGTGAATAGAAAATTTTACATAAAATTTCATTATTATGAATGTATATGATATGTATATAATTATAGATTCTATTTTAAAATTTAGATTATTTTTTTTACGGTTGTTAAAAGTTGTCAAACTAATTTGTTATCAATGGATACTCACTTTTTAAAATATATAATTTAGAATTTAAAAGAATATATATGAAATTTTGGTAATTGATTTATTTGTTACGCGGGACTGGGGAAAAGGACGGGATAAAGAGCAAGTAAACAACCCGTCGTTACAAATTTTCAAAATTAAAATTTTAATTTCTTTTACTTTAATCAAAATTTCTTTGTTTCGAACCTCTATCATCTTGTGCATATAACATTTCAATTTTATTTGTTTGGATTTCAGAGGATTTGTAGTATCCATCGATGTTACTTATACATTGTTTCCCTTTCCAAACTTTCTTCTACGCATTGTACTTTGTGCATTTGGTGCTCGATCATCATATACAATCTAAACGCCGTAATACATGCGGTCTTTTTACTTTTTTCGTTTTTTTGTATGGACGACGTTTTATTTAGTAAAGTGGAGTAATTCTCATTAATTCAAATATCTAATGCGCAACGCAATGACGCCTATACAACACTTTTCTTTTCATTTCTTTGTTTTTGTATCGACAACGTTTTATTTAGTAAAATGGAGTAATTCTTATTAGTAAAGATATCTAATGAAAAGATAAGCAAACATGTATTAGCAACATTCAAATCACCTGTGCGGCATATATTATCTGAACTTCTAAAACATTAAATGCAGATTACTACACTGCAGCATCTAATCAAAAAGTAAAAATGTAACTAGAATTGTAATCTTAAAAACAATCTGACGACAGTCGACTGGTGTCGACTTGTCTAACCGCAACCTTATCGAAAGAAATACATTAGTAGAATCATCTATCTACTGAGATAGAGTTCTAGTCGCTTCTCCTCAAAAGAAAATTCGACCTCTGGAGATAGCTTCTTCACATTCTCTTCTTCGAATTTAAGAGTAACTGGGGCTGGCGTGCAGGCTACTTGCATGGGCGAAGGTGCAGAAAGAGGAGTCTTAGAAGGAACGATTGGTACAGTTTTTGGCGGTCTATTCTCTTCTTCGATCTCAGCTGGTACCAGTGCAGCAAGAGGCTTTGAAACAGGTGTCGTTGATACAAGCTGATTTCCTGGTTTAACCTGAGTAAATGGCTTTCGAAACACCTCTGTTTCCCTTGAAGTGTTGTTGGCAGTTGTGTTGAAAGACAACTTCCTCACAGGAAGTCCAGCAATATCCAGACCTCTGCTAACTGTAACAACAGGAGTTACATTTCAGTGTATTATTTTGTTGTCTCTCTTATTTTGAGTTAAATCAAACCATAAAACCAAAGCCCAAAATTACCTATACAATTTATAGTTGTACTTGAATAATAAACCAAGAAACATACCAGGAGATAATGTGCCAATCTCATCTGCCTTTTTGGCGGCACGAATGGCCCTATTGGAGTGCGCAATATCTGTCTTGGCGTGCTGATTCATGGCACCACCGAGAGATTGTCTCCTATTTGGAACACCTGTCGAAACTTTAGGGGTCTTTTTTCCATTCAGGGGCTTTGAAGGGCTAGGTTTTGAACCATACAGTGCCTCCTGCTCGGCCATAAGCTGTCCTTGGAGTTTCTTTTGATCCTGAAAAATATATACGGAATATTTGTCTTAACTAAAAAGGTACACTAGATGAAAAAATTTGGATGAAAAAGATGCAGTATCCAACGGTGTCTGATAAAATATGTATGAAAAAATTGATCAAATGGAGTACATTTTTTCCAAAACTGTACAATAGCTGTTTGGATTTCATTCTATGTGGCAGTAAAAACATTCCTGATTTGTGTTTGGATGATGCTTCTTTGAGGTTATCTTAAATCTTATGCTCCTAAAATTGTGTCCCAGTGGAGAGAATATTACCCTTTGTCTCTTACGCTCCTGCTCTTTCTCTTGTCTTAAAATAGTATACTCTTCCAGCATGGTCAAAAGACGAACCTGCATATATAACGGACATGATCGATAGTTTCTTCATTAATTCACCATAATTTGTGTTTCCTTTTCAAATTGGAAAGAGAAGGAAAAAAGCTAGTGTCTTTTGGTCACTTCAGTTGGATAGTTTATAGGGTATGGTCTAATACTGACAATAAAGTTATTAAATTCAAAAAGTTAGCTGATTGAAGTAAGAATTCCTTACGCCATCGTATGTGAAGTCCATTCCCCTTTCATTCTCCCACGTGGTGACCTTGTCCACCATATTGTTCACCATTGCTGCTCATGGAAGATTTTTTTTTTATCATTAATTCATAGTTGTGCTTGATAAGAAGAAATAGCGCATATATCAATATTGAAAAGTTCCATCAATTTTGCAATTAAACTCCCAGCAAGCCTTATTAACCCCTATTTTGTATAATTTAGCTTACATTTACCTTCAGCTATGCAATTATAAGACTCAAATATGCAACTAAGGAAAATTATACTGATTGCCCCAAATGCATGCTAGGAGAATAAGGCTATATTTCATTCGCATTTTAACATTGACTTAGAATCAGTAACCTCCAATGTTTAAAATTGTATCACAATTAACCTCACTATCCTGAGAGTTAGATAGGAAAAGGGCCAAAAATATGCAGTCAAACACTGGAGCTAGATATCAATACACACTAGATAATGCTTTGATTGTTTCCTACATAAAACGGTGAAACCTTGGTATCAACCATTAACAGACATAAAAAATCCTTTTGGCAGAGAACTTGGCTCCCACTTTTGGCCATTCATTATCCAATCAAGCACCCAATTTAATTACTTCAGTTTCTTTCATTCAAAAATTGAATCTTACCAGGAATTTTGTTAACCATGTTTCGCGCTTTTTCAGCCCGCTTAAGTGTAAGATGTGCACCCCTTCCAGCATTGTACCGATTTTCATCCTATCAGAAGCACGTGAAAAAAAAAATGTTACTGCCTTCTTTTTTCTCTCGTTTTTGTTTAGATGCTGTTTTCATCAGTTTCGTGTGCTAGACACCAACTTAAATTTTAATGTACTGTTCAATGGTATACCAATTTAGAAAGCATGTGATGTTTCCCAGCACGACAATTTATTGTGCCTGACCAGTTTGGTCTAAACCAGTATCCATGTTTCGTACAACTCAGTATGGTATAAAATGTACTATAAACCTGTTATGTTGGTATCCATGTTTGGAACAACTAAGTATGGTAATGGTATGCTGTTAACAAATCATACTAGTTTTCTGGCTTATTGTACCAACTGGGAAGATATTTGACTGAACATGCTAGAGAAGAGTGCTGTTAGCTCCTAAACGGCAAAATAGTCAACAAATGAAATACCCTGGTAAGTACCTTATTATACTCCTCAAGCCAGGATTCCTCCTTCCATGCTGCCTGCCATTTCTCAACTCTCTCGAGAATATCCTTGCGGCTGAATGCTTCCTCTTTCACAATTGAAATCTGAGCCTCAATTTGTTCCAGAACTAGAGATGCGTCAATAGCCCCTGCAGAAGATAAAACAGGAAATTTTCAAAAAAAATGAAACTCGGACTGTCTGTTTGGTATTCCATCACAAGGATAACTGGGTAAGTGCTTGTCAGCTAATCATTTAATATATGATAAAACGGATGCAATATATGTTAGATGAAACGCATGCAATATACGAAGACAGTGCTTGTCAGTTAATTTAATATCCAACTCTAAAGAGTAAGTCGAATTACACTTTCTCACAGAAACTTGTAGATGATTTCTGGCATATACTAGACAGAAAAATGTTTTACAATAAGCACAGAAAAAATAAATACAAGGATGGGGCTTAGAAAAATGTTTTACAATACATTTACAAGCCGTGGCAAGCACATGACTTATTTTTAAGGAATTCTTACCAGCTTCAATAGCCTCCACAGGAAATTCAGCCTTACAATCATCTTCACCGATCAGGTGGGCCTGCCTTATATGCTCCTCCAGTTCGGTTTTTTTCTTCAAGACAAGATCCTTCATTTTACTAGCCTTGAATTGTTCAAGCCTTGCAACTTCTGCCCCTACCTACAATTTAATTGTTCTACTCCGTTTAGACCAACTTGCTGTTCTAGTCTGATAAAATCTAAACCAGGTGTGTATGCAATCATGCAGGTACTCTTATACAAATGATATGGTGAGCTACTCTTATACAAATGCACTTACATAGCTAATGTAATCTTCGGAAAGAGTATTGGGCTCAGTTATCTCATGCTCAGAAGCAGCTATGTTACAAGTAACATTTTGAAAAAGCTGCTGCTCTTCAATTGGTGTGTCCATCAAATTCCAAAGCTCCAGCATGGTTGTTGCAAGATCTTGAAGCTGCCACCAAAATACACATTTTCAAATAAAACTAAGGGAAAAAATTAAAGCTTGTTACTAAATGCAAACAAGAATATACAATTTAAGCATACCCAGAAGAAAATTAAACCAGTGCTACCAGAGTTTGCTTTGTTTCATACAATAAAACAACTAAAGTATTCAAAGAGGATGTAGGCCCAGGCATGAACTTTTTATCAAATTACTATATTCTAGTTTTGAAATAACAGACCAATATAGAGAAAAGTATCTTTAAACTGTATGGTGATCATTGTGTGAGATATGCTTATTTTAAGAAAACACTGAGAATCTTACCTTTTGCATTCTTTGAATCTTGACCTCCCGCAACCTGTCAATGGCACACTCAAGCCTTGCAATTGTATCATCACTTATGCATTTCGATCCCTCATTTTCATCTAGACTTGGGTGCACCCCAGAAACTGTTTCTTTGTAATCTATACCCAGCACTTCACAAAGCATACTAAGACTCTTTAAGTAGTCAAACACTTGCTTCAGACGGTCACTCTGAGAGATGAATTACAATAACAGATCAAGGTAAATGCAAAAAAAACCAATTCAAATAGTGCACCGATATTGCCTCTGAGAAGAATTACAATAACAGAGTGGTAGATTTAGCACAAAGGAAATAGTAGTGCTTCTCAAAATAATCAGTTCCATACAGGTTCCCTAGACTGGTTGGTAAATTTGGCAAAGGATTTCAAAACTATGTAAAGGTACTATTTATGACCAGTAGCAAATATTAATGTGGGATCTGACAACTGGTATGGAACCAAGGAAAAAAAGGAGGCTCCTTTCGGTGCTTTATTTTTCGAGAACTTGACAAATTTTCCTCCAAAAATGGAACCAAATCCAAATAATCCAAGAAAAAGCAAATGCCTAGAAGGTAATACAGAAAGAGACAGGACAACCGTTGCAATGTCAGCTAACCTTTTCTTTTTGAAGAGCTTGTAAACGCTTGGTCAACTCTTCGAGTTTCCTCATGGATAGGTCAGACTGATCCAGGGCAACATCAGAGGATGTGAAATCTGAATGACCTATTTCAGAAGATATCCTCTTTATCTGCTCAATAATTTCAAGAAATTGGCCCCATCTCTCGGCCTTCCTTTTCTTCATCTCCTCTAGCTGTGGGACTATGACCTTGAGCTCCTCCCTTAGGCCTCCAGCATTTTGATTTGACTGTCAAAAGAATATAAGGGATAATCATATTACAAAATGAGAACAAGGGATGCTAAATTTGGCAGGCTCACACTGGTGCAGGTCCTTTATCAGCAAAGCAATTTACATACAACCCATTAACTACCCTGTAGATGTACTAACCCAAGATTTCTAAATTTAACAAAACTGGTCCACTAAACTGCAAAGGGAGAAGAGGGGAGGATGTTGTACAGCTCTGCAGAACCACACATGCACTTAAAGTGATATCAAACACTCCCCTCAAATTGGCAATTAAGCATCACTAGACAATTTTTTTTCAATCAAGAACCAGCTTGAACCAATTTTCTTTGATTTACCCACTTAGTAAGACCAGTAGACCACTAAATAAGGAAATTTCAGTGCATGCCCCAGCAGGAAATCAAGATATTGTATATAACCCTGCATACAACATATGAGATTAATCCCAAAAGAAACAATGAACCTGTCTAATATGAACAGGTCGTTCTCCCATGGCAGAGCAGATAGCAGCTAGCTCAGCCTCAGAATCTGCAATGGCTTGGCGTAGCTGGGCCCTACGCTTGTTTGACAGATCAACCCTCCTTCTATACACCTCCAGGCACTCTCGTTCCAGCTCCAGTAGCATCATGTCCTTCTCTGGATCAGACTCTCCAATTTCATTCCATATCACCTGTTATTGTTTATGACATTGCATAATATATTTGCAATTAGCCATTTAGTACTCTGAATCAGAATCATAATAAATGAATTGCTGACAGCTGGATTTAGAAAAAGAAACCGTTACTTGTGTCATGTTCCAAGATCCATTTCGTATGTAAGAACTAAGAACCTTGATGTGATAGAAAATAACAAACTAGACCCCATGGCAAACCAAAGACAATCTCTTCAATACTTATTTGGGACATTCTTCTTGTATATTATTTCAATACAAAAGGTTCAATCAAGCCATAAATTATTTGTAGACCCAAGCAAAAACAAACACCAAACTCATCTCCATTCCAAATACTTGTTTGACACTAACAGTAACAATAAGAGCTTATGGGCATCAAAATTGAATTGGTACAGACCTAAGCAAAAAAGAGAAGCATGCTCTAATGAATACAATAAACGGAGCTAAAACAATTGCAAAGAGGACTTTCTCGTTGTATATTATTTCTATTCTCAAGGTTCAATCAAGCCATAAATTATTTGTAGACCCAAGCAAAAACAAACACCAAACTCATGTCCCTTCCAAATACTTGACACTAACAGTAACAATAAGAGCTTATAGGCATCAAAATTGAATTGGTACAGACCTAAGCAAAAAAGAGAAGCATGCTCGATCTAATGAATACAATAAACAGAGCTAAAACAATTGCAAAGAGGACACTGCCGATGGTATTAAGAATACAAAAATTAGACAACATTCTGAAAGAATACAGATGCAAAAGAAATAAACAAACAAAGTTAGTTGTACCTGAAGTTCATCCAGAAGAGATTCACATGTAGTCGTCATCTGGCTAAGATGATTTTTTGGGAGACTTGTCATACAACTGAGGTGAGGTTTTTCCCCTAAAAATATAAATATATCTCAAATATCTTATAAGGAACTTGCAGAAATAAAATGTTGAATTTAAATATCTTCATTTCTCAATTACAGCAAACCAGTAAAAGAAAACTAATAATAATTGAATAACTGAGGAATAACTCCAACTATACTTGTGTTTGTGGAAAGCAACTGGATTGGATGTAATGCTGCCATTAAAAAAGAAAATAGCATACTACAGTTATTGAACTGAAGAAGTCCCAACCAGTTGTTAGCCTAATTAGTAGTTTAGTACACATTGAGTAATTTCATCAAAATGTGGAGCATAAAACATGGTTTACCTTATAAAAAATAAATTCTTGTAACCCCCACCAGTAGATGAGCTGCATTTTACAAAATCAATAGGATTTAGAACTAGAAGTTGTTATTCGTAGCTAAGGATACTTCTCTAGAAAGTAATTAGACAACAAGAACGTACCATCAAGCAAAATAGTGCTACTAATAAAGTCATTTCGATTAAATCTAACTTTCTTAGTAGGATTATCTCGTTAAAGAAATCTCAAACCTAACAAAGTACACATGATTCAGTGATAGAACGATTGGACAAGTCATTCATAAACCCTAGCAAAACCTAACTGCAAATTCTGACCTTAAAAAGGAAAAATTGAAGAGGCAACCCTCACAGATTAGCTTCTATTTAACAAGAAGATCAGACATTTAGCTCTTAATTTCAAGAAAAAAATAACAACGAGAGAAGATAAAAGTAACGAAATAAATTCAAGATTCACAGCAGGTGCAAGGAAAAAGCAGGAGAAATTAGTGAGGTTCATACTTGGATTTAGATCTGGAGTTGGCGAGAAGATTCTTCAATCGAATCAAACTATCTTATCGGCGGCGATTTGAGAAGAAAGAATCGTATGATGAGATGAGAGAGAGAGACAGAGAGTGTGTGTTTACTGTTTTTCGATTTTCGAATGTTTGAATTAAAAGGATAAAATAAATCTTTCGAACGTTAGAGCGATTTTCATGCGGTTTCAGATCTCTCCATTTTGTATCGACTGTACCAATCCCTTCCATTTTTATTGTACAGCATATCTGTTAGGATGATAACCATCGTTCGATCAGATAGATAAGCCACGTGGCCACTGGATCACTATGAAAAGAATCTCTTTGATTTTTGAGACTGGAGATGATAAAACTAGGACTCATTAATGATCGTCAAAGCGTTTCAAAATACGGACTTCAAAAACTCTATGGCGACTTCTTCAAAGGATTATGTGGCATTAAATACTACCGGGGCTCACCCTAGGTTGTTAGGAGTGTGGGACGCAAGTGCAGCAACTAGCAGTACAACCCGCTTTACAAAATAACTACAAAAGAATCAAACTAGAAACAAACGGCCGTATATAGTTGATTGTCCTGTTACTCCTGCATGAGAATCTGTGTGGCTAATAGTGACCCTCTGATAAGTGATAATCGAATGGCCACCGTTCGTGTGTAAGCCGTCACACAGATAGATACTCTGTGGAATTTGCATGAAATCTAAAGGGAGGCTACGATTCCATAGCGACATGAGCGCGTGGCATTTCGAAATAAAACTCTTACGGTTACGGTATTAATTTACGAATGTACCCCTGATCGATTCCAAGTTTCCAACTCAAACGGCTCTCTTGTGTCTGAGTCTGACCTATAAAGAGTGATCTGGGCCGTTGATCACTGACAAGATTTCGTTCTTATTCGATCTCGATCAGGTCAACGGTTTATGTCACTGCCTCATTTGTCCTAGGATAACCTTTTCCGTTTTGAAAATTTATGCATCAAAAGCTCCGAAATTTTTATTAATAGAAAATTAAATAAGAAAATATCAACAATAGAAAAAGATTTCGGGGAAATTCATGATATAGAAAAAACGTGATAGTCCATAACGTCCAGGGGACGTTATAGACCATCACGGCCAGCATAGCAAAAACGGCTTATCTTTAATTAACAGAATTAAACTGGACGTTGTGGAGTATCATGGGCTGCTGTACGCAGAAAAAAAAAATCTAACCGTTGTTGTCTATCACGGCCAGGTATAGCCGGTCCTGATCTTGACTAAAATTTGAGTTAACTCAGGAAATATAAATTCGGCGACGCGTGGTTGACTATTAAACACGTGGCAGATTTTCATCCCCTTACAACACAACGCATATCCTGATCATTGGAGGCTAGGCTACTCTCCAGTTTCATTGAAAAAAAAACAAATTTATTACACACCAGTTACTTGGTCGTGATAGATAACAGCAACCAGATTTTTTTTTCGCATTCAACATGCCGTGATACTCCACAGCGTCCAATTTAATTTCGTTAATTAGAAATAAGCCGTTTTCGCTAAGCTGGTCATGATGGTCTATAACGTTCCATGGACGTTATGGACTATCACATTTTTCCTATGTCACGAATTTCCCCGAAACCCATCCCCATTGTCGATATTTTCTTATTTAATTTCCTATTAAGAAAAATTTCGGCCAAAAGCTATCCTATTAATTAAGTCCACGATGAATGTTATCAACCTTTTAGAAACACGGAAAAAGGAGCATTGTTTTATTATGAAATTACGCTTAACTCCTTGTTTTGTAAATAGCCTTGCTCAAGTTACTTTATGTTTGGAATAAAATTTCTCTTTTTGAAATGCAAAAAGAGGAAGGTTTTGTTAGGGTGTCACGAGATTGTGCGCAGAGAAATATTTTGATTTTTGAAACTCACAAATTAGTTTGAAGAAACCCATACTCATGAATATGTATAAGATCTTGGAAAGAGTTATGGAAATGTGTCGAAATATGTGTCAGTTGTACAGTGGTAGTCGTGGAAATTTTTTTTTTTTCTCCTAAGATACTTGCTATCAATACAATTATTCTTATTAATAATTAATATGATTAAATAATTTAGCAAATTTATAATTAACGGTTTTTAATTTACATGAAATTTTTATTCTCAAAATTATTTTTATTTATCAAATATTCTGAATTTATTTTTATATAACAACAAATATAATAAATTAAATTACATTTAAATATAAGTTCATTTAATGTAATAAAATTCAGAAACGGAAATTGACATGAGTCAACACAAAGACATAAACTTGAGAAAAGAAAAATAGAAGAGATAACACAAGAGCTTCCACCGTAAAAAAAAAAAAAAAAAAAAAAAAAATCTCTGTGTCATACATGAAAAACATCAAACAATAAATAAAAGGAAAAGAGATGTAATGAAATTGTTATTTATGTAATATGAGCAATTGAGAGACTTTGTATTCCTTTTCTGCTTAGTGAGCAAAAAATAGATCCATTTTTCCTGTACTTTATCATCTGATTGCTTTATCTCGTTGGTGATATTATAATTAGAGTAGAACTAGGGTGTTCCTAAGTTCACCAAACCTCTTCGTAAACTCAACTCTAAAACCTACTGGATTGACTTCAAACGATAAATTCAAACTGTTGAAATCCTTCTATCTTACGAGTGATGCATCTACGTGTGAAAATTTTAAAATTTTAAAATAGTTTTGTATAGAGTCAAGTGGTCAAAAGGCGTCCAAAAAATGAATGCATTAAAATTAATTTATAAACCTTCTAATTTTGACCACTTGACTTTATACTAAATTAATTTGAAAGTTTAAAATTTTCACATGCAGACGCATCACCCGT
Source organism: Carex kokanica (assembly GCA_025461125.1). Lineage (NCBI taxonomy): Eukaryota > Viridiplantae > Streptophyta > Magnoliopsida > Poales > Cyperaceae > Carex > Carex kokanica. Next base: position 1,516,325 of record JAJGRX010000112.1, read on the forward strand.
AAGGTAGAAGAATTTCAACAGTTTGAATTCGTCGTTTGAAACCAATTCAATAGGTTTTAGAGTTGAGTTCACAAAGGAGCTTGGTGAACTTAGGAACACCCTAGTTCTACTCTTATAATTATGTTAGCCTTTAATTATTAACTGAGCATATTAGTCGGTAGTGTCACACCGTGGGAAAAAAAATTAAGTTGGACTTGATGTTATTTTTTCTATAATTTTGTACTAGATGGGAAGAAAAGATGAAACATAAAACAAAACATTCCAAATAAAAAATAATCACCGAATGCATCCAAGAAGAGATAGGAGTAGGTCCGATGGGCATCGGACCTAGAGTTAGGTTCAATTAGCTCTATCACCGTACGATTAGCATCAAGATCTATGAGCACGGAAAATTGATACAGTCTTGCACGGATTTTGATACAGAGTACACGAATCTTGATGCAGATCGGATGGTCATCACACCCATCGAACCAAGATAGGTCCGATGGGCATCGGACCTACTCTCATTCCATCCAAGAAAACTTATCCCAACTTGTTTAAAATCCCATGGAATTTCATAAAATTTGGGTTAGACGAACATGCTTGAACTGTAAATCGTCGCCTCTTCTAATCGGAAAACTGAATGGGAATTGATCAACCTACATCGAAAGTTTCTGAGGAAAAAGAAATACCATAAAAAAAAATGAAACGTTAATTTTTAAAATATATTATTTACATTAAAATATATGTTGAACATGAATAAATAATAGTTAAAAACTAAAGAAAAATACAATATATAATGCGATGACTAAGATGAATAAACAAATTATATTGTTTAGGGTGATAACTAAGAAAATTAGATATTGTGACATAACTAAAAAATTAAAAATTAAGAAAATTAATTTTAAACATATTAAATTAAAGACATACATTATAAACGAGATAACTAAGAAAATTAAAATTTAGTTATTGTGATATAAGAAGGGTTCAAATGTCTTGTGTCTTTCATGGCTCGTGTCTAATGTGATCGAAGCACTTGACTACATCGATTCCCCTCGATCCCGCGAGAGGTCCTCTCGGAACATTTCTAGCTAGGAATGCTGAAATATAGCTATTCTTAGAACAACGAAGGAAAGCATGAAAGAAAAGCCTTCAAGCGAAGTTCAGTGATTTCCTTATTCACAGTCATTGTCCGGTTGCATCAAGGAGCTCCATACAGACACTGAGACACATGTCCCACATCTTTTATCTTTATTTTCAAAGTCCAAACAGTCAATCTGAATTGCTCAACATGATCTTCATCTTCATATTCAAATGTGCTTGGAGACCCAATTTTATATTTTTTTTGAATTTTTTTTTTTTACTTTTTTCTAAATAGGTACAAAATCACATTTTTCTAGGCCATCCAAAAACAATATTTTTGTACTTATCTTAAAAAATTAGTAAAAAGATTCAAAAAAAAAAAGTTATGATCTCCAAACATATTTTATATAAATATCATTTTGGATGGTTCATATCAACTATTTGGACTCCGAAAAAGAAGATAAAAAATGTGAGATACAACGAGACATTTGAACTCACCTTGAATATTTTCTCACTTGCCCCTTCTCTGTTGAAGAGAAAATTTAGATATTTTTGGACATTAGATAGTTAATTGATTGCTTTACCAGTAACTTAAAAAGAGTAATCAATCTCGGCGCATTATATTGCTATGATCCTTTTCTATGTAATAATTCCGTAGACAGCCATATCTATTTACAGTCAGAGCTGAAAGGCCCAAGATCTCCCGTTCTTCATCAAACTCAGTGTTGTAAAAAAACGGCTGCGTTAAACGTCCGTTTAATCGTTAACAGCAGTCAAACTGTTACGAATATATTAATCAGAGGTCTATTAACGGATTTTTCCGATTAATCGGCTGATTATTTCATTTATTCTTGTTTAATTGTTCGTTTATTTCTGTTTATTTCCGTTTATTCTCATTTATTCCTGTTTATTTTAATTTATTCTAGTGAATATTTATTTTCACATTGTTTTTTTTCCTATGACTGTGTGTGATACTGTATTATAATTTTATTTGTACTTGGATATACATCCAATATTTTTTATATATGTTTTTTCTTCTTAATTATTTTGAAATCGATTAATTCTTCTATTATTTATATAGCATATGTTTTTCTTACTTACTGATGTAATTTTTTTCAATTGGTACGACATATTCATATATAAAATTAAGTTGTTATTATTAACTAAATTTAGTGATTTTATGTTAGAATGTTTCATTTCTTTCAAATAATATATTATCTATATTTGAAAAAACTTAATTTTCGAATTTATTTTTGCATTAAATAAATGTGTTACTTACAAATATAAAATGTGTGTTGTTAAGAAGAAATAAGCATAGTGTCATGTTATAATAATAAAACTAAGTTAAATTAAGTTTAATTGATAAATTTGATGAGTTAAATAAATCATTTTTAATAAATTATGAACTTTTACACATAATTTTAATGAAAACGATTAATCGGCCGCATACCAATTAATCGCTTGACATTACCCTATCCGTCCGACGAACACATACCGTTATTTACAACACCAATCAAACCTTCCCCGAATTTTTTATTTATATCCAAAAAATAAATTAAATTACAAAAAATAACCATGTTGGTGTTGAAATTCGAAATCTAAACAAACCGGAAAAAAGATTTCCGGATTCAACATCTAACTCCGGAAAAAAAATTTCCGGAAACTCAACTCTAATTCCGGAAAAAAAAATTCCGGATCTAAATCTGGAAATTTTTTTTCTGAACTTAGTTCATTTTTTTTTTTTAGAGAAAAATAGCTAAAATACTGAAATCTAACACTAAAAAATCGAATTGTTTTTTTAAATATTTGTTAGATTACTTTTTTTGATAGCATATTTATACTAAAATACGCTAAATTACTTGAAATTATGTTAATTTATGCTGATTGACACTAGATTACTTTAAATTATGTTAATTTATGCTGATTGACACTAGATTACTTTAAATTATGTTAATTTATGCTGATTGACACTAGATTACTTTAAATTATGTTAACTTTTTTTTAAGAGACAAATAACTAAAATGCTGAAATCTAACACTAAAAAATCGAATTGTTTTTTTACTACGAATAGGGCCGATTTTGTGCTAAAATACGGTAAATTTACTAAAATGCTGAAATTACAATAATTATGTAGAATTATGCTAAAATACGGTAAATTACGCTAAATTACATATGAATGGGGCCTATTTTGTGGCATCTTTCATAAATCATAAAAAATAGTAAAAAAAATTCCAAAAATAATAAAAATTGGTATTCTAAAAGTTCATTACATAACTAATTTACTGAGCTACGTAGATTGAACAATATAAATGAAAATCTTAATCGAAAACTTCAATTGAAGTTTTGAGGCTCTTCCGTTTGTGTTTTGGCGATTCTGAATTTGAAAAACTGGCAAAGCAAGTTCGGACGCATGCGCATTTTCACAAGCTTTCCGAAAAGTGGTCATTTGTTGAAATCGGAAACTCGAGCGCTGTTTTATGACCGTTTGAAGTTTTGTCGTCATTTTTCGTTTTCTCAGTAAAGATATCATCCCTATTCATACGTAATTTACCGTAATTTAGTGTAATTCAGCATAAATCAAGTAATTCAGCGTGTTTTAGTATAAATATGCTAATTATATATAAAAAAAATGTAATCTAGGAAATATTTAAAACTAAATTTGATTTTTTAGTGTTAGATTTCAGCATTTTAACTATTTGTCTCTTAAAAAAAGTTAACATAATTTAAAGTAACCTAGTGTCAATCAGCATAAATTAACATAATTTAAAGTAACCTAGTGTCAATCAGCATAAATTAACATAATTTAAAGTAACCTAGTGTCAATCAGCATAAATTAACATAATTTCAAGTAATTTAGCGTATTTTAGTATAAATATGCTATCAAAAAAAGTAATCTAACAAATATTTAAAAAAACAATTCGATTTTTTAGTGTTAGATTTCAGTATTTTAACTATTTTTCTCTAAAAAAAAAAAAAAAATGAACTAAGTTTGGAAAAAAAAAAATTCCGGAATTAGAGTTGAGTTTCCGGAAAAAAAATTTCCAGAGTTAAATGTTGAATCCGGAAAAAAATTTTCCAGTTTGAGTAAATTTCAAATTTCAACACCAACGTGGTTATTTTTTGGATATAAATAAAAAATTCGGAACCTTCCTTTTAAATCAAGATACCTTTTTTCTTAAAACCGAAATAAGGAAGATCTCAAAGATAACCTGGCAAACTTGTAAGAGATAGGTCTGCTTATTTAAAGAAATATCTTGGACTGACCAACAAAAACAACTGAAATCTCTTCGCCCATGTCTCTTATAAACTTGTATACTAAAGAATAACTCTCTATATTTGTAAGAAATGCTTAAGAAATGTGCCAAATTTTGAATAAGAATAAAAAATGAAAAAGTATAGAAAACCAATTTTATAGAATTACAAGAAAAGCAAATGTATTTGTCGAACATACAAGTGCATTGCTTTATTTAGAAGATTGATCAACAAAAAGAAAAACTTCCTCAAGAGCAGACTACACGCTCTGTTGCTGGAAATCAAGTCCCGACTGGATCAAGAAAGGAAAACAACCACTGCCTAAAAATCGGAAATTTTCTATGCAGGTGCAGGGCCCTGCAATGGTTTGAGTAGTCAAAATTAAATAAAAGAAAAAAAGAAATATGCATCCTTATTTCTTCATTTATCAAATTATGCAGCTGACTCCTTAGCAATCTTCTCTGCTTTGGCAATGACTTCCTCAATGCCACCAACCATGTAGAAAGACTGCTCTGAGAGGTCATCATACTTGCCATCCAAGACACCCTATGCAAAAAAAAAAATCAATATTTTTAGCACTGAAAGATGAATGTCCCAATCTTTTAAGCTAAAAGATAGGTCAAAATACAATGCACTTGAAAAATGAAGAATAATGTAGACTATGGTAAGATGGCTGTAAAGCAACACAGAAAATCACCAAGGAACCACCGTAATTGAATCTAATCACAAATATTGACAGACAAAAAACAGATCATAGAAAATATAAAAAAAAAGTCAAATAAGCAAATTTCCAGTAATTTACAACAGGGGTAATTACTCCTTGGAGGCCTGGTATGAAATGAAGTTTACATGATTGTAAAGCATATAATGGATACTTCTCAGTCATGATAGTTACCATACTCAGAAAGGACTACTAACAAAACCAAGAGATACAATGGAGTTTTATATATACAGACCTGGAAGCTGGTAACGCCCTCCTTGAGGTCAACATACTTGCCAGGAGCACCCGTGAAAACCTCTGCCACATGGAAAGGCTGGCTAAGGAACCGCTGAATCTTTCTAGCACGTGCAACTGTCAATTTATCGTCCTCACTGAGCTCATCCATACCCAGAATAGCAATGATATCCTGGAGATTCTTGTAATTCTGAAGAACCTTCTGGACACCACGAGCAGTGTTGTAGTGTTCCTGTCCTAGCACATGGGGGGAGAGCATTCTTGAGGTAGAGTCAAGTGGGTCCACAGCAGGGTAAATTCCCAGCTCAGAGATCTGCCCCAAATTAAAAAACACAATCAGCAAAGAAAATTAACTATGAAAAGGACAATTGTAATGCGATGCAGAACTACATCTGGGAAATAAAGTACCTGACGTGAAAGCACAGTGGTGGCATCCAGATGGGCGAAAGTAGTAGCGGGAGCAGGATCTGTCAAGTCATCAGCAGGTACATAGATAGCCTGGACAGAGGTGATAGACCCCTTCCTGGTCGTCGTAATACGCTCTTGCAACCCTCCAAGATCAGTGGCAAGGGTTGGCTGATAACCCACAGCAGATGGGATACGACCCAGCAAGGCAGACACCTCAGAATTTGCCTATATTTCAGTCAAAAACATATTATTCAAAAGACCATTCAAGTTGCCAAAGAGCAATAGATACGAAAGCAAGTTTAAACTGTTACACATCATTCCAACAGGGATTGGGGAAGAAACAGAAATTCAGCAAATTCACTGAAAATTTTGTGAACTTGGGTAACCAATTTCCATATTACCAAATTTCAAATCATAAAGTTGCATAATCCTAAAACAGTGTATAAAGATCAGATACATGTACAAAATAAATAAATCCAGGTTGAGGAAAAAAGAACCTGAGTAAAACGGAAAATATTGTCGATAAAGAGAAGCACGTCTTGACCTTCAGCATCACGGAAGTGCTCAGCAACAGTCAGACCAGTTAGACCAACCCGAGCACGGGCACCAGGAGGCTCGTTCATCTGACCGTACACAAGTGCACACTTGCTTTCAGCCTGTGATGCAACTACATCTGGTTAGATAAGAAAAAGACCTGCCATATACAGTTCAAACAAAGGATTGAAAGATCACTAGTACACCACACATACTGGTTCGGTAACATCGAAAGATTCTCTTTATTCATTTAGTTGCATTTCTTTCTAAACCACATAAATGACTGCACTCAATACCAGAACCTAACTGGTTTCAGTTCAAACAAAGGATTGACAAACACTAGTACCAACAAACATACTGGCCCGGTATCAATGAAACTTGGCACCTTCAGTACCAGAAACAAAACAAATTCCCAACTTGTCCCATACAAATAGCATAATCTAGTCGGGGACTTCTAAAAATAGTTCACTACAAGAGATATTAACACATAATGACAAATTGAAACTGTCAAACAATACAAATTTGTGTAGTTGGTCTCAGAGGAATTAAAAAAAAAACTGCAACTTGCAGTTAGGTGCTGCTTTGCAATAAGCCCTCTAATAAAGCAAGAATGATGTTATACCTGCTTGTCACCTAGCTTGATGACACCACTCTCAATCATTTCTCTGTACAAGTCATTACCCTCACGAGTTCTCTCTCCAACACCAGCAAAGACAGAGAAACCACCTGAGAAACAACAAATCTATTGGAATCCTGATAAAGAGAAGAACTCAAAGCAAATTACCAAAAAATATTAGAACTAACCATGAGCTTTAGCAACATTGTTAATCAGCTCCATAATGAGCACAGTTTTACCCACACCAGCACCACCAAAGAGACCAATCTTTCCTCCCCTTTGATAAGGTGCAAGAAGATCCACGACCTGCTCAACATAAGAGTTCAATTATAATTTATTTCCTATAATAAGATAAAAACCAGAAGCTTTTGGAAAAGCATACTCTTTATGTTCTATTGGTTTATGTTTGAAAGGGTAAAAAACTGGCCTTGATTCCAGTAACAAGAACTTGTTGCTCGGTGGCCTGCTCAACAAAAGCTGGGGCTTCTCGGTGAATGGGAAGGAAGTGACTTGTCGCTGTCAAAATAAAAAATATGCTAGTTAGACACAGACTATCACTGCAAGGCAAGTCAGCCAAAGAGACTCTGATGATTGAATAACATAACATAGTATGTACTTACAGATATCACCCTTCTCATCAATTGGTTCTCCAATGACATTCATAATACGGCCAAGGGTAGCCCTACCAACAGGAACCTAAGAATAATTAAGAAAAGATGAGCATGCAACAAAAAAATACACAAACTTTCTTTAGTGAAAATTTGAATAAGTTATCACGAGTTAATATGAATAAGCTAGTAGGTACAAATGCTTATGTATCAGATAGGTCATAAACAGTCTACACTAGGCTCTTAGACTATCATGATACAAAAACTACTTGTCATACATACATTTAAGCATCTAAACCTTCCTAATAAAAAAGAAACCCCCCCCAGAAAGAGCACTTTGGCATTGAGGAAGTAGACGCTAAATGGTACATACACTGGATACTTTAATTCCAAGATGTAAAGAATTCAATAGGTAATTAAAAATACTAACAGATTACAAATATTAGTTAAATGAAAATGAAAAATTAACCTGATACAACACTATCAGCGGGATTATCATTTAAATGCTAAAGCCAAGTCTGACCTGGGAAGATGAGATCTACGTTTTTTGTTCAAACAAGAAATGCCAAACAAAGATTTAGCTAAAGCGAACAAACCAAATGCACACACGGACACTATAACTAAAAGCAATGCTACATGAATAAACTTAACGCTTGATCAAGCTCATCAATGACCGTAGCTTATATGATGCTGCTGTTTCAGCAGGGAGAGAAATTCAACATAAAACTAAGATCAATCTCTGCACTGCCGACGTGGCATATCTAAGATGAATAAAAGCCTACCCCTTGTTATTCCAGATCTAAAGAGAATAAATCAATCCAAATTTTCAGCAACATCACTTACAGTAATCGGAGATCCAGTGTTCAAAACGCGCTGACCCCTTACGAGACCTTCAGTACCATCCATAGCAATGGTACGCACCGTATTCTCTCCAAGATGTTGCGCGACCTCCAAAACCAATCTAATTGAGTTATCTAGCACCTCAAGAGCTGTCAAAATCGGGGGCAGACCTTCGTCAAACCTCACATCGACAACGGCTCCGATAACCTGACAGACCTGACCTATGGAGCCAGCGCCAGTGAACTCATCGGTGATTTTCCCGCTGGGGCCAGCTGTGTCGGATTTGGGGGGTGGTGCGGGGGCGGCGGCGGAGGTGGCATACTTGACAGCGCGAGAGAGGAGGAATCCAGTGGGAGAGGGGCGATGGATCGGATTCGAGCTCCTAGGGAAAGGGGAGATGTTAGAGGAGCTAGATCGGCGGCGTGAGGCCGAGCGTAGGAGAGAAGATAGGACGCGTCGGGTCGCCATGGCGGCGATGGGTTGCGCCAAAGACTAGGGTTTTCAAGAGGAGAGAGAAAGAGAGAGAGTGATGACTGGCGATTAGTGGGGGCATCATAAGAGGAAATAGATCTGAGCTATTGAAGAATCCTTGCTCCGTAGGCCTGGCGCAATCTGTAAGTTGTATGACAAGTGAGCCCCACTCTTGTGGGTCTCGAACACAGTTACATTCATTCTTTACAGACGCGGTGCAGCGATATTGCATCTTCGCTCACCCCAAGACCAAGTCCCCAACCAATGGAAGGTGATACCTCCTGCTCTTGGTGTACAAACACCTTTTACAGATTAGTGAGCTCTGATTCTCTCAAGTAGGTCGAGTGGTCGAGCCTCTCCCGGCCTCTGCCAAGATTTCGGAAAAAAGGTCGAGTTTCTCGCAGGAGTCGCATTTTCAATTGCCTAGTTGAACTACCGAGACTGCGAAGAATCCGAATCCTCCCAGGTACCTGACTGAAGAAACGGACGGCCCAGATTTACTCTCAGTCCAGATTTATAAATTGGCACGAATCTCAAAGCACAAAATAATACTGCCCCTCCGCTTTCCCGAGTAATCACCGGCTGAAAGTAAATCTTGGCCATCCGTTTCGGTTAGGTTCAGTCAGGTACTTGGGAGGATACGGATCCGACTGCGAAGAGCCCCTCAGACGAATTCGCATCCTCTCATATATCTCAAATTTTGAGTGTTTCTCTGAAAAATCTCAACCGTTCAAATACATTATGTACGATTCTTGAAGCACAAATAATACTGGCCCCTGCACTATCCCCGAATAAGCACCGTACACGTCGGTTACGCAAAAGTTGAGATATCTCAGAGAATATACTTGTAATATGTCGCCGTTGCAATACAAGAACACGATCCTAGTATAATAAATAAACACTTAGTTTTATCAAATTTTTCTATACAAATAAAAGATATACTTGTTAACAATTATTTAACTTTATTTCTATACACAACAAGTGACAATTCCATATTTATTTAAAAAAAAAACAACAAGTGACAATTGACGTGGTTCACATTGATTGGTGGTTTGCATACTAGATCATGCAAAACTATTCCATCTTTTTCTCTCTTTAACCATACGCGTTTAACTTTTTTGGATACTAATTTTTAATGAAGACTTGTTCAATGTATCTTGATACTAAAATTTAAGTGTTTATATGCTAGATTATGTTCTAAAAGAAAATTTACATGCTTCAAACCATCAAGGAAAAAATGATGTATTAGAAAAAAAATAGTTTGAGAAAGGCCTTTTTATAAATACCAGTACACATATATTATTGAAAAAAAATTAACAATATTTGAGCATTTCATCTGTAATTTATTTATGATGCAAATTTAATTATAAAGTGAACAATTCATGCAAGCCAAAAAAAATACAGTAGTAAATATACATAAATATATAACGGTAAATAAATAATACAAAAATTATTTACGTTGAAGTATGAAGAAAAAAAAAACATACAAAAATACTGGGTATATTGAAACACCAAAAAAAAAAAAAACATAGGATATTAGGATTTATAAAACACATATTATCATATATGCACATGTGATCTAAATCAACCGCAATCCACTTTAGATGCATTTAGATTGTTACACAGACCAAGGAAAAAAAATGCAGCTGATTTTCGAGACTATGAAATCTCACCGACATTTTTAAAAATACCCTAAGTTAATTACAAATTATTAAATCTGTCCACGTTTCGCTGGAAATTTTAAATATGCCCAAACCGGCCAATAATTGGCCGGTCCCGTGATTTTTTTTATTTTTTATTTTTAGAGAAAAATAGCTAAAATGCTGAAATCTAACACTAAAAAATCGAATTGTTTTTTTAAATATTTGTTAGAAAATACGCTATGAATTGAGCCGATTTTGTGCTAAAATACGGTAAATTACAATAATTATGCTAAAATACGGTAAAAATTACGTATGAATAGGGCCGATTTTGTACCATCTTTCATAAATCATAAAAAATAGTAAAAAAATTCTAAAAATAATAAAAATTGGTATTCTACAAGTTCATTATATAAGTAATTTACTGAGCTACGTAGATTGGAGAATAGAAATGAAAATCTTAATCGGAAACTTCAACTCAAGTTTTGAGGCTCTTCCCTTTATTTTTTGGAGATTATGAATTTCGGGATTTAGCATCACTGGTTCTGACGCATGCGCATTTTCACAAGCTTTCCGAAAAGTGGTCATTTGCTGAAATCGGACACTCGAGCGCCGTTTTATGGCCGTTTGAAGTTTCGTCGTCGTTTTTCGCTTTCTCAGTGAAGATATCATCCCTATTCATACGTAATTTATCGTAATTTAGTGTATTCTAGCATAATTCTACATAATTATTGTAATTTCAAGTAATTTAGTGTAATTCAGCATAAATCAAGTAATTTAGCGTGTTTTAGTATAAATATGCTAATTATATATAAAAAAATGTAATCTAGCAAATATTTTTTAGTGTTATATTTCAGCATTTTAGCTATTTGTCTCTTAAAAAAAAGTTAACATAATTTAAAGTAATCTAGTGTCAATCAGCATAAATTAACATAATTTCAAGTAATTTAACGTATTTTAGTATAAATATGCTATCAAAAAAACCAATCTAACAAATATTTAAAAAAACTATTCGATTTTTTAGCGTTAGATTTCAGCATTTTAGCTATTTTTCTCTAAAAATAAAAAATAAAAAAAATAATGGGACCGGCCAATAATTGGCTAGTCGGAAATTTTAATCGAATTTTAATCGGGACCGGCTTTGGCCGGTTTGGGCATATTTAAAATTTCCAGCGAAACGTGGGCAGATTTAATAATTTGTAATTAACTTAGGGTATTTTTAAAAATGTCGGAAATCTCACTATAGTAAAATACATTAATTCCAAGACAAGTCCGTCCTATAGATATAAATATTTTTGCGGTGCTCCGTGTATACTAAAAGAACAATCATTATCTCTAAAAACCAATCAACATATTTAAAACATGGTTCATTAAATCGGCATAGGAATAGGTATTGAAATTGGAATAGGAACCAAAATAGGAATTAAAAACGGCACGTATGCTTGTAAATTTTTTTTTTTTTTGAAAACCTTCGCAGAAGTTGCGAAATCATGAGGAGAATCGAACTCTCGACCTTTGTGTAACTAGTCGTCTTAGGATTTTTCTCCTAACCAACTGTGCTACCTCCCCTTTCTCACGTATGCTTGTAAAATCGGTATAAGAATCAAAATCAAACCTCTAATTTTTTATTTTTTGAAATAATATACGATTTTCTATGTAATTTAGAGTAAAATGTCATTAATATTGTAAATCGATCACATTCTTAGTATGAAAATTTTTATATGATTGATCATTATTATATGTTTAATTCCCATAGTTCGAAAATTTGACTTCATCTCTGTTGACATGTATGTATCTATCTATATATATATTTTTGGAAATAAGGCTGTTTCATATAGAAACAATTAAAATTACAAAAGTTAACTGTTTGAATCACATATCACAATATGGATCAAGTAGCACACACAAAATAGTAACTAATCCATAGAGTCCTAAACCACAAAAGAAATAGCCATGCAAGGCAACTGTTCCAAAAACAAAAAATATGCATAATAGTATTTATTTTGTTTTTGGAACAGTTGCCTTGCATGGCTATTTCTTTTGTGGTTTAGGACTATGGATTAGTTACTATTTTGTGTGTGCTACTTGGGTGGTTATAGTTTAAATCAACCGATTCAATCAAGTTGCAAAAGTGGTATTTTAAACTACCACTCTAACCTCATTTGGCAAGATTAGTTTTGGTCAGAATTTTATTCTAAGCTAGTAGCCACATAAACACTATAATCTTGGATGGAATGGGTGGAATTTTAAGTTGCCACAAATGCATTGAGTTGAGTTCCTGAACCCCTCTAAAGCCAAGAAATTTATAAAGAGATTTAAGAGCATCTACATCTCAGCAACTCAAATGAGTTTCTAAATAACTATTAATCACTTTTTAAAAATTGAGGTCTCTAAAATTTCTTACTCTCACATATCTGAAATTAATTTTAAAGTTTCTATTAAGCCACATCAGCAATAAATTAATGAGGAGAAATAATTTGAGCCAATTATTTGACTAGCGTGGAGTTTATAAACAATTTATTAATAAAAAACTTTCATGCATAGTTTCTAAATAAGAAACTCTCCTACATCTCTAAAACTAAATTAAAAACTGCCACATCAGATTAGAAACTCTCATAGTATTAGAGATGTAGATGCTCTAATAGAGTAATGTCTATTATGTTTTAGGTTCCAAATTAAATGATTCTGATTTGAATCTGAATAAAAGGAGTGTATGATTTTAAGAACTTCATCCCATTCATAATTCATGACCCTTGTCAACATGTATAATGGTACGGTTAATCGAATGAAAATCAACATGAATGGGGGAGGAGGGTCGAATTCAGATTCAGTGAAGTAACTCAACTTTTGGGTTTTAGACCGGGACCGTCCGATTTGAATCTGCGAAAATCTATTTCCGAAGTGAGCGCACACATTCCAACGACGAATTCGAATCTCGAGACGATCCCGAACGATGAATTCGAATTGGACGGTCTCGATCCAAAACTCAAAGATTGAGTTACTTTGGAGATCCGGACCCAGGAGGGTCTGGGCCCCGCTGGTCTCCCCTTCTCTGGTAGTCAGCGACTCCGTCTTTGTACTGTGTGCAAATTTTACTCATTTTTGTTGCATTTACATTTTCGATTCGTAGCCCACGTGGCGCGGTTTTTCTGTTGGGAATTTGGACCGGGCTAAACTTTAGTTGGGCTTTAGAAACGAAGAAAGCCGTCGAAACCGAAAAAGAACAAAGAAAGCTGTCCAAAACCAAAAAGAAAAACAAATGTCTTCTTTTGTATTTAACAGATGAAAAAAACCCAAAAGCCTGAACTGGTTGATTTCTTTCTGTTCGACTCTAGGGTTTTAGTAGAGAGAAGACGCGAAGCGAGTTTCAGAGGAACTCCCCACAACCATGGCTGACGATGAATACAATGATGTGGACATGGGGTTTGTCTCTCTCTCTCTCTCTCCCTCCTGGTTTTTTATCCATATTGAAATGATCAAATTAAGAAATGGGAATATTGAAATCTTCTCAACCAGTTCTCCTGGTTTTTAAATCCATAGGGGAAATTGAAGGATTTTAGTTGTTTCTTTGCGAGGTTGTTATTTATTTTTCTTTTGGTTTTAGTTTATTGACTACTAAATTGTATCTATAGACAGCCCTGGTTGGTTGAAACGGACATTTTTTCCCTTTATTCTAAATACTGTCCTCAACCTATTCTCCTTCGTGCGTTTCTCTTATTCTCCTAACCTAATCTCTTTGGGTATTATTTGACTGCATTAATGCGTGATCAATGACCAGTATAATCATACTAGATTTTACTGAAGTGTGACTAATCTATCTGACATAAATTTTTCTTTTGGTACGAAACCTTTTTCTGGACAAAGTTTCCTTTTCTACTTGGACGAAATATTGGATTTCCTCTTTCTGATAAATTGGTTAAGTTTTAACTAATCATTCAGGAATAAGCTGCAAAAATGGGTTACGTCTCTCTTTAGAGAGCTTCTTCTTTGGGCGAACAGTTCTTTATTGATTTTGACCTGCTGCGAACTCAATTTTGAGTTCTGTGCCTCGGTTTGTTGCTTTTCTGATATTTTCCTCCTGTTTTCAAACTTTAAGATCTTCACAAGTGACTACCTGAATGGTTTTTTCCATCACAGTGGGCTGTGAAATATCTGTCAGTTTTATTAGCTTGCCCAGATCGTATGCATCAAGGTCGTGAATTGTGACAAGCACCTTTAAGTTCAGATCATCCCTTTGGTTGTTGTTTGCATAACTTTATTCAGTTTTTTTTTGCTTAAGTGTCCATGTTTATGATTTCTTTGCTCTCGCTTCTTATACCATTGTATGATCAGGTAAATCCTTAAGGTGGCCGAATCAACATAGGTGGTAGGTGGCAGGTTACTTTTGTTCTTATAAGCTTGGTCCTTGTGATGGTTCATCTTAGGTTATCTTACATCATTTATAATGTTATGAAAAATTTCAATGTTGAGATTTATATATAAATTTACCATGCTTTAATATTTAGAACAAAGATTAATTAACCTTTTGCTTTTCTGAGATTGACCTTTCAGAGTTATACAGCTATTCCAATATCATGATCAGACTTCTCAGCCTCCTTTTCAAATAAAAATAATTCCATTACCTTGTTCCTTATCTTATTGATTGAAACAACTAAAAAGATAATTTCATTTTATAAAAAGGAGAAAGGGTTTGACTCGGCTGAAGGCATACTTACAGACTTTATTAGTAGCAGCCAAACCTGACGCATTTGGTTTTTCAATCCCTCTATTAGAGAACTTCTGAATAGTGACCAACTTCAAAAGGGAAGGGGTAGGGGTTGCGGGAAGGAGGAGAAGTCATGACACTATTTTGAATTATGGTCAAAATTGTCCGTTAAATGTTTTACTATCAATATACTGTATTTTTAAATGATCAAACTAAGAAATGGGAATATTAATAAAATCATTGAGTTTAAATGGGGATATAGCTAATTTTCAAATTTTGATTGGGAAATATCTAAATCATGAAGTTATTATGGGTATATATATAAATTTCTCTTTTTGGAAATTCCTTGATGTCTCTTCGTGGGTACGATTTATTGGTGCTGTTCAGTGGGAGCCAAATGGAATTAGCTGGAAGAAGGTGGAAATTTTGCCAAATGGGGTTGGAATAGGTGGAATAGAGTGGATATTTTGTTGTCAAACTCTCTCAGTTGCAACTGAGCCCCTTACTATCCCATATGGAATGGAGCATTTTACTCCATGGTGGGAGGAGGGGAGATATAGGGTGTGGATGGAATAACTTTTTCTATAGAAATGATGGGTTGGAATCAGAAATTTCACTGGGTTAGAATATCTTATTTACTTATAGCCTTCTATTATTTAAAACTAAAGTTCTTTTTTCAATCGAATTACCATGCAGGTATGAAGATGAGCCCCCAGAGCCTGAAATTGAGGTACCAACAAAGTTTTAGCCCTACATTTTGCTAATTAGTATTGCTTTGTCAGAGCTCGATGCAAATACATAGTTAGGACACATGATTATATCTTAGTTCCAGTGCACGACCAGCCACAATGCATGTTATGAAACGCTACTTAAAACCATATATAGACCAAATAAAGTTATTTGGTAATCCTTGTATAATTGATTGAAACAGGAAGGAGCTGAAGAAGAGCCCGAAAACAATAATGAGGACGCACCTGACGACGTGGTAGCTGAAGAAGATAAGGATCAGCAAGAGTCTAGCGCACGGGTCCGCAAGACCTCCAAATACATGACTAAGTATGAACGTGCCAGGATCCTTGGAACTCGTGCTCTCCAGATCAGGTCTGTTACATATAAATTATTTTTAATCACTGCATGTAACAAGCTTTTGGATGCTTTAGTATAAACTATAAACTCATTTTGTTCTTTAATTTTTTTGTATCAGCATGAATGCTCCTGTTATGGTCGAGCTAGAAGGCGAAACTGACCCGTTGGAGGTAATGTTGTCTTTGTTGTAATTGTGGTTTCGATAAAATTATTTAAGGGATAGATGTACACAACTCTGAAAATTTTGTATGCTGGTTTCAAACAATATAGTTAAAATTCTTGGAATTAAGCATTTTTGTACTCAGTTAATTCCACAGGTCTCTAGTTTGTACTCTATATCTTAATTTGGCTGCTCTACTTTGATTTGTCCTAGCAACCTGTGAATTATGTTATTTTCATTAATGTCCAAGTTGGATAACCCTGTCCATTTCAAATTTAGAACAATAATTATGAATGGTCTGTTGAAACTCGGAACTGTTTTTAGTGATCGTGTGTTTGCAAAGCCTATGTAGTCACACTGAAATTTTAGTACTTCTAAATGTTTTTACAAATTAATTCCATACAATATGAAGACAAATTGATTATTAAACACTTGGAAACCTCATGACCTACACGTGTCTGGGGACCTGATTAATTGAAAAATTGATTCGTAATGTGTGAAATTTGATTTTTCAATTAATAGAGTTGACCAGTTTGGACCAAAATGATTCCCTTCCACATGTGGAGGGACAATTCAAAGTTTGCCAACCAAATTAATACATGGTGTATAGTTAAGTGACCTCCGGTGAAATCAATTTTTTTTCTATTTAAATTTTTAATATTGATTATTTCTTGTATTAGCTTATTGCAGCATTCTTTAATTCGACTTTCATGACGCAAATCTTTAATTAAAGCTTGGCAATTTTGTCCTTATTGCAGCATTCTTTAGTGATCTGCTGCCAAATTGTTGTTTGCTTTCTGCATTATAAATTATCCAATGCAATGCTGATTCAAAAACACATATTTTCTTAATTTATTCGGGATGGTATACCATACTAATGTCTCATTTCATGTTTAAATATAGATTGCAATGAAGGAACTGAGGGAGCGAAAAATTCCCTTTACCATCCGTAGATACTTGCCTGATGGAAGGTAACAAAAAAGCAACTTTAATTAAATGACTGGCCAAATGTGTGTGAATTGCATTATTTTCTAGATGGTTAGCCTCTTGCTGTTAGTTGAGTAATTAGGTAAGTAAATAACAAAAGCAGCACTTCAAATATGCCAACTCATTTTTACAACACAAATTAAGCCGTTTGGCATAGATATGATATTAGAGAGACACAGGAGCTTTATTTTCACATTTTTTTCCGTCAAATGTTGTGGTTCTGGCATCATTCTGGTGCCTCCAACTGACATATGCAAAATCTAGAGTTATCATGGATATTAAAGAGAAAACATGATGTAACTTCTTATTTACTATTGCTACTTGACAGTTATGAAGATTGGGGGGTTGATGAGCTTATAGTAGAGGATTCATGGAAGAGACAAGTTGGCGGTGATTAAAAAAATCTATTTTTTATAACCAGTTGTTAAAAAACGCCATCAGTTAACTTATGTAGCTGTGGTTCCTTCATCATATGTAAAAAAAAAAAGTATCATTGCCGAACTTCAAACCTAGTTTTCACTCAGATAGCATTATTCTTGTTCGCTTCATGTTGGTACACTATGATTAAACTCTGTTGTGTTCAGTGGTCTTTATCTTATTATCGTTTGAAGTTTCTCGATATTCTTGGCATTATTAGGGCTGAAAGCTGTAAAGATGAAATGGCCTACATGTCATGTGTAATGCTAATTTTACCTGATGTTGTTTGTTAAAAGGAAGATGAAGGATTATAAGATTTGGATCCTATGATTTTCATATTAAGAATATGAGGCATCATTGGTTCTGATACGAAAGACCGCATTGGTTCTGATCCGATCACTCTGTGTTAAAGCAAGCTAACCCTAAATTAAGAATAACTGTTCCTTCTTTTATGCCGAGAAAAGCAGCAGAATTGTCCTTCCAAAGCAACTGGGAAAGTGACCATCTGCTATGTTACATCGTGCATCTTGCAATTTGATGGAAAATAAGATTTCCATCGAAAAACCCTCTTAATACTCTCATACTCTCCTCTGTTGCTCACACATGGATATGTTACCAAGTGCTTAGCAGAAAAAATTAAAAGCAGTTTAGGACCAATTTACTACTGGAATGAATTATGTCAAAGTATCCTTGTATGAAACACTGTCTGCTTCAAACCTGACAAACAAAAGGCCAAGCAAGTTATTTCATCCAGAACCAGCCACTTCAAGTCAAAACAAGATGGACCAAAATAAATAAATGATCCTGATATGATCAGCACAGTATCAGCTTTTGCAATTGTCTATCATATGATCAGCACACAGTACCAGTGTTTGCATTGTCTATCAAGTTTTAAAGTACTTTCAGTTTTAGTTCATAAGATAACAAACCTCTAATAAGTACCTCAATGTAATACTCTGGATCAATTTGGGGAGATCTAAAAATTGGAAATTCGAATATAATACGGTTATAATTTGAAATAGTTTGTTTTCATATTGCAAAGAATATGTCAAATATTATAATTTCATAAAGCACCAAAAAGTTTATAACTTTTGTGAATAATTCGGATGTAAAACATGTATTATTCACAAAATTCGTTAAATTGCAAATAATTTAGGTATATAAACATGTATGTTTTAAGATGCATTTAATTTGTCGGTTTGTTTGAGGTGCAAACAAACATATTAGAAATTTAGGATATATACCCATCATAACTTCTTCAATTAGATATTTTCCCATCAAAACTTCAAAATAAGTCATTTCCCCATCTAAACTTAATTTATTAATATCCCCATCTCTTAAATTAATCAATAAAAAATACATGTTAATATTAATAAAAGAAGGTAAAATGACAATTCTGCCATTCACTTTAATCATAATTAAGCTAGAATTAGGTGCCAGCAAAGAAACAAAGAGGTATTTTGAAGTGAAGGGCAGAATTATCATTTTACTTTTTTAATTAATATTAACAGGTACTTATTATTGATTAATTTAAGAAATGGGGATATTAATAAATTAAGTGAGTTTAGATGGGGAAATAACTAATTTTGAAGTTTTGATGGGGAAATATCTAATTGATGAAATTATGATGGGCATATATCTAAATTTCTCATAATAGTTATAAATATAATAAGGATATTATTCGGAAACTTCAATTCTATAGATGTAATAAAGGACTGTTCTTATTACATCAATGATAAACATGTTTAAGCATCTTATTGCAATCTGTTAAAGCATGAGCAATTATTCTGACGAAGAAGACTCAAGAAGACGCTCGGCAAAGTATTTGATTGTCTTATCATCGACACGGCGGCACTCCTGAGTGAACTCCTCTAGTTGAGACCAGGTAAAGTCGGAATACAGCCGTTTGCTGTTTGGTCCTACAAGCGAATCATGAGCCCGGATCACCTTGTTGCGTTGAGGGCAGACAAAGAAGGCAATTGATCGGCGATTAGAGTGCCGGTTCACTACCGCCCGGTGCACACAGCTCTTGTAGATATCATTTGTCATTGCCTGAAAGAAAGTATATATATTTATCTGCATTAAATAGAGCCAGCAAAGATCATTGATCTGGCAAGGTAATCAATTTTCATACAAGGTTGAATTTCATTTTGTCTATTCTAGTTAAGTTTGCAGTAAAAAAAGTTTCAGTAAAAGAAATTTACATAGGATGGAATGAAGAAAACAAAAATGTACCATAAAAGTGTCGCCAATATTGACGACGAGTGCACCGGGAACAGGAGGAACAGACTGCCACTTGCCTCCAGTAAAAACCTCGAGCCCTTCCTCGTCTTCCTCCTGGTGTAGTATGGTCAATGCCACAGGATCAGCATGCGGGCCCGTGCCTTGCGTAAGCTCCGGTTGAGGGCAACGGGGATAGTAATTGCACCTAGTTATGTACTCACAATCCTGGAAGAAGTCTCTGTAATAATCTTTACCAGTATCCAAACTCAATCCTAGAAGCTCCATGATAGATAATGTGAGGTTCTTCATGGCCCCAGAGTATTTCTCATAAACCACCCTAATACAAAGGAAATTACATTGCAGTTTTAATTTTTTTGAGTAGGTTTTATATCTTGTGATGGTAAATTAAGCGAGTAGAACTAGGGTGTTCCTAAGCTCACCAAGCCTTCCGTGAGCTCGACTCTAAAACCTATTGAATTGACTTCAAATGACATTTTCAAACCGTTAGATGTTCGATCTATATTAAAATGTGCTTGGAGACCAAATTTTACATTTTTTAGAATTTTTTTACTATTTATTAAGATGGTTTGAAAATTAAGCAAATATATCATATATCATATATATAAGGATGTACTGAAAAATTATGTGCAGGAAATTATTTGATGGATTATATATTATACACAAAATCAATTAGTACCAAGTACCCCGGCAGACATACTAGAATTAGTGAAATAAAAAAAATGTATACATAAATACCATAATCATCTCGATCCAACTTATCTTTATTGTAACAAGATTTATGAATTATGTATTTTCAGTTTGTTTTTCCAAATTAATATACAAATTATACAGATTTCCAATTAATTCTCAAATTAACCGTAAATTTTACTCTAATGTTCCAACTATTCACGAATTATATCTGAATTAATTACAGAAATTTGTTTTCTTTATAACGACTTCAAATTTTGATATATTTATATACATTACAAGAAAGCAAACTGTTTTGGAATTATATCCGTAATCACGAATTTAAACCTCACTTAATTATTTCTGAATTTTCCACTGTGCATATGCTTTAGTAGTCTTATGTAAAAACACCCCTTTTGTTGCCCTTAACTCAATTTTATTGTGATAATAATCACGTCTACAACACAGCTAATACTCAATAAACCCTAACCAAGACATAAAAGCATATTGTTTGGATTCATAAGATCACTAATTTAGAAATTTATGCTACTATTTTTATTAGGATATAATTTAAATGAGTAGGGTTAAAATGCACCATTAGTTTTGTGCTCCAATCATGTTCCACATTCTTATCTTCATTTTCAAAGTCCGAACAGTCAATCCGAACCGTTCACTATGATCTTTGTATTAAAATGTGCTTGGAAACCAAATTTTATATTTTTTTGGAATTTTTTTACTATTTTTTTAAATAGGTACAAAATCACTATTTTTAGAAGATTCTGGACCATCCAAAACAGTGATTTTGTATCTATCTAAAAAAATAGTAAATAAATTTAAAAATATATAAAACTTTGTCTTCAAGCATATTTTAATATGAATATTATGTTAAGCGGTTCGGATCGATTGTTCGAACTCTGAAAATGGAGAAAAAAAAATGTGGAGCATGATTGGAGCACAAAACCAATGGTGCATTTGAACCCTACTCAATTTAAATATATTTATTTTTTCTCCAAATAGTGGCTTAGTGCTATTATGCAAGCCCAATATTTTATAAAAATAATAAATTAGCATTTCTTCGCTAAATTAATTCACAATAATATTTTTTAGATAAAGGGGATATATATATAATTTTAAGAGTGAGGCTATGGTACTATGTTATGCATAGCGGCGTATTGATCCGTACTATAGATTAACATCTTTTCAAAGTTTAAACAATCGATCTGAACCGTTCAACATGATCTCTAATTAAACATTACATGTACTTGTAGATCACATTTTACATTTTTTATTTTTTATTATTTTATAAATAGGTAGAAAATAACTTGATTTAAAAATTTCAGACCATTCAAATGTATTAATATTATATCTATTTAAAAAAATAGTAAGAAAATTCAAGAAAAAGTAAAATTTAGTATTGTACCACATTTTCATATGGACACGTTGAAAGGTTCATATTGATTATTTGAATTTGAAAAACAAAGATATTAATTCATAGTACGAACCAATCTATGCTATGCAAAGTACCACAGCCTCACTTTTTTCTTTTTAATATTTATCTTTAATTTCAATAATGACTTTGACTATAAATGATACAATCTAAACAATATATGCATTATTTCGAATACCATATAATAATATTTTTCTCACACTACTTTGAATTAACAATCTTCTTTCATTATGTTAATACATTAATCCGTCTAATTGAGTTAATGTGAAGCACCTCTATAAATTGAAACTTTTCATTTTTATTCTTTAAATTTTCTATTTTCTATAAGAATCAATACTATAAACTCTTCATAAAATAAAAATGGTGGATGCTCAATTAGTAAATTCAAACTAAAAGAAAGTGCATATATAGTCGTCAATTTTAGAGGAAAACGACAAATTTTCATAAGAGACAATGCACTGAACATGTATTTATCTTAGCCTTAAAAATTATATACCTGACAATACCTATGGCCGTGCGTTTGTCCCCTATGCTTGAAGCAAAGGCTTTCAATCATGGTCACGACGTGAAATTCTTCAATCAGACCACCAAATAAAAAAAATAACAAAATAATAAAAAAATTTAAGTAAAAAATTAAGGTTTTGGGGCAGTACTAGTTACTGTATAATAGTATAAGTGTTATAGTTGATTATCACTGTATTAATATATTAACTGTTATATTTCATATAACTAATTAATTAGTATTATCAATTTGATTTGATTTAATTAGTTTTAATTAAATTCTGATGTTGTTTGTGGTACAAATTAAGTCTATTCAGATATATGCGAGCCATATGTGATTTTCATCTGTTTGATTTATAAGAAGTTTAACTAAATTTTCTGTGATTTTTTTCTTCTTCTTTTCTATCTGTTTGATTAGAGCTCAAAGCCATCAAATCTCAACCTTTCTTTCTAAAAGGGGCCTTTAATATTTACACTCCATAAAAATGACTGAATTTAAAGATTTATTAACTATGTCATGCCACATCCAATATAAATTATCTGCTTCTTTCTCTCCTAATTTATCTTGATCGAAAGCTAATGTATTTTTATTATTCTCTTCTCATTTAAGAGTATGTTTGTTGTTAGAAATACATTTTTAAAATAATACCACTCTTTTGCATTTTTAAGCAGTTAATTATATTGTTTTCTATTATACATTTTTTTTAATATTTTTTTTTTGAATTTATCACATGCCATTGTTTTGATAGAAATAGCTTTATTTTAATTTTATTTTCGGTAAATACTTTTTAGTGGTGAAGCCTGACTATATAATAGTTGTTATTTAATTATTTTGAGCTAATTAATCTCTTTCAACAAGAAAAAAAACTATAAAAAATAATATTTAATTAACTTGCAAGCTTGATTAATTTATATGATGTGATATGATACACTTACCCCATGGGCTCAAACTCCTTGCCAAGAGAAGACCCCAAATGCTCTGCAATGCTACCATCAGACTTAAAAGACAAGCACTCCTTCCACGGCAAATTCGCCGAGAATCGCTCTGAATGCGCCCCCGAGTAACCCCACATACTGTTTTTCTTCTGCATTGCTTTCAACTTGGTTTCCAATGGCATAGTGAAAAATTGTTCTGAAAGCGCTAGCGCCTCATTTAAGATTTGTGTGTCAACGCCATGGTTTACGACTAGGAAGAATCCATGGGTTTCGCATGCAGCACGTAGTGCGTTGGCCTGCGCCTTGACTGATGACGCGTCGCCTGTCAGGACAACTTGTAGGTCGATTTTAGGTGCGTCGAGGATTCCCGTGGCGGGAACTGTCTCAGATTTCGGCCAAAAGAATTGCTCAGGAATGGTCTGTTTGTTAGCTAGCATGGTAGGGATAAAGATGGTGTTGCCATGGGGGGCATCTTCGGAGATGTTTTGGATTTTTGAAGTGGACATGAATGAGGTTGCCATGGAAGAGGAGAATACGAGGATTTCTATTTTGCTATTGTTTTTCTTAGGACAGGAAATTGAGAAAGTTTTGGGACATAAAATGTGTTTATATAGGACTTTATATACTAATCCATGTAAATTTAATACCTCCATTTTTTTTTTAAGAAAATGGAATACATCCAATTTTATAGTTGAGTATATCTTTTTGACTGAACATTTATTGTAACTGAACATTTTTTTGTAGCTGAATATTTTTTGTAACTGAACATTTTTTTGGACTAGAATATTTTTTGTAACTGAACATGTATTATCCAATGTACTTGAGCATAAGAGAGCATATGTTATAGATGATTTACACCTGGTTTGGTATACATAAATAAAACGATAACTCAAAAAATCTTTTTAGCTTGTCAATATGTCTTATATTAAATTTCTCAGGCCTTAGTTGGTAAGGAGATAACTTTTGGAATAAGAGTTATTCTGAAAGTTATCTCCATCCGAAATCGGATATATATAACTATCCAATTAGTCTATCTAGAATGTTAAGTTATTATGAAGGATGAGATGTAATGCATGCCTTTATTTTTTTTGTTCTCATATTTCTGCAATTTAGCTAAACTATTATTAAATTCGGATATTTCAATAAAACCAATTGGATTTTATTTGTACATTTTATATTCTTATAATATATTGTGATGCACACACAATGACATTTAGGCATACATTTGTGTGTGCATCGCAAGTAAAAAAAAATGAACCAATTGCCCTTGCAACCGGCCAATTAAAAGACCGAACATTTTGACTTAACATACTATATATTTTTATTTTTTAATAAAGGGTAAAATGAGTATTTTATAAGTTTAAAATGAGTTTTAATAGAATGGACAATTAATTGTGTATATTTGTGAGTTTTTGTAATTTAGAAGGGTAAATATGATATTACAAATTTTAGAGGTAAAATACGTAATTTAAAGATTTTTAAGAGGTATACATGAAATTCTCCCTAAATATAAAGAGGGAATAGCATCGCATGCATGAGGAATTGAGGATGTTGATGATGTGAAATAAAAATAAAAAAAATCAAATTTTAATGTTCTTTATGAAGTATAGATTAGAGTCATAGAATATTTTTTTTGTTGTTCAATATTTAACATAGAGGCATATGGATACACATACAGATGGAAATTAATATCAAAATGCCAAGATATTAATGTACATTTCAAATACGCAACTCTCCGAGTGGGACACGCAACCGGTCTACTATTCTGTTTCAGCATATCTTCGCTAATTATTTCATATTTATTAATTTTTATAAAAAATGAATATCCCACTATGATCTAAAATATATGCTAAAAGTCTGGATTAAACGCAGGTATATAATGAAATGTTACACATCCGATGAACAATATTCTGTACCCAAATTCTTTACCTATCCATTTAAGAATAAATCTAAACCATTTGATTGAACTATTTAAGAATAAACAGTGATAAACTATTTTATGCTGTTTTAATCATGTTCGATTAAAGATAAAGGAATAGGATAGTAGAAAAGTGAAAAAAAAAATGAAAAAATGAATCAATTTTTATCTCTGGAAAAAAAGCTGATTTTCTATTTCATCTCTTCTGGAAAATAGAGAATTGACTTTGTGAAATAGGGGAGGAAATAAACTGTAACAAAGAAAATAAACAGTAACAAAAATATTATGAAATATCAAAGATGGCAAAAATAAAATAAAAACGAGACAATATTATCTTTTTTGTTTTTTGTTTTATAAAAGACTGACAGTGGCTGTCAGTTTGAAAAATAAATGAAAGCTATTACATCAAAAACTCCACAATCAGATTTTAAGGCTTATCTCTCCCTAGTGGGGATAATATTATCTTAGAGGGGCAATTTTCCAAAATCTTTTAACCGTCCTGGTAAAAATAAATTTTTCTAACTACTTTTCTCAAGTCATGGCCCAATGCATCTCTGGCCTGATAATTGTAAAAATAACAATGGTAATAATATTCAAACTCATGAATATTAACAACCATCTATCTAGTACATCCATGAAAATGTATCAAATCATTTGAAAAAGATTGAAATTCCCTACTGTGGCTCCAAAAGCGAGCTTTCATTCGTCAGATGCTTCTGCAGCTGCAATCTCAGAATCCAAAACTGATATAAACTGTTCGCTAACATGTTTGGCAACAGAAACCATGTCAAGTATTACACTCGGGTCCAGCCCTGCCCCACCTCTCTTAGTCAAACCGCATATCTGGCCGTTCCTGTTTACCGAAACCGAAACTGCCGAGTTCATCTGTGACTCTTCCTCTGACGTGGCATCTACTATGTAGTGCTTCCCAACCTAGATATTCATTTAAAAGCTGCATGATAAGAATATTATATTAATTTAACTCTTGTTGGTGCAGAGATGTACTATTATACCTTGGTTAAAGTAATTATGGCAGGAACAGTTGAAGTGTCAAATTGAAGAAATTCTTCATCACTGACATCGACCTCAGGCTGCTCTTCAGGCGATGCACCGAGTACAACATTAACCTTAGGTAATCCTGTGTTACTCAAGGCAGCCTACAAAAAAATAAGAATAATAACACAAATCAACCAAGGCTAGAATTAAAAGCGCAATATATTATATTATATTATATAGAGTGAGGTACTTTGCAATGCGCACATGGGTCTGTGTTGTGCATCCATATCTTCGTTTTTAAAGTTCAAACAGTTGATCTGAACCATTCAACATGATTTTCATATGAAAATGTACCTGGAGACAATTTTATATTTTTGAGATTTTTTTTACTATTTTTGTAGATAGGTAGAAAATCAACTGATAGAAAGATTCTGGACCATCTGAAAGTAGTGATTTTCTACCTATCTAAAAAAATAGTAAAAAATTCTAAAAAATGTAAAATTTGGTCTGTAAGTACATTTTTATATGGAAATCATGTTGAACGGTACAGATTGACTTTTTGAACTTTGAAAACTGAGATATAGATCCATAGCACGGACCAATTTGTGCATTGCAAAGTACCATAGCCTCACTCATATTATATAATATAATCGCTGCAAGGTAAAGAAGTGTTTACCTTAATAGCTGCAGCAAGTGAATCTAGCAAATTTCCATCTGAACTGACAACAAGTGCATCAATGTACAAATCCCAACATACTTTTCCCTCTACTAGAACCAAAGAAGATAAATCTATTGCAGCTCCTGAATTAATTCATCATGGAAATTAAGTAAATTAGACAAATTTAGTACCACACAACTGTTACAAAGTGTCACGAGGCCTAAGTTAACTGCATCAGCAACTGATTCTCGCATTGGATTAACAACCTACAATCATGCCAGTATGCACCTGAACCTTTATTTCATATGGTTAAATCTCAATTTACACCGAGTTGTCTGTTTAAAACAAGAGAGTATAGAAAGAGGCTAAATTA
This sequence comes from Carex kokanica, assembly GCA_025461125.1. Classification (NCBI taxonomy): domain Eukaryota; kingdom Viridiplantae; phylum Streptophyta; class Magnoliopsida; order Poales; family Cyperaceae; genus Carex; species Carex kokanica. Next base: position 1,543,805 of record JAJGRX010000112.1, read on the forward strand.
CCTGCCCCACTTTTGCCACCTAACAAGCATCTCTCAAGTGCAACTGAGAGTTCCATTGACAATTCTTCACCACCTTTGCCCTAATAAAGTATTTTTTAAATTTAAGTAAATAAAGTATATCCATGATTCCGTACAAACGGAAGTACTAAAATAATAACCTCTGGTAGAAATTTGTTACCCCATAGATTGCCGCCGCAGTTGGGCTACAGTCGACAAAAATAGAGACTTTTCCCTTGTCAGGGTGAAGAAGGCTCGGTTTACCCAGCTCAGCCTTGGAAAAATAAAAACATGAAAAAGAGATAAGCGCAAGTGATGTCTATAATAATAGCAGGATAGAATTAACAAAAGAGAAACAAGAAAGAATTAGTACCTTGATGCTTGCAATGACTTCAGTTGCGCCAAGCCTAACTCGAGCGGATCCATTGGCCTACCATGTTAGAATTTTTTGCAAATTGCAACCAAATTTCAATTTCGATACTAGTCAAATTTACTGGGTAAACTTTGCAAATTTGAACATATCTGTGAAATGCAGATGCAAACCTGTGGGATGACTCCAGTTTCAACAGAGACTGATCGAAACTGGAGTCTGGTGCGGCCATCAGATCTAAGGTCTTGTTCGATCCCGCCCCTTAAAAATTGCTTCTCTCCCTCTGAAAGCCCCACCATTGTAATTTAATTGCAACTTTAACACCCCAATATTAAAACAATTGATATTTGATCCTGCATTATTTTTAAAATAATGTAAACTTTATAAATTAAAACAATTGGAGCATCATACTTCAGATGGTCCGACCTGAATTATTGTACAGGTATACTGAACCTCATCTGTGCCAGTACTGGTACAGCCGAGAATGGCAATAGCAATGGCATAAGGTGCAGTGTAGTTGACCGTGTCAATGGCGAAGCTAGGATTTGAGCTAGGGGTAGGCAAAAACCGGATTGGGTTCGAATAAACTAACGGGTCCGAGTTCGGGTTCGGATTCAAGACACAATTCAAAAAAATAGCAAGCATTTCAAATATTGTAAAAATAGAAATGGTACCATTGGCACTGTGCCGTCAAAATTTTTCATATGCCATTATACATAATTTTTCATATGCCATTATGCCATTATCATCAATTAAAATAAACAAGAAGTCAAGGTAATATAAATAAACAATTAAAAATTGATTAGTCCTCATTTAAACAATTGAAGAAATTCCATGTAATTAATTCATTTTGGATAGTTGCCACTGTTAAAGCAATCTATTCAAGCAATTCTCTCTTTCAATCAATCTATTCATTCAAGCAATTTTGAATAGTTACCACTGTTAAGGCAATTTTGGATAGTTGCCACTGTTCAAGCAATTCATTCAAGCAATTCTCTCTTTCAATCTATTCACGCAATTTTGAATAATCAATCTATTCAAGCAATTCTCTCTTTCAATCAATCTATTCAATCAAACTATCAAAGTTCAAACCTATTCAATTTACGGAACAGCAGTACTGGTACAGCCGTACAGGCGGGCTGGTACACAGTGGCGAAGCTAGGCGGTGCCGCGGAGACGACGGTCCCCTTTCTTCTTCGCGCAGGCGCCGCGCGGCGGAGGCGACGATCCCCCCCCCCCCCCCCTTTTTTTTTTTCGAGCTCAGCGGTCTCTCTGGCGGCCAGGCTCTTGCTAGCGGAGGCTTCTCTTCCAGAATCACGTAACCTTTTTTTTTTTTTTCTGATGAAATAGTTGGAATGCTCGACAAGATAGCTGAAACTCAAAAGGGTAGTGCTGATAGTTTGGAGGAGAGATTCGCACCAGAGCGAGATTGGAGAGAAGAGACGAAGTCGGTTTTTGGCTAAAACCCTAAAACCTACACGGTGAAATTCTCGGATAAGTGAGGCGATTTTTACAAAATTAATTAACTGGATTACTGGAAGGCGGAGGCGGGACGAGAATTCATATCACCTAAGGTAACACAAAACTTGAGTTTAGATTGGAACCGTCCGATCAACTGTACCACGAATATTAAAGGGCCCCATGCAATCCACCTCGTACCGGAGTGGCCCGTATTCTAATCAGACGGTCTGGATGAAAACACAAAATTTGAGTTACCTCAGAGTACTGGTCTCGGCCGTACGAAGAACGAGTTATTGGGCTAACGGATCATGATTAAGTGGCCCGTAAGAGAAATTCTGAAATTCAATATTTTCTCTCGATCCGTGAGAGTGCTATTTTCAGTTTTGTAGACCAATTTTTTTTTTTTTTTTTACTGCAAATTGGACGAATATTTGTTGTCATTTTTCAACCATTAAAATATTAAGCATGAATGAACTTCACCTGCAAAGTTGAGCGCTTCATTATATAATCAATAGGTTTCGAAAATTTTCTTTTATTATCAGGAATATCACACATGAAACGACCACTATCATTTTAATAAAAAAGTATAACTTTGTTACTGGGACTGCATCACCACACCTATATTGGATTTTTTTTAGAAATTTAAATAGGAAAATTCTGAAAAGATATATATTGATTTTTTTTTTCTCCCACAAAAGAAAAGCTGATGGAACCGTACTAATGGTGAAATTGAAATATGCGGACAAATTTGTGGTCAAGATCAGATTTAAGGTCAGAAAAATGTTGAAATCACACCATTAGCGTGGTTTTAAGAATCTGCATCTGGTGGAACCACACCATTAGTAAGGTTTCATCTGTTTTTTGAAGAAAATAAAACAATCATTCCCTTTTTCAAAGAATTAAATTTTTAATTTTTATAAAAAAAAATCTTCTATATTGAGTCGAGTTGATTTGCACAGTTTTAAGATCCGTACCCGCAACAATTGAGATACTAAATAATGAGAAATTCCCTTTAGATTTGATAGATAGCAGTAAATTGGAAACTTAATTGGCTAGTTATCTTAAGTAGCAATGAAAATAAGAGTAGAACTAGTGTGTTCCTAAGTGCATCAAGTCTCTTTGTAAACTCAACTCTAAAATCTATTGAATTGGTTTCAAACGATGAATTCAAACCGTTGAAATCATTCTACCTTACGAGAGATGCGTCTGCATGCAAAAAATTTAAAATTTAAAATTAATTTATAAACCTTCTAATTTTGACTACTAACTTTGTACTAAATTAATTTAAAAGTTCAAAAGTTTCACATGTAGATACATCACTCGTAAAGTAGAAGGATTTCAACGGTTTAGATTCGTCGTTTAAAGCCGATCCGATATGTTTTAGAGTTGAGTTCACAAAAGAGCTTGGTGTACTTAGGAACACCCTAGTTCTACTCATGAAAATAATACACTTATATTAAGTTAATGTTGTTCTTACTGACGGTCTATACTTATAGAGGATGAATAAACGCTTTCACAAAATCAATTTCTTTTTACTTAAAAATCAAATTATAAAATGAAGAGAGAGCAAAAAATATACATACTTGTTAACTGAGTTTGAAATGAACTATTTCGAGTGGCCAATCTAACTACTATTAAGGTGAGTCCAGATCCTATATGAAGTAACTCAAATTTTGAGTTTAGATCCGAACCATCCGATCAATATTTGGGTCAATCCAGTCTGTAGTCAAACGTACAATTATCTTTAATATTTTTGCCAAAGTATATCGGATGGTCCAGATCTAAACTTAAAATTTGAGTTACCTAATTAGGTGACATGAATTCCTAAGTTTGTTAGCCGCGGCCAATTACAATTTGTGGAGAAAAAAAGGTGCATGAGAAAGGAAGAAAAGGGGGACAAAAACAGCAAAAATATGGTCCGGTCCGGTATATGATATAGTCTGATCGGCATCAAAATTCATATGTACTAGATTCACACAAATATTAAAATTATTAACACGGATCAAACGGTTCTAATCTGACATCAAATCAAATTTGATTTGATATCCATAATAATTCACACACTTAATAACAATAATAACAAACCATCACTGGAAATTACAATCATCGTCAACATTAGTCATCACTAAAAAACAACAACAATAACAACAACGACGGTAACAACGATGATAATTTTAATGATAATAATAGTCATATATAATATATGACAACAATTTTGCATTTATAATGATAGAAAATGCATCTTGCAAACAGGGACGGACCTACATTGAGTCCGGGGAGGGGGGCGGGGGCAACTGCCTCCCTGAATTTTGAATTTTTATGAAGATTTATAGATTCAAACCAATTTTGCCCCCTCCTCTCCTCCCCCCCATGAAATTTTATTTGTTCCTCTCTGGAATTCTTATTTATAATTTGGGTTAAATTTAAGATTTTTTTTTTTTAATTCTGATTGATAATTAGAATTAGAAGGTAAAACATTAAAAATTAGAGGCTAAAGCATTGGAAATCATAAGTTAGAGCATTGTTTTTTATTTTATCTATTACCCGATTAGCTAATGGATTTGAATCCGATTCGCTATTTTCTTGCTCTCTTGACGAAAATCCTGGATCCGCCCAGCTTTCAAACACAACCATATTGATATGAACTAGAATTCTAACTTTTATTGGATTTGACAATATAAAAGAAAGATGATTGGCAAGTATAATCAACGATTACAGTTATATGAGCAAACACAATCATAGACATTTGCCTTTACTTGAACACAAGCTCCATCTCCATTCTCCATGTTATAATGCTCAGCGCAGTGAATTCTACAGCTAACCAATTCACAGCCTTGGTACAAAGTTGTTTGACATTTTCCATTTGCTGCTGCTACCTTTGACACGTTCTCAACTATAAACCAACAAAAAAAAACTATATATTAAGTTATTACATTGAATTAGTTTTTAAAGACTATAATACCAGCATGAACATAAGGAGATGCAGAATAAAAATTACTAAATAAATATAATTATAATATCGGAATCAAATATGTCATTTATTGCTGAAAATTGTAAAAGAAAAAGTACTATTGCACATAAATTTAAAGAATATATATATACCTGAAGCTGTCACGAGAAGAACAAGAACAAGAGCAAAGAATAACTTGGTCATATTTTTTCTCTTGAAACTTTTTTCTCTCTTAAAATAATGTGAAGAAGTTTATGTATTAATTTCAAAAGAATGCTTTCAAGTGGTCTTTTATAGTTGTGTGGTGCATGCATTTTTCTTTCACCATATCTGGCCATTAAATGTGATTTTGGTAAAAGATTTTTTGTAGCCACAATTTTGTTTGAAGTGGTATATTGATAATCTATTTTTCTTTTATTGCATTCCCAATCATAGTAACAATATACGGGTATAATTTGCGAATAATTTGCGTTTTATTCTTTTTTTACGTTTCCGAACCAAACTCCGAATAAAACGCAAAATAAACGTATAATACATTTTATTCGCGAATAAAACGCAAATCACGAATTATTCGTGAGAAAAATGCGAACTTTTTTTATTTTTTTGGGTTTTTTTTTGCTTTCTTGTTGTACCAAATTATTACCGAATTATATCCGAATTATACTTGAATTATGAATATTTAACCCTGCCAAACCGAATCCAAACTATTCGTTACACTATGTTCCCAATAAAAAGCTAACACCTTACTGATTGCATGGTTAGACTTTAGAGGAAGGCGAGAACAAAAAACGGCAAGTCTATTTATTGCCTGCTTGTAAATCTTAATAAGATTCATGGAATATAATAATATGATTTCTACGAGCTAAAAGAAAAGTGGTATTTATATGACAAGAAATATTATCGGCATAACTCTATCCATATAATTTAATTTTGGATGGATTTATGCCTCACAAATTATTTTTGTTTAGTATCAAAATTTAGTTTCCTTGATCTTTTGAATCTAACAAGGTAAACAAGTATATGGTACAATTTTTTTGTTTTGGAGAAAAATATATGGCACAATTTTGTTAAAATCAGATTTTTTTTTTTTTTTTCTAATGTCTCTCAAATTGGATATTCTCATACTTGAAATGAACAAAAAACCGATTAAAACACTACTTAAAAACCATTAAGAATATCAACTTTTAGGATTTAGGACAACAACATAATTATAAATATACATTGATCCAAGGGCTTATGTATTATTGTTTCTCTCTCAATTATTTTTGTTGTCTGAAGACTAAGTGTAATGAAATTCTTAAAATGATACAACTATTTTGTTTCTCATGCGCTAATTGTGCTGTTCTTCATAATATATATGTGTAAGGGTTAAGGTTAGATCCTATGGATAGCATAAGGCCTTCCGTGCTACGATCTCAAAAACCTATCGTATAAACTTCAAATTTCGTTCTAAGTAGCTCAGTAAACTGGTTATATAATAAACTTGTAGAATACCAATTTTTACTATAAGTGAAATTTGTTTACTATTTTTTATGATTTATGAAAGATGGCAAAAAAATATTGGCAATTTTTAAGTTATTTGTTGCCATTTTTCTCGAAGTTTGAAATTTATACGATAGGTTTTTGAGGCCGTAACACAGAAAGTCTCATATAGCGATAAGTAACGCAAAAGTAATTAAAAAATTAGAGTATTCATATTGAACCAGTACAAAGTTCAAATTGCTATTCAAAATATCTCTAATAATATCATAAACTATTTATCTTTTTACATTCTAAATAATCTAAGCATCATGTCATAAACTATATATATTTTTGTATTAAAAAAAACATAAGCATCATGACATAAACTATCTATCTTTTTCTATTTAAAGTCAAAAGTAATTCGGACCATGAAAAAAAATTGATCCTTAAAAAAAAATTCAGTCTAGACTATTCAATAAAAGCTTGTGTAGCATAGCGTGCGCTATAGCGCGTAGCGCAAATAGCAGACCTCTATTACTGCTATAGTGGTCGTAGTTGAAATAGCACTTTGATCCTATAACTTAGTGTTTAAGGTCCAAAAATGCTATAGCGCACTATTTAGAACATTGATTGATACTCATCTCAAGTTTGACATTTGTTCTTAGAAAACAACACTTTCCTTAAGTAAAGGATACTTAAGTGAAACAATATGATTTGAGAAATAGCTATTGATTTGAGAAATAAAAATAAACGATACACAAGTAAGAATGGAAAATAAATGGCTCGGACCATAGTAACAAATGAATAATTCGGGTTCGGTTCGGTAAGATCAAAAATTCGTGATTCGGGAATAATTCTGGTATAATTCGGGAATGATTCGGAATTACAATACGAGACCTCAGTGCATATTTAATTCATTACCGATGATTTACTATACGATATACTGCTTTTATTTTGCCACAGAAGATCAGTATAATAAAAAATATGGAGAAATAGGAAAATTTCCTCATCACGTGGCCACGTGGGTGGTGCCTGGGGAGTGGGGACAATGCTGGACAGTTGGACATTGCTACTGTGCGCGAATGAGATATCGGTTACTACGCCAATTTTCAAATTTCGTTTCCGAAAAAAAAGTGAAAAAAACGCGTTTTATTCGTTAAATTCGTTAAATTCGCGTTTTATTCGCGTTTTATTCGGTCAAAGGTTCGGTCAACGAATAATACGTCATTCGGTTCGAAAACACCCCAAAAACGTTTTATTCGCGAATTAAACGCAAATAAAACGCAAATCTTGTCACTGTGGCTCGGACAAGGAACGTACGGTGGGGGTGAATTTGTACATAAAACTATAAAATTGTAGAGCAATGCAATTAAAAAAATTGTATCGTGTTGATATTAGAGCTTTGTTATTATAACTTGTAAGAATTGTCTGTTAGAGAACATTAGCGCTTTGGATGAGGCTTTGTTCTTTGACAAAACCCAATCCCTACTTTGACCCCTCCATATCCATCGATTTTTTATCTATAGCATTTAAAAAAAAATTATAAAAATAAAAATTGTTTCCGGAAAATATCTGAACAAAGCAAGGACGTCACGATTCTCAGTGTCCGATCTGCTTTTTTGTTTTTACCTGGACGCTACTTGTTATAGTGTCCAAATTTTTTATGTATTTACCTAAACGCTACTGTATATATAGTGTTCATTTTTTTTTTTTTTTAATCTGGATGTTTCACAGCATTCATTTCTTTTATTTTTTTAAAAAATACAGGACACACTGGAAAAAAAAACATTTAACTACAGATGGGATCTGAGAACGAATTCGCATCCTCCCAGGTACCTGACTGAACTTGATTGAAACGGACGGCCCATATTTACTCTCAGTCCATATGTTTAAATTGACACGAATCTCAAAGCACAAATAATACTACCCCTGTGCCATCTCGAGTAGTCACTGGCTGAAAGTAAATCTGGGCCGTCCGTTTCAGTCAAGTTCAGTCAGATATCTGAGAAAATGCGAATTCTCTGAGAACCAGTCTTTGGTCTCCAGTTAACGTTGTTGTTAAACTTTGAAAATAAAAGACAACAATCATTGAATTTTTAATAATAATAATAATATAGGGCAAAAAAATTGCATTTTTAATAATAGAAAATTTGATTCATCTTGCACTAGTTACATAACACACCTAAGATTTCAAAGTTCACAACAAGGAATGAACTTGAATTAAACTTTTATTGGATTTGACAATATAAAAGAAAAAAAAATACAAGATGATTGAGAAATACAATGAACGATTTAACAGTCATATGAGCAAACACAATCATAGACATTTGTCTTTACTTCAACACAAGTTCCATTTCCTTTCTCGTTGGAATAAGCGCAGCGCATCTCACAACCAACCGATTCGCAAGTGCCTTCGTACAAAGTTGTTTCACATTTTCCATTTGCTGCTTCTACCTTTGCCACATTCTCAACTATATATATACCAACAAAATAAAATTATATATAATAAGTTATTATATCGAATTAGTTTTTAAAAACTATAGTACCAGCATGTACACAGTTACTAAAGTAAATAAAATTGAAATATTCAAATAAAATATGTTATTTATTGCTGAAAAATGTCATGAAAATGTACACAATGAGATCAAGAAAAATATTGCACAATTTTAAAGAATACCTGAAGATGTCAAGAGAAGGACAAGAACAAGAGCAAAAAATAACTTGGTCATGCTTTCTTGCAACTTTTGTTTTTTTTTTTTCTCTCTTAAAAATTATGTGAAGGTTTTTATCAATTTAAAGAAAACGCCTTTAAGTTGTCTTTTATAGTTGAATCATGTGCATGCATTTTTCTTTCACCATATCTAATTATTAAATGTGATTTGGGCAAAAGATTGTTTGTAACCTCAATTTTGTGTTGAGTGGTAAATCATTTCCTTTTCTTTTGATTGCATTCCCAAATCCCAATGAGAAGTTAACACTTAACACCATACACGACTTCCAATGGTTACCACAAAATATTGTTGCATGGTAATTAGTGGAAGGAGAGAGCAAAAAAAGCAAGCCATTTATTGCCTGCTGTGAATCCTAATAAGATCCACAATATTTGATTTCTACGAGCTAAAAGGAAATTGGTATTCACAAGAAATATTATTGGCAAAATTGTATTTATTGTATTTCTTAATTTTTGGATTTGAATTTGGATGTCTGACCTCCACTTTTTTTTTAAAGAAATAAATTGATGGATTTATTCCTCACAAATTATTATTGAAGTATCAAACTTTAGTTTCTTAATTTTTGAATCTAACATAGTAAACAAGTACTAGTATTGTGTATGGGCATTGTAACGGGAACATATTATAAGATTGAATAGAATATGAAGAGATCGTTAGTGATCCGACGGTGCCGAGTGCAAGGGCTGTCGCTGAAATGTAGATTCATGTAGAATTAAGAAAAAAAAATAAAAATAAAAATAAAAAAACACAAATGACAAAAAACAAGAGAGACAAATAATAAATAATAGTAAAAAGAAACAACAACAAATGAAATAGGGAGGCTTGACCTCCACATTTCTACTTCAAAAAAAAAAACAAATGAAAAAAATGGATCAAATATAACATGAAAAAAATCTTGAAGCATCATTGTCAATGTGATCCTCTTCGATGTAGTCCAACATTTCTGAAAATTAACAAACAAAATACGAAAAAATAGATTATAAGTGCTCCAATTGAAAACTAATAAAATTAGCAAAATTTTTGACTTGATGCATAAAAACATTATCTTATTCCTTAAATTTGAGATTTAAAATTAGCAAATGTGTGTTTTAATCTAAATCTGATCCACTTTTTGCATGTATATATGTTGTTTTCAAAGTTTAGAAACTTGTTTTGCTCAAAACAAGTTCTGTACTTGACAAATTTTTAGTCATTCTACAAACTAATGAAAAATTGAATTTTGAGGCTTGATTTTGGAAGCTTTAAGGGTTGGATTTAGTTGATTCAAATTTACAGCTTGATAGAATGGTGAACAGAGAGTCTTTCATGTCATTTGGATTTATGGTCTTTATTGAATTTGCAAGAGGGCTTGTCAGTTTATTTCAGTTCTTATGCTGGTGGTAGGCTAAATTGCAATTCTTCTTGATTTCTTCACATTTGCTTCACACCACCTGTTGTTTTTATTTCATAGGCTTGTAGTACATTGTATTTAAGACATTTGTGCCAAGTTTCAAATTTTGAATCAAAAGGAAAAGTCTTGTTTCAGTTAATAGCACAGTTTGTTGTTTGTGCTATGGATTTCAACAATTTGCTTTGTCATTTTTATTTCTCTTGATTTTTGAACATCAAGAGATGATATAAATTCACAAATACCTTCTAAATATCACAAAGTACTCAGATTTATTTTATATTTTTAGAAAAAATTATTTCTTAGGTTTTGGGTCAAATCTGTGATATTTTCTTGTCAGTTCATCATTTTCCTGCAAACCTGATTTGTCTTTTTTGTCCTGACCAATTTAGTACATCATTTTTGTATTTTTTAGTTTTGAGTTAGTGTGTTATAACTCAATCTATCAACATGATTTATTTGGGATTTTTTTGGATTTTATAGACTAGTCTGATAAGTTGTTTTCTCAAGTATTTCTGAGACAACAATGAGTTTATTTACAGTGCAATACCAGCATATTGAAAATGAAAAGATGAAATTCAAAAATCGATAATAAATAGTAGAAAAATCCTATAAATATACCCAAATTGAGAAAATAAAAACAAAGCTCAATAAAGCTGAGCTATAGAAATAAATGAAAATAGCAAAAAAGGAAAATATGAAAGGAGACTAACAAAACAAAAGTTTTAAAGTAGAACAGAAAATTTTGTTGCTTGGCCTATGATCCATCTTGGTTGTACTTCAACTGAGCTTCAGAAACCGTACCAGAATTGCTGGGATAAGTACCCTTCTTTCAATCCAAACCAGTACTCGTACCAGTGCTTTCATAGTTTGTACTAGTAGTTGATTCGCACCAAAGTCTAGCCGGTCATCATCCCCCATTGGTTCTCTAAAGCCCATTGTACCAGATTTCGTACTAGTGTACTGGTACCGACAAAGATATTTGCAAAACATATAATCATTGAATTTTACAATTTATCTGTTTAAGATATGTGCAAGTCTAATAATTACGATCAAATGTCAAAAACAAGTTAAAGATTCATATCATGACTAATTGGCGACTGCCAAATGCTGATGAAATAGCGGTGTGAGTTTTTTTTTTTTAATAAAACAACACACCCTCAAATTTAAACTTCCATTCGATTCTTGTTAACTTAATCTCTGCATATTCATTATGGATACATAGTTAGAAACCATTGACTTGGCATGATATCACTACATCCCAGCAATTATACAAAGTTTAGTTTATTTAAGTAATTTTAAAATTTTAAGATCAGTAGTCACAATGATGAAGAAAATAAATTAAAACTCTCCTTTAGATTTGATAGATATTAATCAATTTGAAAAATCAATGTTTAAGCAACAATCAGACTCACTAAAAAACGGCCGATTACAATCAGGGAATTTTGAGCCTTGTACGCATACAATTGCAAAAGAATAATGCACTCACCAAAGTTAAAAATTATAGCTGCGTTGGTACAATACTACAATCACATAACTAGAGAGGTTAATTAATAATAAAATATGTAGCTTCAGATGAAAATTAAATAGCACGATGATGTCTTCACATCTCCACTACACCAATAGCTATGTGAACCTGCCTACCAAATAAAATACAAGAATAATAATAAAAATTAAACAGTTAATTACAAAGTTATTTGGTAATTTCATGATGCATTAGAAGACAAGCTCAAAAACATTGACCTAATGGCAAATGCTACCATGAGGATTTTGAATCCTGCTTGTCAAAATGGCAAACCTTTCTCTACCGAATATACCTTTCTATAACACAATTATATTAATCTTTTAAAATTATCACGTTATTTTATACTTACCATACGCCGTTATAACTTGATATGGTTTTGGACATGGATACTTGTCATTGAATGAGAGTTCTTCAAATATAACTTATCTTCTGGGATACAGCTACTCTTTGATATTCATTTATTTTAGAACAATTAACCAATAATTACAAGTGTAAAACAAATCACTTACCAGTAGATACTGTTTTAGGCCTGGCAATAACCACAGACACAAGACCATTCATGTATGATGCAACCTTTATCAAATTAATGACAGCTCTAAGTTTATTTTGAAAAATCGTGGAAAAGCAACAATGAATCATCAATCTTTAGGAGTGATAGTTGCAATATAGTCTTTATCTGAATCAGTTTCTTCATTTCATTCTCCAAGATCTAGCAGATGGAAAAAGAAACAAGCTTATCATCAAAATACAAGTTGGGTTTCAAATTTCAATATTACTAACCAGGTCATGACAACTCGATCTCAGTGTTAGCTTTTTTCTCTTTTTTTCCACTAAATGTTTGCTATTTTTATGGGTTATTTTTGGTACAAGGTACTTGGGATTAATTGAACAAACAGACAATGCCGCTTCATAGCTCATTACTATACAAGTCCTGTCAGATATATACAAGCTTATAACAAAAGCAAAAGAGCAATTTTCCCTTGCTCAAACCAAGATTGTAGTATAGAAAGATAGTATCACAAGCTTAGATTAACCAAAAATATCTTTTTAAAACTGCGGATAATGGAAGGTTAAATGAAAGAACCTCGTGTTGCTTTTCAACTAACTGAGAGATTTTCTCAGTCAGATTCAAAGCTGCATGAAAAATGTCATCAAGGACAGTCTTAGAAAACGCCTTTCTATCCAGCCTCCATAAGAAAATATTTGCCGAGTCCCGTGACCCTTGTGACTGGATTTTCTGCAATTAGTATTAAATTGAGACTCCCTTTATAAACAATTAGAGTTAGAATGGGGAACAAACACATACCAGACCTTTAAGAACTTTAGGCAAACTCATTGTTAAACAGTAAAACCATGAAACTTGGGGGCTCTTTTGCACTTTTGAGTTTTGACACTTCAAAGGCTTTCTTTCTTTCTTTCTTTGACAAACCTAATCCAACAAATGATGAGATTGGAAGTGTAAAAGGAAAACATATACACAGAGAGTCATGTGCCTCTTGCCTTAGATTCAATGAATTCATCCTTCCAAAGCCTGTACAGCATTTGATGGGCTTCTTTCTTCTCAACAAAAGTAATCTCTGCTATCTGTTAAATGAAAAGGCATTAAAATATTTCAAACTCAAGCTGAAATAACATATCGTGACACTGTACCAGTCATGTCCTGCAACTGAAGATCCTTGCAAAAAATCATTAGAAGCCTGAAGGCAAAATTTTATGCTGCATGCCCATATTTAAAATAAAATATAATTTTACATACCCGGTCAGTCTCAATTAGTTGACCCCGTGTACTCAACAACCTAAATATTTTATATCCTTGATCCCCATACCTTGCTTTTACTAAAGCCTCTATCTGTTACGAGAGAGAGCAAGTATTACTTGACAGAAAAGGAAAAACTTGTTCACAACTAGGATTAACAAGAGTAACAGCACAATGTTGCATCAGGTTGACAGGCTAATTTAAATTTAGCCTAAACTTCACTTCTGGATAAACAGCAAACAAAGACAAATGGGACAAAGGGCAATATAGTAAGGTCTGCTAAAAACCCAAACCTGCAATTGTGTGGTACAGCACATAAAATGGTATGCTATAGGTGTCTGTTATTGTATTCCTCACAAAATTGCACTGTAACAAAAAAAGTAAGGTACATTACCTCATCATTCTGACAGGCTTCCAAAGTTCCATTCAAATCTGTATTTGCAACAATAGTTAAAAGAACTGCAGACACCAAGACTACTTCGCTATTGTATAAAATAGTATACTAAAAGACAAATGAGATGATTCTTAAGATGAACCCAGAACACTTTCAAGTTTAATCATTTATGTTGATTCAGTATAATCCAACAATACAAGAAATTTTTTGTGTTTTGCTAATCCAAACCAGGAATCTTTTCTCTAATAATCCATTCGCCAAAAGTTTAATTTATTAGAAGAAATTTGGAAATTAGTTCAAGCATTCAAGTACGGACTGGAAAAGAAACTTCATGTCTACTTCAAAACAAACAAAAACCAAATGTCAAGGGTCAGTCCAATAAGATACTGAGTTCAGGGGCAATTTCTGGAATTACCCTGAATAAATGCTGTAACTATTACCAAGAGAGTAGATTGCCTCTAATTTCTCGGTAGATTGTTTGCAATGGAGTTCGTCAAGGATTGTTCTCACGTGATCTAGTGTCATCGAGATGCCGGCCGGCTTGTCTCTTAGCCGATCCAAAATCCTATCAAGTGTTGCACTCACTACAAAAGCATAAAAAAAGACAAATGCCACTTTATGAGTAAACTTCGATGAGATCTTTAAGACTATGCAAAGCACTTCATTCCAATGTCAAGTAGGCAGGTTATTTCTGTGTAGCATTTCATATGATTCTTATATGCGCAACTGACACACGAGATTCTTTTCTGTATTGGCAGTGACACCAAACCAATAAAACAGAAGCTATGTTTAACAAACGCAATGCCGAAAACCTTTTTCATGTTGACTCAAAATGTCAATTTCTTACCGATATATGCAAAATCAAAACTTCTGAACAGATCCACTTTGTTGAATTTCAGTTCATATCAGATTGACAGGAACCATGGCATAATAGAGAGGCAATTTCAACAGAAAACACATTATTTTACATCACATACGATGAAAGACTTGGTTGCCTTTGCAAAGGTAGATGATTTCAGTTTGTAGTTTTACATCAACCTTGTCCAACTTACATTGAACAAATCACTTTGCAGTTTGTACAAAATACAAAGAAATAATGCATATTCAACAGAACTGTAATCTAGTACCATTGGCATCCTTAATTTTTTGTTCGGTGTTAGCCTCCATGATTGCTTCCAAGACAACACCGGCATCAACACCAAGCCTTGATCTGATATTTTCAGCGCATATCTAAGCACAACAAAAAGAGTAAACAGAAAAGCAATCAATAACAAAACAGCAAAAACAAAGACTCCAATTGGCATGCACTACCGCCAGGTCATGAATTGATAGTCATCTAGGTCTTACTATTTGTTTAGATTAAAAATCTCGCTCATTAACAGTTGATTTGGTCCACTACTGATTACAGACAGGTAATAAACAGGAACTACACCTGACAGGTATATTACTAAAAATACGATACGACATCAGTTGAAAAAGAAAGGAAAGATCAAAACATCTACCTTCGTCTTGAGACAATACAAAAGTTTCTCAAAATTCACCCTCCAAAGAACTTCCTTTTCAGCTATAGCCACAACAAGATCTAGATCTCTCTCTAAGGTCTCATGTTTCCTCTGTTACAAGTCAGATGATGAAAGTGTAACAGTGCACATACATTACTTATTATAGAATGCTCTTAGAGAAAAATATTTATAACCCATGAAACAGTACAAGCAGAATTGATTATTACAATTTTTCTCTATTTTATTTATTATGTTGCCTTATTATTACCCTAAGCACAACTGAGCTCTCAAATAAACATCATTCGAGCAATTAAGAAACAACATTAGTACAATACAAAACAATATTTTGGCGAGCACTTGTTAGTAATGATAGGCACGAGCAAAACAGTACCAAAGTCTGGTAATATAATCCATGCAAACTGGCAAGGGGCGATAACTATACCTTGTCACCTGCAGCTGAAGAATGATTTCCAGTTCCGTCCTCTGCACTCTCTACTGAACTCTCTGGGATTTCAGAAAACCTCTCAGATGCTGCAAGAGTAGCAGCCTCGAAAGCTTGTTGTTCTAAAGAAGGTGGTTGTTCCACTATCTGCACCAAAATAATGTTTGCTTCAAAATACAAGTAAAACAAAAACAATACCAAAATAGAAGTCCAAGAAATATCAAATGCCTTATTATTGGATGACTCATTCATAAGCAAGGATGCAGCAGAATGTTATGTATGCCAAGTACTCAGCGAGAGGTATTAACATGTATGAAAAAAAAAAGATAGCAGGATTACCTTAGTTCCGCGTCTTTTAGTAGGCTTAGGTTGGTCTTCTGAGTCGGGATCGATAAAGGGCTCAGGCCGAGGGCATCGCTCCACATAATGCCAGCGCACAAGTTTGTTGAAACAGGCACGCAACTTTGACCGGTGATTTTCTCTCATTGCTGCACCACATGAGCAAAAGGAACATATATATTATAATGTTATGGGTCTACAAGAACAATACAAAATATTCATAGGACCTATACAAAATTTACGTTACTCCAAAATAATATTTCTGGTCCCTTGCTATTATGGCAAGGGAACAGAAACAGAATACGGTAGTCAGTCAGTGTACCGATTGGATGTTAACTATTTTTCTTATGTCACTTATGAGTGTGTGCGTGGGTTTTGCCAAACTAAAGCATAAGCCTAAATTGATCCTTGATCTCTTCCTAGTAATCAAATCAACAAAAAAAAGGAGAATGATATGAGTACCTTGGTCCATGTGCTGCCCTTTAGAGATTGATCGCTCTACCAGTTGCTCAAAAGTGAGTCTCCCATTCTGAATCAGACCCTCGAAAAGAACTTCGGCCTGAAAAATAAGTTATCTTTGCCTATGTTATTGCCTCCTTTTCTTTTAATCCCACATTATTAAAGATTCATTAAATAATAGCAAAACACCAGCCAGGCAACTTAACCTTTTTTTTCATTTTGTCGGTAGCCCCCGGATTGGTACAGTTCGAGTCATGACTCATGACCGAAAATTGCATCGTTTCATCATTCTCACATACCTCCAGAGCAAGGTCATCCTTCACAACAGAAAGAAACTTGGAGAATCGCATCCTATTGATTATGTTGTCAAAGATGGCCATGTATTGGGTCACAGTTTTGTCAGTAGATCCTAAAAAACATAATCCAATTACGGGGAAAAAAAAAACTCATCATGTCAACAAGTTTGGTAGATGCCATCAAAATGTGAATCTTTAGTTGCATTAAAAGCCTCTTCAAGTAAAATGGGATAGAGCTATTTTCTATGCATCATTTTTAAGCATGAAAATTTTCCATGTCTTATTAGTTACTATTATAGGTCTCTGATAATATGGAAATATTTACAAGATGCAATCATGCAATAAACTTCATATAGGTGAAGATGTCATGCAAAAGTTCAGAATTACATGTGGAAGTTAAGGATTAACCAAACCATAAGCAAATCGAAATTCTTATGGTATGAAAAGGAAGCACTGGATTTTCTTTTATATTTCTTTTTTTTTTGTCAGAACTTAGAAGAAAAAAAATGACCTTTTCGAGGAATGGAGAAGGCCTGGACACAGTTGTGCTGGATAAGTACAAGGAGGCAATTCTTGACATTGGAACCCATCATATCAGTAAATCGGACTATCTCCTGAAGTGAAAGGGTGCCATGTTGTAGTAGGCAACCGCAAACTTTCTGTAATCAAAATAACAACATTGTATTCATACTTTGCAAGTTGCTACTACGGTAGTACCAATTAAAAGAGACATTTCTCGAGTTACCGCGACGAGATCGCCGAAGTGAGAAGAAATAATCTCCGCGGCGAGTTTGGCGGCATGCTGTCCGACCATGGTCAATCGTCGTGTGACTGAGGGAGAGTGTCTGAGTGAAGTGCTGTCGGAGGCGAAGCGAGATTAAGCGAAAAAGTGGAGGCGGAGTCCAAGAGTACCGGCCGGTCCGACGCGATTGAGCGAATTTGTTTATAAAAAACGGGAAAGGGAGGCGGGTAAAACCCTTCTTTACGCTCCTTCTTTAGTCGGATCCGTATCCTCCCAGGTACCTGACTCAAGCAAATTGAAACGGACGGCCCAGATTAAACCTATCTGGGCCAAACTCAATCCGGTGCCTATGGAGACTGTAGGGGGTCTGTTTTCCAGTGCTAGAGGCGAGGTTTACCTCGGGCTACGCATCGTAATTGAAGGTGCTCTAGCGCGTGCTAATGCGAGAGAAACACCATGGAGAGATATTCGTGTCATGTTAAAAGAACCGTCCGATCGTAATTGTCTTCAGTCAGGTAACATGATGTGATGTGAATTCAAGAGCGGATCCTATATAATGTAACACAAATTTCGAGATTAGGTCCGAACCGTCCGAGAAATGTTAAATATTAATTAAATCCAGTGCGGTACCCTACAGTCTAGAATGATATCGTCCGCATTAATCTGACATAAATTTTAAAGCGGAATCCCTGTAATCTAAATAGGCATTAAAAATATTTTGATTTGGCTACAAGTTATTCTACACGGTAGGTACCGTAAAGGATACTCATGCCTATTATGTCAGGAGATAGGAGTAGGTCTGATGGGCATCAGACTTACATTTAAGTTCAATTAGCTCTATCACTGTACAATTAGCATCAAGATCTATGTGTACGGAAATTGAGATAGATTTGTACGGATTTTGATGCGGAGCACACAAATCTTGATGCAGATCGGATGGTCAAAACACCCATCGAACCAAAGTAGGTCCGATGGGCATCGGACCTACTCTGATTCCTTATGTCAGATAGGGGTTTAAATCATCAATCTTATTTATTATAATTAGAGTGTAATTTTTTTAGTTTTTAACTAATTAATTAAATAAAAAATTACTCAATCTGAACTATATATTAGACAGTCGAATTTTATAGGTTCACGGGTCACGGGTTCATTAAAAGATCGTATTAAAAAAACATAAGCAACAGTAAGTTATAATTGAAAAAATACAAATAAAAAATAACATATGCTAATTTAAAATAACTAAATAAAGTTTTAACACAGGATACTATATTATTTTTATATAAATATACTATTATAGTTGTATTTGCATACGAGCAAATTTTCTTTAGAAAAATAATACAGAACGGTCGGAAGGGTTTGGTTTTTTTTTTTTTTTTAAGTAATATCCGTATCCAAAAATTTTATGCCAGATTAATCGAAATACAATTCATACCTAACCGATAATATAAAATTTGTATTTTTATTTTTTTTGGATTGAGTCAGTTGAGTCAGTAGCCGAGATTTTTATTAATATCCAAAGTTAATTACAAAATAATAAAAATGCCCAGAGCCGCCGTGATTTTTATTTAAAATGCCCAAACCGGCAATTTAATGGCCAATTCTCTAATTTTTTTTTTAAAAGACAAATAGCTAAAATGCTGAAATATAACACTAAAAAATCGAATTATTTTTTTAAATATTTGTTAGATTACTTTTTTTGATATATAATTAGCATATTTATACTAAAATACGCTAAATTACTTGAAATTATGTTAATTTACGTTGAATTACGCTAAATTACAATAATTATGTAAAATTATGCTAAATTACGTATGAATAGGGATGATATCTTCACTGAGAAGGCGAAAAACGACGACGAAACTTCAAACGGCCATAAAACGGCGCTCGAGTGTCCGATTTTAGCAAATTACCACTTTTCAAAAAGCTTGCTAAAATACGCATGCGTAGTGCCTACTAGGGATGGCAATGGGCCGAGCCCACAGGTATTTTGCTAAGCCCATGCCTGGCCCGTCTGCTAAAATTTCATGCCCGGCCTGCCTGGCCCAATCTGATGGGCCTCAAAATCTATGCCCAGCCCGCCCATGGGCTTTTCCCCCATGCCCACGCCTGCCTGTGCCTGCCCGCCCATGCCCATGGGCTGCCTTACCCGGCCCGTCCCAGTCCAATAAAATAAAATTTAACACAATCAGATGCAAAAATAGAATTTAACACTAAATAACATACAAATTCTGATAGAGTTGTCTGCAAAAATATTACAAGCAAGCATTTAGCAAGATGATAATTAATATATTTCATTTTGGCATTTTCCATACAAGAAATACCAACAGGCACTAAAACAAACACATAGAACATCCTGTCACAGTAGAAACTCACCATCTATTCTTGAAATTCAATATGGCTATGAAAAGAAAGAGTTTAAAAGAATCAAAAAAAAAAAGAAAACAAAGAACATCAAGCTTCCCCATTTCAAACTAAATTTCTATTTTCCTTAAACGCCTCAGCTTGAGATTCAAATTGAACAATATTCAAAATTAAACACCAGGATCTTGTTTTGGTTCAACCAGAAGCTGTTTTTCATCATCGCCATCAGCATCCTTCGGCTTGTTCTCAACTGGCACCGACACAATTGCACTTTTAGTTACTGATTTCTGGTACAAGACTCCTCCCACAATGGTAGAAACTAAACTAACCAAGCCGGCAGTATTCGCATGCTTATCCCAATCATCACATTTATTGCAACCGTCAAAAGCTTATTTACCACACCAGTGACTGTAAATGCTGTTGCAGAAATTGCCTTTCGCGCAAGAAAAAGTCAAAAAGAGATTAAAAAGAGTGATATCCTGTAGCCAAAAAGAGTTACAAATAAATAGTACGAGATTAAATAAACAGTAAGAGATGCGATCTCCACCCCCTTCCAAGCAAGAAAAAGTCAGAAATTTCGGAATGACTTTTCACTAACCAGCGAAGATCGGTGTTCAGATGTACCTTGATGAGGAGAGAGAGAGAGTAGCGCACCTGAGAGGGGGGAGAGAGAGAGAGGGGGTTTAGAGGCGTGACTGGAGCGGAAAGAGAGAGAGCGACAGAGAACCGAGTGAGGTGAGAGAAAGAGACGGAGAGGTGAGCAGATCTGTGGTGGTCGCCTGGTCGATGCCTCGGTGGGGCGCTGCTGCGCTGAGTGAGGTGAGCAAAAGAGACGGAGAGAGTGAGAGAGAGAGATGAGGTGAGCTGTGAGCGGAGCGGTATATCAGCGGGCAGCGGCTGCCTCTCAAACCCTAAACAGAAAATTTATTAACAAAATAACAAGGCCTAACGGGCTGCCTGTGGGCTTCGATTTAAGCCCAGGCCTTGCCTGACCCGTCTTTAGGCCCGGCCTTACCTGGCCCATCACAGTGCCGGGCCGACCGGGTAAAAGGCGGGCCGGGCGGGTATGACCGGGCCTCCGGGCCAATTGGGCTTTTTTGTCATCCCTAGTGCCTACGATGCCGGATTTTGAAATTTAGAATTACCAAAAAATAAAGGGAAGAGCCTCAAAATTTCAGTTGAAGTTTCCGATTAAGATTTTCATTTCTATTCTCCAATCTACGTAGCTCAGTAAATTAGTTATATAATGAACTTGTAGAATACCAATTTTTATTATTTTTGGATTTTGTTTACTATTTTTTATGATTTATGAAAGATGACACAAAATCGGCCCTATTCATACGTAATTAGCGTAATTTACCGTATTTTAGCATAATTTTACATAATTATTGTAATTTAGCGTAATTTAGTGTAATTCAGCGTAAATTAACATAATTTCAAGTAATTTAGCGTATTTTAGTATAAATATGGTAATTATATATCAAAAAAAGTAATCTAACAAATATTTAAGAAAAACAATTCGATTTTTTAGTGTTATATTTCAGCATTTTAGCTATTTGTCTCTAAAAAAAAAAAAATTAGAGGACCGGCCATTTAATGGCCGGTTTTCTATTTAATAAAAAATAAAAGAAAAGAAAGGACCGGCCATTAAATGGCCGGTTTGACATTTTTAATAAATTCAGGTGCCTCATTTTTATTATTTTGTAATTAACTTTGGATATTAATAAAAATCACGGAGTCAGTAGTGTTGGTCAGATTAATTGGATTAGACTTGCGCATTTGTTTCATAGGAGGTGAAGACTGAAGCCGAAATTTTTATTAATACCATTTTCAACAAAAAGTAAAAATAAAAAAATACAAATTTTGGAGAATTCGATATTTACCAGGTCGCCATTTGTCATTGCGGCCCCTCAAAAACAAAAAAATGCACCGTCATACGCTGAGTTTTTTGGGTTTTTGAGGGGCCATGACAACAAATGGCATCCTCATTATTGGGAACTGCTATTTGTCATTGCGGCTCTGGTAAATATGAAATTCTCCAGTTTCAATGATCTTTTAGTTTATTTTATTTTTTTGAAAATGGTATTAATAAAAATTTCGGAGACTGAAGAGATGGAGGTAAGGATAAGAAATGAGGAGGAAACCATAATTTCTTTCTTTTTGTATGATTGATTTTCTTTTTCTTTTTTATACTTCGAGATAACAAAAATATAAGCTTTAAATAGTTAACAAAAGTTAAAAAGATAACCACTATTATTCTTATTCTCCAATTAAAATTCGACCAAACAATGATTACATCAATTACCGTGACTCAGAGTGGAAAAATGGCACAGCGGAGCCAGTTCCGTCATGGAACGACATGGTTACAACACGGCATGCGTGTCATTTACGTGCCGTGACTCGCGTGTCTCATGCTGTGGCTATTTGCGTACAGTGACTATCTTTTGAAACTTTGGCATGGCACGGCACGTGGTCACGAGAGTCACGTGTAATTAGGACTATTAAATATATGATCAAATGGTGAATCTTGAATAAACTAACATAAATTATGATCAAACGGTCACACGAGTCACATTTGGTCACAGCACGTTTGGGCACGACGTGACCATTCGCGTGCCGTGACCACCCCTTAACATTTTAGTCACGACACGGCACATGAAAAATTAATTTGATCATGACACGGCACGAGACTAAAGTCACGTACGTTTTTTCCACTCTACCGTGACTTTTACTTCTTCGTTGATATTTGGGATTTAAATTGTATACTTATTTGATATATAGGGTCATTCTATATAATTATACATCGGTTTCTATGGTAAATGCAATTATTTGATTTCTTTTTTTATTTTGCTGTTTATGTTAGGAATAGTGTTCAATTTTGATTTCTAAAATACAATAGTACCTTAAGCAATTGTTAATTATGCTAATAGTAACTATATGTTACACATGTAATAAGCAAAAGCAAGTGGCTTATTGAAAAGAAAATACATCATGCTGTTATTTTTTATATAAAAATATTAGAAGTTCAAAATTCGTCAAGATAATATCACTATGTACTCTGTTTTAAGTTCAGAATTAAATGTTTAAGGGTAAATTTCGCTCGAGGTCACTAAACTTTATTATTTGTCACAAGTTCAAAGTCCTAACATTGTTAGTTGCATGTATCGTGAGAATACCTTAGTTGCATTCCCTTTTTTCCAATAAATACTTATTGTAAACCATAAAGTCCTAGCAATTGTACCTTAGTTGCATCCTTTTTTTCACTTGGGACATCCTCTAGTGTCTTCTCCTTCGTGGTCACCACGAAGCTTCCTTCATTCTTCTTGAACTGACACTCTCTCGCATAGTGCCCTCGTCGTCTGCAATTGTAGCACTCTACTCTTCTACTCCGGTATTCACCACTTTCGGCTCCTTTGCTCACTTGGCCTCTAGGAGCTCCCCCTGAACACGAGCACCTCTTGCATTGTTCATGACAAACCTTCTCCACCTCAGGTTGTCATCGATATCTATCCCTGCTCGACTCTCCACGTTGACCACTATACAGGGCCTTCTCTTCTTCGTGCTTCACCGTCAAACCTGCCAGCTGCTTGGCAAGAGCTTCCTGTCTGGCCAACAAATTCTCCAGTTCTAGCAGGGTTGGTTGCGTCGCCCATCATTGAATTGCTGTGATGAAAGCGTTGTACTCCGGCCTCTATGCCATTCACGATTATCCGCCGCATTCTATCCTCGCCAATTTTCGCATTGGCGTCTAGCTGCTCAATCTCCCTACATAAATTCTTTACTTTAAAGAAAGTACTCACTTACGGCCATGTCACCTTAGAGATATTCATCAGCTCCCTCTCAAGCAGTTGCAGTCGACTTGTATTCTTCCTTGAAAACAACGCGGCGAAGACATCCCATGCCTCTTTTGGTGTCTCCACATCTTCAATGTGAGACAGTAGGCTCTTGTCCACCGTAGCCTTCAGCACAAATAACGCTCGGCCCGCCTTCACCTTCCACTTCTTGTAAGCTCGGATCGAATTCAGTGGAGGCTCGATCTCATCACCACTCACGATCTCCCACAAATCCTGACCCTGCAAATATGACTTAATACAAGTTCGCTAGTCTCTATAATTATAATTATTCAATTTCTCAATCATACCACTCATGCCACTCAAGTATGACATTTCGACACCACGACGGACTCGGGTTACACAAACCTCCAAGATACAGGACCTTCGACACAACAACAGACTCACGGATTATACAAACCTTCTAGCCAAGGAGACCTAACTTAGCTCTGATACCACTTTTTGAATATTATATTTATTTCTAACACTAAGAGAGGAGTACTACAATATATATCTTCTACACAACTATCTCACTCACTGCTCACTCACAGACACACTTTCACTCTACTCTAAACAAGAACTCCTATTACCTATTTATATCACTCAATGTCGATTAGGACAAATTCTAGATGATACACTATATATGTAGATGTTTCTACATACACAATATTATAACTAGTATCGTTCCCGTGCGTTGCAACGGAACATATTATAAGATTAACATAGAGACACAAATAATAAATAATAATAAAAGAAACAACAACAAATGATTGTTTTAATACAACAACATTTTTTACATGTCAGTGCATACACAATTTTTGCGTTATAATTAAATTAAATTAAATGTGGAAAGCTGCTAGAGAAAAATCAATAATATGTCTTTTTTGTTCTCTTCAAAAAATGAATAAGAGGTAGGAAATTCAGAAATGAGATATGCTATCAGTCTAAATTGAAAATTAATCTTTTTATGCACCAATTAAAGCTGGAGAGAGATATGGTAATAAATATTTAATGCTAATTCCATTTGCTCAATTATTGGTATTACTTGTAACGTATCGTGTGGTAGTACGTGCGGTGAGTATGTTTTTAACTAAATTTAGACTTCTACATATAAACATATGTATTTAATAAAAAAAAAAGACAGATTATGTGATTGGACGGCTGAGATTAAATCCGAAATTTTATCTTTCAACCGCAGCCGTTGGCGGATCGGACACCCAACGTGCTTAATAATGAAATGGAGATACTAGTTTTTAGAACTTTCTTAAACTACCGACTATGTATTAGTCGGTTTAGACACCTCTTGAAGTTTGTAGAATGTTCTTGATTTAATTACTAAATTGGACTTGGGTCTCGGTGCTGTTTAATTCAACATGCTAATTATTTTCAACGCATTTAAATTAGTGAGTAACAAGTATGGTCCTCTTAGTTGCTTATTGGAAACAACACTCATCGAATAAATTGAAAAATGTATATCGTTCCGTAAATTAATTATACGTACTTTTGTTCTTTAACCCAGTCAATTTGGTTAGTCTACGCCTTTCAAAACACAAAGCTTAACAAAAAGCAAGGAATACTATCTTAACTTTCACACTTTCTCATCACAAAACATTGAACTATAAAAATAAATACAAATTTCTTAAGATTATATTGTTATCTAAGTAACTCAGATGTCATAAAGCAAAGATTAATATCGTAGAACAAGAGTTTATCTACGGTTGATCGCAAGAGCAAAACTAAAATATTTAAACGGAATTGAAACATTATATGTGAAAATATATAATGTGGTAGGTGTGATTTGAACTCAAAATCTCCCGCAACTACAATAAGCAACTTTAACCACTAAACTACAGACAAACATTTGATATTCCACTGTAAAACACTCCGTCACAATTAACTGATAGCAATATATATTGCCTTCGTATCAATCAATAGGGAGAGGTACAACTTAACCAGCTATTGACAAGGAATTGAGGGCGTTTTGATGTTCGTTCGGAACTGTTCAATTCACTTTAGGATGAGGGACAGAACTAGAAAATAAAAATTGGGAGCTGAAAATATATAATTTCATTTTATAAGAAGGTTAAAAAATATGAAAATTATAAAATTTAGAGTTAATTTTCTATGTACTCTCAAAGAGTTCTTCAATTTTCTATTTACCCCTATACTCTTTGTTATATTTAATATATCCCTTAACTCTTGTTATTTTTTTCTGTTTACCCATAAAATTAAGTACCCATATTTATATGTTATTAAAATTTGAGTGATGCTTCTATGGACATAAGGACCTATTTGTAAAATGAACATATTTTCATTTTCAAAGTTCAAACAGTCGATCCGACCGTTCAACATTATCTCCATATTAAAATGTACTTGGAGGTCAAATTTTACATTTTTTTGAATATTTTTACTATTTATTAAGTATTTTACAAAAACTAGTCAAATTCAGACCATTGAATTTTGTAAAATACTTAATAAATAGTAAAAAAATTCAAAAAAAATGTAAAATTTGACCTCCAAGTACATTTTAATATGGAGATAATGTTGAACGGTCGGATCGACTGTTTGAACTTTGAAAATGAAAATATGTTCATTTTACAAATAGGTCCTTATGTCCATAGAAGAATTTGCCTTAAAATTTATATTTTTCCATTGTACCCTTACTATTACATATAATGTTTTTTACTTGATTCGGCCGCGTACAAGGAGAGTAGGAGACTGACCACGAATATGATTTGACCGGTGCAGACGAGGATCCGGCAGGCTACCCCTAATCATACATTCATACCTCTGCGAAAATGTGAGCAATGCTTATTTAATCCTTATCTTATTAATTTATACTTCTCGATTTTAGTACTAGTAGTTACTGAAGAAAACAATGTACGTACTCAATGGCGTCTCTTTAATTTATTTCAACACGAGAGAAAGTTATATTTAGAGAACCTGAAATTAATTTAAAATCCTCCGCTTACAGTGAGTTTATATATAATTAACCACACTAGAATCATTGTTGACATTTGATTACTTATTTCCAATAAAGGAGGCGCTATTTTAAGAACAATAATTGTATTATTGGTAAACGGGGAGTGCGACAAGGTGATCCTTTATCATCCTTCTTGTATATCTTGGCTGCAGATACATTGGGTAAAATTTTCCACAAAGGACGACAAGCCAATATAATCAGGGGATTGGGATCACCATGTATCGCTCAAAAACTTATTACTAATTGTCATTATGCCGATGACACCATACTGTTCTTGCAAGCTCATAAGGAAGTTGTGCAAGCAGCATGGTGGGCAATGGTCGCTTTTGAAGCGGTTTCGGGAATTAGAATGAATTTTGAAAAAACTGAGATGTACCCTATTAACTTAGCTACTGATACCTTTTTCAATCAAATTTTTAGGTGTCGTTGGGGATCTTTTCCTATAACCTATCTTGGTTTACCGTTACATATTCACAAATTGTCTACTTCTGATTGGGCCTTCTTAGTAGATAAAATTGAACATAAATTGCAACACTGGAAATGCCAATTGCTTTCTAGTGGAGGTCGGTTAACCTTGCTCAATTCTGTCCTCTCCACTATACCCCTCTATACTTTGTCTATCTATAAAATTCCAAAAATTGTTATAGCTAGACTAGACAAAATTCGTAAACGATTCTTAATGGCAATGGACTGAAACAGCGAAAAAACGCTATGCCTTGGTTAGATGGTCCCAAGCATGCATTGCTAAATAATTTGGAGGCTTGGGCATTTTAGATTTGCATTTAATGAATATTTCGTTACTACTCAAATGGCTCTGGAAACTCAAAGATATTTCTTATTCCAGTTTATGGAAAATCCTGATTTTACACAAGTACTATTCCCCCCATCGAACATCTTTCTCACCCTTTTGGTCTGCCATTGTAAAATTAGAATCCTTAAGTAGAACTAGTATTAGATATGACCCAGGTCTCCAATCTTCAGTCTCGCTATGGCATGACTTATGGTTTGATACTTGTACATTAGCACATAGGTTCTCTCAAATATATAGATTATGTACTAATCCTCATGTCTTGCTCTCTGAGGCTATTCAATCCCAAGGTCAGCTGGTGCGGTTTCGTGAGGTCCTGACAGGCATCAATCAACACGACTGGGCTGAAATATTATTTATCCTTAGTCAAGTCTCATTTACTCATTTACATGATAGGTTAAATTGGAGATGGGAAGTTACAGGGAAGTTCTCCGTTCAATCTATATACAAATTTTTAAATTTTAGATGCATTACTGTTACACAACCCCTTTTATGGTGGAAATTACCTATACCCCCTAAAATCAGAGTTTTTATGTGGTTGCTTAGCAATAATAAAATTTTGACCAAAGAAAATCTCATTAGGAAAAAATGGCAAGGAGATTCACATTGCATCTTGTGCACTCGTAGTTTGGAAACGGTTAATCATCTGTTCTTACAATGCTCTAAAGTCCAACAAATACTCTTTTGGTTAGGTAAAAGTCAACAGTTCATGCCTTGTTGGTTCACTTGTCAAGATATCATACATTTTTCCCTCTCGATGAATGATACGGATAGAAATGCATTCTTATTAGTATATAGTGCCGTGTGTTGGACAATTTGGAAATATCGAAATGATATAATTTTCAACCACAGCACACATAAATCAGCCCGCAATATTATTATTCTTATTATTTCTTTGGTTGAATATTGGACAGGTACGGTGAGTAAGAAGGTTAAAGAATCAGTGCTCTTGTGGCTCCCCGAGAATCTGGACATGATCCCGCTCAACTCTCTGCCACCTGAAGAGGTCCCGGCAATAGCACTGGGTTTAGAAACCGCAGCACCAGAAGAGGAGTAGTAGTTTTGATATCACCATTTTGTTTGTGTCTGTTTAGTCTAGTACTGTCTCATTACTTAGTGTTGCTATATACTGTTTTTGGGTCTCTGGTTGAGCATAACATAGTGGTATTTTGGTTTTCATTGTTATTGGGTCTGCTGTTCTTGTAATTAACATTTTGTTTCATTAATATGAAACGGGTTTTCGCCTTTTTTTCAACAAAAAAAAAATGTATTATTGATTCATTGTAAATATTCGGATTGTTCTTAATTTAACACTACTCTTTTATTATGATATCTTCATATAAAGTAATTACTGAATAGATCTAAAAAAGATGATGTGACCTGTTGCGTTTCCTTATTTCATATAAAAATTACAAAAGGTTAAGAAATAGCACCAGCTATTATTTAAAGGAAATTACGAAAGGAAGCTAAGAATTGATTTCTAATTTCGGATAGACAAAAAAAACTATTAAGTTAATTTCTATAAAAGGAACCAAAAGCAAGGTATTTGCGAAAGCTAGCATCCTCTGAGCGAAACCAGCAGGCAGCAGTCGTCGCCCTCCTATTCTCTCAACAAGGTGTCAGCTAGCAAGGTATGTATCTCCCTCTTTCTACAAATTAAGAGATGAGATATGATATATTCTTACTGCAGGAAAATTTTAAATCTAGTATTCTTGCTCTAATCAGATTTCAAATTGGGAATTGGCATCCGGAATCCTAAATGCATTTACTGGGGTAGTATGTAGACATATATATAGGCAAATCATGCATGTTTAAATCATTTACCTATGAAATAGTGGTGTTACAATCATTAATACAAATACAAGTATCACTAATTTTGCTATCATTATATTTCATCTATGGACTTGGAACTGGTTCTGATGTCGAAATCATTCTATTTCATCTACTGTTGATGCGAGTTAGACTAATGATTAGTATTTTTGAGATCACAATATTAATTCTTGAACTCACTTTTCAAATACTTGATATATAGGTTCACAATTGCTTTGAAAAGAAATTATATATATATAATGGGAAATTGGTCGGAACTACCGCGTGATTTGCTCAGATCAATTACGAGCTTTCTTCCTATTGCCGACATACATCGTTTCTCTTCTGTCTGTCGGGAATGGAACTTTGTTTCCAAAGAAAGAACACATCCTCCTGCCGCACAACTACCATGGCTTGTTCTAACCGACCATGAAATCACCAAAAAACGGATGTTTTACAACATGTCTGAAAAGAAATATTACCAGTTCGACATCCCAGAGCTACATGGTGCACGTTGCCATGGATCTTCTTTTGGATGGCTCTTTGCTGTGGGCCCAAGACTAGAAACACATCTCATAAATCCTTTTTCAGGGGCTAAGCACTCACTCCCTCGTGCGCCACCTTATAATGTCAAAAGAGAATACCATGATGATTATTTGATAGAGTACGGCTACAAAAGCCCATGTATTTTAGTACCGTGCATTTTCTCTTATGAACACATGCAACGGATTATTGTGCACAAAGCTATACTTTCAGCTGATCCTAATAAGTGCACTGATTTCGTGCTCATGATAATGCTTAACGGAGATCATAGGTTGGCAATATGGAGAGTGGGTGACAAGGATTGGACGGTTTTTAAAGAGAATAGATACATTGAAGAGATCACATGCTTTAAAGGGCAATTTTTTGCTCTTCTTGTGAACCATAGGTTTGCAACTGTGGATGTGGGTCCGGAGCCGAAACTCATAAAACGCAAATCATGCTGTTTGCGTGACTGTACTGATTGGGATGCCCGATACTTTATTAATGTATCTGATATAAGCCTCCTACTTGTTGTAAGGAGAACCGAGAAGGATGAAAATGATGATGAACATTTTACAACTTCAGAGTTTCGAGTTTTTGAACTTGATTTGGAAGAATTTAAAGCCTATGAAATAGAAGATATAAATGGCGATTCATTGTTCCTCGGTAAAAATAGCGGTATCAACGTACCTTTCCGGGAGTTTAGTGGTTGTAGAGAAAATTGCATATACTTTTCTTCGGACGCATGCGATGGTTTGCCGGAGGAGAAATACGGATATGATGACATGGGTGTTTGGAGCATCGTGGATGAAACAATCAAACCATTATTTGAACCGAATGTATACATGTCTCCAACATCATGTCCTATTTGGTTGGTACCAAACCCCTGGTAAATCAAGTTAATCACTAATTAATTAAACTAAATCAAGCATATCTGGATGTGTACGTACGAGATCGATGGACCCTTTCTTTTAGTTATTGTTTGCTCTTATTTCTGTGTAACCGGTATATGATATATAATTTTGTAGATTCTTAACAGTATTTTTTTTTCCTTGTTGTTGTGGGACACTTTTGTTATTATTTTGTTTTATATTTTTCTGTTTAATTTCGTAGATTTGAAAAAAAAAATATATGTTTGTTTTATTTTATGTTTTATTTCACTCATCTAGCTATATATCTTATATTGTCTGTTTTTGCTCATGAAGTAGTAATCGGTTCAATTAGGTTCTTGATCTATTTTTTTGGGAGATCAACTAATCTTAAATTAATGTATTTGAAGAAAATAGGCATGCATGCATGCTTCGAAATTTATAGGACATGATGTGATCACGCCATGTCATTAAATAAATGTTATTTCAGCATTGTCATTGCGCAATTAAGTTTTAGATTAGCTAGCTTAGATATGTGAAACAGTATTCAAAATATTAATTACTATATTAATTTTTGAGTGGACTTGAACAAAGTACAATAATGTGCAAAAATGAAATGGATCCGTATCCTCTGCATTAACTCAAAAGATTCCCTTTTGAGTTAATGAATTTCAACCGTTTGATTTTAAACGGAGCCAATCCGGCTCGTGCCTCTAACATAGGGACCCTTTAATATTAGTGCAGATCTAGTTCGCACAAATTTTAAAACAGATCAGATGGTCGGGATGCATTAACTCAAAAGATTCTCTTTTGAGTTAATGCAGAGGATACGAATTCGAATGAAATGAACAAAGAGAAGTCAAAAGACTCAATAAAATTAACCAAGTTTAATAATTTAAGTCTCTAACAAACTTTTCTGTTAATTTATTATGATTACAGCAGAGAAAATCAAGCAAAAATAAAAATTTACAAACAAAAGTAGTTTTCCGTGATATTTCTTAATAATTATTAGTTCTTAATTTATATTTCCTTTTTCATCAAATATAGATCGATGGACAGTGATGTGATGTTGGTTTCGACTAGTGTTCTCGGTTGTGACATGTGAGTGGAGGCGACGGGCAAATTTTTTCGAAGTTTCTTCCCGCCTCGAAACAAGTGAATCTTTCAGAGATGGACCCGGTCTATCATTTTCTCATCCTACTAAGAGGTAACGGCACTTCTAGTGGGTCCCACTGAATTATACTCAGCATTTAGTCTGTATTTTAATTCAGCACATGATTCAGCGAGCGATTTCTCCTCAGCAAGCGTCGGTGGTACTAAACTGGACAAGACTCACCAAAATTTTACAGAGATCTACACGAATATGACACGTGGTAGAAAATAATAAAGAGAGTGTCCAGCTCAGAATATATTTAAAGAAGTCAACCAATCAAAATCGGACACGCATACCCCAAAAATTGAAATTCACACTCCGCTCAGAAGATTTAATTTCAATTTCTAATCTTTCCCCCCCACTACCATTCAAACTCCAAATCCGGTCCACTCAATCTCCTCCTCTCTACTCTCACTCCCGCTGTTTCCTCGATTAATCTCTCAATTTCTTAAGTTCGGGATCTGATTCAAAGAGATGAATAACTACCACGTGTACGAAGCAATCGGCAATGGAAAGCAATCGGTAATCTCCTGTCATTAATAATTAAAAGTTTCCCCCTTTCGTTCGATGCTTTATTGAAATGTCTGGGATTCTTTAAGGTAGTTCATGCATCTGAAGCCTTGACAGGAGAAGAAATCTTTGTTCATCCCCCCAGACCACACACACACACACACACACACGAATCTGGTAGTATTCTGGAAAGATTTAAATTCGTTATATTCAAATAGAGGCTCTATATTCGGTCTTGTCTTTGATTGGCGCGTTTTTTTTACTGTGGGAGTGCAATCTGTTGACAAACTATTGCACTGTGGCAAGACGAATGAAGTGTTTGAGGAAATGCCTTGCGGGGCACTTTTCACTTTTTGACCTCAATTATCTTACCAAAGAGGGTTATGTAACAATTATTTTTAATTTCAGGGTAAAAGTGCACACCTTGATTTGTTATTTTTTTTTTTCAAATTAGTGAGCTGTGCAAAACATAGATTTTTTTTTTTTTAAATGGATAATGGAAAGTACTGACATCTTGTTACCCACCGGTTACTAAGCATTTCATTGGAAATATTCTATTTAGGCTGTATACAAAGGGAGAAAGAAGAAAACAATTGAGTACTATGCTATCAAGAGTGTGGATAAATCACAGAGACCAAAAGTCCTTAGAGAAGTAAGTTTACTGTGCACTCTTACTGCTTTCACCTATCTGTCTTTCTGGAAAATGATGCACTATTTGCTTGCTTCAAATATTTAGCCTTTGCTCTATGTTAATCATACTTTATATAATATCAGGTACGAATGTTTCACTCCTTGAATCATCAAAATATACTGAAATTCTATAATTGGTAAGGAACACATCTCCTCCTACTTTTCTCTCTTACTCCATTTGGTTATTGTTGTTTAAAAGTAAACATAGCTAATACTTTTCCTCTCATATTTGATTCGGTAGGTACGAGACCTCCGCTCACCTATGGTTGATCTTGGAATATTGTGTTGGTGGAGACCTAAAGACCTTGCTGGACAAGGTAAAGTATTTGCTTTCTACTTGCTAAAAACTTTGCTGTTTGAATCAGTTGATATTAGTTGAATTTTCGTGGTGTTGTGGATCCCATGAAATTAAGATTGACATTCAGTATGTTTGATTTATGTTTCAATTTAATTGGATGATTGGTTGAAAAGCTTTCTCGGTACGGTAATTTATTGTTGCTTCTAAATCGGCAATTATGGCCCGTGACCTGATAAAGAAAGGCTTAAGCTAATATTAGGCGTGATTTGTGCAATTTGCGAAATTTGATCTTATTTGCATAAATCAACCTTAGCTATGCAATAATGCCTCATTTATTATCTATTTGTCCTCAACTTACCTTAATTCATCATTGAAGCATAACACAAGTCAGTAAACAGTAAAGTGTCAATCCTTAGCTTTTCTTTCGCATCTTCATTATCTCATAAAAGAAGTCTTTGGTGCTTGGCTCTGGTGCATACTTGTAGGATGAGAAGATGCCTGAGAGCTCTATACATGATCTGGCACTTGATCTAGTCCTTGCTCTCCAGTAAGTACATCTGTCCTGGTACATTTACTGTTGAAATTGTATTGGGGATGTGTAGGATCACAATATGGCTTTAAAAGCATCTGAACTGCTTAGGATTTATTTGTCCTTTTGGATTTTGATTCGGACTGTCCGATCCTTTTGTTTCAGAAGATTTTTTAAAGCAAAATCAAGCAATTGTCTGCTGGGACTGATTAATTATGTGATTTAAAAAGCAAATAAAGATGCTGTCGCGTAACTCTAGTTACCTACGTAGGTTAATCCTGAATGGGTCCTTATCAAGGTTCATAATTCAGGAAGGATGTGAATTGAAATCCAATCTGAACCTGAATGTACATTGAATGTAATAAGATCAGCTACAATAATTTGTTTAATTTGTTGGGTTTAATGGTCCATACAATATGTAATTATGTATGTGCATATTGCTTTTGTTTTCCTTTTACTTCCTGGCATTTTTTAGGTTTATCAAAACAAAGTTTTTATCAGGTACTTGCATTCAAAAGGAGTTGTCTACTGTGATCTCAAGCCATCAAACATTCTGATGGATGAATACGGGCGTATGAAGGTAATATTTTATGAGTGCCATGCTTAAAGCATCTTTTTCCATTCTTTAATGTTTGCAAATTCTATGTTTCAGCTATGTGATTTTGGCCTTGCACAGCGATTAAGTGGCACGGAGAATATCTCTCCCACGGTTCGTTTCTTACATCTCTTCTTTTACACATATATTTCAAAATCTTTTGTGAGATATTTTTTAAATTTAGCACTACGATTATGTTTCTTTATGCCTAGTTCTTGTTGTGCACTTGTGGGCTTGTTTTTCATATATATTTCTTAAATTAAAAATAAGCCTTTAACCTCTAATTTATTTGTGCATTTTTCCATACTTCTAAGGCATGATTCTGGGATCATGTCAGTGGGCTATGTCAATTTTTCAATTAGATAGTAATAAATGTTCACGCAAGTATATACATATGATAAGTATCCTTCCTGTTACCACGTGTTACTGCTTGCTGTATTCCCTGGTAAAAAATAGAACTGCTTGGTGAATTTTTACCTTGTTGTCCATCCCAATATCAAAAGGTCCAAAAGACTCATGAGACCTTTTGTCAATCTATAACTGCATGAGGTCACAACTGTGCATGGTTTTCTGTCCTTACTGCCATATCTATGTCAAGTAGCATCTTATACTTAAGGCGATGCAATAATGCACCATAGCTGACCTAAACTTCTATTCTTTTTGGGCAACACAGTCAATGCGTGGTACACCGTATTACATGGCACCGGAGCTATTTCAGGAAGATGGAGTGCACTCTTATGCATCTGATTTCTGGGCACTTGGATGTGTGCTGTACGAATGCTATGCGGGAAAACCTCCATTTGCACATGGAAAACTTACTCAATTAGTCAAATCCATCATTTCTGACCCCACACCCCCTCTTCCTGACCATCCATCCAGAGCATTTCAAAATCTGATCGACTCTTTACTAATGAAAGATCCAACTGAGAGGTTGCAGTGGCCTGAGATTTGTGAGCATAGTTTCTGGAGAACCAAACTGGACCCAGTTCCTTTGCCTCTCCAACCTGTACTTACTGAAGTGACTCAACCTTCCTCTAGACCTAGCTCTTTATCGAGACATGGTGAGAGGGTGTTAACTCAGCGGACCCCAACCCAACAAAATCCAAAAGCAAAAGGTGATACCCCCTCAAAAGCTTTTAGCACTCCTACAAAGGGTTATATGCAAAATGGTAGAAGAGCCAGTAACAAACCTCCAGCCAAGGCGGTGAACATCCTGAGGCTTTCTAGAGCTGCTAAGTTGAATTTGGAGAGAGAGAAAGACAAGGAGAACTATAGGCGTGCAGTTGCTAAGGAAGCATCTGAGAACGAGGCTGAGGTTAAGCTTGAGAATAAGGATATGGAATTGGATTTTAGTGAGAATCCAGAGGAAGAAGCATCTGAAGATCCTGATCCATCAGAAAGTCCTGCATCTGAGACTCCTGCAAGTTCTGGTTCTGAACAAAAGACTCCAACTGGTATGTAATGACTCATGTCAGACCTAAAGATTTTTAGAAGTTTAAAAAGTACCAGTAAATTCCTCAAAATGGTTTTTGAAATACTTGGTGCTAAGGCACTCTACTTGTACTTGAACCAATTGTTATGTTTGCTATGTTGAATTTGTTTGTTACCAAAGTATGGAGTTACATAATTGTAGAGGAGCCATCTGGCATGGTAGTGGTGGTACCCATTTGGTCCGGTACTCGACATTGCTTTTGCTTGGTCTTAGTTGTTTTTCCCTGCCAAATTACTCGATTGTGCATTGAACAAAAGGGTGGTGCTATTATTGTAATGAAAATGGTAGGAGGGAGCATGCTAACTCAAGAAACTTTGAACCCAGCATCCCTAGCACAAGCTAGTGTTCTGCCTGGGTTTAAGTATGATATTGTTATGATTTGTTGGACTGATCTTGTCCTTTACAGGTAATGAAGAGCAAAGTGAAGAGACTGACATGCTAATTGAAGATACCACACCCAATGGACCCTCCAGTTCAGATCATCTTGAGGCAGCCTCCTCTCCACCTAGCTCAACTCCAAGGAGACCTCAGGGGGGCAATAAATTAACTCCACAGACTTGCCCCAGTTCAGAATCACCATGTGACTACACTCAGGTTTTTTGGCATCAGTCAGATCTTTCAGTCAAGCCTGTAATGCCTGGTAGAAAAGTTGACAAATCTCTGGATTGTGTATCCTCCCTTCCTTTTGAAGCCATCTCGCCTGAGGACTATGCTAAACTACCCCAAGAAAGACTTAATGCGCTAAACAGTCAAATTCTGCATGCTTTAAGTGGGGCCTCTCCAGTGTCAATGAAACAAAATGTACTGAGATACCTTGAAATTCTCAGTGCAAATAGTGATTCGGCCAATATTTTAACTAGCGGGCCAGTCATGCTGCTCCTAGTGAAAATGCTTAGACTGTCCAAGGCACCGGTACTGAGGGTCCTGATTGCCTCGGTTATTGGTTTGCTACTTCGGCACTCTACTGTTATCGAGGCTGATCTGGCGAATTCTGGGATAATAGGGGCTTTGACAAATGGTCTGAGGGATAAATTGGATAAGCTCAGGAGGTTTTCCATGGCTGCTTTGGGAGAGTTGTTGTTTTACATTTCTACACAAGGTGATCAGAATGGACAAGATGGCAATGTGCTAGAATCCCCCTCGAAAGATTATAAACCTACTGCTGTATGGCAGGTGAGAATTTCTCCAGCAAGTGTTTTTTCATCGTCCTGAATTAAGCATCAATAGTGCAGTCAAATACAAGTTAAGAAGTATAAAAAAGAGAGCTAGATGAAAACCTAAGAAAAAAAGATAAAGCTAGCTTATACACATCTGAAATGTTTCCAATACTGGCCAAACAGTTGTTGGACAAAGTTGCTATCAGTGATTAAAGGAAAATGAATTCTCTGCCTATGAATTCATATATTGGCTGTCACAAATTTTCAGTTTTGTAAAAGCACTGATTATTTTGCAAAACAGCACCTATTTTTAATTTACATGGAAGGATATAACCTAGTAGTTCTTATGTTCTGATGATTATTCTTTCTTGGAGTCCCTCTTTCTAAAATTTTTGCTAATCCCATTAGTCCTTTTTTTTTCTCCTCATTACTAGTGATAAGGCAGGAGTTTTAGAGAAGATGAGATTTTAAAGAAGAATTAAAAGAATAGGACCTTAATGTAAAAGATATTATTCTTATTTATGTAAAGAATAAATTTGGGATTATTAAACCAAGGGCAGAATGTTTTTTTTATTATTTATTTTTTGTAACACCCAGCTTTGTAGTTCATGGTTGTTTCCTTGCAAATACCACACATAATGAGTGCTTTTCATCTGGTGACAATTAGTTTGGTATTTCTTGCATAAATTTGTTAAATTTCATATTGCTAATCACGAAAATAATTTCAATGAAACAGGTCCCAAGTTCGTTGATCTCACTCATCTCTTCATTACTTAGGAGGGGTGAGGATGACCTCACACAGCTATATGCTCTTCGCACCATAGATAACATATCAACCCAAGGGGCTGACTGGACCTCTCGATTTGCATGCCAGGACTTGATCTCAAACCTCACCTACATCTACAAATCCACTGGAAAACAAGAATCCACTAGGCTAATTGCAGGGTCTTGCATGGTCCGACTTGCCCGCTTCAGCCCCTCTTGCACTCAATATGTATTGGAAAAGTTGTCTCTCAAGGATATGGCCGGTACGCTGCTGAAAGGAAACCCTAGAGAGCAGCAGATAGCGCTGAACCTTCTTAACTTGGCGTTGATCATTGCTCAGACTGTACCTAATATGAGTCGGCACATGCTTTTGCTGGCTGAAGAGAAGCAGCTAGTACCAGGCGTTATTTCTATTATTGAGCAAGGAAGTGAGGTCTTGCGTGGGAAAGCACTACTATTCTGTGCTCTTCTATGTAAAAACAGCAGGCGGTGGTTGCCGCTTTTCTTCTGCAATTTAAAGCTGCTGTCTGCAATTGACCGGTTAGGAAAGGAGAAGAACGAGTTCATTCAAAAGTGTACCCAATCGTTTGTCCAGGTGGTAGTGTCTGTGGTACCTGGTTTGCTTGAGACGGTATTTGGAGAGGTACAACAGCTGATGGGAGCTAGAAGGCATGGTGTGTTACATCAGCTGACTGGTCGGGGTAATAACCCTAAGAGCACCATGAATTTGTTCCCGGTGATTATTCACCTTCTGGGAAGCTTATTATTCAAGCGTCAGGTGGTTAGCAGCCATGTGATGGTACAGTTGGCAAATCTTATCAAGCTTTTTGAAACACCATTTGCGGTACGTTATCTACACCTTTAACTTTCCATATCCATTTTTCTACCATGCTTGGATGCAATGCTGTTAACTTTGAGAGCAGTGTCCCAGTCATGTCAAGTAATTGTATTCTGCTGGTATGGGCAAGCATTGGATCTGTTTCAATAAATATTTATTCATTTTGTCTGGTGCTATATTTGATGAGTGAAGTATGATTGACAAGGAATACAGAACTGGTCTATCTTTGCATGCAAGTTTTTGTAGAAAATTAGGTGTTTAGTCTGGGATTTTTGGTTTACTAAGAATTGACTGGTAATTTCTTTGTTCTGTAAGTATAGATTATCAGGGCACTGGCAGCCAGTATGATGTACCACTGCTACCACTTAATATATTCATAGCAGTTCCTGTTGATATGGTATGGTTGATCAGCTTGGTAGGTGCTATTTGAGATATCCTAATAGGACAATAATTGAAACAACATGGACTCAAGTGCATTCCAATATAAAATTGATTAGAAATCTCCTCAGTTACCAAATATGAGAAAAGAAAGAAAGAAAAAAAAGACTGGAATATGAGAAAAATTATACTGACAATTTCTTTTTGTCA
Source organism: Carex kokanica (assembly GCA_025461125.1). Lineage (NCBI taxonomy): Eukaryota > Viridiplantae > Streptophyta > Magnoliopsida > Poales > Cyperaceae > Carex > Carex kokanica. Next base: position 1,583,415 of record JAJGRX010000112.1, read on the forward strand.
AATATTTCAGGGTAGAGATGATATTCAGATAACCCTACTCCGAATACTCGAGTCAATAACTGAACAACCTGATTTCATCCTGAGTGACCATCGAGTGCTCACTAGCCGGATCTTGCCAAGTCTGTGCATTTTATACAAAGGAAACAAGGATGACAATGCACGGTTTCTTTGCCTAAAGATACTATTCGACACCATGGTTGTAATCTGTAGTGACACATCATTGACTGCAGATGCACAGGTCACAGAGGATCTGAAGTCAATTTCCCAAACCTACTTTCTCCCTCTTTATCCCAAAATGGTCGAAGAGGATGACCCGATCCCGATGTACGCACAGAAGCTTCTAGTAACTCTAATCGAATATGGTTTTGTAAATGTCTCAGATATTCTTCATCTGAGAACTGTTGCACAATGCTTCCTATTTTTAGCCGGTGACCTTTCAAATGCAAATGTGAGTAATGTGAAGCTGTGTTTGGCACTTGTATCAGCCCCTGAAATGGATCCCAAAATCCTGTCAGAATTGCGGGTTGTCAGAAAAATCGGAAACCTTCTGGAATTTGTGAATGCCAAGGAAATGGAGGACTTTCTCCAGCCAACTTTAGATTTGTGCAGGGCATTTATTCTGTGTGGAATTGGAAGAATTAAAGGCGAGGCTCTTTCCAAAGAACCGGCTTTGTTGTATGACAGTGGGTTTGATATGAGTATGGCTGTGCACCAACGGCACTCTATTAATGATATAGGTGATTTTGGATTTAATATGGGGATATTTCTAGAATTGGCAGGGAGTTCTGAGCCAGAAATTGCTGATCTGGCATCAGACTCTGCTGTTTTGCTATTGCGCGCGGCACCTCGAGAAGGTACCATGGGCTTCTTGACCTATCTGCCAAAGATAGCTAATTTGATGCAATCCTTGAATAATGAGGCATCCCGGTTGGAATTGTTACGTATAATGTATGCCCTGGCCTTCGGTTGTAGACAATACCTGGCTCATGCAATGATTTTGTCCATAGCGGTACCGGTTCTGGTACAGGTAGAAACTTTTGTTTCTACTCTAAAGCAGTCAAATCTGGCAGGTGTTTCAGATGCTGCCTCTTATTTGAGCATGGAGTTGGAAAGAATGCCTCACTGTATGTGAGCATTAGTCAAGTTACAATGTCTATTTCCAGTATTTCTGTCAAGCAGATTTTTAGAAATTTGTAGAAAAAGGCACCAAAGCTGTAGCAATGGAGCATGTCTTTTCTTGTGTCAAAACTGTAATTGCTCCCTCGACAAAAATTTGTACGTTAATATACGTTCATTGTCTTTTTATTACTACAAGTATATCTACAAGTTGATTTTTTATTTTTTATTTTTTATTACTGGAATCTTGGTAAAATGTCTGCAAGTATGTCTACAAGTTGATATTTTATTTTTGATAACTACAAGTTGATTTAAAAATGAGATAGAAACATCTTTTTTGTAGGACACTTGCAAAATAAAAAAAGGCCGGGGCACATAGTTATACTAAATATAACTAAAACGATGCATGGCCTGTGAATATAAAAGGTACTGGTAACATCCCCTTGACCAAATACTTGTGATATCGTGATATTTTACGGTTTACTGCACCTGTGGCTGTCCATTTCATTTCAAATCACATAACATAAAGAAGCATTTAAGAAATTAAATTCCTCATTACACATTAAAATAACATTTTAACTCGGTTTTAGAAGAAAAAAAAATCAACTTTTTTTGCTCATTCATGATAGAATAAAATTATTAGAACCGGAATTTTACATTTTGATCTTTCTAAAATTTGAAACTTATTTAATATTTTTTACAAGTTTAAATTAAAACTTTTACATTTATTAAATAAAAAAAATCCATATACTTCGATATTTGTACAATTTACCGAGTTAAATGACGTGTAAGACGCGCCGCCAAGCAGTAGAAAAGCACCCAGAGTTGCTTGTATCATACACCTTGCGAAATTCAAACTAACAATAGAAATCTCAAAGATTAATTAACACAGTCAATAACGGATTCTGGGGCTGTTTAACGATAAGGGTAGAATTAAATTTTAATTCATTCTAAGAAGGTTATATTTGGTTGTTTTGAGGAGGTTTAAAATGAGATGATTTTATATTTTTATAACAAGCAACTGATGTTCGACAGTATTAAGCGACCAAGAAAATTAAAAGAGGTTTAAGGAAGATGGATCTGAATAAACCAATATGCAGTGTTAAAAATTTACAATTATATAAATTTATAACTTTATTTAAAATGTATTCAAATTTTTTTCTGAATTAACACAACACCAGAAAGTTTCGACTCGCAGGTAAGAACCAGAGAGCAGATTTTTCATCTATAGCATTTTTTTAAATAAGTACGTGACATCAATATTTCTACTCAATTCAAATACGAATTCGTATCCTCTGAGTACTACAGAGGTACTGTTACGTGGAATAATTGGATCCGGACCGTTCTTTTTAAGTTTGCACGCATCTCAAAGCACAAATAATACTGCCCCTTTCCATCTCCTGAATAGGCACTGACTGAGAGTAAATCTGGACCGTAAAGTGATTTATTGTTCCGTGAGGTACCCGGGAGGATACGGTTCCTTTAAATACTAGCATTGCTAGCGTTCAGAACAAGGCAAAATGAGCAAAATGCTAATAATTCTCTAGCATTTCGCACTTGTCTATGAAACAGAGGTGAAACTTTATTTTAAAAATTTTAATACGACGAAACACTGTTATCGTTAACATTTTGCATAGTTTCAAAACACTAAATAATTTTGGACCATCAATAAAAATATTTTTCATTTGATATCACAATTTTTAAATATTTTTTTTAATAAATACTACATGTAAACAAAAAGGGCAAGGCAATGTAGTTCTCATAGTCTCATGGTCATGGACTCATGGTTGAGGAGGTCTGGCAACAAATTAAACCGCTACATATTTGGGTACAAAAACAGGAATTCGTATCCTATGCATTAACTCAAAAAAGAATCTTTTAAATTAATGTATCTGAATCTACAGATCTACTTAGATCCATGTGAATTAAATCCGCATTAATATTGAAGGCCCCCTACGTTGATCGGATTGGCTTCGTTTAAAATCTGATGGCCGAGATGCATTAACTCAAAAGATACTCTTTTTAGAGGTGCAAATGGATCGAATAATATCCGACCATATCCGGATCCGTATCCGAAAATTTGATACGGATATCTGATATCCGAATATCCGTGCAGATACGGATACGGATATGATTTTGAATTTTAATTATCCATATCCGAATAGTAGATATATACCATATAGTTTAATATATATTACAAAAATATTTATATATATATCTACGGATATCCGATATCCGATCCATATCCCTACGTATCCATCTAATATCCAATCCGTATCCATATCCAAAAAATAAAGCAGATACGGATATGGTTTTACCACTATCTGATCTATCCTTATCTGATCCGTTTGCACCCCTACTCCAAAAACAATGACTTAGAAGAACGATCTCCCCAAAAAGAATCGGGAGCAGTCCAATGAGAATCGAACCAAATCTGTCCAATGCAAGTTAATAACCGTCTGATTTGCATTAAAATTCTCGCTGACAATTTAAAGTTGCGTTGATTAGGGGTGTTCATCGGTTCGGTTCGATTGAAACTGAACCGAACTAGGCAAACCAAAGTAATAATTCGGTTTCTAAAATAGAACCGAATTGAACAGATTTAGTATTGCAACCGAACTGAACTGAACTGAACTCAAGTTTTATTTCGGTTTGTTCGGTTCAAACCAAAATATTTAATTTTTTTATTTAAAGCAATTTATTTATAATAAACCGAAGTATATTAAGAAATAAACTGGAATTAAAAAATAAACCGAAGTATTTAAAGCAATTGATTAAGAAATAAACCGGGTATTAAGAAATAAACCAGGGCGATCAGACCAAATTCATCATATATAAAAGTTCGGTCGGTTCGGTTATTTCGGTTTTGAAAATTTTCAAACCGAACCGAACTAAAATTATAATTCGGTTTAAAAAAGCAAACCGAACCGAACCATTAAATAAAAAACCGAACCGTTTAGTCCAAATTAATTCGGTTCGGTTAAAAACCAACTAAACCGGACCCAATGAACACCCCTAGCGCTGATCAAGTTCCCACGAACTTGATGTGGATTGGATGGTTCTAACTGAGTTAGGGGTGCAAATGCATCGGATACGGATCGGATAGTGATAAAACCATATCCGTATCCGTTTTTATTTTTCGGATACGGATACGGATCAGATATTAGACGGATACGTACGAATATGTATCGGATATCGGATATCCGTAGATATATACATAAATATTTTTATAATATATATTAAACTATATGGTATATACGTACTGTTCGGATACTTAAAACTCAAAATCATATCCGTAATCCGCACGGATATTCATCGAATATCCATATCAAATTTTGAGATACGGATTCGGATATGGTCGGATACTGTCCGATCCGTTTGCACCCCTGTTACAGAGTATCCTTTAGAGGCCATTAGACAGCCCCTCCCTCACTCTCCCAACAAAACGCCAAAAAAAGAAGGGAAGCATTTTTTTAGTTGTCAACCTCTCTCGTTCCTTTCACTCTCGTCTCCCGCCTGTTCCCAAAAAAATTGCGAGGGAAGGCCTAAAGCTTAAACCCTACATTGCTCCCGTTTCAGGTTTGGTCGCTTTCGATGCTATTTCTACCCGATACTATGGCGATCAATGTTGATTTTTGTCTCATTTTGTCTTTTAGCTATTTCGCTTTTCCTTTTTTTGGGTGCCACTTGGTTTGGTTTCTAAGGTCTAGCTCAGAATATAATAGAGGAAGGTAGGGGAGAGGAGAGGACCTGTTCAAGCTCTTTTTATTTGTTTATAAATTTTTTTTTTTTTTTTAAGAAAACAGAAGAGAAGTGAGAAGCAAAGAGTAGGGGAAACACACTGTATAAACCTGGTCATTTTTGTACTACAATTGAGGTGTAAAATTTCATCTCCTCTCTTCCCCATTCTTTTGTGGAGGCGAAAAGAGACGGAGCGGAGGGGCACTTGAACAATTTTGTTCTTAAGCTTGGTTTTTTTTTTTGCCACTCAAGTGCAGTGCATTGTGCCATGCAAACATATTAAGCCGCCACCACTCACCAATCAATCTCAATTGAATGTAATTTTTTTTTCTTTCCATTTTTGTTTCTCAGTCGCTCGATTAACGCTGATTTGATGTTAGTATGTATCCGTACACATCAATTGACAAGGCAAAATAGCTTTAAGAAATGAACGCACAAGCAAACAAAAGCAAGCAGGCAATAAAGTCAAATGATTTATCAATGAAGTCCCTTTCATGAAATACTGACCAGAAAAGGAGATTTTTGGCTTAGGTTTGAACTTGGTTCTATATTTGCTTCAAATTGAAAAGCTGTAAGCTGTTGTTTCACCTTTCGTATCATTACCAAAAAACACAATTGCAAATTTGGAGCTTCAATTTGATACACTGCATTGCATGCTTCCTTTTACAATTGCTCTTTAGGAATTTTTTTTTTCTCTCAGAAAGTTGTGGTGAAATAGTGATGTCTGGTAGTGACAATACATTACAAGTAAGAAGTTTCCATATCCAAGAGGATCGCCAATTCCAAGTTTCTGCGGGGTAAGAATGTACATTTGCTCATGTGCCTTGTTTTCTTACCAATTTCAATATTGCCACAAGCATATTAGTTGAACCACTACCGGGAAGATACTGTATATACCATGTGGCGCTAGATTCTTTCTGGCTTCCAACTATGTATATCAATCTATTATTTTTGTTTCATTTGCTAAATTTTGTTTTGCAATATCCTTTGGCTAGTTATATGTTTAACGATAAGGCGTGCTTAACCTAAATGAGAAATAATATATAGTTTTTCTCCCTTGAATGCTTTCCTCACGTAACCTCGTTGGAAAATATGTAGGGGTGAAGATAAAAAGAAAAAGGTGCCCAGAATCTTTGGTTGGGGACTACGGAGGTTCAGCACAATAGGTTGGAGATATAAATTGTGTTCAACTTGTCGGGTTTAACATACCAGCATATTCGAGCAAATCAATATTTTCTTTTTTGATATGCTGATCTAGATCTTGATTATTAAATTTAGATGACATTGTCATGAAGCATTTTAACTGAGTCAATAGCTGACTTGCTCAAGCTTGTTTATAGTTAAAAAATGTGTTAAATTATAAGGTTTGTCAATCTTTTTTTTTTTCTAATCTTTTTTCAGTTTGTGAAAAGATCGAGGCTAAAGGAAGAACAACCTATAAAAAGGTATAATTGTATCCGTCCTTTTGCTATTTTTTTTTTCCTGCAATGCACACATTCATAGTCAGGTAGTGGACCTGTACTAGTCAGGACTGGCAAGATCTGAATTTACCCTTATCTTTTTTTTCTTTTTCTTTTTATTTGAGGATAGCGCAGTTACTTTTTATCCCTTTATCCCTTTAAGCCTTTAATCCCCCTTCTCTGTCCCCCCAAAACTAAAAGAAAAGAAAAAAAGAGAAAAAGGAAGAGAAAAATGTTATTACAACAGTGTGGCTCACACTACTGGTTGGTTCTGATACTTGGTGTATGGTAGCAATTGATGTCGCCTAGTTATTCTACGAAGATCAGTTTATAGTAACTTCTAATAACTTATGTGAAAATGTACTTCAACAGTACAATTCCAAGGTGTTTTTTTTTCATAAGACCGTAAGAGTCCGCAATGACAATTTTCTCTGCATCCCTGTAAAGCCTTGAAATATCCAATCTAAACCTGCAAAACAAAATACAGGAAAGATTTCTTCCATATGCTTTTCTACCTTGATTCATGTTCTCTGTCCTTTTTGTTATCATATGATATCCGGTACCTTTTGTGCTCAAGGGATATAAAGATATACAGGCTTTGTTATTTTTGCAAATGCATCATATTCCTATATTAATTTTTTATTTTAAATATTTTTTGAGTCTATTGTCTAACCTTCTACAGTTTGTTGCTGTATTATAGGTCTCAGAAGAAATTCTTTCAGATATTAACCGCTTGGAGAGCAGTAGCCAGCAAATAGAGGTTCATTACTGAAAACCTAACTTATAAAAAAATCACAATCTTTGTACCAGAAAGGGCATTTTTATATCTGAGATTGCGGTCCTTGCTTAATATGCAAGGTCAAATTAGCATGAATTCTACGAACAAATTGCAGTAACTACAGTTATTTTGTTTAACATGAAAGCTGTCTTCTAATTAACTAGTTTGATGAGAAAAACTTGCGTCGAAGAATATATGATGCATTCAATGTTCTGGAGTCTATTGGAATTATTGCACGTGACAAGAAAGAGGTATGGTGGATCGGCTTCCCTCATACCAAATCTGAATATGTTCAGAGGTTGCAGGTGAGGTTTTCTTTTCTTGTTTTGCCTTTTATTTCTTTCACCTTCAAGCTAAAATAGTATTGGATAAATTCAAATAATCCAAGAGTATCAGTTGACAACCCTGGTGCTGTATATACCTGTTAGTCCGGATATTAGTAATATCTGTTTGGGCATAGTACGGTGCAATTCCACCAAACGTTGTGTTTCTCTATTTTAAGATGTGTTTAGATTTGGTTTTATGGCTAAATTAGGTCCTTCTGTCCCTACCTCTTTTTCTGCATTGGCATTAGTGTGTTCCAATGAACATGTTTTAACATCTTTCATAATGTTGCTGTATTTGTTTAGAAGCACCGAAAAGAGCTCTTAAGCAGGATTCAGAAAAAGATGAATTTCTTGAAAGAAATAGAAGACCAAGTAAGATATCTGATGTTTAGTTGACAAACAACTAGCTGATGCTCTAAATTTGACAAAATCTTGTGTCCCAACAGATTTTATTTGACACTAAGTTTGATAAGTTTCTATTGTACGCTCATGTTTACTTGTATTTGGTTTTGGGTCACAGGAAGTTTTGTTGAAGCAATATTTGGGTAGTGGCCTAGATTTTGATTCAGGTTTAGGTCTGGTTCAGTTGCTGGCATTCCAAAACACTTTTGAAGTTTAGGTTTAGGTGGTTTTGGTTGGGTCAAAATTTGCCAGCTAATCCAATTTACACAGCGATGAATCAAATATCCATCATCTGGTACCTGGTTCTCTACTTGAAAAAGGGAAAGGAAATATGCAACAAATGTATTCAGAAGTCTCTTTCCAGGAGACTGTCAGGGGCATTTTAGTTTACAAAGATAAACTCATACCCACTTTGAACATGATTTCTTTTCATTTTGTTCTAACTTTATTGATGATCTTTTTCTGTTTGGTTGTTCAATATAGTACTTGGATCTCCGTAATCTTGCTTCACGAAATCAAAAATCAGAAAGACCAGCAAGTGTATCTAGTGGTGTTGCTTTGCCTTTTTTGCTGACCAAGGTACGTGTTTTATAAAATTTAATATTTCAGTAATATTGCATAACTGAGCTGTAGCAATACTAGTTCACATAATATCTTTTGCCTGCTTGTGCTATTAACTTTTTGCTTCCTATTGTACTGATACATTGGTAAGAGTATTTTCCTTCAAATACAGACACTTTACCCCTAATCTTATAATTTATCTTTCTTTTTTAGGTTTAGAATTAAACTAAAACCAAGCATACAGTAAATATAATTGTTAAGCTCTGTTATGGTGATTTTATCTTTTTTTTTAAGGTTATTCACTTATTTGGTCATTTAAGTACCAAAAATGATGGGTGTTAGTTGCCAATACAGCTGATATGGGGTGACATTTACAGATGCAGAAATGAAGTTAATAGTGTAATTTGTGGGAAAAACTTGCTTTGCACTCTTATGCTTTGAAGGAGCTTACTCATGCAATTTTCACTTTCTATGCCAACACTACTAAAATATTTTGATAAAATGCTTTTGTTATGTTGATTTTCAGACAAGCCCATTGGCAACTGTGGAAATAGATATCTCAGAGGATACACGCCTGGTTCATTTTGAATTCAATGGGTATAATATGTTAATCTTGATTAGAGTATTTTCTTGCTCGTGCTTATATTTTGTCTTTATAAAATACCCTTCTCATGGTTCATTGAAGTACACCTTCATATAATATAAGCAAAGAAACAAGGTTACTTTTTGTGGAAAAACAGTCTGCGACACCTTCTATGAACATTACTAGTTTTAACTAGAATAAGAAAATGGGGACGATTTGTTCACTGAGAGAATTATTAGAATACATTTCTTGTTTCAGAGGGACAAGTTTCGATATATAATTCCGGAAGCATGAACAGCTTGTAGTGCTGTGTTTCTTTTTTTGAGTTTATGGTGGTGTTTTATTTCCCATTTTTTCTCTCTTTGCAGAACACCTTTTACCATGCATGATGATGCGTCGGTGCTCAAGGCAATGCGATTCCAAGCGGAAGGAAGACCTGAAAATGTGGACCAGATGATATTAGATGGTTCGAATGTTTGATGTCTCCATCAATGCAGAATGCAACCTAAAACACCAACTTGCAAGTATACATGGATACTTCCCAAATGTATCTTGTCATTTTGTGGGTATAGTTCTATTAAGCAGCTCATTTTTGTATAGCTTTAGATATATTCACAATTAGTAATGCCTCAGGAAAGCTGCTCCCCTGATTTGTTCCTGCATTTAAAGTACTAATTAGGCGCTATTGCACTTCGATATATAGATTTAAATGTTTCTGCCCTTTTAGCATTTGTCAAAGTTTTGTTGTAATTGATTTTAATTATAGAAGGGTGGAAAGTTAACAGTCAAGTATTTTGTAAAGGATAAGAGATGTCCAAAAGTACTTTTTCTCTAATTTCTCTAAATTACCCCTGAGTTGTTATCATCAGTTCTATTTTATTAAGTAGCAGGCGATCACCTGCTATAAATTTCATTATAAAAATAATATATATATATATATATATAGATATAGAGAGAGTGACTAATATCAAAACGTTTGTTCCTAAGCCCTTATGCAACCAAGTCGTTTTTAGATTTTCAAAGTCCAACCGGTCGATCCAAACCGTTAGATGTTCAATCTATATTAAAATCTGCTTGGAGACCAAATTTTATATTTTTTGGAATATTTTTACTCTTTATTAAGTCACTTTGAAAATTGCTGATCCGGATGAACAGTAAAAACAGTGCAACCAAATTCTGGACCATGTGATCAGCAATTTTCAAAGTGGCTTAATAAATAGTAAAAAAATTTCAAAAAATGTAAAATTTGGTCTCCAAACAGATTTTAATATAGAGATCATATCTAATGGTTTGGATCGACCGTTTGGACTTTGAAAATCCGAAAACGACTTGGTTGCACGAGGACTTAGGAACAAACATTTTGATATTAGCCACTCTCTATATATATAGAGAGAGATTGGCTAAGCTCAAAACGTTTTTTCCATGGCCATGGAATAAACGATTCGGTTCTCCAATTTCCAAAGTTCAAACAATAAATCTAAACCGTTAGATGTTCAATCTATATTAAAATGTGCTTGGAGACCAAATTTTACATTTTTTGGAATTATTTTACTATTTATTAAGATGGTTTGAAAATCGTTGTTTTCCAATGGTGTAGAATTTTAATAAAAACAACGGTTTTCAAACCAGCTTAATAAATAGTAAAAAAATTCCAAAAAATGTAAAATTTGGTCTCCAAGCACATTTTAATATAGATTGAACATCTAACGGTTTGGATTTGTTGTTTAAACTTTGGAAATTGGAGAACCGAATCGTTTGTTCCATGGCCATGGAAAAAACGTTTTGAGCTTAGCCAATCTCTCTCTCTCTCTCTATATATATATATATAGAGTAGGGCTATTGTACTTCGCGAAGTAAAACGAAGTTTTACTTCACGCTCATATTCCCATTTTGAAAATCCAAAACGTCGATCCGAACCGTTCAAGTTCATCTCCATATTGAAATGTGCTTGGAGACCAAATTTTACATTTTTTGGAATTTTTTTACTATTTATTAAGCCACTTTGAAAATCGCTGATCCATTGTGAACATTAGCAAAACAGTAAAAAATTCTGGACCAATGGATCAACGATTTTCAAAGTGGCTTAATAAATAGTACAAAAATTTCAAAAAATGTAAAATTTGTTCTCCAAGCACATTTCAATATGGAGATCAACTTGAACAGTTCGGATCGACGTTTTGGATTTTCAAAATGAGAATATGAGCATGAAGTAAACATTGGCTTGACTTCGCGAAGTACAATAGCACAATTCTCTCTCTCTCTCTCTATATATATATAGAGTCCGACTAGCGTCCAAACGTTTGGATAGATGCCTATATCCAAATGATTCATTCTTGTGATTTCAAAGTCCCAAAAGTCGATCTGAAGCACTCAACATGTTTGGAATATTAAAACGTGCTTGGAAACTAAATTTTACATTTTTTGGAATTTTTTTGCTATTTTTTTAGAATTTTTGAAAATCGTTGTTTTGATGAATTTTTTATTACTTTTTTTCCATATCAAAACAACGATTTTCAAAAATTCTAAAAAAATAGCAAAAATTCCAAAAAATGTAAAATTTAGTTTCCAAGCACATTTTAATATTCCAAACATGTTGAGCGCTTCAGATCGACTTTTGGGACTTTGAAATCACAAAAATGAATCGTTTGGATATAGGCCTCTATCCAAACGTTTGGACGCTAGCCGGACTCTATATATATATATATATATGAGTAGAACTAAGGTGCTCTTAAGCTCACCAAGCCCTTTGTGAGCTTAACTCAAAAACCTATCGGATTGACTTCAAACGACATTTTCAAACCGTTAGATGTTCAAACTATATTAAAATGTGCTTGGAGACCAAATTTACATTTTTTGGAATTTTTTTACTATTTATTAAGCTGGTTTGAAAACCGCTGTTTTTATTAAAATTCTGCACCATTGGAAAATAACGATTTTCAAACCATCTTAATAAATAGTAAAAAAATTCCAAAAAATGTAAAATTTGGTCTCCAAACACATTTTAATATAGATTGAACATCTAACTATTTGGAAATGTTGTTTGAAGTCAATCCGATAGGTTTTTGAGTTAAGCTCACAAAGGGCTTGGTGAGCTTAAGAGCACCTTAGTTCTACTCTAATATATATATCCGGCTAATATGCTTTTAGTAGCATATGAGCCCATATGCTTCCAATTCAAAATTTATCTTATCATCTTTAAACGAAAAATCCAAACCGTTCAAACCAATTTTCTTATAAAGAGCTTCATTTACATATAATTTTTTTTAATTTTTGAATTCATTTCAATACAATATCTGGTACAATTTGATATGAGTTGTCAGTTTTAATCTGGCACGAATTTTAAAACGGACCTCTATATCTAAATAGATACCGAATTTCAATCACTCAGCTAGGAATTAATGAGAACTAATTGTATTAAGAGATTAATAGAATCTCATTTGACACTTTATATTATTTTAGAGTGAGGCTATGGTACTTCGGCTAGTGTACTATGACTAGTGTACTACAACTCAATATGGTACTTTTTAAAATTCTAACGGTCGATCCGAACCGTTCAATGTGATATCCATATGAATATGTACTTGCAAACTAAATTTTATATTTTTTCGAATTTTTTTATTATTTTTTTAGATAGGTAGAATTTTCAATGTTTTATACAAATTCTGGACCATCAAAATTCTACCTATCTAAAAAATAGTAAAAAAATTCGAAAAAATATAAAATTTAGTTTGCAAGTACATATTCATATGGATATCACATTGAACGGTTCGGACCGACCGTTAGAATTTTAAAAGTACCATATTGAGCCGTAGTACACTAGCCGAAGTACCATAACCTCACTCATTATTTTATATGGGATAATAATGTGGAAATCTCTCTTACATATTTTTTTGCATTTTCTTCTTGTGCCGCTGCAAAATGGGTTATTGAATTATAATAAAAATTGAAGGATGGTGTAATGAATGAGAAAATTATTTCCTCTATTAATTCTATTGATGTTAATAGGAAGGTTATTCTTTTGACTAGTTAAAAGACTTTTAATGTAACTTTTTGAATGATAGGTTACGAAAATATTAGTTAGATTGTAATAATTAAATTAAATTAGTATCTGCTAATTAATTTTGAGCTCTTAAGAAAATATATAGTAGTATCCACTAGGAACCGACATTTTTAAAAATACCCTAAGTTAATTAAAAATTATTAAAAATATCCACGGTCCCAAATTTTTATTAAAAATACCCAAACAAGCCAATTATTGGCCGGTCCCGATTAAAATTCGATTAATGGAGGGACCGGCCAATAATTGGCCGGTTCCGTGATTTTTTTTTTTAGAGAGAAAAATAGCTAAACTGCTGAAATGAAATCTAACACAAAAAAATCGAATTGTTTTTTTAAATATTTGTTAGAAAATACGCTACAAATAGGGCCGATTTTGTGCTAAAATACGGTAAATTACAATAATTATGCTAAAATACGGTAAATTTACTAAAATGCTGAAATTACAATAATTATGTAGAATTATGCTAAAATACGGTAAATTACGCTAAATTACGTATGAATAGAGCCGATTTTGTGCCATCTTTCATAAATCATAAAAAATAGTACAAAAAATAATAAAAATAATAAAAATTGGTATTCTACAAGTTCATTATATAACTAATTTACTGAGCTACGTAGATTGGAGAATAGAAATGAAAATCTTAATCGGAAACTTCAACTGAAGTTTTGAGGCTCTTCCGTTTGTTTTTTGGCAATTCTGAATTTGAAAATATAATGAAGCAAGTTCGGACGCATGCGCATTTTCGCAAGCTTTCCGAAAAGTGGTCATTTGTTGAAATCGAACACTCGAGCGCCGTTTTATGGCCGTTTGAAGTTTCGTCGTCGTTTTTCCCCTTCTCAGTAAAGATATCATCCCTATTTGTACGTAATTTAGCGTACTTTACCGTATTCTAGCATAATTCTACATAATTATTGTAATTTACTGTAATTCAGCATAAATCAAGTAATTTAGCGTGTTTTAGTATAAATATGGTAATTATATATAAAAAATGTAATCTAGCAAATATTTAAAAATAAATTCGATTTTTTGGTGTTATATTTCAGCATTTTAGCTATTTGTCTCTTAAAAAAAGTTAACATAATTTAAAATAATATAGTGTCAATCAGCATAAATTAACATAATTTCAAGTAATTTAGCGTATTTTAGTATAAATATGCTATAAAAAAAAGTAATCTAACAAATATTTAAAAAAAAACAATTCGATTTTTTTGTGTTAGATTTCATTTCAGCATTTTAGCTATTTTTCTCTCTAAAAAAAAAAAAAAAAAAATCACGGAACCGGCCAATTATTGGCCGGTCCCGCCATTAATCGAATTTTAATCGGGACCGGCCAATAATTGGCCGGTTTGGATATTTTTAATAAAAATTTGGGACCGTGGGTATTTTTAATAATTTTTAATTAACTTAGGGTATTTTTAAAAATGTCGGCTAGGAATGTGTACATCAATTGTGACATGCTAAAGACTATTTCTTTTTCTTTGAGAAACTTGGTAGATGACTAAAGACTATTTCAAATGTAGATAAACTGTGTCTACATCGATTGAATTCGCAGTTATCTCCAAATTTGAGTTGATCTGTGGAAAAATTAGACCGTTCAAATTCTTCCTGCATGAATCTCAAAGTACATACTGACTCCAGCATTCCGAATAAACGGAGACGAAAATTTGATCCGAGTTTATCTATCTAAAAATGTGAGATATCAGATATTTCATAGGTTACGGACTCGTGACATTTTGGGCAAGTCCACCGTTTACCATGGTGTATACTTGCATTTGTTCTCTTGTTCAACATTCATAAATTTTTTTTAAAGAAATAATAAAAATTGGTATTCTACAAGTTCAATATATAAATAATTTACTGAGCTACTTAATTCGATGTTTCGAATGTAAAATTTGGAAATTTGATCCGTAAGCATATGGGCTCATATGCTACTAAAAGCATATTACCCGTTTATTCGGAGTGCTGGAGTCAATATGTACTTTGAGATTCATGCAGGAAGAATTTGAACGGCCTAAATTTTCCACAGATCAACTCGAATTTGGAGATAATCTGCGAATTCAATCGATGTAGAGTTGTAGACACAGTTTATCCACATTTGAAATGGTCTTTAGCATGTCACAATTGATGTACACATTCCTAGTGGATACTACTATATATTTTCGTAACCTATCATTCAAAAAGTTACATTAAAAGTCTTTTAACTAGTCAAAAGAATAACCTTCCTATTAACATCAATAGAATTAATAGAGGAAATAATTTTCTCATTCATTACACCATCCTTCAAAATTTTATTATAATTCAATAACCCATTTTGCAGCGGCACAAGAAGAAAATGCAAAAAATATGTAAGAGAGATTTCCACATTATTATTCTATATAAAATAATATAGTAAGTGTCAAATGAGATTCTATTAATCTCTTAATACAATTAGTTCTCATTAATTCCTAACTGAGCGATTGAAATTCGATGTCTATTTAGATATAGAGATCCGTTTTAAGATTTGTGCCAGATTAAAACTGACACTCATATCAAATTGTAAAACAAATCTCTATTATAATAGTTCCTGTGCCGATTTTTATTTTTTATTGTTAGCATTTATAAAAAAAATAAAAATAAAACTACAAAAATCACGTATTCGTACACAAATGTTTTCACAACATTTTTCTTTCACTAAAATATTTTTCGGAGAAATGTTTTTCTCGGCAAAAAAAGAAACGTTTTATAAAGTTACATCATCAGAAATCGATGTTTTAACTTTTTGACATCATTTTACTTTATCAGAAAATAAAAATAAAACAATTTTCTGAGAGAAATCCTTCTTGAGAAGCGTTTGTGCTAGAATATGAGATTTTATCCAAACCGCACCAGTTTTTTCATTTTTTATTTTTAAATTCTAACAATAAAAAAAAAATCGTTGTCCCTGCAAAGTAGGGCTGCAAACGAATCAAATTAAATTAAACTTACTCTAATTTGAGTTTGAGTTTGAATAAAATTCGAACCGAACTAGTTTGATTTGTTTTAGAACGAATTTCAATCGAACGAGTTAATTGCAAAAAAAAAATTTAATCGAAGTCAATCGGATCACAAACTATAAGCTTTTTTGGCAGCTCTACTGAGAATTAGGTTTGGATGGGACAAAGGAGAACGGAAACTAACCGAAAATCTCACCAAACGTTCCTAGCATCTCTCTTTGCTGCGTAGAATATAACTTCTAATTCCAACTTACTTTAGTAGATCACGAATCGTGTATGCAAACTTTATTATTATGTGACCTTCCTTTTGAGCGCTTATTTTATCTGAGTTCTAGTGTGGACCCAGTTAGCACAGCGACCCTTGACTTGAGGCCTTTTAGACCTTTTCTTCCCAGGCCCCGCACATCGCTAAGTACCTGTCCCCTGAACTGCATTGGCCGTTTGATTTATAGTGAGCAGAGATGGATAGAGATATCATGACATCGCAACAAACACAAGCATTATTGCCGCGGATCCGGATCTGCGGTGAGGTGATGGATACTCCGAACTAGGAATGATACTCGTTTTTCGTTAGTTTATCATATCTGGGTAAAAGTGAAGTTGTTTTTTCCGTTATGTTAACGGTAAAAATATGAATAAAGACTAATTTATACCCTTGTCAGATACGGAGTAAGAATGAGAATAGAAACTTTTTTCTGAACTTAACGGGTAAGAGTAGGTAAATACTTTCATCTGACCCATTTCATACCCGTTGCATCCCTATCGGGAACCGTAAGGAAATTGGATATCTTGGTCAACGTTGACTCTCCAGTTCTTGTCTCGCACAGAAATCGTCTCCAGTTAAAACATCAGTAGCTTTCACTGTTCCCGCTCTCCAGCAAACACACACTTTGACGAGTGAAGCTGTGGAATTCCAATCAAAAGCCATGACACCACTAACCGCAAGTCCAGACGCGGCTGTCTCCCTTCCATCTTTTCTCCTTCTCCTTCTCTCTACTCCTTTTCCACGGAGCGATACTAGTCATGACACCAGGGACAAGTCGCGCTCTTTCTCCGGACTGCGCGCAAACGGTGGCTGAGAGAGCTGTGGCGACTGTGGGGTGTGGCTACGACATGACATCCGACCTATGGCTGCCACGCGTCAAGCCCGGACGAATTCTGGATTTTGGCTGTGATCGGACGGTGCTGCGTGATCTGTTCTTGCCTGGTGGTGTCGTGGTTAAGGGGGTACCTGATGTGATTAAGTCTGATAAGGGTGAGAGGATGAGGTTTCGCTCTGATGTTGTTTCTTTTCATCAGGTACTATTTTTTTTCAGGGAATTTACTTTTTTTTTTTTTCTATTATTTGTTTTTGGGGATTGTATATAAATGTTCAAGCATCTATTGAGCTCAAAATTATCCTCAATTCAAACTTTGAACTGTGAATATAGGAATCAAGTACATGTGACGTTCTTTTTTATTTTATTTTTTTCAATTTAAAGATGGCAGAGCAGTTGAACCAGTCGCTTTCTCTAAGCGGTAAAATTCCCTCGGGATTGTTCAACTCCATGTTTGATTTAAAGGGCTCCTGGCAGAAAGATGCAGCTTCAACTAAGAGTGTTTGCTTTGATGGGTGGTTTGTTGAATTGTACAGTGTAGAGATAACAAGGTCTCATTTGTTGTTGCAAGAACAAGTCAAGAGGGACGTGCCTTCCACCTGGGACCCACTGGCATTGGCAAAGTAAAACCTTTTCGTCCCCGCACCTTCTTCTTTCTCCTTCCCTCTGGGTTGGTTTTGGATTGGGGGTGTGTGCTCTTTTAATTTCCAGTTGCTTGTCCTGTAGTTTATTAGTATGCCTAAGACCTACCAAGCTTTAATCAAGCATTGAACATTATTAGCTCCAGACCAAAAAAAAAAAATTGAAGGTGTGATGGACAGCTGATTGTCGGTACCACTAATGGTTTGTAATTGCTACTTAGGTATATTACAATCATGTACCCACAAGGGGTGACATCAATGTGTTATTTTTATAATGTGGGGGGGCCTCAAGTTTGGGGTTCCATAAGCCTGGATTTTCTTGGGCTATGCAGCTAAGTATTAAGAAAAAAAAAAAATTAGTTCCAAATCTAAAATATGAAACTATTAATTTAGACATTTGGTTTTTGACTGGCATTTGATACTGTTTCCAAGTGGACCTGATTGGTATGACTTCAGTGTTGAGTAAATAGCTGTTGAGTAGACAAGCCTAACTCTTTGCTTTATATTCTTCTGTGTTATACATGGTTTTCATGTTGTCAATTTCAGCTTTATTGAGAAATATGGCACACACATAACTGTTGGAGTGAAGATTGGTGGGAAAGATGTTGTTTATTTAAAACAGCTGCAATACTCCTCTTTGTCGCCGTCAGAAGTGCAAAGTCTCTTGAAAAAACTAGCCGATGAAAAATTTGCAGAAGATTTTAGGGGAAATTTGACTGCCAGCTCTAGTGAACTACCAAGAAAGTACAATGTGAGCAATAACAAGTGGTGTTACTTTTTCTAAATGCGACAAGTTTATTCTGTTGCTTCCTGTACAAGTAATACCTGATCAATAATCCTAAAAATGGATCATATACTGCCTTTCTCTTTCCATAGTTTCAAAATTTCATTACCTACTTTCTTTCTCATCAATTGATTGAGAAAGAAAGAAAGCAATAACATGTGGGGTAGATTGGGCATGATTTGAATAGATGTTCCTTGGAATAATATTCCTACCTTGAGTAGCATGATATTGCCCCTTGGAAATTGCCATAAGATGCGTAATGTTATGCTTTTCAGGACTACCTCAGCAATATGTTACCAGTTAATAATCTGGGCAGGTCAACCACTGTTGCTCACTTGAAGAAGGAGGTAAGTTTCGCTCTAGGTGAAGAATTTTTTTTCTACTGTTATTCTGGTGTTTAATATGACATTTAATCTATAACTGCACATAATTGATATTTAATATTCAAAATTCAAGCATCAGAAATGATTAAAAGTGATAGTCTAGCTTGGAACCAATTTCATTCTACCTTTTACGTTAGGCAGTTCACAGTTAACATGATTTTTTTTCCCTGTCTGAAAATGTAGGATATAGTTTCAATCCATGTCAGGAGAGGAGGTGTTAATACAGGTCAACGCCATGGTGCATGGCTTTCCTCATTGCACGATTCTCCAGATGTTATATCCATGTCTTTTGTTCCTATTATATCTCTGCTAAATGGGGTCATGGGTAGTGGGCTCATCAGTCATGCAATTAATCTCTACCTTCGATGTAAGTCTGCATTTCAAATATAGATTTATGTTGACTTGAAAATCTTCTTTTATATTGTGCATATACTTTTTTCTTTGATATTTATATTTGCCTTGTATGGGACTATGTTAATACATTTTTACCCTCCTGAACTCAGACAAGCCACCAATAGAGGAACTTCAACAGTTCTTGGAATTTCAGCTGCCTCGGCAGTGGGCCCCATCTTATGGTGATCTTCCTCTGGGTCCACAGAGAAAAAAGCACAGCTTGCCTTCTCTCCAGTTCTCTCTCATGGGCCCAAAACTTTATGTCAACACAACTCAGGTAAAAACTTTTAAAGCCACTAACCTTCAAAAAAAAAACTCAGGTAAAACTAAATATAATTTCATTAGTTGCACTAACTTATTAGGATGAGATCTATCTGAAGAGACAATTATAGTGTATTTAATTCTCCTAATAATTTCATTAGTTGCATTAACTTCTGTGTCCTTTCTATGCTTGGAATTTTTAAATTTATAAAAATGTGGCAGGCTGATTCACAAAACCGGCCTGTTACTGGCATCCGCTTGTATCTAGAAGGTGACCGAAACGACAGATTGGCCGTGCATTTGCATCACCTTGCTTCTCTCCCTTGCTCTTTCCAAATCTCCGACGAGCAGGCCTTGTCCGATGATGTCACCTTTGATAAACGTGCCTTTTATGTACCTATAAAGTGGGCCCTCCTTTCACATGTTTGCACTGCATCTGTCCAGTACAATGGCCCAGGAATTGATGAGTGTGCTGCGATAGTGACCAAAGCATGGCTGGAGGTCAAGGAAATTGGTATGAAGAAGGTTCTTTTTCTCAGGCTCGGCTTCTCTAGTGTTGCGTCAATGAGGATCCGACGGTCAGAGTGGGATGGCCATGATGGCATTTTTCGAAAATCCGGTTTCTCTGCTTTCTCTCTTTCTATCTTGTTTTATTCAATTAAAAAAAAAAAAGAATCTCACTAGTCTTGTTGTGCAAAAATACAGGAAGACTCAATCAAGTATGCAATTGCAAGCTAATATGAAATCAAACAACTATCTGTTTTTGGCGGGCTCTTTCCAACCCCTCAAAAGCATTAAAAAGGATGATAATAACATGATTAGATGATATTTTCTGTTATAAATCAATAATCAATTAAACAAACAAACAAACGGATAAAAAAAATTGAAAAGGACAAAATGAGTAATCTTATGTATTTTTTTAATTAAATTATAACTCTGATTCTTGGTAGGTTCTATCTCTGGACTAATCAGTTCAAGATTCAGCGGTAGTCAGGAGCCACAGCAGCTGACAATTCCCAAGGTGGAGGTGAACTCGGCTATATTCCCCAAAGGCCCCCCTGTGCCACTGAGAGTGCAAAAATTGTCTAAATTTGTGGATACAACTGAAATTATGCGGGGTTCAGACGACTTGCCTGGTTATTGGGTTGTTACCGGTGCAAAGTTGTGCGTGGAAGGTGGCAAGATCTCACTGAAAGTAAAGTATTCTTTGTTAATAGAGGTGATTGATGATGATGAATTATGATCATTTGTAGTTATAATAGGGAATTAGGGATAGCGTAGTAAATATAGTTTTGTTGTTGTTCCAAGATATCTTATTTCAAAAGGGTAGATGCATAGATTGTTGCATTGATTGAATTGTTACTCTCAGTTCTCCTTGAAACAGTATTGATTTGACCCTATTTTTGTGCAAGTACTTTATGATGAGAGATCAAATGCCCCTAATCTTTTAAATGAACACTTGAGGAAAGATCAAGGCCTTCTATGATTCTTATCTTTTGATAAAGACAATTGAGTCTCACAGATGCCAGTTAATTTTGTGGTTGTAAGATAGACTATAGATCTGATGAAGATTTCAGATAACGGTAATTAATAACCAGCTTCCTTTAAGTGAATGCTTTACTGAGATATCATAAATGCCAAAACTTGCTATTCTAATCAAAACTAGCAAAAAAGTTGCATTTGTTATATTAGAATGATTTTTTTCAAAACCAGCAATTGGATCTACTATTTTGCTTCCAGTTTTGAAATTCCATTAAATGATGTTCAACAGTTAAATGCGAAGTATTGTTGTATTAAGTTCCAGTGAGAGATTGCATTACTGAAGCTCTAATTATTTCTCTAGAAGAACACATTTTTATTGTCTTCTTCTTTACATTGGGATGACTTGTTAATACAGTATGTATGAAATGGTAGATTAACAGGCATAATTTGCATGAAATTTTAGGTATGAGGCAAAACCTTCGGCTACAGAAATGCCTATAAATTGCATAGATGGCTAAGGTCATTCAACTTTTATTTTATGGAAGTACCTCTATTGAACTTCTGTTAGTTGTGTGTTTGTACATGTAAATATAACAATACAGCTTGTACATTATTTTCATAAGATGTCAGAGAAATCAATATAGTAAATTATCTCTCATTTATCACGCTAATTACTACCAAAGTTCCAACGCTCGTGTATTGATAAAATGATAGCATATAAATGCGTATGTGTTGATTCTAGACAATTCATGGAGACTTTTTTAGATTCATATAGAGTAGAGATACTAATTTAGGTGGCCTTTAGCTGTGGATTAAAGTTAATGAGAATTAAGTTGTTTATTTCAAGTTAAGATGGATTAAATAATTTTTGCTTGGTTGAACTTCGTTGCTCAAGTCATGACTTAATTATTCTTATTTTGTAGTTTGTTACTTCAAGTATATTGTTGCATTTTATGCATATTGTTGCTTAGAAAATGTAATGTTGTATTCAAGACGATAATTTGATCAATGCAGTGTATTTTTTTTCAGCAAAATTTTCTTATTACTTTGTCCATTTTTAAAGATAATAATTCAAATTTAATTGATAAAAATTTATTGTTAGTTGCTTATATAGGAAGGAGTAATCGTCTATTGCAAAACATCCACATCCTGTCTTTGCTGGCCTTTATTATAATGGTAGCAATCTTTCCATAACAAAACTAGAATTGAGAGTAAATGGAGTCATTTTCAAAAATAAAATAATGATACGAGTTTGATAGACAAGTAATGCACTGTCCATTTTCTTTCGTTTAGAAATTGTTTTTTTTTTTTAATAAAACATTGAATAGCATAACAGGGATATTTTACATTATAACCCGTAGCATTATTTTTTTTTCTTTACACTTACTCATTTTTGTCCTATATAACCTCTTACATTTTTTTTACAAGTGAAAATTGCTATTTATATAGGGTTCACAGTTGACAAAATAAATTTATGCACGAATAATTAGTACGAATAAAGTGTGAACTATGTAGTACTCAATTTAATGCTGATGAAGTACAAATCATGTCTTTTTTTAGAAAAAAAAATATGGAGGTTTAGCCTTCCTAATTACAATGTCCATAAGGATTCTCTATTTGGATTTCAAACCTACAACCTTTTATACAGAGTGTTGTTGTCTTTTGCAAGTACCAACCATGTATTAATTAGCATATTCAAACCACAAATCAATTAGCACAAACAAAGTGTGAACCATATATTAATTAGTGTAAATATAGTGCTAAATATAAATTAATTAGCTTATTCAAACATGTCTCAGTGCAAAAAAAAAGTGCTATTTCTGTAGAACTATAGCGCCGAATTTTTTTTTTGTTAAAAAAAGTGCTTCCAAATTAATTCTTTTGATGCGAACCATAACAGTTCAAATTTTGGATCCTTCCAACTCCAGTCCCAAGTTCAGACTATGGGGATGAACTTCCAAGTCCATATATCTTTTTCGTCATTGTTCCTTAGAATTCCTGAAGATTTAACTTAGGAATTCACATTGATTAGATAAAAACTTTTGAAGTATTGCATGCTCGTCAAAATATTACGAACTTTTTAAGTTTTTCTGGGTGGTAATCTTCGTTTTATGGAGAGAGATGGAATCGTACTTTAGAGATGAGAGCCGTTTTATTTCCAGTTGCTGACCTCCTAGTTTCGGATTTAAATATCTTTTTGTCGGGGAACTTTGTTTAAGTCTTTGGCTTCAATAGTAACAAAACAGCCACAAGAAACGATGAAATTTACACACAAAATCACCAACCACAAATAAGCACGAAATACTGGTAATTGCCTGGCCTGTAGCAAATACAGAATTAAATCACTCTCCCCAAGTTGGATAAATGTAACAGTGTCTAGTTACAGATTTATTTTAGAGTTCTTAAGAAATTATCAGTTCAATGCCCAAATTTATATATAGCATAGTTTAATGCTATATACAGCTTGCCAACTATACCATTTATATACTAAACCTCCAAAATGCTTGATTGTTTCTCTAATCTGCCCATGCACACAAGTTACCTAACAATATAAGCTCATACGATTAGCCATGGAAAGACAATTTTTTCAGGAAACAAAAGAAGAAGAAAAACATTACTAAAAAAAGAAATTATTTATCCATTTTGGTCTGTGTAGAACAAAAATAACTGTCAGGTACCTTTCTAGTACAAATATTATTGCACAGAATTCCTGAAGGTTTAAGAAAGTAAAATGCAGTTAGAAACCAGAAAATGACCCAGAATACCTGATACTTATTGCTTGGCTAAAATCAGAGCACCGCAAGCTGCTGGGGAGTGCTTTCCTTCACTATATACAAGATTCCCTCTCACAAAGGTTGCCAAAACCTTACCTGAGAGTCTTTTTCCTAGATATGCTGATATATTCTGTAAAAAATTAAAGTTGTAGAAGTTGCATTACTGACCTCTTGGTAAGGTAAAATGTTTCAATTTGGCAGTTAATAAGAAAAAAATAGTGATTACAAACCCGATGTTTGTGGTATATATCATAGTTCTCATCTAGTTCAAACTCCACATCAGGCATCCATACAACAAAATCAGCATCCATTTCACTCCTGATTGCCCCCTAAACAACAGATATATTTTATAAGAAACTCCTAAAACTACTATATATAAAAAAAATATCAAAGCATGAGCAACCTACCTTGTTTGCTTGGCAAGCAAGTTTAGCCGGCCTCTCGCTCCACCAAGCCGTTAGTTGATTTAATGTTATCCCATATGCCTTCCCATACGACCATGTTATAGGAAGTACAAACTACAAAACACTAATTAAATTAAAAAAGAAAAGAAGAATATACACTAAGAGCGCTTATACATGCATAGGGTCGACCGTACTGGCCTTTGACAATTGGAATTATTGCTATCCTGTATGGATAACATTTATAAAGTAATAAATCAAGGACTGGTCCACAAAACTATTGAGGTTAATTCATAGTACTTGTAAGGATGAGATGCCTCCCCATGCTCTTAAGAAGTCCCCTTCATCAAAGAGCTTCAAATCCGGTATTGAGGGTGAGTGATCTGAGCTCAACATGTCAATATGCCCCTCCTAAGTAAACATAATCCGACAATTTAAAATAAATATTATTTTAGCTAGGATGAAAATGCGTGTCGCAGCTGCAGCTTGGTTAGTGTCAAATTAAACTAGGCCAGATTTAAGTTTTCTTTTTCTGTGCTTTTCTGAAAATTTGGGAAAGGTCCTATTACTATCAAGGAATTGCAAAATAGTTCATCTCTTACTAATGCAAACCTGTTATTTATTAGAAACTAAAAGCCAAGTCTATATGGTAAGCCAGATTTTTGGCATGCTGTCTTTTAACTATATTAAAATGAGGAGAACCATGTCTAGATTACTTGGCTAAGGTGATTTCAGCTGGATATTAAAAATGGAGGGCTGAGCCCTTTCCTTAACTAAAATAAATTTATAGATTACCGAGTTCCAGATCATTATACTGCCTGTTATGATCAAGATGCGCGTGTTGATACTTGATACAGTATAAAATGTGTCCATTTAAAATTGCATTTTAGAAAAAATGATAATCGGCCCCATAATAAAGGAAAGAGAAGTTTTATTGGCTTCACTACAAAAGGGCATTTTATGACAAAAAATATGCTCTTCTGGAGGTGGGACCCAAGTGGTAAGTTCTAAATTAGTTCATTATATGACTAATCGGGAAATGATGGAACTAGAAACAGATTTGGCAAAAGTTTGGA
Organism: Carex kokanica; assembly: GCA_025461125.1. Lineage (NCBI taxonomy): Eukaryota > Viridiplantae > Streptophyta > Magnoliopsida > Poales > Cyperaceae > Carex > Carex kokanica. Next base: position 1,608,706 of record JAJGRX010000112.1, read on the forward strand.
AATATAAGGTACTCCTAAAATTAAAGCATCTTGTTGGATCTCAGTAAAAAGTTCAATTTAACCATGCACTGAGTGAGGCTATGGTACTATGCATAGCGCGGACTGGTCCATACTATGGATTTTTCAAAGTACAAAAAGTCGATCCGAACCGTTCAACATGATCCATATGAAAATGTACTTGTAAATCAAATTTTACATTTTTTAGAATTTTTAACTATTTTTTTAGATAGGTAGAAAATCACTTGATCTATACATATTCTAGACCATTAAAAAATAGTGATTTTCTATATATCTAAAAAAATAGTAAAGAAATTCTAAAAAAAATATAAAATTTAGTATGGAAGTACATTTTCATATGGAGATCATGTTGGACGGTTGAGATCGACTGATTGGATTTTAAAAAACAGAGATATTGATCCATAGTGCGGACTAATCCGCGCTATGCATAGTATTATAGCATCACTCATAGATAATATTCTTATGAGGGTAAGAAATTAGAAAAGTTATTACCAGTAGAGCCTCCCACAAGCTCTGCCTATTGGCCTCATCTCTTATAGGTGGGGCACATTTAAACCGTGTATCGCCATCTGGAATTTCTTCAGCAGAAAAAGCTAAGTAATGGGGACACGTCTCCACTGTTAAACTCGACCCCCCACTTTTTGCTTCCTACAAGAAACAAAAGTTATACATGTAGCTCAGTAAATTATTAATGCAAGATTCAACAGCTCTGCATTGCAGACAGGGGCGGATCTAGGTGTAGCCCAGGGGGTGCTTAGCCACCCCGATAATTTCAATAACTTTAATCATGTATATTGAAACTTAATTGAATCTTTATTTCTCTTAAAAATTTATATAGTTCAGCCCCCTCATAAATTATCACATGTGTTCTTGTAGCCTAGTGGTTAGAGTTCCAATTTGTTATTGTGAAGACTTGGGTTCAAGTCCCAGCTATGCATTATGCATTTTAAATTTAAGCAATCCCCCATCTATATTTTGTAGTTTCGCCCCTGATTGCAGAGTTAATAACAATATGCACCTCAACAGTTAACAATGTGTCACCTTCTGTTACTATTAAATAATTACAGCTACCTTATATTTTTAAAGCAACCCCCATGACTCTAGAGCTTAGTTCATATATTATCTTCTTAAGGATGTAGTGACATTAATGAGAGGAAATAAAATTTAAATTGAACTGAAGAGTATGTTAACCAATCATTTACTCAATAACTGCATGCATACCGAAAAGTAGCTTTTATTATTTAATAATATGTTCTCAGGATTACTTGCCTTGATAAGATCTAGAGAGGTTCTAGAATCAGCTAGGTGGACTATGTGTAGGTGTGCACCTTCGGCATTACCACCGACTCGTGTCTCCTCACTTGCATCTTTCAACTCTCTAATGGCTGCCTCCTCCCTGAAGTATGAAAATGGTTAGAAACTTTTGTAGCCAACTGCAGTTTGTTAACCTTTTAAGTTTTAAGGTCTCACATTTCAGAAATACAAGGTTTGCAGCAATACTTACCAGTGATTGAAATTGATATTTTTACTTGACTATTTACAAAAATTAGCACCAACAGAGCCCCAAATATATGCAACATACAACTGGCTTCGTTCAATTTTGTAATTAACTGTCATCTCAGGCTTGCACCAATTACTCCTCAATTGTGCCATAATTTTACCATATCGGTTGCTTAACAGAAATAGGACTAGTTTGATGCAAAACCGCACAAATGCAAATAAACTACCGGTTGATGTCAACAGTACAATTCAGCGTCAACTAAAAAACAATTTAACCTCAATTTAGTTTTATTTTACCATTTGTTCTGAAACTGGACAACAAAGATGTCAATACAAAAACAAAGTTTGAAAACCTTTCGTCAGCATAGGCAATATAAAAGACCAATATCAGTATGGCATTGCTATATAATTTTCTAGTTCTCCAAATGAGAAATGGAACAGGGACATGTTATATAATTTTATTATTTACCATGAAGGAGGCCTAGTCTTCAGATAGGTTGTATAGGATCGAGGATCTGACTCATCACTGCTAAGTTCTATGTTGCTTTCAGATTCAAGTACAACCTCGGCATGTACAAGTAGTGGCCTTTTATACTTTGCCAACACTTTCAGTCCCTCCTGAAGAAGAATCGAAAACATGTGCCAAAAAATAAAATTAATTAAAACATAAAATGGAATTCCTTAAACTCTTATTGGGAATTGCAACATAATAAGAGAACTGACCTTGATGTGTGTTGAGTTTGTCATTGGGAAGTCATTAATACCTGAAGGGCACATAAAGGACTTGAGAAAGCAAAAAAAAAAAAAAAAAGAGGATACATTAGTAAAAGATAGAATTTGATATTTTTTTATAATTGAGGCACTATTTGGAAAGTTATATCACTTAAGTACCTCATGTTCTTAATTATAATTCCCCGATCATAACCAGATCTATATATTAATTGGATTACTTATTTGAATAATCAGATCAATTTAGATAAGTACCTTCAAGCCAAGTGCACCAGCCATCAATAACTTGTCCAATGCATTGGCATCAAAAGCATTTTCTGGCACAAGACCTCCCCAGAATCCTACATAAAAATAAAATTTTATTTACATTTATCAAAATGAAATCAAGTGTGTAATGCATTAGTAAACTGTGGGGTTATAGGTTAGTTTGCAGCTACAAGCTACTAAAAGCAACAGGACATGGTAAATATATTATGTCAACACATACCTACGTCAACATAAAGTTTCTTCTCGGCTGCCTCTATCTATGACATAGCAACAATCGATTAGCACAAACAGTATTGTTGATAATTGAAAATTTATGACATAGCAACAATTGATTAGTCAATTAAAACTAAGTTGCAACCTTTAATTTCAGTGTTTCCTCGGATACAGTTGACGGAAAACTATTGAGGGGCATGTCGATCAATGTTGTAATGCCACCTAAAAATGAAAGATTTTCTTATAATTTCATAAAGAGAATATATAACTAAACAAATAATTAAATAAATAAAAATGAATTTTTCATATGTACCAGCGGCAGCTGCCTTGGTACCAGTAGAGAATCCCTCCCATTCCTCCCTTCCAGGCTCATCAAGATGAGCATGACTGAAACAAAATATAATAGCTATTAGTTGATTTGCTCGATTTCAAAGTGAATTTTATGAATTAGGAAGAACTATGCAAGGGCATGCTAGTGTCAGGTAATACAATTATCAAGCAAAGAAAAGGGTGTAAATGTAAACATACACATCAATTAAACCAGGCATGACAACGGCATCACCATAGTCCAAAACATGCTCATTTTGTAGCACTAGTTGGCTGTACTCTCCTTCCTTCACAGTATTAATGCGACCGGCTTTGACCTCGACTGTGGCATAACATTTATTCAAATAAATCAGGGACTAACCAAAAAATAAAAGGATATTATGATTCTGATTCAGTAAATTTGACCCCCTTTATAAGTCTTGAATACCCTTTGGGAAGTATGAATCACCACACAGTTTGACAAGAACAGGAGAGGAGAGGTGGGACCGACAGGGTTTTTATTATGTCCATTTGTTGGGTAATCTAGTTAAATTGAATGATAACTGAGGCTTTATTTGCATAACCTTTGGTTTTTGCAATTGAGCCTTTGCTCAGATAGGCTTTAATTGCTAAAAGAAACAAAAAAAAAAAAAACAGGAAACAACTTTTCTGTGTAACATAACATAACATAACATAACACCTGGCATCATATCCAATAACAATACCAATGGTTAATGACAGGTATGATCAAACTGCTATGAACTGATACCAGCTCTCTAGATATGGTAAAAGGTACTTATAAGAAACAGTACCAGCGCCAGGAGTTACGCCACGTGGAGTAACCACTCGGTTGCTAACTATCCAGAAATGATCGTGAGCCAGAAGACTACAATCACTGTCAAAAGATTGCTGGTGTAAAAGGGAAAAAAAAAATATTAAATTAGATTAGTAAGGAGTAATCAGCATAAATGGCATTCATCCTCTCCATTCCCATAAAAAATGGACCCGTCCAGTTAAATTTCTGGTAGTGAAGTTGACTAATTTTAACAAGCATAATGGAGCCTGGAGGGCTCTGTTTCGAGAAGTAGAGAGAACAGACCTTGGAGGAAGGTGTACGGAAATAGAGAAAGAGAACGGAAGCGAATAGAGCGATCACTGGGAGAAGCCTTGATTTTAACAAATCCATATTTCCTTTCTCCTTCCTCTTCTTCTCCGGGACCTTTCTTCCCGCCTCCTGTAAATCTCTCTCTTAATCGGAGCCCGTGTGAGTAGATGAGATGCATTAGGTACACTCAAGCTTCACTACTGGGTCCACTATCAGTGATAACGGTGTACTATGCACCGCGCGCGGGCAACATATCTCGAGAGACAAATATGATATTGCAAGTGTCTCTCGTCGCCTATCGGGTATCGCTCGTCGGGCCAACCCACAACTTACAATTGTCGCTCGTCAATTGATTAAATTCCAATCGGAGATAAATTCCAATCGGAGATAAAATAGTTACAACCGAGATTTTTATTAATACCCTAAAAAAAAAAAAAAATAATAAAAATACTCTCATTTTGAAAAAAATTTGAAAAATGCCCTAACCGCCCCATAATGGGGCGGTTCACTCCCTCAACCAAACCGCCCCATCACTGGGCGGTTCACCCCCCATACCCAACCGCCCAATGATGGGGCGGTTCAAGCCCGAAAATTCTATTTCCCTTCAGCCCCCCTCTGGTCCCTTCCCCCCTCCCTCTAACCCACCCGCCCCCCCCACCCTTCCTCCTACCCGACCCGACAGCCACCCCCCCCGCCCCCCCCAGCCCAGCCCCGCCCAGCCCCGCCCACCCCCGGCCTCCCCTCTCCCCGGCCACCCTACCCCCGGCCTCCCATTCCCCGCCCCCTACCCGGTCTCTCCTCCTCTCTACCCGGCCGCCCATCCCCTCCCCCACCCCGCACCACCACCCGACAGCCACCCGAACCAGCCCCCCCCCCACCTCAGCCCCTCTCTCCCTCTCTCGGCCAAAGCCTCTTCCTCTCTCGGCCACCCTCTCTCCCTCTCTCGGCCAACTTTCTCTCGATCAGATTTTTTCTGGTACGTTTACGTAAATTATTAATTTATTTTTTTGTAGAATTAAGAGGATTTAGTTTGGAAATTGAATTGTCGTGTGCGGGTTGTTGATTTTCCCGACGCGATGAAGTTGATAAAAATTAGAGTTTATGGTTCAGTTTGGAAATTGAATTGCCGTGTGCGGGTTGTTGATTTTCTCGACGCGAGTAAGTTAAACTAGGGTTTATAAATTAAATTAGGGTTTAGGTTTTATAAAATAAATTAGGGTTTAGGTTTTATAAAATAAATTAGGGTTTATAAATTTATAAATTAAATTAGGGTTTAGGTTTTATAAATTAAATTAGGGTTTACAAATTAAATTAGGATTTATAAATTAAATTAGGGTTTATAAATTAAATTAGGGTTTAGGATTTATAAATTAAATTAGGGTTTAGGTTTTATAAAATAAATTAGGGTTTAGGTTTTATAAAATAAATTAGGGTTTATAAATTTATAAATTAAATTAGGGTTTAGGTTTTATAAATTAAATTAGGGTTTATAAATTAAATTAGGATTTATAAATTAAATTAGGGTTTATAAATTAAATTAGGATTTATAAATTAAATTAGGATTTATAAATTAAATTAGGATTTATAAATTAAATTAGGGTTTATAAATTAAATTAGGGTTTAGGGTTTATAAAATAAATTAGGGTTTAGGTTTTATAAATTTAAGTTATTTGCAAATTGTGCACTGTAGATACTATGGAGAGGGGCGGTAGTTCGTCCAGTACAGAGGCTCCCAGTGCATCCGGTGCAGAGCCTCTCGGTGCAGACCACGCTACACATGCAGCTGATACATTCAGCCCTCTTCTGTGGATTCCACACGTTCAGCACAGGGTCGCGCTCGCATCTACGGAGGTAAGTTGTTTTTTAAGCAATTCAGTTCAAATTACATATTTTTAATATGGCATATAGTAAGTTGCTCAGACTGAAATTATTGTTAAATACAGGACGAGACGATGTTGACCGTGAGACATCGCACCTCCGGGATACCGTACGTCGGTCATCCTCTGATGGAGCAGTGCATTATGAATCTCGGATTGTACCAGCTTGCTACCATGCCACAGGGTCAGATCGACCAGGCTCTGATGAGCGGGCTCGCGGAGAGATGGTGACCGGAGACTCATTCGTTCCACTTACCCTTTGGGGAGATGACCGTGACCTTAGCAGATGTGAGCGCTCTATGGGGTCTACGGATCGATGGGGACTCTATCAGCGGTGTCTCCGACAGTCCACTTCATGTGGGGATGATACGGCGGCTTCTTGGGGTAGCGGATCCAAAGACGCTACAGAAGAAGAAGAAGAAGAAGGATGATGAGGAGTTCCGGTATTCGGGGTACTGCATTAGCCTAGCGGCGCTCCGTGATCACTTTTTCCTGCATCAAATCACAGCCGAGACCACTGATCTGGAGGCCGTCAGGAGGTAATAATTGAGAATCTTGAAATTAAAATATGTTACGAACTCATCCGTGAAAATCATTAAATTTATCTTTACTATTTTATATTTTTAGGTATGTGAGGGCCTTTGTGCTGGATCTCTGTGGCAGCGTCATGTTCGTGGACTCCAGCGGTGACTCGGTTCCGATTATGTTCCTCTCTCTGCTGACAAAAATTGAGAAGCCATCGACCTGGAACTGGGGCGGAGCTGTGATCGCCCACTTATACCGGAGCCTGTGCCATGCTTGCTTGGTAAGTTTTCACAAATATTTCGGAATTTAAATTACAATAATTAGGGTTCAATAATCACCAACACATTCACCTCATGTCCAAAATATAGGTGAAGAACAAGCAGATCCACGGACCGCTTCTTCTACTCCAGCAATGGTCGTGGTCTCATTTGCCGGTATGTCGGCCAGTTCGTCCGTCTCTTGTCCCTTACTTGAGGAGACATGATGCCGAGAGGTGTCCCGCGTACGGTGCCATATGGGGCGATCGACACACGTACGAGAACACGGGCAGGGGGAGAACTGTGGGGATTTCATATGTCCGGAGTCAGCTCCAGATGCTTCACGAGAGCAGCGTCGACTGGTTCCCCTACCGGGAGTTCTACGAAAGGAACGCATTTTGTCGACTGACATTGGAGCAGAGGCATCTCTGGTTTTATCGGGGGGCGTGTGTATGTTACTGGATTGTTGAGTACACGTATCCAGATCGCGTGTCCCGACAGTTTGGTCTGGACGCATTTGTCCCGCAGTTCCCAGAGCTTGGAGAGGCTGAGACCACCAAGTTGCACAAGTAAGTTACAATTACTTAATTGATCTCCTACCGTTACTTGTTCAGTTCTGCACTTGATTAACATTCTTTTTTTAATTTAAATGTACTGCAGGACTAAACACAATAAGCCCAACGTCGACTGGAGCACGCGCCACGCAGAGCATTACCTCCAAGCACAGTCTCCACAGTTTCACATGTGGCAGCCTCCTACGGCCGATGATGTCACACTGGGCGCAGGGCCTGGAGGATTGAGGTACTTAGTCTGGTACCAGAGGTGGGGCATGCCCTCGGTATACCTCACGGGCCATTGGGGTGAGACCCTTCGACGGAGGCTTTCTCGTGCAGGGTCGAGTGGTTATATGTCTTTCGGACCGATGCAGGCTCGCCAGGTAATTACTTACGAAACTAACATATTTAAAGCATTAAATGTTTATTTAGTTTTTCCTAAAAAATTAATAAATACACTTTGTGCAGATTCTTACCGGTATCAGAGGAGTGGCACACAGCTTGGTGTGCATGGCACGAGATGGTTGGCGAGCAGTGGGATGTACAATGCTCCAGCACACTGCTCCTATGGTGGAGGACTCCGGCTTTGACGGCCGCCTCGTTGGCATGTTGCATGACAGTGGGGAGAACATAAACTGGCGCGAGATACAGCCCACACCACTAGATCCGGATCAGCCCAGAGTCGCTATATACGGTGATGAGATGCCGCCACCTCCTCCAGGTAATTTGATTTTGTCGTACACAGTCATTTCTCGGTACAAAAACTATTCTAATTAATTTGTCTTCAATTATGCAGTGGATGAATCAGGTTGGGGCTTCCACGAATGGGTGTTGAATAACAATGCGTGGAGCGCTTACTACAATGAGTATGGAGTTCCGGTGCAGGTTGGACAGGTAGCAAAAATTTATTATTTATTCAACTTACTACTTATTTGTATGTAGCAAAACTAACATTGTTTCCATTAAGGGTGGAGCTCCCCCACGACATTCCACTCCGGAGTTCACTATGGATGACTTTATCGGAGATTATGCCGGGGATGAGAGACGGAGCCTCCACATGCCACGATATCCGGAGGCCAGACAGCACGATGACGAGGCCAGTGGGAGTGGAGCACAGCATGCAGATGCATATGCATCTGCTATATTTGGCACACCGCCTCCTCCGCCTACGTATCCATCGACCTGGGAGCCATGGGAGGTGCCTACTATGCCGCCTATCCCCCCACTGGTGGAGGATCCGTGGGCCGAGGCGGATACAGCCGCACAGGAGGAGGAGGTTCACGTCAGGCGTGTACAGCCCCCTAGGGACCGTCATCCACCTCGTAGGTTGGATCTCTCTGGTCGTCGCCCTCGCCCTCGACGTTAGGTTTTTTTATGTTTTGTAGTTTGATAGGTTTCTACTATTATGTATTCGGTCTGGACTGTTTTGCATGAGTTGTGGACATTTATTTTACGTAGTTTGGATTTTTTTTTTTGACTTCCGATTTAGATTACATATTTTTCACTGTTTATCACGTTAGCCAAATCGACAATCAGTACAACAGCCGTATAACCGCATCAAAACTCAATATATATATCTTAAAAAATATATATCAAAACTCAATATATATATATCAAAACTCAATATATATCAAAACTCAAAACTCAATATATATCAAAACTCAATATATATATATATATCTTAACATGAAGGAAAAATATATATCTTAACAATATATATATCTTAAAAAAGAAAAATATATCTAAACAATATATACATTTTAAAATATATATACATCAATATAATGTCATTATAAAAATATATAAAATCTGAAAAAAAAAAAAAAATACTGAACCGCCCTATCTCTGGGCGGTTTTCTGGAGGAGGTGGACCGCCCAGAAATAGGGCGGTTTTCTACCATCAGTGGACCGCCCCATTATGGGGCGGTTAGGGCATTTTTAAATTTTTTTTAAAACTGAGGGTATTTTTATTATTATTTTTTTTAAGGGTATTAATAAAAATCTCGGTAGTTACAACTAGGAGAAGGAAGGCCGAGATTTTTATTAATACCCTAAAAAAAAAAAATATTAAAAATGCCCTCAGTTTTAAAAAAATTTAAAAATGCCCTAACCGCCCCATAATGGGGCGGTCCACTTATGGCAGAAAACCGCCCTATTTCTGGGCGGTCCACCTCCTCCAGAAAACCGCCCATAAATGGGGCGGTTCAGTGTTTTTTTTTTTTTTTTTTCTGATTTTATATATTTTTATAAGGAAATGTATATATTGATGTATATATATTTTAAGATATATATATTGTTTAGATATATTTTTCTTTTTTAAGATATATTGTTAAGATATATATATTGTTATGATGTATATATTTTTAAGACGTAGGTATTTTTATTGTTGTTTGTACTAATTATTAATGATTTATGTTGTATATTGTATTCCTTGAAGTATTTATTCCATCTAGTTATTGTTTATTTATGTTTTATGTTGTCAATCTGTGCATATTTAATTGCGTTATGAAAATAACAAAACTGAAGCATATAAAATAGTTACAAACTACGAATTAAATCAGTTCACAAACTCATCGACGACGACCGAACAAATTTAGAAATCGACGAGTTCTGGATCTGCTTCCAGTCTGTTGTGCGACACTACTACCGCTACCGGATGCCTCTGCATGACTACTACCGCTACCGGTGGCCTCAGCAACAACTCTAGCATTTTCTCTTTCGTTGGCTTCGTTGATGGCCTCTGCATTCCAGTTCACAAAAAATGATATGTTATTGAAATCGAAAAATATAAAATGAATTATAAAATACAAGATGAAATGTACCTGCTCGCTGCCTGTCACAAGTTGAACGGCGAGCCTGATGTCCCATTCGCCTACCCTGCATCTCATCCATTGTCATTACAGCACGCTTGTGGGGCCTTCTCCCTTTCCTGATATAAAAAGAAGTTAAATAACTATATTAAAAAGATGGTCAGTGCATATACAAAGTATTCTCCCTAACCTGATCTTCTTGGGTGGGTTGAGTTCATCCCCAACGTAGGCTAGCCAAGCATGCTGGTTGGGATAAGGATGGAAGGATGCACCCCAAGTACTCGCAAGGTAATCGGTACGGTACATGTCGGCGACAAAATCATCCTCACGGAAGTTTCTCACTCGGCACACCGGACCCATTTGTCGTCATTATTCCCCATCTCCAACCTCCATCTTTTGCTTGAAATATTTTCTCATATGCGGGTGCTTCTTGCAGATCTCTCGGATTATTTTTCCCCACCTTGAGTAAGTACGAATTTGCCTTCGGACAGTACTACACAGAAATAAATTTTCAGATTAGAAAAATATAAGTAAATAGTTTATTAAAATTTCATCTAAAATATACATACCTTGGCAAACTCTTTGAACATCTCTTCCAGCCTCCTCGGCTTCTTCCTTCTGCATCCAATTTTAAATGTATCTGCAACCCATTGGTCGTTCCCGACATGCTTGTGGAGGTTCTCTGCAACGTGCTGCATACACAGCCTGTGCACACATTCGCCGTGAGCTGTCGACCACCCGAAATCTGTTCGATCAAAGACATACTTGATTCCTTTGTGCTGGTCTGATATGACGCAGAAGAACCTGTTCCCAACGGTGTAATCAGCGGTATACTCAGTGGTGTAATCAGCGGTGTAATCAGCGGTGTAATCAGTATGAACGGGTGGTGCATGACCGAAGTTTCGGTCACCCGAGTTGTCATAACCCGAGTGTTCAAAACCCGAGTGCTGCTGCACCGGGCTATCATGACCTGTATTGTCCGTAGAAGGTCCAACCCCGGACCGACGCAAGACCTTTCTGGAATATAACTCCATTATCGGGGTACCCGCAGATTGAAAAGTATTATAAACACATCTCCAACCATCCTCATCTGTTATTGGATACTTTACATAGTAAGGTCTATCCCTCCCTGTGTCAACCCGAGTAACTAAATCTATGTCATACCGGTTGTTGTTTACACCAATCCTTTCGAATACCTTTTGCTTAAGTTCCATAAATGAGGTGTTTTCGTTAACCTCAAAGCCGTTGGTTGGATCTTTCGTGTAATATACTCCCTCCACACCCACCACGAACTTCCCGCCCATATGCAGTGTAACCAACATTTTGATAGCTACATTAATAAACAATTTTTTTATCACTTACAAAATAACAATACACAATTAAATTATTAGTAAACAACAACAATTAAAATTATATTAAAATAAAAAAAAATTACAAAAATAATAATAAATAATAAACAGTAATAATGAACGATAATAATGAACAGCAATCTGCAGTAATCTACAGTAATCAGCAGTAATCTACAGTAAGCTACAGTGAGCTACAGTGATCTACAGTAATCTACAGTGAGCTACAGTAATCTACAGTATCTACAGTAATCAACAGTAACCTACAGTAAGCTACAGTAATCTACAGTATCTACAGTAACCTACAGTAAGCTACAGTAATCTACAGTAATCTACAGTAATCAGCAGTAACCTACAGTAATCTACAGTAACCTACAGTAATACACAGTAACTAAATAATAATAAAATAAAATTATAAAAAATACCTTCGGAGCACAGTAAAGAGCGAGAGGCGGGGCGAGAGCGAAAATGAAATGTGAGGGAGAGAGTGCGCAGTTTGCTGGGATTTTATAGTATGTATAGTGGACCGCCCCATAGGGGGGCGGTTTTCTCGGCCAACAGAACCGCCCAACCATAGGGCGGTTTGGCGGGTATGGTGAACCGCCCCTTCATGGGGCGGTTAGGGTATTTTTAAAATTTTTCTCAAATTGAGGGTAGATTTGATATATTTTTTTTTTTTAGGGTATTAATAAAAATGTCGGGAAGGAAGGGAAGGAAGGAAAAGTTTCACGAATAACGAATCACGAGTCACGACCCACAACGGGCCGGTCTTATGGGCCGAATAAATTGGGAATATCTCTAACACTGTATAATGCCTCTTGGGAAATTGAATGTCAAAGCTGATTTAGGGGGCTGGAACTCTTTCTAGTTTGTACTGAATAATGAATATTAAAATACTAATGAAACATTTTCCTTTGTTTTAGGAAAATCCAAAACTGTTTCTCGGTCCATAGTGTCAATTAAAAAGCATATATTTAAGACATGTTTGGTTGTGACCGAATTATGCCGGATGAGATTTTATGAACACGACAGCTCAAAAATTAATTTACGGAACTCATCTATAGATACGCACTAGAATGTTTATGGGTATGTGCAGGTTTTTCACAGTAGTATGAAATTCTGATTTCAACAAGATATTCAAGACAAATTGTACTTTAATTTAAAAGACTTGTTATCAATACTAATTTTCTGATTAATAATTATCATTAATTTTCAGATAGATTATAATAATATAGAGTCTAACAATTGACATATACTAAAATTTAAGAATATAAGAAAATAAAATTATAATAAGTAAAGTTGCAAATGATGGTGGAATTAAATTTAAAATTAAACTAGAGATACTTTATTAATAAAGAATGATAAAATTGAGAAAAACAAGTTAAAACAATGGATTAATTAAAATTAAAACATAAATTGAAGACATATAAGTTAAAACTACTTTAAAAACATCTACATACCTCACAGGCTCCTAGGAACAAAAAAATGGTCCAAGCTAATATTTTTTGCATCGTTTTAAACATGGCATTGGAATGAACTTGGAAATTTGAACGGTTAGGAAACAAAAAACCGAACACATCATGAAAAAAAATTACTAATTGGTTCAAAAACCCCACAAATTCATGGGATTGTGTTCATCCGAGCAGGGCTTAAGGCTCCCTGCCTCCCTCGCCTCGAGATTTGTATGTTTTGCCGAAAAACAATTATCTTTCAAAGACAACAATGTTTTTTACCAAGAAAGCAGATGCTGATGTAAAGTGATTTTACAGAAGCAAAATTCCTGACAAGTTATCATATATTGTACAAATTTACATCATGTAATGTGGAATCAATTCTTCTAATTAAGAACGGTAATTACTTGTGCTATCATTAATCTACAGATTCCATTTTTGTTTCTTTGAATGGAATATATACATGAATTTCCCAACCGAGGTGAACTGAGTTCTAGAACAATGTTTTCCTGTAACACAGATCAAACAACTATGCTTTTCACATGTCAAGAAAAACAATACAATCTTCTCCTACCAGGCAACACATCCGAGAAAACTGTCAAGGAAAAAAAAATACTTTCTGTTAGCTACAGGGAAAAGAAGAACTGAAGCAACATTTGCATTACATTTCTTGAAAGAGTACAGTTTCAGCTTGGCTTAAGTTTAAAAAAAAAAATATAGTACAGTTTCAAGAAAAAAACTTCCAAAAGAAGTTTTGTTATATTTTATTTGATAATTTCCTTGGATAAATTCTAAAAAATATTGAATAATAGTATGATTCAGCAAGTGTTACTGATCACCAGATTTTGGTACTGTTCAAGTCACTAGGATACCATACTGTACCAGTAACTTTTACTGAAAATTACCAGTTGTACCAACCAAAATTGCAATTCTCGGAATTTAAAGACTAAAAGTTCTGAGATACTGACAAGTGTGTTGAATTTCAAAATAACCAAGGAAATGGAATACCAATTACTGAGTGAACAGTACCGTTTTAGTTGCCAGTACAACCACCACTGTGTACCAAACAGTTCCATTACCAAAATCCAGGACTGATAAGCAATTAAGCACTAAACCCTAATTATAAAATTTGTGGTTCAAAGTTAATTGATCATTTGCAAAAGAGTGGGTCAGAATGAAATAAAGAGCATAACGAGCATGTCAGTGTACAGTTGTAGAAAACCCAAGATTTGTAAGGACATATTTGCGAAAAATGCTTGAATCAGAAAGTGAGAAGCACCTGACAGATGGAGAAACGATCTTCCTAGAGAATATCATGTGGAATAAGAAATTCAATCCGTGCAGAAACAGAACTGTGCTAGTGCATCCAAATACGAATAACTCAAACATCTTATTCCAAATCTTATTCCTCTCTCGCCTCCTCTAATTTTCGTTTTTTCTTAAATCTGAAGAGATGTTGGAAGAAAGAGAAAATGCTTTGACGCGGTCATGGATGGGTGATTTGGTGATCAGTAGTAGTCGCGTACGCGTAGGGGCTTATTTGAGAAGATGCAATTTTGCATTTAAGCCCCGATATGTTTACTTAATTGTTATTTACTTTCGCTATCAAAACTTATCGAGGAGACTGTTTTGTTTTTTCTCTCCATTATTTTCACTACTGTGTGTTTATTTAATTCCTTCTTTCAACTTCTGAAAATAATATACTTCAAAATAAAGTTTGAAAACTATAATGTTCTCTTCAAATATTAAAAACAAGACAAATAAACAAGGGAAAGAGAATACAACGGGCTATATCTTCTGATATAATATTATCTTTATAGAATTTAAATTTTTTTTATACATCAAACTGTTGAATTTGTTCCAAAATGCTTAATAATGTTTGATGATCATGAAACTCCAATTCTAGATAATAGATTTGAAAATGCTGGCAGTTTTTTTTTTTTTCTTTTTTTTAAAAAAAAAGGAGAAAACCCAAAGTGTCATTACTCATTACCATTCTATTAATTTTGTAGAGTTTGCAACGTTGGATTCATAATTTTTAGTTACATGTTTAGCATCTTATTTCTCTAGAGTCGAGATAATAGATCATTGAGCAGAGTGTTTAATTAAAAGATATTTTTTCATAATGTACCAAATTATAGTTTCTTGTACAAATTTTAAAATTACATGAAATAATAAATGAGATATAATGCAAACTAATTATGTAATTAAATTTATGGATCATGATAGAAACCTAAAAACCAGAGCGAGTTTGTCAAAATAATTCTTATATTTTCCTAAAAAAAGGTGTTTTTCGTTTCACGTTATGTGACTTGTCAATATTATATTGTCGAGAAAAAAAATTGAAATATAATTATGCATGATTTTTTGGTTCTTCCGTAATTATCTCCATTCTTATATTAAACATGTAGATATTTTGATCTGTCAACGGTAGTGCTTAAAAGATGAAATTTCGGATTGAATATCAGGCATCCAATCAAATAGTCCGCCTTCTTTTGATTCTATGAATCTTTTTTATGTTTATTTACGTGTAGAAGTCTAAATTTATTTAGATGTGAGTAAGTAATCTACTCACGTACTTGTCACAGGTTTATTTAGTCTGTCTTCTTTTGGTCTTGATTTCTTTCCATTTTTAAATATTAATTTCTTAATTGATTGATAATTAATTGGTCATGCCTTCATTTTTCTTTCTATTTTTTTATATCATATAAGGAATGACATTTGTGAAAAATAAATAATAATGATCAGTGAAATAGTTTTTTCTTGATAAAAGGGTGCAAAAGGTTTCAAATTACATAATGACATAATGTGGGTCAAATTACATGATCAATTAAAAAAATATGTTGGTCTATTTTTCTATTGTTCAATAATTATTATTTTTATTGGTATATTTTTATGAATATATGTCATTTTGTATGGTAATTTTTTTATCTTGTAATATGTCACCGTTGTAATGCACGGGCACGATACTAGTATATAATAAATATACTTAAATTTTTGTAAATTTATTGTATTGAATTCTGAAATAAAACACCTAAAACATGGAGTATGGCGTTCATTTATCCAAATCAGATTGCAAGTGCTGCATGCAATGTACAACACAGTTCATCTAGTTTTGGTTTTGTTTCAAAGTAACATACTCATTTTGATTGCCATTTTGGTCCAGAACTGTAAATCTAGAAATGCAACTTTTGTCAAACAATAAATCCAAGTTTTATTCTCTCAAAATAAGGTCAATTTTGAATTCCCTCAAAAATAAATCCAAGTTTTGTTTTTTTACTTTGGCAGGATGCATCTTTAACAAGGACACATGTTATTATGAAGTTTTCTAGGTGGATTTCTGCACACACACACAAAACTGTAAATTTAGAAATGCAACTTTTGTCAAATAATAAATCAAAGTTTTAGTTTATATTTCATATATAATTTATGCATCAACCGTTAATTATATAGTTTGTTCTTCATAATAATGAAGTATTTGTTTAATTAAAGCAAACAAAATATATATTGCTTTAAAATACATCTTCTCTGTTTTTTATTAAATTTATCCCACGCTATGATACATTTTTTTTATTTTGTCCTTGGTTAATATGAAGGTTTCTGGGAGGGTTTCTGCAAAAAAAAAAAGGACCACTAAAAAGAGTAGCTTTTGGTTTCTTTGAAATAAATCTACAAAGATCCGCTAACTATTAATTATTTAGTTTATCCATTGATTGGGATTTGGGTGGCGGTGAGAGCAGCAGTTGGATTCATTTGGAACAATTAACTGTGGGAAATAAATCTGCTGTTATTCCAAAGGGATAACAAGAACTTGTTATTCTGATTCTAGTCGTTGATTTTTGTTGAGATTCGGTTATGAACGGTTGGAATAAGAATAACAGGGTCTGTGATTCTTTTGGAATAACAGCAGATTTATATCCTTAATTGCGAGGTTAATGCCAACCATACAGTACTTGCCGACTAACCGACTCTGCAACCAACTCCAATAATTCCGTGTCGGCGTGTCCTTTGTTATTTATAAGATGTGCAAGTATATCTAATAAAAAGAGTGCAAGCATTTGCAATTAAAAGTTGGCTACAGTTTACACGCAAAAAAAAATTGGAACAAGTGCTCCATGCCTAGGTGTATTATTCTTAGAACAATTTCAATTCTTTTTAATTGCCAAAAAAGTATATGTCTTATCACATTAACAAATTTAACAATTATTTCTTAATTAATTTTATAGCATATCCATATTCTCAACTAATTCTAATTTTTATTGAGAGTGTAACTATGCAATTTTAAGTTTAATATCCTTTCAATTACCAAATACAAACTAATTTTAAGCTAATTGGATGCTTTTGAACAGATTGAATTAAAAATCTTACTGATAAATATTTTTTTACATTCATATAATTAAAATTATAATTGTCACTTGCTTTAGAATTAGGATGGAGATGTACTTAATGCACTCTGAAACTTCTGTTTTTTTATTTAGTAATAATTGCTCACATTTTTAGAAAATTTCTGTTGTTTTTATTTCTCATCAACGTATCAGTTATTTAAAGTGACTGCCTTAATTCTGTCGTTTGCTATTAAATATACGTAGAATCATGTGGGGTCCATAATTGGAGCTGCCATTACTATCAGAAACATTTTATTTATTACTTTAAAATATTAAAATATTAGAATTATAAGTAGAGTGAAAAAAATTGGTCTCGTGTCGTGACCGAAATGTTAAGGAGTAGTCACGGCACGGGAATAGTCACGCCACGTGAGTCACGCTTGTCCAAACGTAACTCGCATGACCATTTGATCATAATTTGGATTAGTTTATTCAAGATTCACTATTTGATCAAGATCTAACAATCCTAATTACACGTGACTCGTGTAACCACATGCCGTCACTAGATATTTCACGTGACGTGACGTGTCGTGCTAAATTTTCTAAAAATAGTCATAGCACCCGAATAATCACAGCACTTAACACACGAATCACGACACATAACAGACAAGTACCATGCCGTTTCATACCGTACCCATACCGTTCCGTGACTGAGCCGACTCCACCGTACTATTTTTCCCACTCTAGTTATCAGCATTTTTAACAAAATTTCAATGTTACCAAAAAGGCGGCATTACCTGCACATCGTTGCTTTGGAAAGAATTTCAATATTACTGGGAACATCGGCATCATTTGCGCACCGTTAGGGACATTGTACGCGCATCCTTTTGTAATGCACAAGCATTGTCTCCATGCCACTTTGGTTGGTGCACTGATATCGTTTGTGTTTTTAAGTCAGGATCTTTTTTCGGAACGAGTGTACAGAGATATTTTTTAATAATATATCGATGCACTGATACTGAGATTGACAATAGTATAAAATACCGGTGGCACATCATTAGTGTTTTTGCAATTATACATTGATGAACTTTTCCAAAACTTTAAACATATGTAATTTTTTATAGGAAACTCTGATTTCAGTGTATAACCACTTTTTAAAAAGCTCGCGAAAAGATTTACAATCCGTTCAAAATTTAACTCAGGATGACCAACGCAAAAAATACGTCGTTTGACGTCTCAAAACTTCAGTTAAAGTTTTTGATCCTCGACAGTCATGTATTTTTCTTTTATTTTAGTAAAAAATAACCCGTTTGATAGAATGTAATTTGACAATGTTCTTAAATTAAGTACTAATATTTTAGTTTTTTTTTTCAAAAAAAAAAATCTCAATGTCCATGCAGGTGTAGTCTGTGCACCTCCTAGAGGCGACACGCAGATAAAGCCTGCGCACCAAAATAGAGTGTGCAGGCATTGTCTGAGTGTCGCTCCTAGAGCGCGCAGTAGTGGAAAAATCTTGTTGTGTCGTATCTGTGCCGTGACTAACATGCTGTGATTTTGGTTCTGTGTCGTGACTAAAATGTCAAGAGGTGATCACGGTACGCACCGTGACTAAACGTGTCGTGTCGTGTCTTTTTTGCCAACAATCATAGGCACGCTGAATGTTCACGAAACAATACACCGATGTCACGAAACAATACACATGAGTCACAGTACATAATTATGTGTATCATGCTGTAAACGTGTCGTACCGTGATAGAACCAGCACCATCTTTAATAGGTAAAAAGAAAGACGGGTATTAAATCATAAGCAGTTTGTTCGTATTGACTAGGCCGGCAATTAATAAAATATAAGAGCACCCACATTATCTTTTCTGTTTTTATATCCTCCGTCTATTTTGGTGGGATCCGAATTGGTATTTTAATTGGAAGATTGAGATGATATGTTTCATATCTTCTACAACCAGATAGGAAAAAATATGTCTTTTGTTTTCTTTTCTTGAGCCAGTGAATTGGATAGGTTAGAGATGATTGACATTATTTATTTTATTGGGGAAATTGGTTATTTGCCACTCCAAAACCTTCAAATTGTAAAAATGTCATTCCAAAATTTGAAATTGTAAAAATGTCACTCTAAACTTCATTAATTCCTAATTTTGTCATTTATACTGTATTCTTGTACTATATTTATTAAAAATTAACTGAGAAATTCATACCCTCCGGAAATACAGAGTACAAAAATACAGTATACGTATTTCTTTCGATCGATACCTTTGTTATTTTTAATAAAAATAGTACAAGAATACAGTATAAATGGCAAAATTAGAAATTAATGAAGTTTAGAGTGGCATTTTTACAATTTCAAATTTCGGGATGACATTTTTACAATTTGAAGGTTTTGGAGTGGCAAATAACCAATTTTCTCTATTTTATTAACTTTTAGACGGTTTGAATCTGATCCGATTCGTATAATCTAAATTAATACTATCAGTACTAAAATGCGAGTAATGATGCGTTTGAAGTATATTAACTGTTGTCATAAAATGACGGCACATTGTTATTATGAGTTTTTTTTTTTTTTGGAAAGAGGGAATTTTAAGTATGTCCCTCAAAAATATCAAAATCATGTATTTTTTCTTTTAAGATTCATAATATCTTATTTACGTCACTAAAATTTAAAAGGTCACAAATTTACTCTGTTTATTGTCTTTTTTAATTAAAACTCATTATAATTAATAAATTTCTCATTTAATTTTTCTATTGGAAAATAAAAATATGTAATTTGTGTAAAAAAAATGTTCAGTTTTTTTATTTGTCGATTTATGAGAGCAAGTGGTTCATTTCTTTACTTGTTGACGCATACACAATGGTATTTAGAATTGTGTACACATCACAAGTAAAAAAATGTTGCCCTCGCAATCGACAATTAAAAAGATTGAACATTTCTCTTAAACATGCTACGTATTTTTTATTTTTTAAATATAATAAACTAAATTTAAAACAATTTTTATTAAAAAAGACAATAAATCGGATAAATTTGTGAGTTTTTAAATTTTAGAAAGATAAATATAATGTTATAAATTTTAGAGTGAAAATACGTAATTTCGAAATGTTTTAGGGGCATACATGAAATTGTCCCTTGAAAAAATAAGTGTGACACATTGTTATTGTAGCTTTTATATTATATTTTTTTTTAAATGTCTAATTAAAATCAACTCTTTATGCTACATTTTAATATTCAAGAGGATACGTTACCTAATTTGGACCGTTAAACCTTACCCAAATGATATACGTGCAAATAATGACATGTTGCCATCACTTCTCTAACAACTTGACATTGTTAAGAAAAATATCAAGAAATTTAAATTTCAGAATCATAAAGTTTCCAATAAACGAGAAGTGGAAATGCAGTGATGTGTTGGTATCATTTCGTTTTCACTCTTTTATTATTTTTTGTGTGTAAAATATATTGTTTAGGATTTAATATCTAGGAAAAAAAAACTCTAAAAAGTGACATTTTACATGGTTTTGCAGGAGGATTAATTATTTAATGAGAACCATAAATCAAGTGTACCAGCACAATTTCACTGTAACTCAAATTTCCAAATTAATGCAGAAATAATTCATACCGTCTGTTTCGAATTGACGCGAATACTAAAGAGACTGTAAATTTTCAAATTGGTATGAATTTTTAATTCAGCAGGGGGTGAAAGCAAAAAAATCCCATGGAACTTGCAGATAAAAACCAATCTATGTTCGCAACATACTAACGGGCCTGGCCTTCCACCTAAATAAGGCCCAAAATTCTGATTAGCCCAGCATTTCTACGAATGATAGCAGCATCTGCTGTATATAACCCGAAATATTTTGTAAAAATTTGATTTGTAGGAAAAACGTGATAGTCCATAACTTCCAAACCATCACGGCCGTGATAGACAACAACGGCCAGAAAACTTTTTTTTTTTCAAAATTTCTCTGATCGTGATAGACAACAACGGCCAGCTTCAGATTTTATTTCAATTAATTAGCAGTAACTTGATTTCGTTAAGCTGGCCATGATGATCTATAACGTTCTCTATGAACTATCGCGTTTTTCCTACAAATCGAATTTTCACGAAATGTTTCCTCATCCAACCGTGATAAGTGCCAAGTCGCTGATAATTTCACACTTGTGTAATTAGACTTAGGACGAGGAGGACAAGGAGTACCTCTGTAAATAAACTTTTCTATACATTGTTGGTAACCCAACTTTCAAAAATAAAAATTCACACTTATGTATTATCTCAACAATTTATCAAGGTCTAGCAGACTAGCACGAGGTATCTGTATATGCAACTATACAATATCCCAAGTTGGCTACATATAAACACACATCATTAGCATAACAGATTTAAGGCTTAGTCAAGGATAACTAAGTCGCTCCAATAATTTTAAAATTTTAATTATATATATTAAAATTTAATTAAATTTTTATTTGTTTAAATTTTTTATATAGTTTAGTCTCTTTTATAAAAATGACAAATGTGTACTTGTAGTATAGTGGTTACTGGTTATAGTTCTACTTGATGTTTGTATGATCTTTAGTTCAATTTCTAATTACTCCAGTTTCTACACTTTCTTTTTTATAGTTTAATTCTCCTATTTAAATTTGTTAGTTCCATCTTAAAATTGAAAAATTGCTGCCTTTAACGTTTAATATGCTCAAGTGTGAGAAGGTTAAGTAAGAAATATTTCCATTTAAAAGGATTCTGATACAAAGTAGAGGACACATATTTATATTATATTCCTTGCTATGTTATTTACAATCTATTGTCTAACTTGTAAAATTACAACAACAACAAATTTATTTTGACAACCGTGACGATTTCATCAAATAGTTATCAGAATCGAATAACTATACATCAAGTAGTTTAAGAATTTTCTTTTTAAAACATGACAGCGGCTGCCATGTAGGGGTGTAAACGGAGCGGATTTGGAGCGGATAATGCTCATACCAAATCCGTATCCGTTTTTCAATGAGCGGATACGGATAGTTAACGAATATCAAAATTCAAAACTAAATCCGCGTCTTAAACGGATATAGATACGGAGCGGATAATCCACGGATACGGATTCGAATAAAGTTACGAAACGAATAATTGTCGGATAATTGAGTCATATGAACTTTAAGTACAAATACTAAATTAAAAAATTAAAAACAATTAAGAAAAACAAAAGTAAATTAAAAAAAGGTAAATAAATGGAGAAGATATAGAAATGGAGAGAAGTTAGGGAATATTAACCGTTGAAAGTCAAGTTATAACGAAGCGGAGAAGTTAAAATTTCGGATCTGGATAGTGCGGATATCCGCTCCGTTTATACTTTCAAAGAATTATTCGTATCCGTATCCGCATCAAATTTTCCTATACAAAAAATATCCGTATCCGTATCCGTGATATCCATATCCGTTTAAATTCGGATACGGATAATAAGCGGATTCGGAGCGGATATCCGAACGGATATCCGTATCCGTTTACACCCCTACTGCCATGTGGTATTGAAGTATTTTAAAAAATTAACGATTTAATTTTATGGATACTTTGATTCAAGCTTGAAAGTCAGCTCGTATTTGTAATTATTCAATGTGGAGTTGTAACGGCGTGGGCTCATGCATCGTGCATCGTGCATCGTGCACGCTTACGGCAGATATATTTCCATTTTTCCATGATCCGACTTAATCGGCAACTTGAGGTTTTCTAAGGAGCATCACAGCAAAACCATTCGATATCCGATCCAGATTCGAACAATTTAGATACGTATTGATTTCAAAGATGCTATATTTTGGACCAGATATTATACAAATTTCAGTCCGATACCTATCAGCAGGAACATAGCTATATTTTGAACACGAGGGAGCTAACATCAGCACTAAAAATTATTTGATGCTATATATTAGTGGTTTCTAAAAATTATTTGATGCTATATATTAGTGGTTTCTTTTATTATTTAAATTAAATTAAGAAAATAATTTAGACCGTAATAAAAAAATCCTAAAAAAAAAATATAAATTTTAGTTTATACATATATTTTCACATGAAAATCATGTTGAAGTTGAACTGTTCTAATCTGCAATACAAATCAATATACTTGTGCATAGGGCTGCACAAAAAATTCGTAGTTCGTAATTTGATTCGAGTTTGATTCGAAAAAGTTCGTAAAAAATTTGATTCGAAATTGAGTTCGTTCGAAATTAATTCAAACCAAACTTAGTTCGAAATTAATTCAAACCAAACTCAAACTGAACCTAGTTCGTTCGAAATAGGTTCGCAAACCAAATTTAGTTCGAAATTAACTCAAACGTGAACCGTTGATTTCCGCTGATAACTTATGTTTGTTGATGAAAATATAAGGCCGCCCAGTCCATAATTGCTCTCAGTTCTAACTTAAATTGTACTTTGAATATTTTGGATATTTGAAAACTTTGCTGATGTTGCTCCTGTTGGCTATTTGGAAAACTTTAGATACTGTGATTGTACTGAACTTTGATTGATTGTACTAAACTTTGGTGTTTGATATGAATTTTGGTATTTGTAATGAATTTTGATGTAAACTTTGGTGTAATGTGTAATTAGAATTCAGAATGTCTGAGTTTTTATTGAAGTGTTGTAATTTCGAACTATAGCCCAGCCATAAGTCATAACTCGTAAGTCGTAACAAAGTTCGAAAAAGTTCGAAATTGAGTTCATAAAAAATTTGATTCGAAACTGAGTTCGTTCGAAATTAATTCAAACCAAACTCAAACTGGAGGTAAGTTCGATTCGGTTCGGTTCGTTTGCAGCCCCACTTGTGCATGTTACCATAGTCTTACTTTAAAAAAATCAATTAAATTCTAATATATATTATTAAAATTTCAAAAACCATAAAGATAACTTACTCACCTCAACCTTCGAATTCAGATCCAGTGCCTAACCAAGTTGAATGAAATCTGAGTCGTCCGTTACAATATTAGACGAATCTCAAAATGAATTCCTCTTTATTCTCCTCCCTCGTCCCTCATGTACTCCAGCTCGAGCGAATATGAACTCCGGAATCACTCCTCTCAGGTTCTCACCTCACTACACGTTGCATGCATCATACAGCTGCATAGTGCCAGCTAATATAATAATTTCTGTTCTGGCCTTCTGACTTTTGAGATTCCAATTCCTTTTCCAAATATTCCTTTCCCAAATATTTCCCAAATATAAATCTACAAAATCCCAATCAGGCAAATTCCTTTCGCTGTGTCGGCATTGAGGAAAATATAAAAAAAAGAAATAGAAAAGGTCGTGTCGGCAGGGAGAATGAAAAAATGACACTCATCAACGACTTTTCTCTATTTAGTAATATCTTCAATGGAGGGAAGGAGCCGACTGTTTTTTTTTTGAGAGCTTGACAGATGCTACCAATTGGGAAGGAACCAGAAAAATCAACGTTCAAGATCCTCTAGAATCTATTGAAAACATAAACCCGTAGAATACATTGAAATTCATCGACGACATTTCTCCAATTAAATATCTGACACACCACACGTACAAGTTTTGAAGAGGTCCGGACTCTCCATGTATGTACAAATTTTTTTATGTGATGAAAAATGGAATTATTAACTATTAAAAATGCTTATATTTTATAGAACAAAAGAGGAAATTATGACTTAATAATTGAAAAGAGAAATATAAGTTGTGGATACTTAGTGAATAATAATGAATGATGTAATAAAATTAAAACTAAGTATAAAATTAGTATAATATGAGGGTTGTCTAAACTTGGGAAAAAAGTATAAAATTTAATAACACACTCGACAAATAATTAGAATAATACGTTGAGTTTGATAAATTATTTTTTAATCATCTACATATTTATATAGTTGTTTGGATCTGTCATTGTATATGATACAATGAGAAATTTACTATAATGCTGCATAATATTATTTAAGCAAGATGAAAGATGAAATTTGCAAATATGATCATATATAAAAGTCAAAATAAGATAAAATTCATATATTAATGAGTTGCTTGATGACAAAAGGTAAACTTAAAATATTACTATACTGCAATTATTGTGAAGACAAGTACATAAATAATTTTCCTTATTATCATAAAGCTTCTAATTTTAGCAAAACATACTTAGTCGTAAACGGTTTAATATTTCATTTTTTCATAAGAAGAAAATAAATTATAATCAACTTCAAACTAAAAAAATAATAATAAATAAAATGAACCTGATATTATCATTTAATTTAAGAACAGATTAAAAATTTAAATTGCCAAGAAAAAAAAAGTAAACGTAAATAATTGACTGATTTCTCATTGAAAATCTAGAACAGGGATAGGAAATGAATGATTCTATGATATTTCACCAAGAAAATTCTAGGGAAGTCGAATTAAATATCTTTTTGAGTTGGGAATTAAATATCAGAAAAACGTGGATGTAACTTTATTGGCATTGGATCGGAACGCAGACAGCGATCGGTTCCACAATCAATGGCAGTTTTCGTAAATAAACTGAGGCAAAGAGCATTATAATCAAACCGTTACCAGTTCTTGTTCTCTTCCCTTCCTTCCCGACAAAATTCTCAGTTCCACCAGTCCCTTATCCCCTCTCTCCTAAAAACAAAAAATGGAGACGCCATTGGTAACAGAGGAGAGGACAAACCCAGTACTTGTAGATGGCTCGAAGGGGAAGCAATACCACAGGAGGGGCGATGCCATTGCCTTTGGCGATTGCTACCAGAAAGCAGCTGCTCTAGTCGATCTTGTTAGTTCTCTCTATTTACGAGCGTGTTTGTGTGCTTGTTGTGTTTCTCTCGATTGGTGAGTCACTCGATTGTGCTTGTGCACGTGTGCGCATGCTTCTAGGAGCACTGGCGAAAGCAACCAGTCATAAGCAAATATTAGATCGATACTCTTGTTTTAATGTGTAGTCATTTGAGTCTTAGAACTGCATTTCTGTGAATTTTTATCTATTATTCTTCTCGTATGTGATGATTTTTCTCGCGATTCATCTCGGTTACATGTCCACAACCATGATTGGCATTGAATGTGATTGGTTCTCTTTGACATTACAGCAAACAGTTGGTGTGCATGGTTGGATTTAGACAACTTGATCTCGCACTGATTCCCGTGGGCAGGGGCGGATGCAGGATTTTCACCAGGGGTAGGGCAAAAAATTATCGAATCGGGTTTAAATAGCTAATTGGGTTCAAACCCATTTTATACTAGAAATTATTAATGGAAAAGATTAATAATTCATGTACCGATTAGGTTTCTAAGATCTAATAATTCAATATACCAATTAATTAGAGTTCTAAGACGTGATAATTCAATATTACTAAGCACAAATTCAATCTCTAATTAATTAGGGTTCTAAGACCTAGTAATTCAATATTACCATTTACCAATCACAAATTCAATCTACCTATTTAAATAGAGTTCCAACTCTAAGATCTAAAAATTGAATTTACCTCTGTAACGCATCATGAGACTTGTCATTCGGGCATTCACGGCATTTCTCAGGTCATCTCCAGTTAGATTCCTAAATTAAAATGATATTCATTAGTTATTAAAATACTGCCCTTATAGAGCACTTGATCACATATACATGGTGTGTTAATACATTCAGGTACTTTTGGCAGAAAAAGGGTAATTTATGGTACTGTCAAATGCAGGATACCAGTATAAGCTGACAATGTTATAATTTGTAATTCAGAAAATCAGAAACTCAATATAATAATGTATATTAAAACAAAAGGCAAAAATGATAAAACCCAAGCAGGCGTGGCATCTTGGTTCTCCCAGAAAATATTGTGACCCTGCATCATGATCCGATTGGCACGCACAAAATCAATTGTGTGCTTCTAAGTCAGAGATACAATCTTCATTCACAAAACCCAAGATCCAATCGTGTGCTACTGACAAAATCCAATTGCAGGCACCATCTTGTTTGCATCTCTGACTCAAAGAGTTTTACCACTGGAGAGGTTTTGAGTTTTTTTTTGTTTGCGTTTCTGAGTCAGAGACAGAGAGGAGAGCTCTGAGAATTAGAGAGAGAGCAGCGTTGCGTTATTTTTTTTCGTTTCTTCTTTCTGGATCAGCGACAGCGCACGTATTATAATTATTTGTTGGGCTATCCATTTATTTTGTTGGACTATCTAAAACATATTAGATTGTTGGGCTCACATCAAGGCTCAGGGTAGGGCAATCTTAATTTCAAGGGTAGGGCAAAGGCCCAAAACTCAGTTCTTGTAAACTAGTTTTGAATTTCCAGGGCTGCCCTACCCTGGGCTTAACTGGATCCGCCCCTGCCTGTGGGCTTCTGTTTAGTTCCGTGGCATTCAAAATTCTTCCAAGGAATATTTTACTCAGCTGGGGTTAAAACATAAATAAAGAAATCCCTATCCCCAAGCCAACCCCACCGCACCGAAAATGCACAAAACTGAAAAAAAATTAGGTCAGTACATAGTGGGCAAGTGATGGTGGACAGTAGACTTGACCATACCAAATTTTAGATTGAATTGTTGGTACCATGTTGTGCAGTTTACTTGATGGCTTGAATATTTGTTTTTTCTGGGCTTAATTAAGAGCTTGTGATTTTTTAGGCAGAGGACGGTATTGGTATACCGGAGGAGGTCTTGGGTGATGCTAGGTTTGAGCGGGCTGGCAAGTATTATTTTTGGTATATTCGATTCAACTGGCTCTGGTCCCTTAACCTCTTTGCTTTAGTTCTTCTTAACTTTCTTGAGGTAAGCCTCTCTTTTTCTGTGTGTGTGTGTTTGTCTGTTGTATGGGTTATTACATCATTTCCAGCTTATACCGGTCCAGTGACCATCATGGAATTTAACGGAAACAGCCTGGAATTTCTGGCTTGGTGCCAAGCTACCCAGACAGGTACGAACCCAGATGAAATTTCCATCTGCTGAAAGAAAGTACCATACAAAAATATGGCTGAAACTAGAAGGTACTTTATTAACCAGGCCTGAACCTGTACGTATTATACAGTACAAAAGTGCTGGTCTGTATGTTAGTCCTTATCAGGTGGTGTGGCAAAAGGAAAAAAAAAGCTATCCACATGTTGGACCATCCTGCAAAAGTTAGTGTTGTAATAGCAGAACTAATATGGTGGAGAATTCGTGCCCACTTCTCCCTTAGCTCTATTCTATTTAAAAATGTGTAAATTTTGTTAAATTATATTTGAATCCATGTTGTTCAGAAACCCCTGTGGTGTTGGAAGGATGATTATTCTTGCCAGGAGAGAGACACTTTCTTTCTCGGAGAGCTGCCATACTTGGAAAAAAAGGAAGCTGTCTTTTATGAGGTTAATTTTCCTTTTTGCAACTTCTTAGACTAAGAGGATAGCTTCTAATTTCGTATAGTACCTCCATTAGTTAACCAACCATTGATCAAGTGGTTGGGATGATTTCTCCTGACATGTAGGTATCAGGGTCAAGCCCCAGTGGTGGGAAAAAGGCATAGTGGGTAAGTTTAGAAGTTGTGGCATCAAAACATGTCGGGCGTGCTTCGCTTACTTTTACTTGTTTCCCTACTCCATATGTAGAATCTGTGGAATTATATCAGGGAACTGTTGTTCTTGTGGCGGTAATCCTGGTGATACCAATGACACTCTGATTTTGGTAGCAAAACACTGAGCTGGTCCGACTTAGTTCGAAGATGTCTAGGAGTATCACCAACTGTGTAATTGGTATGAAGCTCTCATGGTCGGCACAGACTGGTACAGTATGCCAATTTGTGTTGCAGCTCTCTTTGATAACTCTGTTGACATTGCAAGTGGTCACAATTGTCGGTCTAGTTCTCCAATTATGAGATTACTAGTCTATAGTTCACTTTAGTTACATATTGACTATTTCACTGACTTTCTAGGCATAATTAACACAAGCTATAGTTGCAATGTTACAGGGGATTACATTTGCACTTCTTGTATTACAAATATTTGCACCACTCGCATATGAAGGGTTGGCGTTATATTGGAAGAATTCAATGAACAAGCTGAAGGTTTGCTCTTCTGTTCTATTCTTACAAGTCTTTGTTGCTGAACTGTCAGGTATCTGTAGCAGAGTCTTATGACTTCGTATTGATAATATTATACCGTTCCGTCCCTTGAACTGGATTTAGACTTGTTTAGGTGCACTGGTTTGTATATAAAAGCCGAAGTTTCAGAAAGAAAAACTCATTGAAAGGGCAACCTTTAGATGCACTTGCACCTCTAGCTGCTATTTCTGATATGGATACATAGTTCACCCATTTAATGGACCTATTTCAGGTTGGTCTTCTTTTCATATTGGCATGTGATATGGTAGTATATGGAAGCTTCTCATCTCTACTTCTTCCCTTCAGATTGGCACCGTATATACGTGTTGTGTTCCTAATCCTTACAAGCAGGTATACTCTCACTTCTCTCATGTTTTTGAATTAGCTTGTTTCTCTTTGCAAAGATAGACCTTGGTTTGCCTGCTCCCAGTTGTAGCTTGGTAGATTATTGTGAGTGGGCGAGAACATTTGATATCTTAATGTGCTTTGCTATCTATCCTCTCATACTCTTTCAGGTATTGATTAAATTACGCTTCTTTTGTATAGGTATCTCCTCACATGTACTGTCACATTGGTTGGTCTTCTTGGACAATACCTCAATATTTTGGTGAGAAGATTATACTTGTTTCTTTTGCTTATTTAAATGATGCACTAGCTCCTGTTGATATGAGTAGCTGCTAGCAGTTGGTACCCAGCTTGTCTGGCTTCAAAACAGTAGCTGCTAAGCCTGTTAGCAACCCTTGAAGCCACCCTTTTAGACTCTTAAATGGTCATAAAGCATAAAACAAGCCTTTGATAGTTAATATGCACCGAAGTCTCACAAGATTGCATTTGTTTATACTTGATGGCATCCCAGGCTTTGTGGTTGTTGTTCCTAATATTTGCGAGCTGGCTGGCATATGTTATGTTTGAGGATACTCTACAGGGGAAGACCATCTTCACCTCTTATGGTACCACATTGTACCAGATGTTCGTCCTTTTCACCACGGCCAACAATCCAGATGTATGGATTCCCGCATACAGGTTATCAGTTAGGAATACTATCTTTTCACCATTTTTATTATGTCAACTTCAACTTCAAATTCAAAATTGCCTCAAATCAGTGCTTAATTAAAGGCAAATTTTTCAAAAGGCAATCAACATAGTGGGTGGATACATACTAAGGTAGCAAGAACGTAAAGCATTTAGGAAATATTAGCTGTGACTGTAGATGCTGACTTTGGTTGTAATAAATTTTTTATTTATGAAACAGGAATTCTCGTTGGTCATCGCTATTTTTTGTTCTCTATGTGTTGCTTGGTGTTTATTTTGTTACCAATCTTATTCTTGCGGTGATTTATGACAGCTTTAAGGAACAGGTAAAGTGCTTCTTCATATGCTCTCAAACAAAATCCAAGGAAATCCTAATAAGTGACGAACAATACATGCTATAGTGCTTCAAGAAATGCATCCCCAATGTTAATTTTCATTGCTTTGACAAAGTCATACTTCTTTCATTTTTCCTGCACCAGTTCGCGAAGCAAATTATGGAGATGGACTCTATTAGAAAAAGAATTTTAGAGAAGGCATTTAGTCTGGTTGATATTCATGTGAGTTCTTTCTTAAAACTTTTTTCATATTTGAATTGGAATAATTGCAAAATTAAGGTTTAACTGATACCAAGTTGGATTGTATTGGAGCCTGGTTCACATTTAATCTTAAGCAGGATTTAACTGAGGGTTAATTCCACTATTGAGCTTAGTGGGGCTCAAGTGAGTTTTGGTTCCGGTATTGGGCTTAAGCGAGCTCAACTGGGGCTAATTTGTGAAAACAGATACAGGTGCCTTACCCGTGCTCATACCAGGTTTTGGTAAATGATGCTGACTGCATGTATATAGTAGCTAGTAGTGGTGGTACTAATTGAGTTAAAAGGATATCTTATTGTACTTCCTGTCATTGCAGGATCGTAATTATCTCGACAAACACCAATGCGTCTCATTGTTTGAAGAGCTGAACAGATACAGGCAATTATTATAATCCTTTTTTTGTTAGTATTTTGTTAACTACTGATTGATCTTTGATTCTTTTTTCTGTGTAATAATTCAATTCGTAACCCTTGAACTACATGCAATACCAAATATTAATGCTGCAGGTAACTTTTCCAAATCTTGATGTTATATTCTTTACGAGACCTTAGCCCTTGTAGATCTCAATCAATTGTAAAGAACTGAATGGACAACTGGTTATGGTGCCATAATTGGCTAACTTAACAGTACTAGGATTAGCTGTGTGGACTCGGGGGTGGTTTAATTTGCTAAATTTTACCGGCAAGGAAATTGTGCCCAATACTTAAGGTTTTAAATTGAAGAAGCATACTTAATTTCAGATAGTATATTATTTTTTGTTTAGGACTTTGCCTAAGACTTCAAAAGAAGACTTTGAATTAATCTTTGATGAGCTGGATCGCAGTGGTGATTTCAAGGTGATTAAATTATGTTTGATCTTTTGTATTGACACACTGGTTATTGAGATGCCCTACTGCCCTGCAATTATGATATCTAGTCATGACTGTAGCTACTTATATGTACCAGTATGTGCTGGCCTCTGCTGGTTCAGGTCTTCCATTTTCTGTTAATATCCTTCTTCTGTGTGTGTAGTGCTAACATATGCTTTTGAATGTGTTTTTTTTTTTTTTGGGTACGGAACTTAAATTAATTGAACTGGTAAGCCATACAAAAACAAGCCCAACTGTTGTATAATCTTTGCACGTCGCAAATTTGTGGACCACCAGCTATGTTTGGCTTCCAATAATTCATTTTGAAGTTCCAATTTTTCCACTGCTACCAGATTAACTTGGAAGAATTTTCTGATCTCTGCAATGCTATTGCTCTGAAGTTCCAAAAGGAGCCTGCTGTAAGTTAATGCCAAACTTCAATTATTGTGGTGTTTGCAATTGCACTAAAGAGTTTTTACTCAGCAATCTCTAAGAGCAAAATCAGAGAATAATTGATGCCTTTTTCCTCTATAACCTGGTTACAGACCTGGTATAAACATAAATGCCTGAAAAGAATTGATAAATTATAGAACCTGGTGAAATTTGATCTTCTTCGGTTGCAAAATTTTTAGCAGACTGGGGGAAATTTGAACAAGTTTTTTTCCCCTTGTTGCTAGAACAATTTTTTTTCTTATAGAAAAACAAGGTGGTCCCAGTTTTTGATAAATTAAAACGTTCCCCCGGAAAAGTCTCTCATTTTGTCATGTCACCGTGTTTAAGTGAGATTGCACATTTTTCTTAAGTACTAGTGAGAAATTCATTACATTATATCCTTTCATTTTTTTTTTGGAAAATGAACTGCAGACCCTGAAAATTCTCTTATTTATTGTACCAATTTTGGAGTCCTGTCTGAACTAATGTTTTGACTATGTTTGAAGCCTCCCTTCTTAGAGAGATATCCAGCATTTTACCGCTCACCCCCATGTGAGAAGCTAAAAAGTTTTGTGAGAAGCCGCTATTTTGAGTATGGTGTAGCATTAGTGCTTATTCTCAATCTTATAGCTGTTGTCATTGAGACTACGGTATGAACATTCCTCTATCTAGCTGTTTAATTGTTACTTCTATTAACATAACATGTTCTCACTTGCTTTCTCAATATTTCAGCTTGATATTAGGAACAGCTCTGGACAGAAGGTTTGGCAAAAGATTGAGTTTTTCCTTGGTAAATCTCTCTCTCTCTCTCTTTTTAAAATGTTGGCAGTAGCTGCCACGCAATTTTGTATTAAAAATTAGAAATTTAGTTTACATCAGTTTCTATTGTCACCTATGCTGAGTACATCTCTCAGTCAGCAGAAAACTGCATAACCTCAAAAAAAAAAAAAAACTGAAAAAACATAAAGTCTCTCTCTCTCTCCTCCTTTCCCCCTTGCCTGTCTCCCCAAGTCCTTGAAATATTTGGTTGCCATGTCATTATATAAGGTTCTCTGAGCTTAAAATGCTGCCATGGTGCACATTTCTGGTCCAAATGCAGCATGCAGTAGCCTACTTGTCTATATCTGATTAATAAATACTAAAATTTCTTGGACAAATGCAGGTTGGGTGTATGTTGTTGAGATGGCTTTGAAGATTTTCTCATTAGGGTTTGATGCTTACTGGATGGAGGGTCAAAACAAATTTGACTTCATCATAACCTGGACGATTTGTAAGCTCTAATGTTCATTTAGTGTGAAAATTTTACTGGTTATTTTTGAAAATTTAGCCGGTTTTGATGAAAGTATTTCTGTTGTAGTTATTGGAGAGACCTTGACTTTCGCTTTTCCTTCTCAGCTTCCTTTCCTTTCAAATGGAGAATGGTAATGCCTTGTCTTTTGCATTATATGGTACATAATTTGCATTATCAACTAAAAAAGATATGTCAAACGAATTTTCACATAACTAATTTCTCTCTCAAAGATATAAAGCAAGAGGTTGAAACCTCTATATTAACTATCATTTTGAGTTGATTATCACTATTAATGTAACAGACCAACTACAACATAGATATGAATGAAGATGAATATTACTAAATATTATACCTCAGGAATCCAACACTAGACTAACATTAGGAGTTTCTCTGTTCATTTAGGATTCGATATCTTCTAATTGCACGGATGTTGAGGCTAATAAGGCTATTGTTGCAAGTCAAGCAATTCAGAGCATTTGTAGCAACATTCTTGAATTTGATTCCAAGCTTGGCACCTTATCTTGGGATGATATTTTGTGTTCTTTGCTTTTATTGTTCGCTAGGTTTACAGGTACAATTAGATTTAGTTTTTTTTGTGTAGCTTTCAGTAGACTAGATGGAAATTAGTCTATATTGATATCACACCTAAATAGCCACCATTGTTTCATCCACTTGGTTCCTCTCTGTATCCCTGCTCATATGAAGTGGAGTGTCTTTGGTTTAAAGTTAAACAATCATCCAATCTTTTTTCTCCCTTTTCAATGATATTGTGTTATGTTTTTTTGTCTTTACAGCTGTTTGGTGGAATTGTAAACTCACAAAACCCAAAATTGCAAGACACTGAGCTTTACAACAACGAGTATCCTTTTTTCAACTATGGGTTTAACGTTCATGATCTGTTATAGTACTCTTGGTGATGGAGAAAGAACTTTGCACAAAATTACAAAGAACATTCAAATTTGCAATTTCAGCCTGATATTATTACTATTCAAATTTGCCAATTGCTAGTGTGTTTGAGTGAAAAGAAGTTCTATATATAAAATAATTGCAAATGGATTCATATTTTTGTCCAATTACTTCACTACAATTTGAGGCTTACATGATCATTCCTACTTGTATATTTTAAGGGCTTATGTTGACATTACTGTTTCAAAGTTCTCTCTTGACAAAATTTAGTTATGTTCTATTTAATTTCAATGACTACCCAAATGGTATGGTGACACTCTTCAACTTGGTTGTGATGGGAAATTGGCAAATATGGATGGAGGTACTTGTTTTACATATTTTGTCTAGCTGTCAACAGATGTGGTAATCAAATTAATCAGCATTTTTTTGGTCCTCATAATCCAGTTGAATTGAATGTGATTTATTGGGAAATGAGTTATAATCATGTAAGACGCATGAATGATAATGTCTTAGTGGGATGGAGCCTTTGTTATCTATCTCGTATTCATTCTAGGAGATAAAGCATAAAAGAATGATGAAAGATGAATGGGCAGATAAAGTACTTCAAGCACCCATTTTAAAATCCCATGATACATATACATATTTTAGCTCTCTGGTTACATGTTGCAAACAATATTGTATCATATATTTTGCCGAAACTACAAGTTCTTTTTAATCATGAAATTTTCACTCTTCCAAATAATGAGATACAAATTCTGTTACTATGCTTAAACAGACTGGTACATGTTGCTCAAACTTATATTTAGTGTTCTAAATGAAAAATACTTGAGTTATGCATATTTGTCCTGCTGCCGACTTTGCTAGATCTTTTACACTACTAATGTAATGAGGTGTTAACATTTGTCCTTCCACTTCTAGAGCTATGCAGAATTGACTGGAACCAATTGGACTCTTGTCTATTTTATCAGCTTTTACCTGGTGACGACCTTGCTTCTACTTAACCTGGTAATTCTTTGTGACAACTAATATATAACTTTTCATTGCAAAAAGGATATCATTACTATCTCAATATTGTAATCTTGACCGGTAAGGAAACACAACGGTGTCATCACCAATTTTAATTTTTGAAGCTGATCTTTTAGCTTGACTTCCTAATTTAAGAGCTGCAAATAGAAACAGAAAAGAGGGTGACAATTGGTTGACCGCTGTACTAATAGGTCAATACAAGATGTTTATGTATATCTTGGATTTTCCTCCTTCAGATCTTACATTACTTCAATTTTGTTTACTAATATTTGACAACTCATATTTGTAGATCCTTGCATTTGTGTTGGAGGCCTTCTTTGCTGAAATAGACATCGAGAAAACAACTGAAGATTGTGGCGAGGTTTGATTTGTGTTCAGTTTTGTGTTTTTTTTTTTAATTGAAACTTAGTCATATCCAAAAATTAAATAAATAAATAAAATGGAAATCAGGCAAATTTTAAGATAAGTGGCTAGTAGCACTGAATGAGAACCTTACTTCAAATAGTATTTAGTCGAAAACCAAAACCCATGTTTGTTAAATGGGTGTTGGATGTTGTTTGGTACAAGTTGACACATATATCAGGCCAAGACTAAACCAATTGTGCAATGTTATAAGTTGAATAATATGTTTGCATGTA
Source organism: Carex kokanica (assembly GCA_025461125.1). Lineage (NCBI taxonomy): Eukaryota > Viridiplantae > Streptophyta > Magnoliopsida > Poales > Cyperaceae > Carex > Carex kokanica. Next base: position 1,644,811 of record JAJGRX010000112.1, read on the forward strand.
GTGCAAGAAATCCCCTTGTTATAATTAAATGTATGCATACTGTACAAAGACGTCTTCTTGTTGCAGGACACCCAGTCAAGTCGAAGAAGGTCGGCTAGGTAATATTTTTAACCATTCTCTTTATATTATTTTAGTGTATAAGGAATCTAGTAATGTTGTGACCATTGTACCACTGACCAGACGGGTTTTATATCATGAGGGTTGGTCTTTGTCAGATCTCTATAGCAAGGTTAGCTTTGGAAGTTCTGGGGGTTCTTTTACATTTATAGATCCCATAAATCGCATGGCTGAAAAATTCACCCGCTCCCCCCCCCCCCCACCCCGAAAAGAAAGAAAGAAAAAAAAAAACACATACACCATGAGTCCATGACCTCAAATAGCTATACAATCTTCCCTTTTTATCAGAAAAAGGTCCAAACTACCCTTGGGCACTATTCTTTCTTGTAGAGAAATGGCTGTGGGCTATTATTCGGCATATTGTGCCGGCAAGGAATATAGAGATATCAAGAAACACTTTTCAATTGTACATGATTTAATAAGTATAGACTGTAATCACATGTTGTGTATATTTTGAGAAAATATGGCTTACAGGTTTAAGATGGTTTCAACAGAAATTTCTACTATAATTTAAAATTGCATATATTTTAACAACTGGTTTTGTTGTGCTATGTCAGAGCTAGAAGTACAATGGTTGATGCACTTCTTCATCACATGTTCAGTGATGAGCTAACCCAATGCCCCAAGCCCTAGCTTTCCCTCTTAGTGCTCATGGTAAAAGAGGTTACTTCAACCTATAAGTTTTCTTAATTTTATGTTGTTGATGTGCAAACTCAGTTATCTTATCTAACATGAATAGGGTATTATGTAACTCTTTGAGGTTACGATAAAATTTGATCAGGTCTTGCTTCATGCAGAAAATGCAATAAGATGCCTGATTAGCTCACAAATAAATCAATCAATCAATCAAATCCAACATCATTCTATATTTTTCCTGTGAGATACAGATACCTAATGTGGTGTATTACTGATACTCTCCTTGTATTACAAAGACAACTCAATAGTACTTTTTAGTTGTGTATATGAAAGATTTGAATGTGTTCATGAATAATAGAAGCGAACCAAACATTATGCCTTTTTAAATTCTAGGATGGTTCAACTTTGCCACTTGTGTCCTTGGTTTACTCACTGGGCTAAAAACCATTCTCTTATCTTTGTTTTAATTTGGCAGAGCAAAACCCAGATTTTCAAGGAATGAATTATTGCATCTTGCTACAGTGACAGAGGTGTACATGAGACAGTGATCCGATGCGCATTTGTATTTGTTTGCTTTTAGAGCCTCATAAAGAAAATATGATAAATGTCTCCAAAATATTTATGTTTTGCTTTTGTTTTGTTTTCATTTCTTATATAGATCTTATTTTATAGGGGCATTGGTTTTAAGCTAAACTCAAGGCTTTTTAATTGCGAAACTGAATCAACATTTTGTTCAGAAAAATCAGCACAATTACTCTTAAGAGGTGAGGCTACAGTAAGGGGATCCGATATGTGTTTGAAAACAAATAAACATTGTTTCATTCTGATTCTACATTTCTAGAAGACGCATAGGAATATCACATGTATAGATTCATGGCTACAAGCTCACAAATCAATACCAAACTAATCAGAGTACAGTTATGTATATTCAATATTGCATATTCAGTTCCGTCGTTATGGAATATTACAACGTTCATACTAGCCAAATTAGGGGTGAAAACGGTATGGATAATATCCGATCTGTATCCGAAAAATTAGATGTGGATATCCGATATCCGAATATCCGTGTGGATATGGATACTGATATAGTTTTAAGTTTTAATTATTTGTATCCGAATAGTAGATATATATCATATATTTTAATATATATTATGAAAAAAATTATTATTCACCATTAAAATTTGATAAATATTATGAACTTTGATATTTTTTAATATTATTTTAATAAATATCCGATTTGTATCCGTATCTGTATCCGGCTCATATCCGATCCATAGGCGTACCTGAAAAATTAAAAAAGATATGGATATCTCCATATTCGCTCCGTTTTCCCTAAGCCAAATAGATTCTATCATCCCAGATTAAAAAAAAAAAAATCATGCAGGGATTCTTCTTTGCCCATTTCCGACTCGCTAAAGGTCTTACTATACTGCTGACCAATGGCGTCATGTAAAGTGAGATAATTCTTTTTTTTTTTAAAAAAAAGTGGGTATTCCTACCTGTTTCATTACGAAACAATAGTTTGCTTACAAAATGCGACATTAAGTACATGCCTTACATCAATATAGTAAAGTTCACAGCTTCAACAGCTAACAAAAGAGCTACAACAACTAACAAAAGAGAACTACAAAAACAACTAAACAACTAACAGAACAGAACGAAGTGGCACTAGAGTTATTAGAACACAGAAGTACTATCAAAATGACTACTGTCCATTGCATTGCCAGAAGAAGAGTTAGATGAAGAAGAGTAAGAAGGAGAAGCAGATTCTGGAGGAAGCAGCCCAGCGGCTCTATCAATCTCTTGGTAGGCCGCCCGGTCAGCTAGATAGTCCTCTAGGTTAGACCTTTCTAATCCAAGTGCGGAATCCGACCCTTGCCAGTTTCAAGGTATCGGAGTCCGAGATCTCTATGATTGTATCTAGCTGATGCAAAGGAGCAACATAAAAAAACAATAATAATATTAGCTTAAAGTGAGATAATTCAATCAAGGGCGTCATTTCTAACAATGTGCCGCCAACGGCATAGAATTGGAAGAAAGGCGTCATTTTTGAATAAGTGCCGTAATGATCTAAAATTTGATCAAGGATGTCATTTAATGATATCTACTCTCATCAACTAGGGGTGTCAATGGGCACAGTACGGGTCGGGTGGAGGCATTTTCATACCTGTACCATTAAAATTGACTTTATCCATACCCTATCCATACCCATTAAAAATTGATTTTACCCTATCCTACTCTTACCCGTTAATATTATCGGGTAACGAAATGGTAGCGGATGAATAATGGATAATAATAATATAATAATTAGTTTTATTATATTTTACAAATTAAATATAAAAAACTCATTCATTTCACACATATGTAATTACATTTCTAATAAAAAAAATAAAAATAAATGTGCAATCAATGCTAACTAAATTGTTTTTTTATAAAAGAAGAAAATTCAAAAACACGAATACATAGTTAGGTGGGATGGAAATTGAATTGAATATATATTTAGATTTTATAATTATCAATGGGTACGGAATAGTCATTACTCATACTCTTACTTATTTAGTTAACGAAAAAAAAAATCTCATCCATACCCATACCCAATAAGCTAATGAAAAAAAATCTTACCTATAGCTGTCTTATCGAATACGATACGGATCGAGTAAACGGCTAAAAAATTACCATTGACGCCCCTATGATCAACGTCATTTATTGGAAGGTTCAAGGAACATGTGTGTAACCGAACCGTGATTTCAATTTTCTTTTGTAAGAGATAATAAGTATGGGCCTGGGGACATGTAACAAGGCTTTTGTTTTATTCATCGTGGGCCTTCATATTTTAACGGCCCGTAATTTTCAGAATATCGTCAAAATATAGTGAACAAAAAGTTTAATTTTGTTTAAACATTTAATTTATGATATGTGTTAATACGTGTTTAATATTTTGAATGGCCTGTGATAGAGAGGCATGAAAAGTAAACAAATTTGAATTCCCTCTATTCTTTATTTGGAATTCAGATTATCCAATGTTCAATATATATAAAAAATGAAGGCATTTAAACCTCTCTTTTCAATTTGGTATCTAGCGTCATAAATTAGGAGTTTCTTAAAATTTTATTTGATGTATATTGATTATTATTCATGCTATAAAAATAATCTAATTATTTTTATAAATGAGATAGTAATCGTTCCTTTTACTTGTAACATTTGCAAGTTTATTAATATCCTATAAATTATAATAAATAATTTTGAAATTTTATGAGCAAGTTATATGGTTACAATGCGAATGTGTCATTCCTGTTTGATATTCATTTGAAATTAATCAATCTCTAACGTCCCAATTTGTCCGTTATGCTATAAAATGTATCATCATGGGGGCTTCAAGCCTTCAATAGTCATGTACACAAGAAAACAACATTAGAACATCTATATTCCAAAAACTCAAATGAATTTCTAAATAACTGTTAACAACTTTTTAGAAATTAAGGTCTCTAAAATTTTTAAACTCTCATATCCATGAAATTAATTTTAAAGTTTCTATTAAGCCACGTCAGCAATAAATTAAAAGGAGAAATAATTTGAACCAATCATTTAGCCAACATGTAATTTATAAGTAATTTCTTAATAATAAACTTTACTGCATAGTTTCTAAATAAAAAACTCTCTCACATTTCTGAAATTGAATTAGAAACTGCCACCTCATATTAGAAACTCTAATAATATCAGGGAATTAAGATGCTCTTATAATTCGGAAACTAAAAATCGAGAACCATCAAATTTGCAAAATAAATAAATAATAATCACGCCTTACAATTTCCCCAAATAAAAATATTCCATTCAAACATGTGTGAACAATCAAGTATATACCCACAGAAACCCCACAACTATCTCATAATTATTTTCTCTAAAGCACAAAAATGAAAAAAAAAAAAAATGAAAAAAAAATCTAAGAGCTAATGGATACTGGTACCATCTCATACTCACTCGACTTTCTCATGCTTAGAGGGAGAAAGAAAGAACCACCGAGTCGTTGCTGAAGAAACACAATAATAGAAAGTATAACCCCTCCTAAAGGTACAACTATATCCCAGGCAAGAGAGTATATATCGTCATTCGGGCTTGCATAGATATAAGATGATTTTACAAAAGGCATATAATGCTGCGACCTGTATGCATCATACACATGCGGTAATGCCCTAACAAGAGTAAACCCAATGTAGAAAGAACGAGATAGGGCTTTGTCTTTCAAATCCAAAAATACATTGAAGATAACTTGTGGTAACAAGAACCCGTCAAGTATTAAACCAGCGTAAGAACTCAAATCATCCCAAAGGGTATGCTGGCCATTTTTGTTTATAGTGTGAACTAACCATGCAATAAGAGCGCCAAATAGGTACAATGGGAGACAAACCCAAATGGTTTTTTTCTCATGAACCCATGAACCTGTTTTAGGCGCGTCAGCAGACCTAGCACCCCATGCCACTTGTAAAAGACGCAGCTGTAACAAAAAGTTGATCATGGTCACGACCCGAATTATGACCTCATTCACCTCCAGCCAACCCCCGCTCCACACAAGAATGTTCTGCTTGCTTCGTCTCATTACAAATTGTGCATCGAAATTCAGCACTAAAGGAATCATGTTGCCTAGAACTAAGATAACGAGCATGAGAATTGAAATGGAGGGGAGAACATTAGGGTTTGTCTTCAAGTGGTACAGTTGTAACCCTACAAATACACATGTCAAGGTCAAGGAGATGAGAACCATGGTTATTTCCATATCCATTCTCCAAATCGAGTCAGCTGCTTGTTCAAAATAAATACCACGAGATGTAATTTCCACAGTATCAAAAAACAAGGGGTCTGATTTAGCTCTTAAACTCTTGATTGTACCTTTGACATGCTCTGTTGGTTTGCCATGCAAGGATCCGAGTTGCATGTTTATAAATATTTTACAATCCATGGAATCATTAACCATAGCTTGTCGAGCAGCATTGGATGAACCCACATACCGGCAACCGACCAAGCAAAGTGTACCATATTTGGGGTTGTAGATCCCTTCAGCTGATAACTTCATTTGCATCTTTGAATCTTTACCAAGGTTATATTCGATTTTGTAGGATATATTTAAATTACCAGTGTCAGAGCCTAAATATGTTACATTATCAGTCAAATCAAGAGCTGCGTAAAAACTGCCCCCAAGTGAAATTGGAGAAGCAATTCCAAATATACCGCTTCCCTCTTTACTCTTCACATCAAATCTAAACCTCATATCCCTAAAGGATTTTCCATCGGGGAAACTCCCCTTCCTTTTTTTCCCTTGAAGAACCTTTGCACAAAGCCCCCTAACAACATCAAATTTGGTGTAATTGTACTTCAACTTGACAAGGTTGCTCATGTAATTAGCAGTGGTGCCAAATTGAATCACACTAGAATTGCCCCCTTTACCTTCCCAAATACGCCCCACGGCAACACTCCTACTTTTTATAGACAAAACTGAAGGAAACCAAAAACTCAAGCCGAAAGAGCAGTCACCCATAGAGAGATTATTTCTAGAACCTTCGTCAGAAATCACCACATTGCAACCAACTAAGCACAATTTGTTTCTTTCTCCATCCCACAAACCTTCAACAACCAACCCCTTATCACCAAACATGAAGCTACGGGAAGTTGACCGGCTTTCATTTGTGAAAACCAAATACATATGCACCTTACCATCATCACTGCAATCAACTTGATTTGAAAACATGTAATCTTGATCAAACCCAAGTGTACCTCTTATCGGGCCACAATGCCCGTTTAAACAATCTCTCCCATAATACAATTGAAAACTTCCTTCCAACATGCCCCGCAATTGTTGACATGAAAATTTACCATCTAAACCCTGCAATTCCTCCTTAATACTCAGATCACCACACTGACTCTCAGCAAGGGATGTCTTCGTGTACTCATAGTTTCTCTCAGCGAAAGAAACAAGAGCTACTGGGTTGAAATGGTTTGGGTTTGCGGGTTCCTCAGAGCTTTCCAGCGTACCCATCACAAAAGGAGAAGTAAGATTGGAGCTTTTGGAAAAATTCAGCTTGAGAACCCCATTGGAGTGAATAGTATTACCTCGAGAAGAGAGTATGATACCAGGTCCGTACATGCAGAGAACCGAATCTGACTCAGACCAGAACCCATCTAAATCGAATGAAACTGACGCATAGCGCGGACGTATCGGGAGGCGGGGGCGGACACGGTGGAGGTGAAGGAGGGATCGGTTGGTGGAGGCGGAATGGGTCCCACGTAGTATTAGAGTTCCGGCGAGGCGAATCAGGCCGGGAGAGTCGGTGTGGTAGGAGGATTTGGTGAGGAAGGAAAAGGAGTTGGGGCGGGAGGGAGGAGGAGAGAGGGAGAAGAGGGGATTGCCTCCGGAGAAGGATCCGGATGAGATGGTGAAGTAAAGGGGTGGGAAGGAAGGGGAAGGGAGGGTAGCGGAGGGTAAGGGAAGGGGACGGTTGCAGATGGAGGTGAGAGGAGCGGGGGTGGAGGAGGGGAGGAGAGATAAAAAAGTAAGTAACAGGAGGAGGACGAGGGGAAGGTAATGGGGATAGGAGGAGGGGACAGGAGGGGAATTGGAGAGAAGCGGCGACGCCATAGGAGGGGGAGTGGAGAGGAGGGGAAGGAGAGAGAGGTTCTACCGGCGACCTGGTACTGGTTTAGTACTATAAAGAGCAAGAAGTTCATTCATGACTTTTGAGTTTTGACTGCCCCCCAAAAAGGTGAATCTAGAATTGAATGTGCAGAGGTGATTTAAAATAACCTTTTGCAGATTTACCCCGTGAAATGTCATATTTATTGCACAACTCCAATGTTTTATATACTTCAGCTGAACCGCCATTTTTATTAAGAGATGCTTCTATGGACATAAGGACCTATTTGTAAAATGAACATATTTTCATTTTCAAAGTTCAAACAGTCGATCCGACCGTTCAACATTATCTCCATATTAAAATGTACTTGGAGGTCAAATTTTACATTTTTTTTGAATTTTTTTACTATTTATTAAGTATTTTACAAAAACTAGTCAAATTCAGATCATTGAATTTTGTAAAATACTTAATAAATAGTAAAAAAATTCAAAAAATGTAAAATTTGACCTCCAAGTACATTTTAATATGGAGATAATGTTGAACGGTCGGATCGACTGTTTGAACTTTGAAAATGAAAATATGTTCATTTTACAAATAGGTCCTTATGTCCATAGAAGAATTGGCCTTTTATTAATATCCAAAATTAATTACAAAATATTAATTATACCCAGCTTAGCTGGGTATTTTTAAAAATGCCCAAACTGGCCATTTTTTTGCCGATTGGATTAAAATTTGGACCGGTCATTTTTTGGCCAGTTAGGAGGGTTTTTTTAAAAAAAATATTTGTTAGATCACTTGAAATTACTTGAAATTATGTTAAATTATGCTAATTACGCTAATTATACTGAAATACGCTGAATTACGCTGAATTACGCTAAATTACGCTAAACTACGCTAAATGACACTAAATTACGTTAAATTACGTTAATTACGCTAAATTATGCTAAATTAGGCCGATTTTGTGCCATCTTTCATAAATCATAAAAATAGTAAAAAAATTCCAAAAATAGTAAAAATCAAAGGTTTAAATAGTGTTTATCGCGTCATAGCGGAACGGCTGAAAAAATGGCGCTATACCCATATAGCGCGAAATAGCGCGCTATAGCGCCAATAGCGTCATAGCTTTTATGGTCTGATAAAAATTAGTATTCTACAAGTTCATTATATAACTAATTTACTGAGCTACTTAGATCGAAAAATAGAAATGAAAATCTTAATCGGAAACTTCAACTCAAGTTTTGAGGCTCTTCCATTTATTTTTTGGCAATTCTGAATTTAAAAAAATGGCAAAGCGGTTACCGACGCATGCATATTTTCACAAGCTTCCTGAAAAGTGGTCGTTTGCTGAAATCGGACACTCGAGCGCCATTTTATGACCGTTTGAAGTTTTGTGGCCTTCTCAGTTAAGATATCGTCTCTCTTAGCACAATTTAGCGTTATTTAGCGTATTTTAGTATAATTATACTAATTATACATCAAAAGAAGTAATCTAACAAATATTAAAAAAAATGACCAAATATAATCTAACAGTGATTTTCTATCTATCTAAAAAAATAGTAAAAAAATTCAAAAAAATGTAAAATTTGGCTTTCAAGTACATATTCATTTTATAATGGTGTTGAACGGTTCGGATCGACCGTTAGGATTTTGAAAACTCAAATATTGAGCCGTAGCACGGACCAATCCGTACTATGCATAGTACCGTAGCCTCACTCAAACTTAAATATGTGGTTCCTTCTATAATCTCATTTTTCCTGTTCATTAAAAAATATTTATTTATTTTATAAAAATAAAAAATTGCTGCAGAAATTTCACATATTTTATAGTAAAAAGATGCATTCCGTTCCGCCAAAAGAGGGTATTTCACATGAACACCTGGAAAACCAAAAAATATGTGAAAGCGAATTATACTGGTCACTGCTCAGTGCCTCACAGTGAGGCCCTCACTTGTAAGTGAAGATGGCCCAACTAATGAATGACCAGTCCCGCTTGAGGTGATCTTTCTCTTATTAGTGTAGCGGGTTTTAAACAGAGGAAGCTTTTTAACCCGTTATATCATTAGAACTACACATGTGCCACAGAATAATCAATAGAGGAAATAGGATCCTAGATCAGATAATAGATTGCTCCTTGGATTCTGCGCTAATCATTTTATTTTTTGTTTATAGAAGCAAACAGTTGACCTGTCAATTAGTTTAAATTTCTTTGTAATTCTCTCTGACACTGACGCAGCACCTTTCATTGATGCCAATTTTGGTTTTTATAAAATTTATTTTACGCGTTTATTTTCTAATGGAAATTTTTATTTTTAGTACAGAAGATATGTTGCCTTTTCATGAAAGAGACCTTTCACTTGGTATCTTATTGTGATAATATTTTTTTTTTCATTTTTGCGGAATAATAGTAGTTATGTTCATGTTAAAAACAAAAAATTCAATGCTTCTTTGTTTGAGACCAAAAAAAAAAAAGATAATAAGAGGAGAAATTTACTTCAGCTGGTTGGTAATTATATAGGTGCAACAAAACACATCACCTACCACAAGTTGGAAAGCTGGATTTAAAATTTGAATTTAAATCAAGATAGTTTGTTTTGCTTTGATACTAATATTCAAAAATCCTCTAACTTTTCAAATTGATCCGAATTCTAATCAGACGGTCCGAATTTAAACTCAAACTTAGAGTTACCTCGGAAGATCCATACCCAAAGAAGTGGAGCACTTAATCACGGATTTAGATCCTTAAAGTACCTCAAACTTTATCCAAACTGTCTGATTATAATCTGCATGAATATTAAAAGGATCCTGTAAATTCTAACTTAGACCAAATTGATCCTGATTTTGAATCCAAACTCAAAATTTGAGTTACTTTAGAATCCGGATCCTTAATCACACTACTAAAAGCGTTTGATTTTTCATCAAAAAAGAGAGCTAATTTCTTGAAGGAAAAAATAAATCAGTATAAGAATCTTCTAAAGGAGTCAGAAGGGCACCATAAACGCAGATAATTTTGACAATGAAGGCCTAAATTAATGAATTTCCAACCGGCAAGCTTTCCGCTTGATCATGTGCATGCTGGAGGTGGGATCTGATGTAAGAGGAAATTAAAAAAAAAAAAACAAATGTATCATCCTTAAGATCAAAATAATTATTCTAAGATTTAAGAGAGGGCTAAATCTGTAATTGACCAAAAGAACGAATTCGTATCACCTAAGGCAACAAAATATTTCTGTTTGAATCTGGACCATCCAATTAGAATCCGCACAAATTATTAAAGCGGCTCCGTGCATTTCACTTTGATGAGTTGAATTGGTCCATATTCCTATTGGACGGCGGTGATCCAAACATAAATATATTGTTACCTCAGAGGATATGAATTCGTGAAGAACTTTCTATAGAGAAATGCCGATATTGTCCATGTTTTTTCTCAGAAAAAGATTATAATATTGTCAACATTTGTACTATGAAATGAGTTTTTCATAAATAATATCATAATTTTTTTTAAATGCTACACAAAAATATCAGACCTAAGTTATGTGAGTTAAAAATCATTCACATTTTTTTTTTTCAAAATCGTCTATGTAGTTACAAAGTATATGCCGCGGATCAAATCATGCGTTTCATCTAAAATTCAATCGTTTTCATATTACGCACAAAATAATTATGCTTGTGTCTATTCCGGATTTTTAAAGAATATAACAACATTTATATTTTAGAGAAAATAGTAAAATTATATTTGAATTCTGAATGCATGCATTAAAAAAGTATTAGCAAAATGCATGCGCTCACATGTGAGTTTCTTGAGATCCAGCATCTGAAGTTATAAATCCAGCAAATAGCCAATAAATCGAATCTATGTTTGATAAATAGTTCTTAAAAACAAGAGAAACTTCGCCACGCCTTGTGATTTATTCAAGGAATCAATCCCTGTTTCCATAATTCTTAATTGTGTTACAGTTGACTATTACCGTACCAGATCTAAATCCTAAAACTGAAGGGCAAACTTGAAATTGTATTAATCAAATAGTAGTGATACGTAAAATTCCATGGCCATGGAGCATAGTTACTCAAAAACAAAAAAAAAAAGCTGTCAAACTAGATTGTAATACCGATACTGGTTAGATATAAAAAAATTGAAAAAGCATTTTTTTATTATTATTACAAAAATGTACTTAAACTTCACTAACACACCCCTCTCTCACTCGAGTTTGTATCCTCTACATCGATGTAAAAAAAATTGAGTTTGAATCTGAACTGTTCGATCAGAATCCCAGCCAATTTAAATCAATTTGAAAATTTACGGGACCCATTTAATATTCGTACCAATTCAAAACGGACAGTTCAAATGCCAACATTTTATTATTATTATTATTATTATTATTATTTTTTTTTTTGGAATTGATCATGACCCGTAGGTCTTACACCATCTCATTTGTATCATAGCTAACCACATTTTTTATTTTTATTTTGAGAAAACCAAATGCCAACATTAAAGTTTAAATTCATGTTCTTTTTTATATTTGAATCTGTCTCTTTCTCATTATCAATTTATCATCATGCCGTATTTTCGTGCCTCGGGCTTTGAGCTGTAGTCTAAGCAAGAAAGAATATAAAAACCAAAATGAAAGATCGCTCCTTAAGGAGCTGTACAAACCAGGGGTAAAATAGTCCAGAAACACTTGAAAAATTCTCTAAAAGGAGGCCCTAAAGGAGCCTGTATCTTAACTTTATCTTTTAAGGTATGTTTGGTTATAAAGCAAATTAAGAATAATTATTATTTATCTTATTAAAATAACTAAATTTTAAAACTCTTAAAAATAGTTTATTTTAGCTATTCTAATCCAATCAAATACCAAAAAGACTATTCAAAATAGTCTATTCTCAATCCAACCAAACATACCTCAAGGAAGAGGTGAGAGTGGATTAAGAATCAATGCTAAGGAGGTCTCTAAATCCGGACTAAAGGAGTGTTCAGCCGGATTAACTAAGATTAAGAAATAAATGAGGCTATAGGAGCTGTGCCGAACACATACTTTAAGACTTCTATCTAGTTCACTTCGGGTTTGACAAAAAAAACAATGCATCATCCGCATAGAGTAAACAAGACTTCATAGTTCATACTTTGTATTGGTAAACTCCACACTCCATTAATCACCAGTTTATGAAGCCATCTCAACAGAAAATCCATCGCCATTATAAAGATCAACTGTGAGAGAGGGTCTCCTTGCTTAATCCCTATCTTTAAAATTATCTTTCTTCCCAAAAGTCCATTAACAATAATTTGTGAAAACCAGTGACCGTATCTATGTGCAGCACAAAAATGAGAACCTAGATGCTCCATTACATTTAAAGTGATCTTAACAATATTTTTCTAAATCGATTAGAAATATCTTAAGAATTAGAAACTTTGTCACTGCATTATTGGATATAAAGATTGTCAACCTATCAAATTTCATGTACTTCAAATATGCAACAAGTGATAGTAGATTGATTCTCATTCATTTCTGTTAAAGAAAATACACATGCTATAAATAGTTTTAATTTTACTTTTTAGAAAAATTAGAAAATGCGCTCATAATTAATTTCCAAACTATTCACAAAAGTTTTTTTACTTTGTACCCTCATAATCATAAAAATGATAGACCTATAGCATGGTGGCAACGAGTTGAGTCCAACTCAAACTCGTCACGAGCTGGCTCGTTTGAGTCACGAACAAGCTGACTTTAGAGGTCTAAGCTAAAATTTCTGCTTAAAATTGTCACGAGCTGAACCGAGCTAGCTCGCGAACTGGCCCATTAGGTCTGGCTGAATCCATGTTTCAAGAAGAATATAAATTCTACAAACTTTTTGAACCGAGCTGGACCGAATTGAACCGTATAAAATGCACACAAATTCATACAAATTCACAAATTGATGCTAGCCGAGCTAGCTCGCAAACTGGTGAGCGAGCTAAGTCCCAGCTTGAACTCGTTAATTCTGAATCGAACTAGTAGCGAGCGAGCTAAGCCCCAACTCAGTCCAATAACGAGCAAGCCATTAGTGAATGAGTCAGCTGCGAGTCACAAGCTTTTTTGCCGGCCTACGTGCATGTTGTACTGAAATTTACAATGCTGACGCTTATTAAAAAAAATCTCGCCTCTATGTAAAAAACGATTACAAATCGTTCAACAGACTGTAAAACATGAACACAATTTTATCATTTTTTGTAAACATAATACATGCGACATAAAAATTATGATTACGACATTTAATTTGCTATTAAATTGCTTACTTTTTTTTAGTAATTATCAAGATTATCATACTAAAAATTGAGAGAGCTGCAAACTTAATCTGTCTAGTGAATGATTAAATCATATTAACTCAAGCATATTAGGTTTTAACAGCCGCCCGACTCTGTATATCAAAAGGACCACCCGAGCCATATTTACATTTCACTAATAGTGCATTTTTGCCCCTTGGGCAGTTCCATGCACTTTCACGGCCTAAATTTCATCAGGAAAAGGTACATGCAATATGCCTTATATAATTAGTTAAAATATATTACTGCTATATATAATACACCAATTCTCTTATCAGAGAATAGTCAGTCGAAGAATGACTGACCAACGAATGGGGACATGGTCACAGTGGTAGGGGTGGGCTGGGAAGAAGGGACAGCAAGGACAGCAGCGGGCCCCTGGTTGCCTTTCTGAGGAAGAAACTCATCACAGTCAGCGCCTTTGACGGTGAACTCCATAAGGAGGTCGTCAAAGATCCTCTTTAGAGAGGTTTTGAAATTGTCAGAGGAGCTCTTGTCACCTTCGTCCACATCCTGGACCCCGTCTTCAAAAAGACAACCAACCTGGGCCCCCTCCATGTAGGCCCGACATGCCACAAGGATCGCATAGCCACGCGTGCGGAAATGCCCTGCCACAAAGTGCTCGAAGTGCTACCAAACAGAAGTATATGTCACGATATATGTTGAATAGGAGATTAAATATGCTGGATAGTACTGCACCTAGGGTTCCAATGGGTCTTACCCAATATGTTAACTTAATAGTATCTTCGAATGATACTGAACATAACGGAACCTGGGTTTTTACAACAACCGCTCAATAACCAAGCTGGGCAAAGTCAGGTCATGACTCATGGCCCACTAACCAGAACTATAACATACAGACAACCTCAATAAGACACTCAGAGTGGACCAAACCACTAACCCAACAGGCATCAGGTCAAGTTATAACTAGTGTGAGGTCCAAGTTATGACCTGCTCCATTAAATACGATCAAATTAAGGGGAAGTGTAATTAACAAAAAATGGTACCTTAGGCGACCGGCGGAGGGAGTAGAGCATGGTTTTGCAAGAGAGGAGGAAAGTGTTCTCATTGTAAGCGAGAGACTTCTGTTCGCCATAAGGGGTGTTGGCCTGGGCGCTGTAACCAGGCTCGTTGAAATATGGTTTGGAGTTGAGAACCAGTGCTTGAATGGAGACGAGGACTTGAAGCATGGTGGAGTTGGCCGGGATCCACCTCTCACAACCGCTGCCCGACCAGGTATTGAGCAGGCTCAAGCACACCTTCCCACATTCATATAGGTTTGGGTTCAACCGCAGACCCCCAGAGTTGTAATACACCATCTGTGTTTTCATATTATGTTATATACTTGTGGTAAATTACGGCAATGTAAAATTTAGAAAGGCCTTCTTATCTCCTATATGAAACAAGGTTTTTCTGTTCAATCAAGGGGCATGTATTACAGTACCATTTAGCAATGCCATATTGAGCCAGGTCCCATACAACACCAGAGCAATGCTGGTCATTTATGAACCTGCCAAAGCTGTCAACCTTGGAAGGTCAAAGTCTCCTTTAGGGGCAGCAACAAACATATAACACAGGTCCCAATCAACTTAACAACGTGCTCAACATAAGAAAATTGGAGACAGCAAGAATTTTAATAGGTCATGAAGATTGGAGAGTAAACTGAGACGAGTTGTTCAATATGAACCAACACAAGAAAATTATAATTGTAAGTAAAAGATGTGTGCACATAGTCTTTTTCTTTTTACAACATAAGAAAATTATACTTGTTAAGGGAGTGTGCCCGAAGGTCATGTTTGGTTGCTACTTAAATTTAAGAAGGATCAAAATTGCTTAAGCCATCTTACTCCTCATGTTTTACACATCGTTTGGTAGCTTAAGTTAGGGCTTAAGTTAATTCGTCTGGAGAACTAAGATGCTGGGAAATGAAATTCTGTCTATGACAGCCCTACAAGCAAAGTAAGTATAGAGTAAGTTAATCTGCCTAGAGAGGTGGTTTAACTTACTTGGTCGTCACTCCATCTTACTTGTGTTTTACTTCTCATTTGGCAGCTTAAGTGTGGAGTAAGGGGTTTACTCCACCTCTTACTCCACAACCATCATGACCGAAGTCTTTATAAAAGATTTACATAGAAATTCAGATATTTATTTCATTAAATGTGAGCTGTCTAGTGGAGATTAAATATTTTAAATTTTAAACCCACAAAACTATCATCTCTTCCCCAATTTATCTCTTACTTGTGCTCCATGAAAAGCCAAAAAGGCATTGTCAGAACATAGAAATTTTGTATCGCCTCACAAGAAAGGAGATTTTAAGTTCGCGAAGCAAATTGAATCCTAATCTTTAACAAAATTGTGGGTCTGCACCGTTAAAATGAATCGGGACATATCATACAATAACATACATATCGTGAATTGTCCACTGACTCGTGAAGATACGTTCAATACACCTTATCAGCAATACAGCGCCACAATCCGCATCGCCAGGTGTCTGACTCACATTATATCATAAGATTTGTACCGTAAATCCTACGTTACTGATCACACTGGTTTAAATTTGGTGCAATTGAAGGATCACTTGGTTACAGATCAAACGTCAATAAAATGAACTGTTAATTTTTCAAATCACTTGATGGGTAACTGACTGGTTTTCAAATTGCACCAAATATGATACATGACCTATCACATATACCGACAATTTTAGTCTTTTATTTTGACAAATCCTTTTTTTTTGTTGAAACTCTTAAAAGAGGCTATATATATATTTTTTTTTAAACTCTTGCGTCGGTTGTCAATAAGTTTGTTGTGAATATAACCAATCCCTTTATTATAATACTGTTTTCTTTTCTTTTGGCTTTAACAAAGAGGCTTTATTACCATGAACTTGGGAATTTCAGATAGAACAAAATTACAAAAGGGAAAAATGCATACTGGAGGGACAAGTGGATATGTGGGCGGGAAGAAAACATCAAAGAAAAAGAGGCCGTCGTGATAAGGTGTGCCAGCTGGACCTATTATAACGGCCCTCAGCAGATCCATCCTATCCTCGTAAACTCTAACAAATATGCTCTCTGAAAGAAAATAAGCAGGTATTATTTATAGCAATATATAAAATGATCATTAAGTCTTGTTTAACCATATCAGAATGTACTGCAGAATAGGCACATAAAAAGGTTTTAACTAACCGGGCAAATCTTTCTCAAGGAGCTTCCAGTCATTTTGAATCCTCTTGGTCCATTCCTTCGTAGGCTGATACACACGGAACATCAAGAAACAAGTATCAAAATCTAAACCAAGATCTTCTGTGAAAATAAGTAAATATAAAATGGCCAAATTGCAGAAATGAGTCGCTTCATATATTAGGATTGTAATTCAGTGAACCAGTTAGTGTGACTATTTTTGTGCTGCCACCGACCATTACCTGATGATCAACTGACCATAATACAAGAACACAAGATTTTTACACTAGTGCAAAATACATACCAGAAGCCCAGTAGAGCTCTCCAAATAATTTTCAATTAACCAAATTCTAACTCAGAGACTAAGCTAATCCAAACTAGTACTGGGCAAAACATCAGCCTGCAACAGCTTAAAAAAATAAAACTCTAACAAGTTACCTTTTGAGAAGACTTGAACTTGGACTCTTGCCGCATGTAATAGTGGTCAGTGTAATCCCTCACAGTATCAAACTGCTTAAATTCCTTGTAGTTGATATCAATCTCATCATCGACCACCTTTGGCTGTTTATCTCTGCTTCCACTTGAACTTCCACTTCCACTGCCAAAACATTTCTGCATCCATGGGACCGGCGCCTCTACTCCAGTTGGGATGTCCAGTCCAAAAAACTTAGCCTCCAGATTGAAACTAGGGTCTGTATCCATTGCAGTATTTCCATAGTCGAAGTTATCATAGTCCTCCTCGAAGAAGTCATCATCCTTGAAATACTCATAATCTGCGAAACTGAAGTCTTGCACAGTAGAGGTGGATGTTTGCATTGGGGCTGTCTTGCCAGGAAGAGGGGGTTTAATGGTTGAACTGCTTGGGTTTGCAAAGAGACTCAAAGCATCCTGTAATTTGAGATAAGTTTAAGAATGAGAAAAGAGATTGAAATAACAGAACAATCGAAAAACCAACCAAAGTTGGAGCCAATAAAAGGTAAATAGCAGTTGAAGATCTAAATAATAGTATTGAAGTTTTGGCTCTACTGTTGCTGAATGGATAACTGCTGCAACTGGATTCAATCACTATTCTTTCAGTAACAATCCCAACTACAGACTTTCTTTAAATAACCACCCTTGTTTCTTCAATCAAATATAATTTTGAAAAGCCATATAAAATCCCTTAACTAGTCCTTGTGAAACAATAATGTTGGGATGCCTAAATCATACTTACCTCTTCAGAACTCAAAATAATTGTCTTCCAATTATCCCGTTCATTTGTTTCTAAGCCTCCTATTAAACAACTAAAGGGACACAGATTTTTTTTAAAGAAGAACATACCTGCATGTGCATTTGCCAATCCATAGTGTGTTGAGATGCCATTGGCGTTATGCTATTAGGCATAGGCAAGCTTAGAGGTGGCTTGTGTTTTGGATTAGGCAAGGTTTCTCCTATTATCACAACTCCATCAGGGTCATCATCTTCGTCAATTTGAATTATATCATGAGGGATTACCTGCTAATGAAATGGTCAAAGTACCCTCAGAAAACTCATCTTTGATCAGCCTTATAGAATATTAATACCCTCTTTACACTTTGCTCACTACATATTTCATACAATAAAACTATGAATGTTGCAAGAGAAAATTACCATACTGGATACAGTGTACCAGTCTGACCATCATATGCATCCCCTCCTCCTCACTAAGGTTTAACAATCTAAATATACCCATCACTTATCCGTGAATGATGCTTACCTCTAACTAGTAGATGGATTGTAATTAAACTGCAAGTGCTGTTTTTAAGCAGTTTTAGATTTTTCATGGGAAAAAAAAAATTAGCAGATCATATATCTGGATTTCTGTCTATATATTGTCACATTTTTTATGTATTTTATCTCTTTCATTTTAATTGCACGCTGTAGGGAGATAAATAATACTCTTTTAGATTTTGTAAGGCGTGTAATTTTCCAATATTAAACTAGTAAGGTTTTAAGTTACCTGACTTCTTTTACGCTTCTGATTGTTAGAGCTCCATGAAGAGGATGAACCCACCTCAATAACATCGGGATCGGAATAAGATGAGGTTCCAGGAAAGAGATTCATCCTTAAAGAACAGTTAGCAGGAATAAACAAACTTATTACCCCAAGTTTTCTGTTTATTAATAAACCTGCATGTAAAGAAAGGAGGTGGCTCCCGTACTATGGTTTTGGTGGGAGATGAAAAAAGAACAATATATTGGTATTCCACTGCTCTAACCAATAATTGCATCCATCTAATATTGAATTCCAAGCAACAAGAACAATCCTAATATAGTAATATGTGAGGAATCTCAGCTGGAACAGTAGTCATAGCCTTATTCCACATCTTATTCTTTAATTTGATATAGAAGTCTATTTTTTATTCTTTTTGTTTTAGAACAGATACTGGGGTCAGTACTCACCAATTCTCGATTGCTTGCAACAGACATTTCATCAAATCAGAATAATCAATTTTATATATTAGCCAGAACAAAGGTTCACACATACTAAAATTTTAGCCTTAATCCCTAAAAACCCAGGTAGAACAGGAGGAAATTGTGTTAATCCATGTCAAGCTTTCATGATATTCTCCTCTTATAGACAAGACCACTCGGTAAAGAGGTTCCCCAATTCTTGATTCATGCAACTGAACAAAATTCCACTAAAAAAATTGGAATAACTACTGAAACAGAACTTTAAAGTAGTACACTCGTCCAGCCTGATTCTAGTAACTCGTCTTGTTCTTTTTTCAGGAATAACTAAAATAAGACTGATTACTCGCTATTCTGGAAACCCAAATTTGTAATCTGACGAAGACCAACTAAAATTTAACAAGAAACTGAGAGATTGTGGTGAGAAATCGCCTCACTTGGAAGAGTGGGGAAACAGCTTGGCGGTGGCACCGGGGTCCATGGATGCAATCCAATGCTGACGATCGTACGGAATTAGGGTTAGGATTTAAAAGGTTGATCGGAGGAGGAGAGAACTACAGGGAAAAAGAGAAAGGAGAGAAAAATAAATAAAATTGGGAAATAGTCAGATAGATCATAGCAGAAAGGTGAAAGACTGAAAGGTCTCTCTGATTTCAAAAGGTACCTCTTCTTTTCTTGATATTATTACTGTAATATTTGTTTTCTTTATATTAACTCTCCATTGCATGATCGAACGGATAAAATCTAATCAATTTTGCATTTTCATCATGATCCGTGTTATCATAAGCGCAGAGCCGCAGACGCATTCCAGCGCTGTCGATACGGACCCGCATGGGTAAACTGCAGTGTACTACTGTACTGTATCATATATGTCTGTCGGAGAGGAGGCTGGATCACCTGCGGCAGAAGTACTGCGACATACTGTGTGCCTAGTACGAATCTTGTAGATACTAGATACAGATACTAGATTCATGCATCTTTATTTCTTCAAAATTTACATGGACGTTTGCAAACGGCTTTTACCTTCAGATTTACAGTAGTCATAAAAAAACTATCATGTTAAATAATAGAGACAATCAAATTTATATGACAATTGTGATAATTATCATCAATGCTTAACGAAAAATCAGAATTACGTGCATTTTTTTATTATTATTTAATATTTAGAGACGATGTCTATTAAATTTGAGTGTCGTTTGGCAATCAAACATTGATAAAATTATATCATTAAAAGTTTCAAAGAACTCGATAGATAATCATATAAATTTAACTTGTACGATTTTAATAAATATATATCAAAATGTCGTAGTCCTTGTGTAATTTTTTACAATTTTCAATAATTATATATCAAAATATCGTAGTTGTAGTATAATTTTTTTACCAATATAATGTATTCTACTTACATATCCCGATAAAAATATTTATACAGACACACAAAAGACCGACACAAGACCATTTACAGAATGAAGTTTTGAATAAGAGGAGGGATCCGATTACATCTTTTTTGGTGACACACTTTGGCATCTACCATTTTCAAAGTTTAAATAGTCGATTCAAACCGTTCAACATGATGGATATATTAAATGTGCTTGGAGATCAAATTTTACATTTTTTTGAATTTTTTTGCTATTTATTAAGATGGTTACAAAAATCGTTGTTTTCAGACCATTGAAAAACAGCGATTTTGTAACTATCTTAATAAATAGTAAAAAAATTCAAAAAAATGTAAAATTTGATCTCCAAGTACATTTTAATATGGTGATCATGTTGAACGGTTCGGATCGACTGTTTGGATTTTGAAATCGCAAAATTGACCTATATAAAAAACGGTGTCATGATGTGTCACAAAAAAATGTGTAATTGGATCCCTCCTCTTTGAATAATCCATATTTAAAATTTGGCACATGCTTCTTTAAAAACAAAATCGCCACATGAGGTGAAATTGTATTAATTTAGTTTTGTTTTGGCTGATGCGCCGGTAGTCTTGTACCTATACTTAAATTACCATCAATCATGTTGTATGTTCAAATTTAGGATATAAATCTGCTGTTATTCCAAAGCAATCATAGTACCCTGTTATTCCTATCCCAACCGTTCAAAGTTTTTTATAAGCGAATCTCAAAGAAAAAGTTTTTCGTGCCCGAATCTCAGCAAAAATCAACGGCTGGGATCGGAATAGCAGGGTCCTGTTATCCCTTTGGAATAACAGCAGATTTATTTTCTCAAATTTAGATGCGTGATGCATAATATTTTCTCTGTTTAGGACTTGGTAGACAGAGTAACGAGAGAAGTCATTTTTCAGCGGGGGCGGAGCCACTCTCAAGAAATGGGATAACTGACTCTCATTTTGAAATGTCTTATTTTTTATATAATTCTGAGTAAAATATTGTGAGCAGTGTAAAATTAATTCTCATTTGCAACAAATTTTTTTATATACTTAACTCTCATTCACATTTGATTCACATTATCTAAAAGTCTGACTCTACCTTTGTTTTTCAGTATATATTTTATGAATGTATCCAGTACATAAATCACATGAGTAGTCATCACTGCACTTTTGATTATCATCAGACATGTCTTGAGAAATGTAAATATGTAAGTGTTAAACGAAACAAAAAAATGTTATAAAGAAGTAGATAATTAATTAAGTATTTACGGAAATTATATTTTCACAAGAGGTAATTATTTTTTATTGTTACATGATAAAAGCAACTGGCGCAATTAGTTAAAGTATTTACTTGAACAACAAATTTGTTAAAATAAACACTAAATGTTAGTAGAATGCACGTAAAACTTAATTAATAGTTTGATGAAGAGATAACTTACTGATATATAATATATTAGACCTGCTAACCATAAGCTACGTTTCTTTATAGCTGATAGGTTCTATCAGTCTTTAAAAAAAATATATATATATATATAAGCTACGTTATTTTCTCAATCTTATTGCTGAAACCTTTTTCTACTGAGACTTGAATAGTTGAGGGTTTTATAAAATTAAACATGTACAGAATAATATCAATAAAAATTCTATGAATAAAATCAAATAAAATAACTTTAACATAAAATTTGATACCAACTTGGTTTATTTTCGTTTATCGTGTGATAATATGTACGTGATGTATATATTATGTATATTTAGCATAACTTAATAAATTAGAGCGTTGTTACTTATTTAAAATTGTCCGTCTAACATTCTAAATATATATTTTTTATTCATTTATTATTATTATTATTTTTTTATTATTTATTTTTATTTTATTTTTTTGGGTTGGGGGGGGGGGGGGGGGGGGGGGTTACGTAAGATAGCCGTTTGTTTTGAGTGATGCGTGAAGCATACAGTGCAAGATGGAAGAAGAATTCAGGTAAAAACACAATCAGAATGATCGAAGCTAAAGAGAAGTCTACTAAATTTGACCTTTTTATGTTCAGTAACAGAGTCAGTTTTCATTATTTTTCACCTTTTAGTCACAGTAATTATTTTTCACCTCACCTATGATTTGAAATCAATAAGCTCTCTTATAGGCAAATCATCAAACATAATAGAATTATGGAACAGAGTCACCTTTTAGTAACAGAGTCAGTTTGGAGGTTAAGTTTGGTCAAGATTTTATTTTGGTGCATCAACCACAATTTTATTATGTTTGATGATTTGCCTATAAGAGAGGATGGAACGGTGATGTCTCGTGTTCATTTTGTCACCAAACTGAAGATGCTGATCATCTGTTTTTTCAATGCTACTTTGCTAAACATATTTGGTTTTACATGGGACATTGTCAGATCCTATTCTCTAATTGGCACTCTATTCAGGATGTGCTGAATTTTGCCTTGACACTACCTAAGACACAAAAAACAGCTTTTCTTGCAGTTGTTAGTGCTGTGATTTGGTGTATTTGGACCACACGTAATGAAATGTGCTTTAATAACACAATCTCGCAATCGGGGCGTACTGTGATTCTTACTATTATTTCTCTTGTATCTTACTGGACAGGTAAAATGTCTGAACAGGTTCAGCTTGCTGCAAACCATTGGCTGCCGCAGGATCTGGATATTGTGCCTCTCCAGGTTGCCTCCCCGGATGATGCGCAGCTCCTGTAATGGATCTCTGAAAACTCGGCTTCTTCTCCCTAGTGATCTTACTATGATAGTTTTGTGCTTGTTATACAGCCCTGATGTGGCTTAGATTACGCTGTTATTTCCTTGTTCTGTTTTGCTTTAGACCTGCTGTGGTGCTGCTTGTTAGACAGTACTACTGTGGTTGTTTCTTTCATTTATTTTACTGTATTTTGAACTCAAGTTTCATGCATTAATGAAATGGGCTTTACGCCTTTTTTTTTTAAAAAAAAAAAAAAAATTATGGAAGCAAAATGAAAATGGTAATCGCTGATCCAACAAAATCAAAGCATGTTTAACCCTTTAAAGCAAATTTGGTAATACAACATGTACAAACTCTTTTTTTTTAAATACGTACTGACAGCGGCTGTCAGTGTACAATTGTCCAAAACTAAATAAAAAAAAGAAAAAAAAAAGATACAACAAACAACAATAAAAACACACAATAGTAACATGTACAGACTCCTTTACATGTTTTGACCAAACTACATGAAACCATGACTACGAGATGTACGTCATGGTTAGAAACTTAGGCCCCGTTCGGTAGCCCCATTGCCCATGGGTTTTTCAAGGTAAAAGTAATAAGTTGGTATTTTTATCTTGGAAGTGTTCGGCACCACAATTTTTTACCCAATTAAATTCTCAAATGGCTACCATTTTTCCTTTTGACTGTGAGTTTGCATGGTAAAAATAAATTTGGTCAGAGCTCCGTTTTTTTTTCCCATTTCACGGAGCTGCTTCAATCATTTTGGCGAAGTCATCAAATACAGTAATTTGACCCAATTAAGTTGACTTAAAAAAAGGAACCAATTAATAAGTAACTTAATTTGACCCTAAGTGACTTAATAAAGGAACCAATTAACATCGAGTCTCAAAATTCTGTATTTACCGAATAAAAAATTGAGCAACTAATACTCGAACCGCTCAACTTTGATACATATAAAAATCAAGCATATTTACACAAAGACTGAAATTCAAAAATAATTTTAATTTAATTAAAATTAACAATCAAGCACAAAAATAAAAAATTTAATGCATTTCAACAGTACAATAATAATTGATCAATCACAAAACTAAAAATAATTAAACAAAATAGAATTTAAAACAATTGATTCACTCATTTTTTTTTTTAGAATATAATATGTATAATTCTATTGATCATATTTAGTGATTAGTATCAATACACTTAAAATAGTTTAATTTTAGTATTACATCTATAAAGAAAAAATAACATCCTAACAAATTTCTCATGCATTTGCCGAACACCTATATTCTAAAATTTTCCACGGGTTAAATACCTTTGGTTTTGACAAATTGAAATTCCCATTCCCATATTAAAAATTCTCATTCCCATAAAATTTCCATGTTGCCGAACAGGCCCTTAATGTAGGAAGTCATGGGCTCATGGCTATTTGGCTACTATAAATCGTAGAAAATCGTAGTTTCCTGATATATGTGTATACAATTTTTTATTTTCACATTTGAATCAGTATTCAAGACAATTTTTACTACAATGATTTATATTTGCATAAATCACTTAAGTTTTACATTGTACTGTCACATAAATCTCTCAACTTAGAAATTCCAAAAGAAAATCAAATTTTGTAGATTCACCTCTAAAATCAATTAATAAAGGATGTGACGCAAATAAATAGTAAATGTTCAGAATTATTTATTAAATGTACATACTCACTTCTTTTGTTATCAATGTCTAATTATTTAATTTATTTTTCTACAAAATATAATAAGTTTCGAGACTGACATTCTAAAGTTTAGATATTTTGAATCAAGAAAAAGAGTAAAACTATAAAGAAGTTTTTTTAATGGAGAGAAAAAGACAATAAGCAAAGATACAAGGATAAATCATATATTCATAAATTTGAGTATAAAGTACCCAAAGTTAAAAGATGTTATACTAAAATATTTTATTTTCGTGCCAAGTTTTTATATCCAAACTCGATCTGTTATTTTTTGAATAACTTTAAATGATAAATAGAAAGTTGAACGAGATTTTAATTCAAGAGTAAAAAACCATTATATTGAGTATACTAGATCAAACTAATTTGTCATAATATAACATTTGACATAATATGTCTTATTAGTTCTCTCCACCCTCTCAGTTAGTTAATAATTGTCAATAAAAATGAATATATTATTAAAATAACAAGTTTTTCTATGTAAATTAAGTATACTTGTGGAAGTTATTAAATGATCTCGGTTTTCTATTAGCTCATCTGAATGCTTAAAAATAAAACGTCTCCAAGAAATTTGGGGACCAAAAGAATATTATATACAGGGGCGGATTCATGATTTTCGTCAGGGGGACAAAAAAATATCGAATCGGGTTCAATTACCTAATCGGATTTAAATCCATTAACCAATTGGGTACTCGATAAAAAATAATGTTTTAATTTATACTTTCCAATGCTTTGACTTGTAATTTCTGATTCTCTGACTTATAATTCTAATTACCAATCAAAATTCAACAAATTTATATCAATTTTAACCCAAATTACAAATCAAACGTCCAGAGGGGAGCAAAAAAAATTCCAAAGAGAGACAACGTCGGTCGGAACCAATAAATCTCTACTGAAACTCAAAATTCAAGAAAAATAGCTCCCCCCCCCACCCCGGGAATACACTGGTCCGCCCATGATTATATATTAGCCAGAAGCATCTTGTCATGCTTTTGTTGTGTAACTGTAACTAATACCAACCCAGGCTTGAATGATATTTTCGTAAGATTTCATTTACGATTTACGATGTAACTAATACCAACCGAGACTTGAAAAGAGATTTTTTATCCGGGCCGAACAATATATTTATCCTCACAAATTACTCGGCCTTTATATCCTATCTATGTCGGACTCGCTCGTATTTTCCAACGGTTATCGGATCAAAGTCCGTCCGAAATCCGATATCATGTTTGATATTTGTTCCGTCCGATAACCGTTGGCGCGGATCTCAGCGCGAATTGGAAGGGAGAAAGAGGCGAGCATTGGATAGTGACATGCTTAGTTAACAATTTTTATTTTATGTTTATTTGCAATGTTGATTAGTTTACATTTAAAAAAAAATAAACGAAGATAGCGTTGCTTTAACTGATTTGTATGTGGAATTGTGGTTATGTTCCACTGCAAGTACCAGTTTCTCCTCACGTCCCTCCAAAACCTGGTATTGCATTTGTGCCCGCCAATATAAACCTTTGCAAATTATAGGTATCTGACAAGGTAATGAGATGGTATAAGGCTATAAGCCATGTTGTTTGTTACAATGCTTAATGCACGCCTACATTTGGATGATTTATACAACCATGCATGTCATGCTCAGGCAGGGGTGGACCTAGGTGGATTTTGAGTTTTAGTGGAGATTTATCGGCTCCAACCGACTTTGCCCCTCCTCTGAACGTTTGATTTGTAATTCGGATTAAATTTAGGGTTAAAATTGAAACAAATTTGTTAAATTTTGATTGGTAATTAGAATTATAAGTCAAAGCATTGAAAAGTATAAGTTAAAGCATTGTTTTTTATTGAGTACCCAATTGGTTAATGGATTTAAATATGATTAGGTATTTAAATCCGATTCGATATTTTTTTGCCTCCCTGACGAAAATCCTAGATTCGCCCAGCTCAGGGACGGTACCAGAAATTAGATTGAGGGGACTAAAATATAAAATATATAATGTGTGGCAACTCAGAATTCAAACTCAAGTCTCCATGGTCACAAAGTAGAGTTTTAATCACTAAGTTACAATTATACAATTAGCATTTTATGAGGGGACTAAACCATATAAATACTTCTAAAAATTATAAAATATAAATGATAAAATCCTCCCCTGGTCATGCTCACTGAGGATTATGATCTTCTACCTCAATTGCCAACTGATAATACGAATCCCAAACAAGCTTAAGCCAACAATAGCATCATTTCAAGTAATCTCTCTGACTACTTGCGGTGTTTGATTTGAAACTTGAGTGTTGTAGGAGGACATAGAATTGCAGTCACCTCTTTCTGTCAGTAAGTTCTATGTGTGGATTCTACGACACACTATCAGAAAGCACTTTAAACAAAAGACATTTAAAATTTCTCCTTTCCTTATTTTATCTCTCTAGTAACCTATATATCTAAATGTATTGCAGGCGCTTCTCCAATTGCAGGTAGGGGTGTCAATGGGTACGGTACGGGTCTGGTGGAGGCATTTTCATACCCATATCCATACCTATTAAAATTGACTTTATCCATACCCTACCCATACCCATTAAAAATTGACCTTACCCTACCCTCCCTTACCTGTTAATATTACTGAGTAACGAAACGGTATCGGATGAATAACGGATATTACTAATATAATAAATAGTTTTATTTTATTTTACAAATTAAATATAAAAAACTCATTCATTTCAAACATATGTAATTATATTTCTAATAAAAAACAAAAATGAATGTGCAATCAATTCCAATTAAATTATTTTTTATAAAGGAAGAAAATTTAAAAATACAAATACATATTTAGGTGGGTTGAAAATTGAATTGAATATATATTTAGATTTTATAATTACCCTATAGGGTAACGGGTACGAAATAGTCATTACCCATATTCTTACTCATTTGATTAACGAAAAAATATTCTTATCTATACTCATACCCAATAAGCTAATGAAAAAAAAAACCTTACCCATACCAGCCTTATCGAATACAATACGGGTCGGGTAAACGGCTAAAAAGGTACCATTGACACCCCTAATTGCAGGGGCAAATTCATCCAAAAATAATATCAGCTGTAAATTAAAGTAAGTGTATTTCCTTTTAAATGTCATGTACAGAACCTTTTTCTTCTTGGCACCAAATGATTTACTTTCCATTATGGCAATATTAATTGTTCCTTGCAAATATCGAGTATCAAATTTAACTGTTCTACCTAATATTTTCCTCAAAAAAAGACTACGTTCTACCTAATATTGCTAATGTTACATTTTAACTGTAGTTCAAGCCAATAACCAAACTAAATATCAAAGAAGCCCAAAATAACTCTGACTTGCACCCCTGTGTAGTACCAGTAGTGAAATTTATCATTAATTTTGGAAAAAGGATGTTTATTAATTGTTAATCCTGTCATTCTTTCAGGGCATTTGTGATATGTGCTCTGACTGTTCTGACAAGTTCGCAGGCTATACTTATATATTGGTCAAAGCTATCGACAGGCAGTCCAAAAGATCCTATACAGGATGAGAAACATGCAAAGGACGAGTACAGTGTCACCACCTCAAATTTCTTGGTTAGTAAATATAGAATTGACTTATCTGACTTTCAATTTTGAATCTCATATCTGAATTTCAATTCAGAATTACCAGAATGGCACTTCGGCCTGGCGCTAGGCATTATATCTGTTACCAGACTGCTGCTTGGAGGGCTTGGAATCTGCTTGGCGCTAGGCCATAGATTATATCTGCTTTGACCTGGCGCTAGGCATTATATCTGCTTGGAGGCATTATATCTTCAGGTTCTTAGTAACGCATACGGAGTTAATTTATTACAACAAAGATCCAATTAATTCATTTATGATTCTTGATGATATATTTCTTTGGAACTTGAAAGTCATGATTTACACATGCATCAGTTTTAATCCAGAAATGTGCAACCTAGAATTGGCCACCCGAGTTTGCAATGAAAACACCGGAAATTTGCACTTGCGAAAATACTAAATGAAAATACCTGGAGAGGGTTGTACGGCCATTTAAACCCTAAACCAGCGGGATATGGAGATGCATGGGTTATAACCAGACGGCCCTGCTCTGGTTTTCCCTTAAGTTCGTAATCACAACGCGGGTCCTTGCACACAACATGAATCTGATCCCTGTCACTTTTCTTCATTCTAATATCTTGATTCTTAATAACATGGTGCTCTCTAATCTTCTTAATTAAATCATCTTTGCTTCTAAAATATTGGTCCGACGCCAGCTCACATTTGTACTCAATCCGTTGCCCATAGTAACCAATATTTGCTTCTCTAAACTCAAATACATCATTGAAGCCTGGGAACGGGTACGTATCACTCCGCCCACTAAGCGGCATATTCTCATATCTGGTTCGAATGAGCCCTTGAGCTGTTTCAACTGGACCATCTTCATCACAACCCTCCAGGTGATCAGAGTCCCAGTTTTCTCCATCATATTCATTCCCACTTTGCATATTTTCCTCTGGAATTTCATTAATATTTTCAAAATCCGATCCAATTTCATCGTATACTGGTGCAGGTCTGGGGTAAGGTTCTGGTGGCGGAAATGGTAAAGGCGCCTCATGCACGGGTCTAGGTGGGGATGAAATTTGGAGTATTGGTTGAGTCGTGGTTGGGGGGCTGGTGGAGTGTAGGGATTGTCTGTTTCTGGGTCAGTATATGGTTCTCGTTGTGTTGGAGGAACGACGCGAGTGTATGGTTCTCGTTGTGTTATATGAGTTGGCCAGAACTTTCAACTCCTGTCTCTATACTGATTGTTGGCCAGAACTTTCAACTCCTGTCTCTATCGGAACTCTTCTGGCATAGATTTCTATTACAAATATTCCAGTGGCCTTTAAATGGCCGTACAACTCTCTTCAGGTATTTTCATCTAGTATTTTCTCAAGTGCAAATTTCCCGGTGTTTCCATTGCAAACTCGGGTGGCCAATTCTGGGTTAAAACCGGTGCATGTGTAAATCATGGCTTTCAAGTCCAAAGGGATGTATCATCGGGAATCATAAATGAATTAATTGGGTCTTTGTTGTAATAAACCTCGTATGCATTACTAAGAACCTTACTACCACAGTGTAATGAAATCATAGCCATTGCAATTAAACTACATTTTGAAAATTGTTGCACCAAAAGGTAATGCACAAAGTTTCAGTACAGTAAACTGTACTTTTTAAACCTTAGATACACCTTCGGCTCAGACTGCAAGTGCACAGTCCTATCGAATAGTATATTGTCGGGTATCGATCACAGGGACGGTTTGATAATTACTGGACTTAGCTTAAGCTACAGAGATTCTAGAAGTCTGCAAAGGTTGATTTGGGGTATTACTTATCCTAACAGTTCAAATAACAGTAATTAAAGATAATAAAGTAAAGTTTGATTTGGGTTTAATTAAATTAAAAAGGAGTTCCTAGGGTTTCTGATTTCATCTCAGCCAAGTCTCAAGGTGCCCGGTCCGTGCACTTTCATGCACGGGCCATGTGTAATGTGCACGGGCCGTGTACTCTCGTACACGGTCCGTGTGGCCCTCGAGTTAATACAGCAGCTACTGGTTTCTGTGTTGATTTTCCTGCGCAGGGTTCTATTGACCGAACCCAAAGTACCTAGACCTCAACTCTCGCATGTTGGCTTAATTACTCGGTGCGGGATTCAATTTCTGCCCTCCTAGGGTTCTCAAACCTCAACTTTCGCTTGTTGGTTTAATAATCCTAAGTCACTTGTTGGTTTACTAAAGATATCATCGATCTCTCGATACAAGGAAAAGTTCACCTCTCGGCTACTACTTGGTTTCACCTCTCGGATTGTAAACCTATCTCAAATACTTAGTTTGGTCGAGTGAATGTCAAGGTTATTTATATTCCATTTAGATGAGGCCTTTCATCTAGCGGATTAACAATTCAATTCAAACAATTTCTACTAAGCAATAAAATACTACACAAGCAAGCAAGCACAAGATTCAACACAAATTCCAAGTAACTAGCAAATAAAACAAAGCATTCGACTACATCATAACCCTAGAAACAATAAAAGTCTACTCAAGCATGATTGAAAAGCAAAAACAAATAATAATAATAAAGTTCATGACAAAATTCGAAGAAAGAGATGAAGATTCGTGTCCAAACTTCTTCTCCAAGCCAAGAGTTCTTCCAAAAGCCAGCCGTCTCTTTTGGTATGGAAATCTCTCCCTTTTAATGCCTCCAAATCGCGCATTCAAAGCCTTCCTATTCGACCTTCCCAGCTGGCATTTCTTTCCATCGCCAGACTGGACTTCCGGATTTTCTGTGCACGGTCCGCACAAGATTCTGCACGGACCGTGTGCCTGTGCGTTTAAGTTACAGAAATTTAGCCTCTTCGTGAGAACTCTCTGTCTGCTCGGGCGGTTAGTGCACGGTCCGCACAAGAATGTGCACGGACCGTGTGAAAATGTGTCAAAGGCAGAATCTTCCTTGTTTTTCGCCCGTTTTCTGCAATTCAATAAACAAAGCATAGCAGTACCACATTCTATTGATATTTAAATGAAATGTTCACACTTTTAGACTTTTAGGCACAGGTTTACATATGAATTAGGGTCGGAATATAGACATGATGGAGAGATATCAAAAATAGTAAAAAATTGTCAGGTTACTAATTTACACAGTTACTGAAAAATAATTAAATAAAAAATTTAAATAAAAAAATACCTCTAGAGATTTCGGCAAGAAGAAAGGGAGTTGTAGAGAGAAAAATGAATATTTATAGGGTCTAAAACAGGAAAAAAAAAATATATAGGGTACCGGCCATTTTTTGGCCGATACTCTATTTAAAATGGAACCGGCTATTTTTTGGCCGGTACGGACATATTTAATAAAAGCCAGCGAATTTGGACATATTTATTAATTTCTATTCAACTTTGGATATTAATAAAAATGACAGTGTATAAATGTAAACAAGTTGTGAGCAATAAATGTCCATACCGTAGAAAAATTCATTATTGTTCAATATATTATTCTTTGCAATGTTATGAAGATAGAAGATTCATTGAAATTCGATGTCTTTCTTAATCCTCTTATTTCTAATCTCTCTTAGCATTCGACCTATGATACATTATAGCATATTGTCCGATAATAAGCATAATGCATTCATAAAATTCTTTCGAACAAGCAATTTGTTCATCTAGGGGCATTGTTGTCCATTTCCTTCAAAAAATCATATTTTTTTTTCCCTTTTGAATTTCTTTCTAGAATTTTCGCAGCATATAAAGAATATTCAGATACACTTTTACTGATTTTTGTGGAACTTTTGAGGTAGCAAATTTGGATAAATAAGCAAAATAAATCAGATCTTGAAAATAAAAGAAAAAAGTCAACTATAGAGTTGACTAAACCTTAAAAATAGAATTTTAATTGAAATAAAACCTCAAAATGCTTATAGATGCATATGATCATTCAAAATATACATTCTAGAATGTTTACTTTATAAAAATTAGGTTTAAAAACTTCCAATTTCGAAAGTTGGCAAAAAAAGAAATCTGATTTCTCTATAAAACCAGTAAAACTGAATTTTCGTTTTCTTGCGATTTAAAGTATTTATTGTGCTAGTCCAAGTTTATACATCTGTAGACATGTACCGCGATTTTTATTAATATCCAAAGTTAATTAGAAATTAATAAATATGTTCAGATTCGCTGACTTTCATTAAAAATATCCATACTGGTCAGAAAATAACTAACAAGAAATTTATAATTAACATCTACCAGCCATATCTATATTACTAACAAGAAATTTATAATTAACAAAATATCTCATAAACTTTAGTTACATTCTCGAATAACTAATTGACCCAACTAGAGGTACAAAGCAGATATGAGATATATTAGAAATTGCACAATGTAACCATACAATATAAAATAAATCAACCAAACATGTGCCGACATTTTTAAAAATACCCTAAGTTAAATAAAAATTATTAAAAATACCCATACCGGCCAATTATTGGCCGGTCCTGATTAAAATTCCCGACCGGCCAATTATTGGCCGGTTCCGTGATTTTTTTTTTTTTTTTTTTTTAGAGAAAAATTGCTAAAATGCTGAAATGAAATCTAACACAAAAAAATTGAATTGTTTTTTTAAATATTTGTTAGAAAATACGCTACGAATAGGGCTGATTTTGTGCTAAAATACGGTAAATTACAATAATTATGCTAAAATACGGTAAATTTACTAAAATGCTGAAATTACAATAATTATGTAGAATTATGCTAAAATACGGTAAATTACGCTAAATTACGTATCAATAGGGCCGATTTTGTGTCATCTCTCATAAATCATAAAAAATAGTAAAAAAATTCCAAAAAATAATAAAAATTGGTATTCTACAAGTTCATTATATAACTAATTTACTGAGCTACATAGATTGAATAATAAAAGTGAAAATCTCAATCGAAAACTTCAACTGAAGTTTTGAGGCCCTTCTCTTTGTTTTTTGGCGATTCTGAATTTGGCAATCCAACATTGCCGGCACGGACGATGCGCATTTTCGCAAGCTTTCCGAAAAGTGGTCATTTGCTGAAATCGGACACTCGAGCGCCGTTTTATGGCCGTTTGAAGTTTCGTCGTCGTTTTTCCCCTTCTCAGTGAAGATATCATCCCTATTCGTACGTAATTTAGCGTACTTTACCGTATTCTAGCATAATTCTACATAATTATTATAATTTACTGTAATTCAGCATAAATCAAGTAATTTAGCGTGTTTTAGTATAAATATGCTAATTATATATAAAAAATGTAATCTAGCAAATATTTAAAAATAAATTCTATTTTTTAGTGTTATATTTCAGCATTTTAGCTAATGTCTCTTAAAAAAAAGTTAACATAATTTAAAGTAATCTAGCGTATTTTAGTATAAATATGCTATCAAAAAAATAATCTAACAAATATTTTAAAAAACAATTCATTTTGTGTTAGATTTCATTTCAGCATTTTAGCAATTTTTCTCTAAAAAAAAAAAAAATCACGGAACCGGCCAATAATTGGCCGGTCGGGAATTTTAATCAGGACCGGCCGATAATTAGCCGGTATGGGTATTTTTAATAAAAATTTGGGACCGTGGGTATTTTTAATAATTTTTATTTAACTTAGGGTATTTTTAAAAATGTCGGAACATGTGCTATGTTACGTACTTTTGAATAATTAAACTCAAATAATCTCAAAGAACTTTAACCACATTCTCAAATAACAAGACTATAATCAAAATCAACAACAAAGAAGAAAAATGTTAACAAGACTTTTTTCTCAGAAAAGGACTAATTATTGTAAGTAAATTAAACATAGTACCTGAAAAATCAAGAACTGAGAATTTCGTTTCAACTCTTTTGCCTTTATGCCATCAAGTTGCTTGAGCTTTGTTTAAAATTCATTCGTCCTTCAACTCAATTTATACAAGCTAAGGAGCTGGGGTCCGACTCTGC
Organism: Carex kokanica; assembly: GCA_025461125.1. NCBI lineage: Eukaryota > Viridiplantae > Streptophyta > Magnoliopsida > Poales > Cyperaceae > Carex > Carex kokanica. The sequence continues at coordinate 1,679,375 of JAJGRX010000112.1, forward strand.
TGCTTTTCTGGGAGAAAAGCAGCGTTCTTTTTTTCCGAATTCAATGATTTAAAATTTTCTATTCGCGTATCTCGATAAAATAACTTTTTTTATGCACAAATCTCAACAAATTTGAGTGATTGGATGAAAAAAATGAGAATATTGTTTTTATGAGAGAAAAACAGCAGAGTCCATTCCAAGAAGCTGGTAGTGTGTTTTTTTCTTTTCTTTTATTTAATCACGGATGTACTTCATCCAACAATAAACCAACTTTTTTTTACTTTTCCAATCAAAACAAAATGTCTAGTGGCCTAGTGCATAGTCAACAGTACGACGTAGTACAAGCCTACAAGGCATCTTTTACAGTAAGAGGTCTCATCAAGCATCCCACGCCAAGAAAAACAAAAAACAGCTCAACCCGGTTCAAATACTTGGCAACCGGTCTAAATTAGAAGAATCGGTCTGAATCAGTAAAGACTCGCTTGATTCGGCCGATTCAGCACTATTCAAGTTGGTTTTTCACTGAAAAATTGCTATCTGCGTGGTCCAAAATTGGTTCGGTGTCGACCGATTACGGTGCGACTCAGCCGAATTAGCAGACTAGGATTTGTTCTTATATACTAATTTTGTTTCAATTAGAAAAACATCAGTAGTTATTTGATAATGTGTTTGTTATTGTGTCAGTAGTCAGTACTACATAATTTAGGATTCAGATCAGCTGAAATCCGAGATCAATGGACAGTAATTCTGAAATTCTTGAAATCCGAGATCCAGCTGTCCAATTTTTTTTGTGCACGCACCTCGAAACAACTGATTTTTCTATGTACGCATCTCAAAACAATTTAATGACTGAATTCGAGATTTCAGAAATTTCAGAATTACTGTTGATGATTTCGAATTTCAGCAGATTTGAATCCCATAATTTATTATGTGGAGGCTCCTGGGTACTAGATTCTAGAGAACCTTTTTTTTTTTGAAATTGATTCTGAAGAACCTTAACATCACAAGCACGGGTATCCTTCACCGCATAATTCTCAAGAGAAAGTAAGCAAACACATTCTGACTTGGTTTTAGTTTATATCCTGATTTCTTATTGCCGGAAAATCTCAACATAAAACCTTCAATCTGGCTCTGAGTGACCTTCAATCAGGTCTAAATAAACACACTTAACATGGCTTCATGGTACAATTTGTAGGTTGCGCAAAGGCAATGATGACATGGGATACCGTTTAGGCTGTGTTTCAGAAAGAGGTACATGGAGGGAGGGGAAGAGAGCGAAGGTGAAACAGCGCGTGACTGCTTTTGTCCGACGACATTCACCTGCTCCAGAAGAGAAGAAATCGGAGTGGGATGAAGAAGAAATCTACTGTAGCAAAAGGAATCAAGGGGGACTTTGTGTACAATCTTGCTGAGATTTGTCCCCTCCAAATCGGGATGTAAATTTTAATGTGGAAGGAGAAGTTTCACCCCGCATTCTTTCCTTCCCCTTCCATTAATGAGCAATTTACCCCTCGTTGTGGAGCACAGCCTTAGTGAACTTCTAAAGGAAAATTTTCTTTTTGTATTTACTATTCTTGTTTTACTTTTCAATATAGACATTTCATTGAAATCAAACGTTAATAAAGGCTAGTTAGTTTTAAAATCATGATTTTGTTCTTTTTGTTCTTTTTTGCGAATTTCTTATATTTGTAGTGGGCTCGCCGTATCAGCTGTCACTAAATATGGTGACAATATTGTCAAGGTAAGCTTCCTTAATAATTATATTGCATGTAAAAGAACAAAACAGTATTGCTGCTTTATTTAATAATTTTGTTTTACATAATTACTGTCAGATTTGGAACTTGTAAAAATTTAATTAAAAGACTTTGTTTTGTCTTTTTCAAATATACCCAGCAAGAAGTATAATAATATTAACTCCTAAATCACCCCCCCGTGTTTTCTTTGAATCACAAAGCACATTTGCAGTTTATTTTGACATTTTAAATTTTTCTCTATATTATAAACAATCCAGGTTTATTCGACCTCGGTGGCTATGTTTCTGACATAGGGCTGGGCAAAATTGCTCAAACTCGTAACTCGCTCATAACTCGCTCATTTATAGCTCGCTTTAACTCGCTCATTTACAACTCGAGTTGGCTGACTCATTTAATAAATGAGCTGAGTTTGAGCTTACCCCAACTCGCTCATTTATAACTCGAGTTACATAGAATTGGTTACAATAAATCCTAGAAATTTTTTTTGTTAAGCTGCTGTATGAAAAATTACTGGTGCTTATATACTAAGTTGTTGTATGAAAAATTGCTGGTGCTTATGTACTATTGCTGTATGAAAAATTACTGGATACTGATAAATTATTTTACAATTAGTATATAATTAATTGATTAAACGAGTTATAAACGAGTTATAAGCCAACTCAAGTTGATAATGAGCTAAGTTCGAGCTAGCTCTATAACTCGTTATTACCATCCCAACTCAAGTTGACTCGCTCATTTATTTAATGAGCTGAGTTCGAGTTGGGGGTAACTCGCTCAAACTCGGCTCATTTACATCCCTATTCTGACATCATATATTTGGCTTCAAATTGACCCCAACCTTCTATATTGGTACCATGTAAGTACCTATTTGCTTCTTTCACATTCTTATACATCTTACTGTTAACAAAGCTGTTTTGCAGTGTTCTTTTGTCAATTAATTTAAACAGAATTAGTTAGAGCAATATGCTGACATATTCCATAAAACTTGCTTTCAGGGTTGTTTCAATAGCGCTATATATCCACACCCGAGATTTTTATTTTTACCCAAAAATAACATTATTTTAATATAAATAACCAAGTTTCGGAAAAATTACATTTGTACCCAAACTGTAAATATTATTTACGGTTTGAATTTTTTTTTTTTTTAAGAGAAAAATAGTTAAAATGCTGAAATGAAATATAACACAAAAAAATCGAATTGTTTTTTAAAATATTTGTTAGAAAATACGCTACGAATAGGGTCGATTTTGTGCTAAAATACGGTAAATTACAATAATTATGCTAAAATACGGTAAATGTACTAAAATGCTGAAATTACAATAATTATGTAGAATTATACCAAAATACGGTAAATTACGCTAAATTACGTATGAATTGGGATGATATTTTCACTGAAAAGGCGAAAAACGACGACGAAACTTTAAACGGCCATAAAACGGCGCTCGAGTGTCCGATTTTAGCCGACATTTTTATTAATACCCTAAGTCCATTAAAAATTATTAAAATTACCCACGGTCCCAAATCTTTATTAAAAATACCCATACCGGCCAATTATTGGCCGGTACCGATTAAATAGCCCAACCGGCCAATAATTGGCCGGTTCCGTGATTTTTTTTTTTTTTTTTAATTTTTTTTTTTTGCCGAACCGGCCAATTATTGGCCGGTTCCGTAAATTTTTTTTTTTTTTTTTTTTTTTTTTTTTTTTTTTTTTTACCATATTCAAAATTCAATTTCAAGAAAATGGCTACATGGATTTTTGTGTTCTTTATATCAAAATAAAGGTATGAAAGTCTAGTTTCCAGATAATATAATTTCTCTATACAAAAATATTACAGATTGGTACAGTTTTAGCGATTAATTGACAGAGGTAAGAATTCAGAAAAGCTGAAATTCCAGGGAGCAGTCCTATAATTTTGACCATATTCAAAATTAAATTTCGAGAAAATGGCTACATGGATTTTTGTGTTATTTATATCAAAATAAAGGTATGAAAGTCTAGTTTCCCGATAATATAATTTCTCTATACAAAAATATTACAGATTGGTACAGTTTTAGTGATTAATTGACAGAGGTCAGAATTCAGAAAAGCTGAAATTCCAGGGAGCAGTCCTATAATTTTGACCATATTCAAAATTAAATTTCGAGAAAATGGCTACATGGATTTTTGTGTTCTTTATATCAAAAATATTATTTGTAAAGATATTTGATATGTTACAGAGTTAGATTGGACAAATATGTGAGTTTGTACTAGATAATATGTAATTATTGATTTTAGGGACGTAATATTAAAATTTTTGAGAGATATACAAAAATATTACAGATTGGTACAGTTTTAGCGATTAATTGACAGAGGAATTCAGAAAAGCTGAAATTCCAGGGAGCAGTCCTATAATTTTGACCATATTCAAAATTCAATTTCGAGAAAATGGCTACATGGATTTTTGTGTTCTTTATATCAAAATAAAGGTATGAAAGTCTAGTTTCCAGATAATATAATTTCTCTATACAAAAATATTACAGATTGGTACAGTTTTAGCGATTAATTGACAGAGGAATTCTGAAAAGCTGAAATTCCAGGGAGCAGTCCTATAATTTTGAAACTAGACTTTCATACCTTTATTTTGATATAAAGAACACAAAAATCCATGTAGCCATTTTCTCGAAATTGAATTTTGAATATGGTCAAAATTATAGGACTGCTCCCTGGAATTTCAGCTTTTCTGAATTCTGACCTCTGTCAATTAATCGCTAAAAATGTACCAATCTGTAATATTTTTGTATAGATAAATTATATTATCTGGAAACTAGACTTTCATACCTTTATTTTGATATAAAGAACACAAAAATCCATGTAGCCATTTGCTCGAAATTGAATTTTGAATATGGTCAAAATTATAGGACTGCTCCCTGGAATTTCAGCTTTTCTGAATTCCTCTGTCAATTAATCGCTAAAACTGTACCAATCTGTAATATTTTTGTATAGAGAAATTATATTATCTGGAAACTAGACTTTCATACCTTTATTTTTATATAAAGAACACAAAAATCCATGTAGCCATTTTCTCGAAATTGAATTTTGAATATGGTCAAAATTATAGGACTACTCCCTGGAATTTCAGCTTTTCTGAATTCCTCTGTCAATTAATCGCTAAAACTGTACCAATCTGTAATATTTTTGTATAGAGAAATTATATTATCTGGAAACTAGACTTTCATACCTTTATTTTGATATAAAGAACACAAAAATCCATGTAGCCATTTTCTTGAAATTGAATTTTGAATATGGTAAAAAAAAAAAAAAAAAAAAAAAAAAAATTACGGAACCGGCCAATAATTGGCCGGTTCTGCAAAAAAAAAAATTAAAAAAAAAAAAAAAAATCACGGAACCGGCCAATTATTGGCCGGTTGGGCTATTTAATCGGTACCGGCCAATAATTGGCCGGTATGGGTATTTTTAATAAAGATTTGGGACCGTAGGTAATTTTAATAATTTTTAATGGACTTAGGGTATTAATAAAAATATCGGGATTTTAGCAAATGACCACTTTTCGGAAAGCTTGTGAAAATACGCATGCGTCCGTACTGGCTTTGCCAGTTTTCCAAATTCAGAATCGCCAAAAAATAAAGAGAAAGGCCTCAAAACTTCAGTTGAAGTTTCCGATTAAGATTTTCATTTCTATTCTTCAATCTACGTAGCTCAGTAAATTAGTTATCTAATGAACTTGTAGAATACCAATTTTTATTATTTTTTGGAATTTTTTTACTATTTTTTATGATTTATGAAAGATGCCACAAAATCGGTCCAATTCATACGTAATTTAGCGTAATTTACCGTATTTTAGCATAATTCTACATAATTATTGTAATTTCAGCATTTTAGTAAATTTACCGTATTTTAGCATAATTATTGTAATTTACCGTATTTTAGCACAAAATCGGCTCTATTCGTAGCGTATTTTCTAACAAATATTTTAAAAAACAATTCGATTTTTTTTGTGTTATATTTCATTTCAGCATTTTAGCTATTTTTCTCTATAAAAAAAAAAAAAAAATTCAAACCGTAAATAATATTTACGGTTTGGGTAAAAATGTAATTATTTTCGAAACTTGGTTATTTATATTAAAATAATGTTGTTTTTGGGTAAAAATAAAAATCTCGGTATCCACACTACGTAGGCAAACCGCAGAAACCACAGAAATAATTCCGAACATAGGTTTCCTTTTATGCTAGAGTTCTCATTTATACAGATTGCAGTGATACTGATCTTAATGAGAAATCTGTCGGAAAGTAATTTGATGTAGATTTTGGTTAAGTATACAATTTGTTTTTGCTTTTGTTTTTTTTCATTTGATGCTAGTTTTGGTATATGCGAATTCCCTTTCTCTTTTTATTTATGATAGGCATTGAAGTACTCGAGGTCTCTAGGATATAATATTCTTCAATTCAATTTCCCTTTTCATCAACTATCTACCAAATGTTTTTTTATTTGAGCATCTTAATCAATTTATATCGGTGTTACTCGACAAAGATGACATGGCAGCTAGTATGAACGACATACAAAGCATAACGAAAGTCAAGGCAACACTTTTTTTTTTTCATTCAGTTTAATCCAACATTTTTTACCTTGGAGGTTATCTAAACCTTTTTCTTCATAACAACATCCCTTATAATTTAGTTTCATTCCCTAATATTTGACCATGTTAGCTGAGCCAACTTCACAAATTCATGTCCTATGAAACAACATTGAAAAGCAACCGCACTAGCACTTGTCCTATTTTTTTTTTTGAAAAACTTGGTAGAAGCTACCAAGTAAGCACTTATCCTACTTAATGAAATAAATTGGGCTTTCCACTATAAAATGTTCTCACTCCATAATGTATTAATTCGGATGCTGGAGAGTTTTCATGACATTTCAATGTCTTCTCTTCCTCGGGATAAAATGCCAACAGATTCCCATTCCAAGGCGACTATAACATCCTACAAAAGAGAAGCACAAACAAATGTTATATGCCATTTGATTGAAGAATATACCATTCTCATGTTATTTTTTTCTTCATACCGATGGGTTTTGAGGATCTATATCAAATGAATTGATGGCACACGGCTCTTCCAGCAATTGCACTGGGTTCTCATCTGTTGATGTAAAGAAAATAATTAAATGAACTAAAATAGAAAAAAGAAAATGACAACAACTTTTAAGTGCTGGATCTGGAAGGTTAAGAAGAGAAGAGTGCACTTTGCACACAAGCCACACGTCTCATATAATGTAATTTGGAAAAGATTTATTAGATGACAAAACAGCATTTCTAGACTATATATTTGATCAAAAAAAGGTATTTCATCCCAATACCAAACTGGCCATAATAAAGGTAATGTGGTGGTTTTGAAATGGAATATTTTATTTGGTCAACAACACTTCCAACACGATATAACGTCAATGTATACTAACAAAGACTAAAGATTAATAAAACATTATACCTTGCTGGAGAACAGCTAGAAATCCATCTTCAGAGCACATCATTACAGGCAAAACTTTGGTGGAAGAGATTTGAGGGGTAAAAGCATCATACTTCACCTCCCAAACCTCGCTCCCTGAGAGAGGTTGCGACTTTGCCTCAAGTCCAGTTCCTGCAAGTGTGATTGCCTGTTGCTGCGACCGCAGATCCCATGCATACACTGTCCCTGATGAGCCTCCCACCTTAAGAATATTTCATAAATAATCAAAAGAAATAAATAGATACCAAAAGAGTATGAAATATGGCATTTGGTGCTAAAAAAACAGAATCAACGAGCACCATCAAGCTATCTTCACTATGCTTCTTTTGGACAATTATACTGTGTATTTGGTTCAATTTAACCTTTTTGATGTAACAGTAATTACGTTTGAATCACACCAAAAATTGTAAAAAGATAAATAATTATACCACACATGTATGCTTTCTTGACGGATGGATGTCTATTGAGTGTATCATACCAGTCACAATTCCACGACCCCTGTACCAAATTTGACTCTGAATCAATTATTTTTGTAAATTGAATATATACTACATTCGAAAGATAAACTAATGTTAAAATTAAGTTAACTATATATGCTTGGCAGTCCATAGTCGACCAAGACGTTTATAATTCATGCACTGAATTTCACTTACCAGATACCTTTGAACTGTGCGACAGGCCCTCCAGGCCTTCTCTTATCCCACCACTGGAGACCAGGTCCCACGCCTCCAGTAACAAACTCTACCGGAGATCCCCATTTCACAGCAGTATATGCTACCAACCCATCACTTTCGCAAACTCTAAAGTTCTCAACTTTATCTTCACCTAGACGAACCAAATTGACCCTGCCATCCTCTCCAGCCGTGGCGCATTCTCCAGTCGAGCTTGTCTCTACGTCAATTGATTGGATCGGACCAGAATGGAATGACTCCTTGTCAGCAATGGAGATGATCTGTGACTCTATACTTCCTTCATAGGGGTCGACAGAGAAGAAATGGAGGGACCCAGTTGAGGTGGAGGCAGCGACGAGAGTCGAATTATTGGTTTGGAAGGAGGTAAGGGAGGTGGCGGGGGAGGGGAGTAGGTGGGAAGAGATGGGGTTGAGACTAGGGTTAGGGTTTTGAGAGGAGAATGAATGGATCTCTATGGCGGAAGGAGAGAGAACGGACATGGCGGCCAGGCGGTGGAACGGGGAAGCGGAGGGGAGCCAGCGGATGGAGCTAACGGGCTTGGGTTGTTCGTGGAGGTGGTAGATGAAGCGCCGGTGATCGCCTGAGTGCGCCATTTATGATTTCTTTTTTGGTATGGGATTGGGAAGAAGAGAGGGTTTTGGCGTCGTGGTGATGTAGAGTGCGAGTAGGCCAGTAGGGTTTTAGGGCCTTTTGGTGCTCCCTCTAGAAAATGATCCTGTAAAATCATTTGTTGTAGCCCAAATACTGTTTAACCCAACTCACCCTTGCGGACTTGCCACAGAGCATTTTTCGATCTACAATGAGTCCGTATCCTCTACGGTATGGAAGTGTGCGATAGACATTCGGTGTCTTTGATATTTGTGACACAATTAAAGAAATAAAGAATAGTCTGAATTTAGTAATTAATTGTGTGGTACTGCGTAATAAATATTTGGAAGTGATCCGAAATTAATCAATAATTCGACTTTATTACAAAATAAATATATGGAATTTTTCCCTTTTTTTAGTTAACATTTAAAAATAATAACAATTCAAAGTTGGCAGCACTTCAGAGAAAAATCGGAAGTTAAGAGATAAAATAGACATATTAGGGCCTGTTCGGCAGTCTTAGATTTGATGGGAATTATATGGTTTTTGATCAAAATAGGATTGTATTCCCAATAGCTGTTCGGTAGGCCTAATTTGAGTCCAAAGGATTCCTATGGGTTATTCCTATTTCTCCATTAGTAGGGCCTGTTCGGATGTCAAGAAATTACACGGGATGGGATTTGACGGGGATGGGAACTCACTTTTGAAAAAGTGGGAACCCACGAGTACGGGTACGCACGGAATTAATTTTGGAAATGTGTTGAATTGAGTGTTCGGTTGTACCGTGGGATTAGTTGTGAGAAATTCTATTTCTCTTTTTAAAATATTTGATATTATACAATTTTATTTATTAATATATTATCAATAATGTAATTAAATAAATAGATTAAATAATACTATAATATCTTCTTAATTATTATTTTATAAAATATAAACATTTTTTTAATTAAATAAAATAAGAAAATGAATACAGATAAATTAAGAACATATTTATAAAAATAAAAAATAACATATTAATAATTTTAAAATAATATATATTTAATTTATTTTACGTACTACGAACAAACTACGAAGTATCTAAAATTTTAAACTATTAGTTAAATCCAGTTTAATATTAATAATTATGATAATATAGCTTAATTATGCTAGGAAGTAACTAATTTTATTAATTGTGATAAGCTGCGCCAATTGGGAAGAAAAAAAATGAACTTTGACTCAATTTGTTATTTCCCATGAGAATAGTGTTGTTGGAAGAGAAAAAGAAAACCACATAGGAATTAATTGGGAACTCAATTGGGAAAATACCGAGCTGCCGAACACATATGGGAACAAATACTCAAATTTTGTTTTTTCCCACGAAAACTCAAGCAACCGAACAGGGCCGTAGTGTAATTTTGTGGGATCAAAAAACGGTGCTCAGGCCTTGTTTATTTTTTCCCACATTCTCTCTCTTTCTTTCTCTTTAATGCTAGGACCCACCATCCTCTTTCTTTTTTAGCTTTCATCCTCCACGTGACTCTCTCATCCCTCTCTCTCTCTTTCCCTTGTATATAAGGAACCAAAATTCTATTTATTTCTAATTGTGAGACTAAATGATCTGGATCCGGATTTGTTTTTTTATTATATATTTTAAATATTTGTTTGTTTATATATGTATATTTTTTTATGTTTTTAAATGTTTATTTTTTTAAATATTTTTAATTGTTGTTTTCTTATTTATGTAATTACATATTTTAAATATTTGTTTGTTTACTAATTTTTGTAATTACATATTTTTAATGTTTATTTGTTTATAAATGTTTATATTTTGTGTAAATGTTTTTAATTGCTGCTTTAAATTAATTTATTTATAAATATTTTCTTATTTTATTTGTACCCATTTTAGTAATAATTTTTTATTAGAAATGTTTCATCTATTTAATATTATTATTTATCAATTTTATTAATTTCATTATTATAATTTTATTAATAAAAATAATTGTTTAATTTCTAAAGATAACAAGCTTACGGTACAAGTAATGTTATGTTATTGTTTAATTGATTTGATTTAATTTAATTTAATTAATAATTGTTTTATTGATGTCATCAATTTTATAAAGAAAATAGAATTTTCCACAACTATACCCACGGTACAACCGAACACTCATTCAGTACATTTCCAGAATTATTCCCGTACATACTTATGAGTATGGGTTTCCGTAAATAAAAAAGTGGGTTCTCAAATCCGTCAAATCCTATCCCGTATAATTCCATGACAAACGAACAAGCCCTAATTTGTGTATCCTATGTGTTTAATCTTTTTTTGGACTAAAAAAAAAAGTCTTGACGCGATGTACAGTGCAAAAGACAAATATATACATTGCAAAAAAGGCAGTTCCGTGCTAAAACCTAAAGTTAAGGTTTAGGGTCTTAGGGGTTTAGAGTTTAGGATTTAGGGTTTAGGGTTTTAGGATTTTAGGGTTTACAGTTTGTCTAAAACGGGTGTAGATTTTGATATTTTGTATTTTTGTATTTTTATTGGATATTAATAAAACCAGAATGGGTAGATTTGGAATTTTGTTCTAAACAGATGTAGATTTTGATATTTTGTATTTTTATTAGATATTAATAAAAATTTCGGTGTATTAAGTGTATATTTTGAGAAATTTTAGAAACAAATATAGAAGAGTATGACGATTGTTGGCGGCTATAAAAACCAGTGTTGTAAAAAACAATCTTAACAGCCGATCAAACGCCCATTTAATCGTTAACAGTGGGCCAAACCGTTACGAATACACTTATCGGATGTCTCTTGTCATAATTTTTTGATTAGTCGGCCGATTATTTCTGATTATTCTGTTTATTTCTGTTTAATCGTTCGTTTATTTTCGTGTATTTTTGTTTATTCCTCATTTCTTTCAAATAATATATTTTTAGTATTTGAAAAAAAATTTAATTCTTGAATTTATTTTTTCATTAAATAAATATGTTACTTACATTGTTACACATGTAAAGTGTGTATGTGTTGTTAAGAAGAAATAAGTGTAGTATCATGTTATAATAGTAGAACTAAGTTAAATTAAATTTATTTGATAAGTTTGATGAGTTAAATAAATTATTTTAAATAAATTATGAATATATACACATAATTTTAATGAAAACATTAAATTATCTACATAATTCTGATTAATCGCTTGATAATATCCCGTCCATTCGACGAGCGCATACCGTTATTTACAACTCTGATCAAAACACATTTTGACTTGATAAAAAAAACCGCATGGCAATTGTCAATATTAGCTGTATCGTCTATAAAGAATAATGCTTAATGCATCAGCACGATATGTAAATGTGTATTGCAAAGTGCGTGAAAAATTTGCTAGTAACTGAGGGATGGAATGGACTCCGCTACTTTTTCAGTAGAAAAGCAGGACCCTCCTCTTCCGAATCCAATGATTCAAAATTCGTTGAGATTTGTGTATGAAATTTTTTTTTTATCGAGATACGTGAATAAAAATTTTGAATCGTTGGATTTGGAAGAGGAGGGTCCTCCTTTTCTGCTAGAAAAGCAGCAGAGTCGGACCCCTGAGGGATGGTTGACAGCCTTAAAAATAAAACTTTTTATTATACTCCATTTTTCAAATGTTTTATATTAATATTTTGTTTTAAAATATATAACAATTATATATTTAATTTTCAATCATATAATACTAAATGTAAATATTCAGATATTTAATAAAAATGTAAAAAAAAAAAAAAAAAAACTACATACACAGCTAAACTGCGAATGTATACGCTCTAACGAAATTATTAATGTATTGGCAAGTTGCCAATCGTAAACGCATGCATTAAGGTAAGTATGCCTGCTCTCGGTTTTATACTTAAAAAGAACTTTTAAATTGAATTTTTAAGTCATTTAAGAGATACTATTTAAATTAGATGAAATCTTGAGTCAATTAATTAGTTCTTAGAAAAAGAAAATTAAGAATACTTGGCGCTGGCGATCATCATGATCTGAAAATCTTTGGATTCTCTGCACCTTCCAACCCTTCTCTCTTTGAAACAAAAACCCAAAACTGATGACGCTATATCATATAGCGTAAATCACTAATTTTTTTATCTAAAAAATGACCAAAAGCGAATGCGAAGGAGCCATTTTTCCGATTTATTTACCGCAAACGTGTTTTTGAGTCATTTTAGTAAGTTTTGGAGAAAGTTGCGTATTTAGGCAAAAAACAGAGCAAAAATGTCATATTTCGGCGATTATCAAATAGCCGCCAAAATGGGACATCACATGGAGTACGAAGTGCACAACATGCGAAATGACGAAATTACAAAAAAATCTGCTAAGTCAGAAGACCGTGCAACATCCTCCATGCCGTGCGCGGCATAGCCAGATGTTGCACAGGTTAGCAGGCCAGGCCTTCTAGAAGATCCGTTTTTCTAATGGGCCACGCTATTTCTAGACAATTCCTAATAAAATTTCATAATTTTCATAATAATTTTTAAATCAATTACAATTTTTCAAAAGTAAAGTAATACTATAGACGTATTATTGGTCTTGTAAAATTATTTTTACAACAAATTTCATACAATTTAATTATTATTTAATATTTTATAAATAATATATCAAATAACCGTTGCAGATTTTGAGGTCCTTTAACAAACAGTAGTAATACTTGCATCAAATTCTATTATTTTTTGCATACGATGCGTATGTGACTACATAGATCGCCTTCTAAATGTTAGATTCCAAATTAAAAGTTTAATTTTACAATTATCAATAAGATACCACCTCTTTACAATTATCACCAATCCAATTCTATATATAAATTTATGCACACCATAAATAAATATCATCAGACTGATGCCTAATTCACATATCACATATCACAAATTTTGCACAAAAGATCTTTGGTTTGTTTAAATTTTAAATTCCCTACATCATCAAAATCACAAAAAAAAAAATGTCTTTACTCCTTGATTAATAAAAAAGGGTCCTGTATAACACAACAATGGTCTTCACTCAAAAAGTTACAAGGCCCAAGTTTTTCACACCCTCTCACTAGTAGATGAGCTTAGAAGTTCTTTCGCCATGGAAGCCCTATATAAAAATATCACCAAAAGAAAAAAAAAATGCCAAGTTGCATCAGTCAGTTTTAATAGTAACCCGCTTAAATTTTGCAGGGTATTTCAGCGATTTTGGTACCTACATGTCTGTCCTGAAAACTATATATATAATTTTTCATATCATATTTATTTAAAATCTGATGAATGTTATATCAGGCTTTCACCATTTTTAATTGTGTAAACTCATTATATCTAAGTAATTGTTTGTTTATTTGATATTTTATTTCCTTGGCCTGTTGTTACTGCGATAAGCTCATATAACATTACCTGAAAGCAATGCTGATACATTCACGGTCAATGATACCAACCAGAGAAAGTTTTTCGTCTGATGATACAACAGGAAGGTGATCAACACGATGCAAATTCATTATACTTTGTGCCTCCGCAAGCTTCATGTCAGGAGTCACATATGGCCGTGCTCTACACCAGCTTCCATTGCCGCTTTTGCATATGTCATGCACCAACAGTTCTCTCATGTCTCTACTTTGTCTAATAGAACTCTTAGTAGATGCAATGAATTCCATAATGTTGTCTAGTGTTAATAAACCGAGTAGGGAACTGTTTTTGTCTGTAATCACCACAAATGGCTGCTTCTCTTTTATCATCACACTCAACACTCGCACAACTGGAGTCTCCATTGACACAACTGATTCATACCTCCTCCTCATTGCTTCTGAAACACTAACACTTTGAGCCACATCACTAAACTCGGATTCTTCATCGTACACACACAGAGAGCTCTCAAGCATGCAAAGCTCAGAGGAATCGCCATCGTCTGATTTTCTTTCTATTATTTGAGCTTTACTAAAAGATCCGGTAGAATTTGATTGTTTTGTGCTGCCATTACCAGGTGTGGGGGTATTTTTGGCATTAGTGACATTATTTGTAGATCTCTTTTGGCGAGAGGAGGAGATCCAAGAGGAAATACCAACAGCTCCAAGAAGAGGCAAGACGATGCGGTAGTCCTGTGTTAACTCAAAGAGGAGTAGAACTGATGTCAGAGGCACTTGGCACACCCCAGCAAGTATTGCAGCCATCCCCACCTGCACCGACATAAACACCAAGAATTTCAAAAGAAATTTTCCTAAACTTTCATTTTTGCACCAAATTAGGCCTTGGACTTTCTCACAAGAGACAAATTGGTCCCTGAATTTTCACTAGCACGAAATGGTGTTTTGAACTTTCAAAAACGTAACTAAGTTGGTCTTAGATAATATAGACAAACTTAATAAGAGTTTACATGGTAACCGGGGAAAATAGATAAAATAAAATGTTTAATTTTTGAAAGACATAACAAAAAAATATTGAAGGATCACGTCTGTTCATGTAAGAAAGAATGGCACTGACCAGACCGTATGCTTGAGGTGCTGCAACTTCCAACAAAGGGAGATGAAACATTGCACCAGGACCACTGAACAAGATACCGAGAAACCTGCCATATGCCATTCCAGTAGCTGCACCAATAAACAGGGACGGGGCATAATACCCCCCCACCAGCCCCGAGGCACGGCATAGGGATGTAGCTACAATCTTGACGCCTACTAATTGTAACAGCACAGGTGCTGAGAGAGGTGCTGTGAACGGTCTCGACTCCAGCAAGACGTCAACATTCTCAAAGCCCCAGTAGAGCACCTCAGGGTATTTCAATGCCATTATCCCAACACAAAGTCCTCCCATTGCAGGAAACACAGCCTCTGACAGCCCTGTTTTTTGGTGCAGTCTCTCGGTTGCCTCAACAAAGAATGATGTGCAGGATGTTAATGTGACCGATACCAGCCCACACAGGATTCCCAGCAAAAGGTACAGAGGAAGCTCTGCAACAAATTCGTTGATTTTATTGATTATTATCTTTTTTGGCATGTTGATAGATACACAACATTATACATTCTTATATTGAATATGACAATGCCTCACATCTTTATCTCTGTTTTCAAAGTTCAAACAGTGGATTCGAACAGCTCAACATGATCTCCATATTAAAATATGCGTGGTGACCAAATTTTATAATTTTTGGAAAAATTTTACTAATTTTTTTAGATAGGTACAAAATCACTGTTTTTAGAAAATTCTGAATCATCCAAACAGTGAATTTTTTGCCTATCTAAAAAAATAGTAAAAAATTTTCAAAAAATTATAAAATTTGGTCTCCAAGAACATTTCAATATGGAGATCATGTTGAGCAGTTCAAATCGACTGTTTAGGCTTTGAAAATGGAAATAAGAATGTGAGGCATGATTGGAGCACGAAAACCATTCATCAATTTAACCCTACTCATTGAATATATTTATTTTATAAAAAATGGTACTTTACACGAGAAAAACCAATGCTGGGAACTAGTGTACCGCATTACCAGTAGGAGAGCGCAAGTCATATTCCGGCACGACAAAAGCAGGAGCAGAACCGAGGCCGATTTCAGAGACGACAGAGGCTATGACCGAGCTTAGAATCACCATTGGAGTAGAGTTGGGGAGGGAAGAGGAAGAGTTGGCAATAGAGGATGGCCACAAAACCGATTCAACTGCGAAGAAGCACCCCGCAACAGCTGCGTTGAAACCTATAATTTCACAAACCAATTTTCACCTCACCTGGCAATTTTACGTAAGTTATTGCTCAATCATAAAATTAAATATACAGTGCACAGATTTGAGTTTGTGTTGTTTTGAATCATATGCAATTACAGGTTTTATAAGACTGAATTAAGTCTTTTGAAAGTGCTAGATTTTTTTCGAATTTCAAGAATCCTTTGGTTATATTCTCCTTTATATCCCCGCATCCTCTGCATTTTCTATGGTAAAATTCTTGGTTTCAGTTGCTTAGGTTGCACAGGAGTTGTGAAAATTCTATTACTTTGGCTAACAACAAAAGTAAAAAAAACAAAAGAAGAGATGGGCACAGTAAATCAGCCTATGTCAACAAAAAGTAAAAAAACTTTTGCTTTATTTGGGTAACGAGTTGTTTTGAGAAAATATCAATTACAATAACATCATAATTTAACATTAAGAGGCTGTGCTCTGACATATTTGGCTTGAGAGCATTGTATGACAGAGCAAGAATTTATGATTTTGTGGGCAGCCTTCACTGGGGACCTTCAATATAATTTTTAATTGTTAAATCTGTGTGTTATTTAACAGCTTAATGTTTTCAGGTTCTAAAACATATTTTTTGGAGATTTAAAAAAAAAAGTAGCTAGATTTACCTGACGATAGGAACTAATAAAATATGCATGCAAACTGCTAGCAGCTTTTTATTTCTTAGATTTGTTTCATGTCAATTTAGTTATGTTCAATGACATGGAGTTTAACTTAATTTAGTCTTATATTAGAGATAACAATTTCTAGAATTGTCTTCAACTCTATTCTTTTTTTTCTTATTAACACGCCAATTAGTACCTGAAGAAATGCCAGCTGCAGATCCAGCAGCAATGAGAGAGAGTCTCTTGCCGCCGCTCCATCGAAGGAGACTCCCAAATCCTTTGGCAATATTCGATCCGATCTCTACACTAGGTCCTTCCGGCCCAAGGGAATTGCCAGTACCAAGCGTGATCGAAGCCACTGTTGCCTTCAGAACAGCACCCGGTACGGAATCTTCCTTGGATTCTTTCTTAAGAGAACTCCTCACGCTGTTTAGGATGCCGACAATTATGCCCCCGCACATTGGCACGAAAACAACCCTCTGCCAGATGTTTTGGATTGGTTCTTCTCTCAACCAGGCGGCCCCACGCAGGGGTATCCCATCCCAAAATAGGTCTCTTATCTCATGGACCTATAGAACCTAGTATAATTGATCTGGTCAGAAGAACATACTAAAAATTACCAGTAACCTCGTATTTTTTTTGTAAGCCATGTTTGGTTGCTACTTAAATTTAAGGAGGATTAAGTTGTTCAATCCATCTTATTCCTTTTGTTTTACACATCGTTTGGCAGCTTAAATTAATCCATCTAGATTAGTAAGAAGTTGAAAAAATGAATATATTTCTATGATAGTTGACCCTACAAGTGGAGTAAGTGTGGAATAAGTTAATCCACTTGGAGAGATGATATAATTTTATTCCGCCGTAATTCCATCTTATTCATCGTATTTTACAACTTGTTTGGTAGCATCTTGGTTGGTAGCTTAAGTGTGGACTACTCCACCTCTTACTCTATAATCAAACATGGAAGTGCATGTTTGGTTGTGGAGTAATGTTAAGAAGAATTAAATTGCTTACTTCGAGTTAAGGTAGATTAAGTTAATCATGTTTGGTGGAGAAACTGTGAAAAGAGAAAATTAAAAGATGAATGTTACTGTGATAAAATCCACAGTTACTCTGCCTGGAGAGGGGAGTAACTTGCTCGGAGTTCAGGCGGAGTAACTTACTCGGATTAACACAGATGTTACTTCATTTTTACTCCTTCAAATTTACTCCTCGTTTTAAGCCAGACGGCTTTAAAGGTGGAGTAAGAGTTACTCCACAATCAAACATGCACAAAGGTGTAAAATTAAGAGAGGGAGGGAGAAACTGACAGCGTAATTGAAGAGAACAACGCCGAGGCCAGTGAAGAGGCCAACAGCACAGGCAATGAGAGTAACATAATCACCTCTTCCTCTTCCTCTCCCACTCCTTTCCTCCTCCTCCTCCTCCTCCTCTTCTCCCTCTCCTTCTCCCAACTGTGAGGCTGTGGATGCTAATTGAAACTGCCTACGACGACGATGGTTATACCAATAGTTGAAAGAGCTTGAGCTTGTTGCGACCTGGACCTCGTCGACGGGGGTTCGATTGATGCAATCGAACCGCGTGCGGTTGCGAATTCGGATAGAGACAGAGCAACAACAGGAGGAAGGGAGAAGCAGTAGTGCCATTAATTTGACATTAGTCAGTTAATTAGGTAATTAGGAGCTTCAGTCTCTCTCTCACGCTCCGCCATGCATCTCTAATATAATAAGAGAGCGTGAACAGGAGAGTCCAGTCCGTACCGAAATTTTTATTAATCGAAAAAAAAATAAAAATAATATCGAAAAAGGACGTAACTTTTGCGGTATTTTTAAAAGTGGGTAGAACGGGAAGAAAATTACCGTCCCATTGGACGGGAATATCCTCCCCGTCCGAGATTACGATTTTACTAATGACCTTGGTCGCTAATCCAAATCCAGGGACGGTAATAACCTCCCCGTCCGCAAAAAAAAAAAAAAAAAAAAAAAAAAAAAGAAGGCAGGGACGGTGAGATCCTCCCCGGCCAAGTAAAAAAAAAAAAAGAGGCTAGGACGGTGAGAAGCTCCCCGGCCAAGGAGAAAAAAAAGAAGTACCACTTTTGTTCTCACCGTCCCAGCTTTTTGATGTAAAAGGAAATTTAAAAAAAAAACACAGAATATTAAGCATTTTAACATAATGGGTGGAATGAAGTCCATACCTAAATCCATTCCAAACCCTAGATTTAAACCTTCTTCAATTTCAATCAAAATTGCAAATCAGATCCAATGTACTTTGCAAAAAACATCCATGTTTATCATATATACAAAACACCCACACACCACTCACACAAAAGTAAGAACAGATAAGGACTCAGTAATAGTCATGAAGCAGTTAGACTATGTAAATGCACACAGGTTCTATTTAATTTATATTTTGCTACTCCTATAATTTTTTGTGGAGTAGACTAATGCTGGCTGGGTTTTGGATTTATTGCATTCAAGGTTAACTGAAGCAGAAGTGCATTATTACCCAAAATTGGCTCAGATGCCTCAAATACCATTAGGAGAGAAGTTAATCATTACATGAATGCATTTTGCTTGTTTACAGAGTCCTCTTAACAGCAGGAAAAATTGTTGATGAGAATGTGCATATGCATGGTCAATTCCCATACAAGCTCTAAGTGGGTTAGCAGCATTTCAAATTTAGCACAAAGAAATGGAAAGGCTAAAGAAAGTCATGGAAAGAGGACTTGTTAATAGGAACTGAGATGGAAGGTTTCCTCTGTTAATTTATAGTTGACCTCACAAGAGCATCTTTTAAAAAGGTTTTATAATGGAGGACAAGTCATCTCAATTTATCAATATTAAGCAATTTAAAAGTTAGCCAGTCCTGTCATCATAAAATCTGTCAAAACATAAGAAAACTAACAAATAAAAAAAACCTTTTAAATTACTTTCCAAGTCAACACCGAAATTATGACATAAAATAAGCAGATCAAACAGAAACAAATTAAATACTATATCACTATGACACCTGCATGTATATATATATTTGTATCCATTGTAATGTGATAGAGAAAACAAATTACCAGGAAACATAATAATTGTTAGCCAACTAACCTTATTACTTCTTCCAATAAAGGATTTTTCTTTTTCTTTTTTTCCTTGGCCGGGGAGCTTCTCAACGTCCTAGGCTTTTTTTTTTTTTTTTTTTTCCTTGGCCGGGGAGGATCTCACCGTCCCTGGCTTTTTTTTTTTTTTTTTTTTTTGTCGGACGGGGAGGTTATTACCGTCCCTGGATTTGTATTAGCGACCAAGATCATTAGTGAAATGGTAATCCCGGACGGTGAGGATATTCCCGTCCCATGGGACGGTAATTTTCTTCCCGTCCTACCTAGTTTTCAAAATACCGCAAAAGTTACGCCCTTTTTCGATATTATTTTTATTTTTTTTCGATTAATAAAAATTTCGGCCGTTGGTCTATCCATTTTCTTTCTTTGTTTATTTTACCCCGTGGCACTTTTTGGGTTTCCTCCCACGTGGATATTTCCACATCACAGACTGCATCGATAATCATATACAGGAATCAAGTTACAATAATTTTGAGTTACAGATGTTACATCAACTATTTTTTACAATTTTAAAGTTTAAATAGTCGATCCAAACCGTTCAACATGATCTCCATATGAATATGTACTTGCAAACCAAATTTTATATTTCTTAGAACTTTTTTACTATTTTTTTAGATAGGTAGAAAAACTAGTCAAATTCAAACCATTGAATTTTGTACCCATCTTAATAAATAGTAAAAAAATTCAAAAAATGTAAATTTGATCTGGAAGCACATTTTATTATGGAGATCATGTTGAACGGTTTGGATCGATGATTTGGACTTTGAAATCACAAAAAATGGTTGTTGTAACATTGTTGTAACTCAAAATTATTGTAACTTGATCCCTCCTCTATATATATATATAGCTGGACTTAGCTAAGCCATGGAGTAAAATGACTTTGTACTCCACATCATATTTCCATTTTAAAAATTCAAACTACCGATCCGAACCGCTCAACATGATCTCCATATTGAAATTGCTTGGAGACCAAATTTTACATTTTTTGGATTTTTTTTACTATTTATTAAGCCACTTTGAAAATCGCTGATCCGGATGAACAGTAGCAAAACAGTAAAAATTTCTGGACCAATGGATCAGCGATTTTCAAAGTAGCTTAATAAATAGTAAAAAAATTCCAAAAATGTAAAATTTGGTCTCCAAGCACATTTCAATATGGAGATCATGTTGAGTGGTTCGGATCAGTAGTTTGGATTTTCAAAATGAAAATAATGAGGCATGGAGCACCAAGTTGTTTTACTCCATGCTTAGCTAAGTCCATCTCTGTCTCTCTATATATATATAGAGTGAGGCTATAGTACTACGCATAGCACAGTTGGGTCCGTGCTACGGCTCAAAATTTGAGTTTTCAAAATCCTAACGGTCCATCCAAACCGTTCAACATGATTATAAAATGAATATGTACTTGCAAACCAAATTTTACATTTTTTCGAATTTTTTTACTATTTTTTTAGATAGGTAGAAAATCACTTGATCTGAAAATTCTGGACCATCCAAAAACAGTGATTTTCTACCTATCTAAAAAAATAGTAAAAAAATTCGAAAAAATGTAAAATTTGGTTTGCAAGTACATATTCATTTTATAATCATGTTAAACGGTTTGGATGAACCATTAGGATTTTGAAAACTCAAATTTTGAGTACCATAGCCTCACTCAGATATATATATATATATATAGATGAGCTATTGTGCTTTGCAAAGTAAAGTCATCGTTTTACTTCGGCTTATTTTTTGGATTTTCAAAGTCCAAAATGTCGATCCGACCGTTCAAGTTGATCTACATATTGAAATGTGCTTGCAGACCAAAATTTACATTTTTTGGAATTTTTTTACTATTTATTAAGCCACTTTGAAAATTGCTGATCACATGGTCCAGAAAAAACAATGCAACAAAATTTTGGTTAATGTGGCCAAACAACTATTCTAATTTGACTTTGGCTGACTTGTGGGAAATAGCTATGGGAAATAGTTCTGGTTCCTTCACATGTGCCTCAACGTATAAGATTCTACATCACAAGAGTATCATCTGTCCTAACCAAAATATCTTATGGAAATTAAGGGTGCCTCAGAATCTTTATTTGGTTAATGTGGGACAATAAGATTCTGACTCAAGAAGTTTTGCTTGAGCGGGGTTGCACAGTTCAGTTCGGGTGCCATCTCTGCAACAACCGGAGTATGGAGACGATGGACCACATCATGTGGAACTACCCCTATGCTACAAATTTTTGAAGGGGGCTTTTTGCACACTATAACGTACTTCATCGAATCAGCGAAGGGGTACAGGACAACTGGGATCTCACGCAACCAGGTCTCTCGAAGTGAGATAGAGATCAAAGGAATATGATTTGGGCAGCGAGGCTGTGGGCTCTTTGGAGAGAAAGAAACAGAAGGTCATTCTCGGCTAAGAGTAAGCCAATATACATATTGATCAATGATACGACAATAGATATATTACTGTGATTCCAAGTCAGATGAAAGAGTTAACAAATTGTGGCCTCCGCTTGAAAGGCGATCCAGAGGGATGGACAACTATGCAAGAGATTATTGTGTTTTGTTAGCAGCAATATTTGCTAGTTAAATTTACCTTTAGTTTTGTTCTACAGAAGGCCGGTTGGCTTTCGTCCTTATAAATAAACTTTTTTAGTATCAATATATCTGTTAGCCACTGACCATAAAAAAAAAACCGAACAAAAGTTAAAAATACCGAAAAGCAAAGAAAGAAAAATAAAATATTAAAATAAAACCAAATTAGCTAATGAAGATTGAAACCCAGCAGCTTCACCTCGTGTTGTGCATGTTGCAGGACCACTATTGTTATTTTTTTTTTTTTTTTTAGGAAAAATAGAAGTCAAGCTTTCATTTCATTGATATAAATAACGGTTACATAAGTTTTGTAACTTCAGAAAATAAAATAGGACTCAAGAGTGTTAAGTCTAACCTACAAAATAAAGAAAAAAGAAATAGAAGAAAAGAAGAAAGGAAAATAGAGCAACAAAGAGAAAACGAAAAGAAAGAAAGAGGAAATAAACTAAAAGTCCAATTAAGATAAAATAAAAACTGAAAAGCTATTCTAGCAATGCTCCAGTACCAGTACCGATTTCATCCTTCTTGTTGCATGGTACTGTACCTATGTTGTGGCCTTATCTGCTCCACCAGCTCCAGCAACGTCTTGATTTCTTCTTTAAAAATCCTTAATATTCTAATTAAAACTTGGGACCAGTCAGTAGCAGATTTCCTCTATACCAGAGCTGGTGTTGCGCCTCGTACCAACTGGTATTGTACCAACTATAGTCCCAAATTGAGTTGTGTTCATAACAGAAACAAGGAGACTTGTCAAATTTTTAAAGAAGAATTTTTGAAAGGATATTTTTGTCTTTTAACTATGGTTAAGTTCAAAATTATTGTGTAATGGGCAAATAAGAAAGATAAG
Source organism: Carex kokanica (assembly GCA_025461125.1). Classification (NCBI taxonomy): domain Eukaryota; kingdom Viridiplantae; phylum Streptophyta; class Magnoliopsida; order Poales; family Cyperaceae; genus Carex; species Carex kokanica. The sequence continues at coordinate 1,702,723 of JAJGRX010000112.1, forward strand.
ACAAAATTAAAGAACATATTGAATATAATAAAGAGTAAAGGGGTAAATAAGAAATTGAAGAACTTTTGAAGGTTACATGAGAAATTAACCCTAGATAAATATTTATTAAATGTTAAATATTTTTTACAATGTAAGTGTAAGTAGATTGTTTATCAAATTTAATATAATTTGAAAATTATATTGTAATATAAATAAAACTATACTGTTATTTTTCAAATCATTTGATAAATAAAACTATACTGTTAATTAGATTATCAAATTGCATTAAATCGATACATAATCTATCTAAAATATATTATCAAATGATCATAAAAATATATGAATTATTTAAACTTCTTTCGTTATAGAAATTATTTATACATCCAACAACATATCAATAAACTTCTTTCGTTATAAAAATTGTTTTGGTTTGACTTAAAAGAATAATAATTATTAAATAGTTTTTTATCAAAAAAAATTATTAGATAGTTCCATCCCTTAAAAATATATTGTTTGAGTTTCAATTCGAACTGTCCCATCTGAATTTGAACCAAACTCAAAAATTACATCTAAGGGACCGAATTTAAACTAAAAAATTCAGGTACCTTAGAGAGAAGTGATATAAATTCATAACAAGGAAGGGTGCATGACTTATCAAATATATTTTTTTGTGAATTATTAAAAACAATGGTGATGGCACGAGAGGCCTAACATCAAGGCCTACCAGACAAATGGCCCATTGAATTCTTTTTTTTTTTTCGAACTAGGCCTGATAATTTTTTGGGCCTGTTGGAGCCTCAGGGGTGGCTGTGTTCCAAAATAATGCTCTATGTAAACATTTTCTGAAATTTCCCAATATTTTACCACGGGACCTTAGATTGAGATTATTAAATTATAAAAAACTAGCCGAAGGCCTCGCGTTGCTTCGGCAACAGTTGTCGAGGCTGGTAGAGAAGTGTGTAGAGGTCTTCAATAAATGTTGCATTGCACAGAAGTGATAATTTAGTTATATTATGTCAAAAACTTTACATGATATTGTACAAAATGTGTACCTAAATAGAGTTTACATGGTCTTAGTATTGTCACTTGCCTCATTGAAAGAATAAGCAACATGTAACTCAACCATACTAAAATGGTATAGCCTATCTCAATCTCAGCCTTTAACTTTGGATCCTAGGCTAGCTCCATACAAAAGTTCCTACTTACTTTCTACCAGTACTGTTTTATTGTATCTTACCTACAGTTATTAGTTATTACATGCCATATGAAGGGTTTGTAGTCTACTTGCAAACATTGTTTTTCAACAAAACTAATGGAAAACTGTTTTTCAACAATATGTTTTCCGGTGTTTGTTTTTGCAGAGATTGTAGGTGAAATAATATTTACAACATACAAAAGGTGGGATATATTTTTTGTGGATGTGGAGCTCTTAATCCTGCTTTTCCTTCCCTTTGCTGCTCTCGGTGCTGCAGAAAACATATCAACATCACAACAATTTCAATTAAAGTTTGATCTAAAGTAAACAAAATTTCTACACTTGAAAAAAATTATTGTTTATAGGCAACATATGAACATCACTGAGAACATATGGTAGGTTAATTGGATGTTAAGGCTGGTACGTTCATATGGCTTTTTTTGTTATGTTAAGACTGGTACAAATCTTTAAAGGCACCAATGTTAAGGATTGGTTAACAGAAATTTGTTTCATATATTAATGATAGACATATTGAATTGAAATGATCTACGGGAAGTAATTTCTAAAGAAAGAGCTGTCATGTTTTTCATCTTCATGCTTGACAGCAAGCATTTCAATTTTTGGTAGAGGTGACTCCATTCATCAACTCTAAACATCAAAGCATATTATAATAAAGAAATAATAATAACTGCATGAAGGATTAAATTAGAAAGAAAAGATGCATATAAGCTCTCAAATGTATATTCATTTGTGCATCTTCCTTGGAGAATCTGAGAGCTCTTCCAATGCATTAATATTGAGGTCATAGAAACAGATAAAGATTAATAGTAAAGTAAAATTTCAAGGAATAAAAGAAAGGAACCAGATTTAACCTCATGATTTAAATAATCGAAAGGGTAAGAATCTAATATCATAACCTATAGTTGTCTTTACTTACTCGTGTCATTACCAATTATAACATTGATTGCAAAATGATTTTTGTACTTCGGAAGAAACAAATTTTGAAATTACTAAATTGTTAAGGATACTGTAATTTTATATTGCAAAGGTGCAGCTGAGAAGGTATCGGATTTTGTAAATGCCATTATTTCTAAAATGCATGGGCCTAATGTGGTGACTTGGATGAATTGTTGAACAAAGGTGATCTGGGGGGGGGGGGGTTGATGGACAAGGCTGTCAGAATAAGGTACATAAGACAAAGAAGGTGTGTTTGGGCTAAGAATAAAGCATAGTGTGGCTGTTTTGTGTATGCCTTTATGACTGAAATCATTTGTTACAAAACTATAGAAGTATTATACTTGCACTACATTCAATAAACAGGATTGATACTTAAATTTTGTAATGGTGATATCTTAGTAAATAGCAGTAGAATAAATAGAAAAAACAACTCTTAAAAAGTTAAAATGCATTCAAGCAATTAAAGAAAATATGAGTAGAATTTACATCATAAAAAAATGCATGGTAATTGAAAAAGGGAATCACAGACTAAGGTACATCAAGTAAAAGAAATACTGGGAGGCAATTCTACGGTATCCACACATATAGCAAAATAGTTTATTGTCATTGAGAGCATTCATAATTATTATATTAACAAAAAAAAACAATACTATGATAATGTTTACCTGACAATATTCTATTTTCGTTGGAGGTACCTAAGCGATCCGAAGAAAGGATTCTTCAAGTCAAGAAACTCAAACTTTGGAGACTGCATGAAGAGGAAGGAAAACAAATATATGCATAAATACACCTCTTGCAAAGTTAAACTAATTAGCTTCCTAAGCTTGTCTCTGATCGAGATACCTTTGCCAAAAGGGTGTGTATTCCAACTTCCACCCAAATAAGGAAAAAGATTTTATGAAATTAATAAAAGAAATCACTAATGAGGTTTTCGGTAACTAACCTCGTTGGTCAATGCCAAATTAGTCTCGAAAAAGGACTGGATTGTCCCTATGTCCTCCCAGCAGTCATTAAAAATGTAGGACTGTCAAATTAAACCATCTATTTATTTTCTCAAGTCAATGCATGAGCATTTATGTATGTTGTATAACGTAATTTAATTGGCATACCTGGACTTGGTACTCTGTCAGAACCGAGGGAAGGATTTCTGAACCGAAGTCATTTGATGATGCATATTTTGACCTAGAATTAAAACTTAATTAAATGTTTTACCAGATCTAGAGAACCGTGACTCAGTGTCAGATTCAACCAAAATTCTGAATTTGTAGTGCAAACTATATAGTGCTTCTACTCATAAGTTGTGCAAAAAAGGTGAAACAATGAATTACTTTTGTAGATTATGCAAGAGAAACTGTAACTGAGAAGGCATTGAATTCTAAAATTAAGCTGGTGTTGAATTTTGTAGTTGTCATGTAAAAGAAGGAAAGTTGAGAAGGCATTGGATTTTCTGATTGAGATGATTTCTAAAATGAGTGAGGATTAATGTTCTAAAAGATGTGAAGCTTTTCATCCAAGTATTTTTTTCATGAGGATTTTAAATAAGAGTGAATTTCATATGATTCATGTAACCCTACATAATCATAAAATATAATTGCATGGCAAGTTTATCAGCATATTGGTTTATCAGCATAGCAAGCCTAGGTCCACATAAAAAATGATGTCAACATCCAAGAGCTTGTAAAAAAATGATGCATAGATAAAATGATGCATAATAATCCGTGTAGAAACTCATGGTGGCGAATAACTTCCTCTGCATGTCTATCAATCTGTAAATATTCATCACGTTTCTCCAAATAAAAATAATAATAATAATAATAATAATAATCACTCATCACGTGTCAACTTGTACATGTAATACATCATACATGTAATAACCGTGTGACAAGTGCAATAGAAATAAATGCATAATGGATAACAAAATTTAAATGTGCCAAATGTTCCATCAGGTGCTAGCGCATTTTTTTCAGAGAGAACAGCAATTATCAAACCAAATCATTATTTCAGATTTCATATAAATACAACAAAAACCTTATAATACACGCTAGCGCATTTTTTTCACACAAGTTTTTCCACAGATATACAGTGATTTATTCAAACAACAGAACAATATAACACAATACCAGTCTACGCATTCACACAATCACTGCTGGATAGCACATTATTACACGACATATTTACTCTAGGCTCGTCTCTGGTTCGATTGAAACTGGGTAGGCTCCTTCCCATCTAATCCACCCGACCCCAATTTGATGACCTGGATCGCACCACATCCTATCTATCCATTTTGATTTAGGTAGCTAAGGAAGCAGTGAGATCTAGGCCCTGTGACAAGTATTGGATGGATGGCAAATTTGATGGGAATGCTCCGTCCAATTTTACACAAACAAGAGAGGAGGCAGAGGATATACTCAATCATCAGATATAATTACATTATAATTACACACAACCAAGCATAGTTTAGACGGATCATCTCAACCCAAAACCGGTGCTAATGGGTTGGATTGGTTGCAATCTATACCCATCTCAGTGAAGGTTGAAACAAGCTTGGGTAAAAGCTTTGCGAGCATCAACTTGAAACCCGTTGAGCAACTTTTGTGATGACCCCCTGAAAGTTCTCCGTTGCCGCACATAGAACCAACTTGTGCACCATCTAAATAAGCCTTGCATGCATTGATGATTTGTGGGGCATGACAAGTAAAATGTTCTCTAACAAAATTTTCAAAATGCTGCATTTGACCAAAAAATGAAAAAAGAGGCTCAAATATGAGGTTTAATAAGAAAAAGGGCTGACAGCTATTTGTTTCTAAACATAACATTAAAAAAATATTAACTGCAACTCTGCCGTAACATTAAACATAACAGAAAAAATGTTCTCTAACTGCAACTATTGTTTCTAAACATAACATTACAAAAAGGATCAAATTTGGATAACAGACTTGTTGCAACTAACTTCCAATTGCAACTGGCGAACTGCAACAAATATTTTTCTTTTCTTTTCTTTTTTCTTTTATTTGAGGAAAGGTTGGAGGTTCACAAGGGATCCCCCATCCGGGTTTCGAACCTACGACCTCTTGCATACAGGATATTGCCTTTGCCACCAGACCAAAGGCTGGTTCTCTAATTTTGGGTGTGTTATTTGCAACTATTATAAAGCATTGTGTATGATTTCGTAAAAGCCTAAAAAGATGGAAGGAAATTACCTTAGGTGGTTTCTGTATGACGTACATCATGGACTTGCATGATAGTAGAAATGCATTCTCATTGTAAGTTATAGAATTCTTTTCGCCATCTGCTCTGCCGATCTGCTTGTCGTACCCTGCCTCGTTGAAATACGGCTTGTCATTCAAAACAAGGGCTTGAAGGGATAACAGCACCTGAAGTACAGTTGAGCTCTTTGGGTCCCACACTTCAGGGCCAGACCCATGCCATGTGTTGAGGAGACTGAGGCAGACCTTTCCCGATTCATACAGGTTCGGGTTCAGCCGTAGACCACCTGAGTGGTAGTGTACCAACTGCACAACAAAATATTCTGGTATTAGATATATGACATTGTATGTCATGTACCATACCTGACAGCTTAAATTGATTGTTCCAATTTCCTTTTTATGGTTTATACTTGGTTGACTTGGAGTGTCACATAACCAGTTGAGTAGTTGAGTAGAACCTTATTCTATGAGAAATCTTTTTTTGAAAGCCTGGCAGCAGCTGTTCTTTGAGAAATCTTACTCGTCGTTTTCTTAATTTTTCTTGATCTTAATAAAAATAAAGGGTGAAAAAAATAAAATTACCGGCGGCTCATGGGGATAATCAGCAGGAAAGAAAATATCAAAGAAAAATAAGCTGTCATGGTAAGGTGTTCCTGCGGCACCAATTATGCATGCCCTGAGTAGATCCATTCTTTCTTCGTACGCTCTCACAAAAATACTCTCTGTATTAGTTGACAACAAATTACAGTTACTCAGCTAATTGATGTACATATAAGCAATAGAAATGCCGAAATTACTGCTAACACTAAAAAGAGAGGCACAAGAGTTGCTGGAAACCTAACGTACCAGGTAGGTTATTTTCTAAGATGGTCCATTCTTGTTGAATCTTCCGCAGCCAACCTTTCTTCACCTAAAGATAAAAGGAAAAACACAACAGAACTTAGCTTCACCAACCAAAGTATTGCTCAATTTTTTGTATTTTATATCTTACGATTATCAGACTAGATATACTTGAACTAACACACAAAGAACTGGCAAAATTACCTGAGCTTCTCCCATGTGATTGATAAAATGATGGTCAGAGCACTCATCAATGACATCAAACTGCTTGATCTCTCTCGGCTTATCACCATTCAGGGGCAGGTTAGCATTCTCACTAGGTTTAGGCGGTTCATTTTGCAACTTCAAGGGTTCGTGCTTAGCAATCTCATCCGCATCCGACTGCCGCTCAATTGACCCCACAACCAGGTGATTAGTTTCTTCTTTCACCTGAATGGAACGCATCATTGGTCACATGCCAAATCAGAGAAAAACATGCATTACTGATAAAAGAGGAGAAAGGATAAAGGGATAGTACCAAGCCAGAAGAGTTTGAGTGGGTACGACCAAATATGTCGGAAAGGAAATCAAAGGCGGCCTTTGGAAAAATACGTGCTGTGGCGTTTCTCAAGAACTCAACACGGTCATAACTGGTATCATCCCGTACCATTGGCTCATCATGTGACCCTTGTTTCTCTCGTTCATCAGTGAAGGTAGTGGAGTCTGTGGCACTTGGAACTGCCTCACTTACTGGTGGGGGCTTAACAATGTCAAGTAGCCTTTCTAGACCACATATTTCGAAAGGATCAACCTAAAATGTTTGAGAATTTAAATAAATCAATTAGTAAATATATAATTTATCCATCAGACCATAACATCCATCGTATCATGCCAGTATTTTACCGGACATTAGTTGTTATGAATTAACAGCTATGCACCAAGCCACCAACTAAACCATGATAAAACAATTAAAAATGGAAAGAAGTTCTAATCTAATCCTTTCTCTCTCTCTTTTTGATGGCAAACCAAGCTAATTCCAACTGCAGAATGAGAAAGTGTGATATACCTTAGATAAAAGCCCATTGGCCCATTTCACTTCGACACCACCTTCCTTGTACCCTACAAAAATCCCAAAGCACGACAAGTAATCAAACCCGCTCTTTGCTTCATCCACTTTTTCCGAACTTGGAACCAATCTCACCACCACCTCGCCAACACAAAATGAGAAATCGGGGTGCTCCACCAACTCATATGCACTCACGGTCTCCTCCTTTGCATCCCCGATGAATCCACCCTGATTTCTTCCCCACTTGACTGTCACTGTCCTTTCTAGCGCGTCGACCTTTCGCACAACTCCCACACGCTGAAATTTTGTTACACATGCCTCCTCTGATGCGATGGCCTTTTCAAGAACAAATTGGTCAGGCCAAAAGTCGTGGTCACCCAAATTGCTAACAGGAGCGAGGGTTCTCGGGTCTAGCCCAACTGAAACAGACCCGTCCTGCCACAGAACATCAACTGTGGTTTTAGTTTTTGAAACCGTGAAGATGCCTCTACTCCCTTGGCCATAATTTTTCGCCATTTTAACACAGCTCTTTGGGTCACCAGCCAAAGCAACATCGAGAAGAGTGCACCAATCACCGAGCTGCCAATTTGCATACTGGAAGCAGGACAACAAGGCAAGGTTATTCGGCTCTTGGAAGGAGGGCGGGATAGGGTCTGTTTTGCAACTTCCCCAAACACGGGACAGCGAGGAGATCCAATAGACCTGCACGAGACCAACCTCGGCAGAACAAACAGTACCCTCATCAGAGTTCTTCAAACCCCAATCGCCACACAGCCATTTTGCGGTCTTTGAGACGGTACGGGCGGTCTTCATCCTGACACGTTGCCCCGGATAGTAAAACTGTACCATTTCTTCGTACCAGCCAGGCATGACAGGTTCCAGCATCTCTGAGTCCCTCACCAGTACTTCGCACTTTGTGCCATCATTGAACACGATTTTGACCAAGTCAATGACCTGATTGACTCGCCCAATCCAGGAGCCCATGATGACATAGTCACCAGCCATGAAAGACCTAACCCTCGCAAGCTTCTTTGAGTTGACACCTCTTGTGATCTCCCCAGATTGGGTTTCTAAGTCCACAACCATGTCTAGGTCAACCACGCGGCCGAGTTGACCTGATGGGTCAGAGATGTGAGAAATGATGTCACCATGTGAAAACCCTCTTTCAAAGGAGAGAAAATCATCAATCTTAAGAATGCTTTCATCGAGGCTTGATAGTATGTTTTGTGCATGGCTGCCGAAAAAAATCTCTCTCTCTCCAAGCTCTTCACTATCACTTGACTCAGTGTACTCATCGGTGTCAGAATCAATCATGAACAGATCCATTTTGCTGTTCTTTTTTTCTTCTCTTTGTTTTTAACTCTTTTTTTAGTTGTATGGTATAGCCCTCCAACAATGTTATAAGATACAGATATTTCCTGGAAAGCAAATATAAAAATAATGAGGAACATGAGAGAAACATATACTTCAGGGAGTGATATAAGGTAATGTTTGGTTTGAAATTTAAGTTTTGAATAAAAGAAGAACATATATTACCACTATTCCTCAACCAAACACAGCATGAGAATAATAATTATAAACTAGAGAGGAAAATACTGACCTTTTTCTTCTGCTTTCTTTGCTCGACAATTCCAATTGAGGTCCAACACAGAACAAAGTCAAAGAGGAAGATGATAGTAAACCAGAATAATTTCGGATAAATCAATGGATAAGATAGAAGTGTGTAAATTTAACACACTATTGCCAAAGGAGATTTGCCCAAAAGGGGTAGCACACAACAATTAGATAGTTACCTACTGCCAAAGGAGATTTGCCCAGAGAGCAAAATTATAGAAAACGCTAATGCCAAAGGAGATTTCCCAGAGAAAAGAAATGTTTTTTAAACCCTTTTCTACTTAACAGACAGATGAGATTTTCTAATTCTTGCTTGTCTATGATGGATACCTTACGATATGTAGTGGTAAAAGGGATAGTAAATGCCAAAGGAGATTTGCCCCAAATTGGGAGAGGTTTTGCCAAAGGAGATTTGCCCAGAAAAGAGAAAGAGAGACACAATTTGCTGGTGTGTGAAAGTCACTTCAGGTGCCGAGTTGGTATAGTAAATGATTCGACTGAGCACAATTGTACTTTCAGATGGTTAAGTCGTATGACCGTAAAGTTTCCTACTTCTCTCTTTCTCTCTTTTCAAAGATGTAGCCTTTACAAGTAAGAAATTTGAGATAACTTTGCCTTCTCAAACCACAAATCCTGAAAAACAAAAGCATACAAAAAGAAATAAGAATTAGAAGCGCCTGGATGAGATTTAAATTGAGTAATATGTTAAATTACAATAAATTACAATTAGTGACATGCTGAAGTGAAATATATTTATCAAAAAAAGAAAGTCTTTTTCTAATAATTATGGAAACTGAAAATAATGCACAAGACATCTAAAACTGATAAATATAACACCATACCAAGCAGAAACATAGGAACTGATAAATATATATATATATATATATATATATATAGAGATGAGCTATTGTGCTTTGCAAAGTAAAGCCATCGTTTTACTTCGGCTTACTTTTTGGATTTTCAAAGTTCAAAACTTCGATCCGACCGTTCAAGTTGATCTACATATTGAAATGTGCTTGCAGACCAAATTTTACATTTTTTGGAATTTTTTTACTATTTATTAAGCCACTTTGAAAATTGCTGATCACATGGTCCAGAATTTTGTTGCACTGTTTTTTCTGGACCATGTGATCAGCAATTTTCAAAGTGGCTTAATAAATAGTAAAAAAATTCCAAAAAATGTAAAATTTGGTCTGCAAGCACATTTCAATATGTAGATCAACTTGAACGGTCGGATCGAAGTTTTGAACTTTGAAAATCCAAAAAGTAAGCCGAAGTAAAACGATGGCTTTACTTTGCAAAGCACAATAGCCCATCTATATATATATATATATTTAAATCATAATATAAAATCTGTTAAATCACTGATTTGTATTAGAACACATGATCTAAGTTAATCAGACAACTAACTACGCAATGGTCACACAAATAGGAAAAAAAATTCAGCAATGAAAACGTTGAGCTTTTATCAGAATCCAAGCTGAAGTAACTAAATTTTTAACACGTGATTTAATTAACACAAATGGCAAAAGTCAACCCAATTTTCAAAACAGGGAAACGAATTTGTTGCTTTTTCTTTTTGAGAAAAGTTGTAGTTTGACGACGAGAATTCACCGGAAAACCAAATTAAAGAAGTTAACTTAGAGCCTTAGAAGCTGTATCACCTTCGCACTCGTACAAACTTGACTCGGTATAATAAAAAGGTAATTTCGGATATTCAAGTTCGACATTTTTCACAACAAGTCACATAACACAGAAACTAACGCGAATCAGGGTTTCCAAGCGAAACAAAAATTCCCGCGAAAAAACAAGTATCAGAGATCACACCTTTCCCGCGCTATCATCTTAAGCAGCTTAACCTACTGAATCGGATCCCGAGTTCTTCAGGCTGTAAAGAAATAGCTGTTCAACCATTGGTAGACTTCAGTTCTTCTTCCTCCTCTTCTAATTTTTCGAATCTCTCTCTATCTCTATCTCTCGCGCGCTCGCTCTCTGAAGAAACTTACCTCGCCTCTCGCTCTCTATCTCTGGGTCTCTGTCTTTCGTTTCTCTTTACTGTCTGTGGAGGTGGGGGCGTGGGGCGACGATATAGTGGAGGCAAAAGAGAAAAGGCAGCGCAGGAATTTTAGATCCCTGAGGCGGGTCAGATTATTAGGATTGTAAATGGAATGGAATATATATCAGTTTCTTCACTCCGTATTTATCCGAAAAATATAATTTAATTTATAAATAAATAATTTTTGTAGTGAGGGTACGGTACTTTACAACGCGAATTAACCATAGTAGAGATTTATATCTTTATTAAAAATTTAACAATCAAGTCAAACGCTCAACATAAACTTGTGTGAAAATGTATTTCGAGATTAATTTTTTTTTAAAAGAAATTTTTAGATAGATAGAAAATCACGTGATCGGAAGATTCTGTAACATATAAAAGAGTGATTTTCTATCTAAATAAAAATTCATGCCGAGTCTTTATTTTCAATACGAGTGGTTCATTTTTTTCTTCTCTCTTTAACAATAGAAGAATGAGTAGAATGAGTTGTGCATATAATTAATTATATTATATGTTGTTTGTTGTTGTTTGTATTGACGGTTTGTTTGTACTATAGTTCTCTTCTTGATTTTCGAGTGGTGACTGTTCTGATTCGGTTGATTTAGCTCCTGGTCTAGTTTGATTCAGTGCCTTCTCGACTGCATATCCTTCTGAGTGGCGACTGTCATGATCTGATTGATTCAGTTTCCGGTCCGCTTTGATTCAATGCCTTTTGTCAGAGGAACAAGACAAAATATGCGCACAGTGGAAACAATCACCCGGCTCTTATCATTACAATCTAGCAATGATGATCAAATTTGTGTCCACATAATGTACATACTCCCTATGCATGTTTAGTTTGTTTACAACTGAATGCTTTCAAAAACACACGTTGTCTAATATTATGTAACAGCTAGCTTGTAACTCTTTCAATCAATACAACCGCATACGGGCTTTCGGCCTAAAAAATAAAATAACAAAATAACAAAAAATATTAAAAAAATGTAAAATTTAATGTTCAAGTAGATATTCAAATTATCTGAATTCGAAATATAAATGGATATTACAAACTTTTTTATTTATGGATGAATGTTAATTTATAAAAAAAATTCTATTTATGTATCTCAACCTGGCATATTTATCAATTTTTATTTTATTATTACAAAATACTTGTTTATTATATGTGCATATTAATTGGTAATATCAAGCAATTCTTCAGTTCATTTTCGTATCAATCAATTATCCGGCTTTATTTTATTCGTCTAAGACAAATTTAATAATAAATTTTACAATTAATTTAATATTAGGAGTGATACTAGGTATTTTTAAACTGTCTTCTGTGAGCTTAGCTCTTAAATCTATCAAATTGACTTTAAAATAACGAATTCAAACCGTTGAAACCGATATAGTTCACAAGTAATGTGTTTTCATGTCAAATTTATACAATTTTAAATTAATTTAGTTTAAAATCAAGTAGTAAAAAAAAATGAATGTACTAAAATTAAGATATAAATCTTTTTTTTACGCTTGACTTTATACTAATTAATTCAAAATCTTGTAAATTTGACATGCTATGCATCACCCGCGGAACAAATTGATTTTAATAGTTTGGATTCATTGTTTAAGTTATTTCCAGAAACAAAATAATGTGGTGACAAAGGGTGCTAAGCACCCCTATAATAATTGATCTAGCTTCTTCTATCTCAATTTTTTAGTTTCGTCTCTAATTATTTTAATAAATTTTAAAGTTAAACTCACTTTTTTAGATGAGCTTAAGAATACTATAATTTTCCTATAATATTAATATTCGTATTTATGTCCGTTTAATAAACTAAAGATACAATAATATAATCTTACAAATTCTTCTAAATCCGTTCCGCTTGATACAAATCCCACCATATGACGGCTTAACCCTGGACAGTGGGCCCCGTTTAAAGTAAAACCTAATTTATTTTTAGGATGTATTATATGGGACCCAGATGTCAGTGACTCAAAACTAATCTTAGACAGGCTTTATGCAGCACATGGTTGGAGCTGTCGAGTCGAGGCCTGTTTGCCCGACTTTGGTATAGTTGAGCTGATTGCTTTAGATTATTTTTAAGTTACTTTTACAATTTCATGGTTAGTGCTCTTTAGTGCTGATATTTATTACTGTTTTTTAATGAGAATTATTTGGGCGGAAAGGACGGCTGGATTCATGCTCTGCACTTTATACTCGGCAAAGACGGGCAATTTGTGCAAAATTATTGCATCTACAGTATTTTTCCAGGCAGTACTTGTGGGTCGTTCAGCAACAAGAGATTAAGAGCTTAAGGAGCATTAAGGAACCGATGTTCGGTTGTCTTAATCCGTAGATGTAAACTAGAGAAGTTAAAGGAAGGGGTAGAGGTGCCTTAAGGTCCGGACAGTGGATTAAGATCCGGGCAAAAAGAGACAAAAGGAGGTGATATTAATTCACACTAAGGAACTAGTGTTCGGTATGATTAAGCAGTTAAGGAAACTAAAGGAAGAAGATTAAGCCTCTTTGTTGCCGAACGGCCCCTGTGGGAATTCAAATTGAGTCCAATATCAAACCGTGTATAATGAGATCAGACCGTCTCTTATTTTTTATTGATGTTCCTAATAATGAGATCTGAGTTAACCGTTTCAATCTAGCACAAATCTTAAAACATACTTTTAATTTTAATAGACACTGAATTAATTTTGATTCGACTGGTACTTGAGAGGATGTTGATTTGTAACTGTGGTTTTGGGAGAAACAAGTCTTTTGTTATTTCTTGAGAATAACAAGAATCTCTTATTTCAATTCCAACTATTCAAAAAATTTATGTGCAAATATCAACGAAGTTTTAAATGCACAAATCTCAATAAAGATCAACGGTTGAAACCAAAATAACAGCAGATTTATTTCCAGTGTAGGGTAATTGACTCATTGGCGATTGGGTTATCATTTGTTGTTATAATTGCAACGACGATGGATGTATCATATTAAAATGCCCATATTCGTTAGGAATTAATAAAAATATCCATACTGGTCAGAAAATGACCAGTTCCTATTTACCGGTACTAAATATATATATATATATATATAGAGAGAGAGAGAGAGATGGGCTATGGTGCATTGCAATGCATAGGCACCCTTGTGCATTGGACCATAAATCACCCATTCAAAGTTCAAATGACCGATCCAAACCGTTCATCTTGTTCTCCATATTAATATGTGCTTGGAGACCAAATTTTACATTTTTTGGATTTTTTTTACTATTTATTAAGCCACTTTGAAAATCGCTGATCCATTGGTCCAGAATTTTTCACTGTTTCGGAGCTGTGACCATTGGATCAGCGATTTTCAAAGTGGCTTAATAAATAGTAAAAAAAATCCAAAAAATGTAAAATTTGGTCTCCAAGTACATATTAATATGGAGAACAAGATGAACGGTTTGGATCGGCCATTTGGACTTTGAATCGGTGATTTATGGTCCAATGCACAAGGGTGTCTATGCATTGCAATGCACCATAGCCCATCTCTATATATGAGAATGGCTAATATCAAAACGTTTGTTCCTGGGCTCAGGAACAAACAATTCCGTTCTCCCATTTCCAAAGTTCAAACAACAAATTCAAACCGTTAGATGTTCAATCTATATTAAAATGTGATTGGAGACCAAATTTTACATTTTTTGGAATTTTTTTACTATTTATTAAGCTGGTTTGAAAACCGCTGTTTTTATGAAATTTCTGCAGCATTGAAAAACAGCGGTTTTCAATCTAGCTTAATAAATAGTAAAAAAATTCCAAAAAATGTAAAATTTGGTCTCCAAGCACATTTTAATATAGATTGAACATCTAACGGTTTGGATTTGTTGTTTGAACTTTGGAAATGAGAGAACGGAATCGTTTGTTCCTGAGCCCAGGAACAAACGTTTTGATATTAGCCATTCTCTATATATATATATATATATATATATATATATTTTTTTTAGAGACAAATAGCAAAAATGCTGAAATCTAATACTAAAAAATCGAATTTTTTTTTAAATATTTGTTAGATTACTTTTTTTTTATATATAATTAGCATATTTATACTAAAATACGCTAAATTACTTGAAATTATGTTAAATTACGCTAATTACACTAAATTACGCTAAATTACAATAATTATGTTAAATTATACTAAAATACGGTAAATTACACTAAATTACGTATGAATAGGGCCGATTTTGTGCCATCTTTCATAAATCATAAAAAATAGGAAAACAATTCTAAAAATAATAAAAATTGGTATTCTACAAGTTTATTATATAACTAATTTACTGAGCTACGTAGATTGAACTGAAGTTTTGAGCCTCTTTCCTTTGTTCTTTGGCAATTGTGAATTTTGAAATCCAGCATCGCGAGCACTGACGCATGCGTATTTTCGCAAGCTTTTCGAAAAGTAGTCATTTGCTGAAATCGAACACTCGAGCGTCGTTTTATAGCCGTTTAAAGTTTCATCGTCGTTTTTCGTCTTCTCAGTGAAGATATCATCTCTATTTATACGTAATTTAGTGTAATTTACCGTATTTTAGCATAATTTAACATAATTATTGTAATTCAGCGTAATTTAGTATAATTTCAAGTAATTTAGCGTATTTTAGTATAAATATGCTAATTATATATATATAAAAAAGTAATATAACAAACATTTAAAAAAATTCGATTTTTTAGTGTTAGATGTCAGCATTTTTGCTATTTGTCTCTAAATTTTTTTTTTTTTGTACCGGCCATTTTCTGACCGGTATGGACATTTTTATTAGCATTTTTATTAATTTCTAATTAACTTTAGATATTAATAAAAATCAGGGGAAATCCAACTTAACGTCATCTCTAATTGAACTTATCTGTATCATTGAAAGAAATATCTCCACAAGAGAAGAGGAGAAGGGGCCTCAATTTTATTATTTTAACATTTTTATTCCTTAGTTGGAGTTCTTTTGTCACATTGTCGCTGGTTATACAGCAATATAAAAATGGATTGTATAAGTGGATGAAAAAGCAAAAGTCAATAAACGCTGAAAGTGGACCCCACGCAAACCTTTTTCTCTCGTCTTTTGGACCTGGAGATTGTAGAATACAGTACATAAACCAGCCACAGATAGATGAAAAGGTGAAAAAAGAAATGAAAAAAATTACCAAGTAATAATTCCCTGCTTGTAAATAACCGCAAAAAGGAATTTAATACAGTGCAGACAACTCGCGATACGTAATGCTACACGGGTTACAAACGAGAAGAACAATATTAAAATCCATAAACTTGCTACTTGTGGGAAGCAGAATTAGAGGGGATTATTATTATTTTTTAAAGAAAGAGGCATTGGACCGAACCCGACATTTTTATTAATATCCAACATAAAATAAAAATTATTAATTATACCTAGCTTAACTAGATATTTTAAAAAATGTCCAAATTGATCATTTTTTTGCTGGTCTCAATTTTAATCCCAATCGGCCAAAAAATAGCTGGTCCGAATATTTATAAAAAAATGGTAAGGGTTGTGTTTTTTTTCAAAATCTCATTCTCACAAAATTTACACTCTCTCTCCTCACTTTCTCTCTTTCTCCAAAAATTCTCCTCTTTTCACATTTGCAAGTAAGTCTCTTTATTTTTTTAATTTATTTGAAGTCCAAAATAGTTGTAAATTGATAGAATTTGTTAGAAATGTGTCAAAATTAGTATAATTTAGTTCATAATTAGTTTTAATGTGTGTTAATTAGTTGTCAATTAGTTTTAATTAGGTATATTTCAGTTTTAATTAGTTTAATTAGCATAATTTAGCATATTTTAGTGTAATTAGCTTAATTTAGTACATTTTAGTATATTTTAGTTTAATTAGCTTAATTTAGCATAATTAGCACATTTTACCATATTTTAGCATATTTTAGCATAATTTAGCATAATTTAGCATAATTTAACATATTAAGCATAATTTAGTATATATTAGCCTATTGAGCATAATTTACTCTAATTTAGCATAAATAACATAATTTTGCATAATTTAGCATAATTTACTTTAATATAGCATAATTAGCATAATTTACTTTCATTTAGCATAATTAGCATAATTTATGATATTTTAGCATAATTTAGCATATTTTAGTATAATTAGCTTAACTTACCATAATTAGCACATTTACGGATGAGCAGAGAGGTCGAGGCTGATGTTGTTACACCTGATCAGGGAGTCTGGCAGGGACTACCTGATCAGGGAGTATGGGAGGGACTACCCGACAGAGCTAACAGGGGAGTGCCAGCATCGCGATGGTCCCCCTCTGGTGGTCGTCGCCGCTAACCATAGTTTTTTATGGTAGTTTTAGTTAGATTGTTTTGTAGTATTGATATTTTATGTGTGGATTAGATTATGGTATTTTTATGGTAGTATTTATATATTTTTTAATATTTTTTTATGCTAAATTATACTAAAATAAACTAAATTATGCTAATCATGCTAAATTATACTAAAATAAATTAAAATAAACTAACAAAAATTAAATTATACTAAAATAAACTAACAAAAATTAAATTATACTACAATAAACTAATTTATGCTAATTATATATCAAAATATTAATCTATCAACTAATTCACTAAATTATACTAAAATAAACTAAATTATGCTAAATTATGCTAATTATGCTAAATTATACTAAAATAAATTAAAATAAACTAACAAAAATAAATTATACTAAAATAAACTAACAAAAATTAAATTATACTAAAATAAACTAATTTATGCTAATTACATATCAAATTGTTAATCTATCAACTATTTCGCTAAATTATACTAAATAAACTAAATTATGCTAAATTATACTAAAATAAACTAAATTATGCTAATTATGCTAAAATAGATTAAAATAAACTAACAAAAATTAAATTACACTAAAATAAACTAACAAAAATTAAATTATACTAAAAGAAACTAATTTATGCTAATTACATATCAAATTGTTAATCTATCAACTACTTCACAAAAAAAAATTACCTGACCGGCCATTTTTTGGCCGGTCCTAATTTTAATTCCAACCGGTCAAAAAATAGCCAGTTTGGGCATTTTTAAAAATACCCAGCTAAGTTGGGTATAATTAATAATTTTTATTTAATGTTGGATATTAATAAAAATGTCGGGACCGAACCACTTGGAGCCATTTAATTTGCTTTAAAATTTGCTAGATTAGTTTAGATTTACTCATAGAGATGCAAGAGCAATGGAATTGTTTGCACTGAATGAAAGAGAAGTTCTCATGAAAGAAGAGTTTTAAGATATCAATTTCTTTTCATTTTCTTTTATTTTTTGCTCTTTTAAAAAAAAAATCAAATGTGTTGAATCCTTTAGAAACTTTTTTATCAATAAAGTAAATAAGGACTAAATTCTTATTTTTTCCTCAAAATAAATAAATTCCGAACATCAATTCCTTGTCAAAGATTAAGATTCCTTTCTTTGGATTTCTTTTGTTCAAAATCTTAATCCATATCCGAACCTTAAAGTATGTACTTCTAAATTAAGTTTTTTTAATGTCTATCTACAAATAAAAACAATCGGACACAAACTTTTTAGTGCAGATTAAGATTTAATCCTACTTTTGTTATCGGACAGCTTTACGTTAAGCCGACATACCTAATGCTACATGATACATACAATAATCATATTCGCATCATGTGCATAATTATTGATATAGACATAATATGTAACGAAGATATATCTCATTATATGTAATGATACACATTTTTGCCCATTCATACCCAAATAATATCTCAAATTTTATTAACTTGCATATAATTTTCCGTAAGGTATATATTTTTTTAACATTTTTACAAACTATATTTTTGTAAGGTATATATTTTTTAACGTTTAAGTTATTGTCGGTTGAAAAGAAATAATTCTATAAATATGGTACATAAAAGACGTATATTGTCATAAAACACAACTGCACGCACACATAAAAAGGTGTTTTTCATTTCTGTGACAGGAGTCCATGCTGTTTTTTGTTAAAAAATTAAAACTAAAAAGTCAATGTTGGTTTGTAGATTACTAGATTGACATGTAAGCCATTAGAAAGGTAATAATTATAGAAAAGATTTGGCACTGTACTTGCAATTTTGCAAATATTCTTAACCTCTATCAGTGCTCTCACCAAACATCTCCAACAGACCAACACACATTTAAAAAAGAAAAAGGCCTCAAGGGCACTTTTAAAAGTCAATAAATTTAAAGCATGACAAAACTATAATACAAATTAAAGTAGTTGGTGGAATGTTTTTCCTAAATTAATCAGGTGCCTTCCTGCTCAAGCCCAGGTTGCAAAGGTTCGAATTTGAATTATTTGTTATTTGATAAGAGTTCAAATATCTCAATTCTTTGTGTCTTTATCGTGTTTTTATTTTAAAATTTTCTGATAACAAAAAAAAAACTTACAATTATATGTCAAAATAAAATAGTTAAATGTGATATGTATTTTCTCTACGACCATAAATTATCGACATCAATATGTTTTTGTAAACTCTTGATAACACTCAATACAAAGTTGAAATATCGTAATCTTTTGCGTGTGCATAGAGAAAATGATATAAACCATATCTAATTTTATCTTTATATTTAAGTTTTAAATTTTAAATTATTAAAGTTTAAAAAATAAAGGCATAATGAAGATATAAAAAATAAAGGTATTTAAACTCTCCTCTTTGATATAATTATTATATTTGAATTTAAAAATCATGGTCCATTAATAACATTGTCTGTAAATGAATTATTATAGTTATATTTTAATGAAGCTTGATACTTGTATTTCAGTTGCAAGTCATGTAACATCTAGGGTTAATTTCGCAGTGTGAATTAAAAAAAAATTAATTTTTCATTTAAATGGACCTTTTGTGTCAATTAAAAATTAATTTATCAAACTACTAAATAAAGTAACTATAACATGCAAAACACTTAATTTTTTAAGAACTAATATTTAATCTAGTGGTAAAGGCAATGCTCTGTGTATAGAGTAGCGGGTTCGAAATCCGAAAAGAATCTTTTGTGAATATTAAGTAATTAGATAACTTGACCTTCAACTTTTATAAAACAAACACTTATTTTGTTATGATAATATTTCTCAGAAAATATGTTTTGTGACTAACTATAAGATGCCAAACACTTATTTTTGTATGATAATATTTCTCAGAAAATATGTTTTGTGATTATGTATACTTTGAAAATGTTAAAACTTCTGCAAATGAATAACATATAATTTAAATAAAATAAACAAATTTAGAAAAATATAGAAACAAGCATAATTTGGGAATTTTTTTTTATGGTGAGACATAATTTTATAAATTTTTAGATCTTCTGTATATGTTTTATTTTATTTTCTTAAAAACATAAAAAAGAATCACATTTCAAGAAAAAAATTGTGTCAGAAGAGACAAGTGTCCTTCTCAGTCTACTAGTATCGTGACCATGCATTGAGACGAGAACATATTATAAGAGAATAAAAAAAACTCATACAAAATGACATATTTTAATAAAAAAAATTAGACTAAATGACAAATAATATTTCTTAAATGACATCTACACATAAATAACATTCCTGAATGACATATTAAATGATATATATTTTCTTGATCTTTTTGACATATTTTTATAAAAAAATCTCAAACAAAATGTCATATTTAATGACAAATAACAAACCTTAAATGATATAAAAAATAGAAAGAAATGAAGTCATGACCAATTAATTATCAATCAATTAAAAAAATTCTTAAATGATATTTAAAAAATAAAAAGAAATCATGACCAATAAAAAAATGATACAATTTGTGTGTTAAGACTAAAGAGTACGGTGACGAGTACGTATCTAAATAAATATAGACTTCTGCACGTAAAAAAATAAAAAAATATGTATAAAATTAAAATATTTGATCGGAAAAGCTGATTTTCAATTCAAAATTTCATCTTTTTATCAAAGCGGTTGGCGGATCAGAACGTCTACGTGCTTAATATAAGAATGGAGATATGTGACTCTGTCATTAACAACATGTGTTATACTTCGTAAACATCAGAACATCATACAATCAGACACGATTAATTCATATCAAGTTTCAAAATTTCTTCATAAAAAATGACAACACAATCAGAGGCACTCGATTTGTTGCCGGACATCCAAACACATAATTAACTTTGGATATTAATAAAAATCACGGTTGGATTTGGGCTGAAATTGCATAAAATCTGTGTCCCTTTTTTTTTTTGGTCAAAATTTATGTGTGTTTTGTCCGATTATGTTCTTGGATCTATAAATTTAGATTTTGTCATTCCAGTGACGGTTCTATTCAGGAGTGTATATTTTATGAGGTAATTTATTTTTTTAGTTTGTTCAAGATTGGATCAATTGAAACTTTTGGGTTTAATAGAAATTTACGAAGCAGATTAATAAAGAACAAACAACTTTAAGATTCATGTCAATTTATACTGGATGGTCTGTATTCAAGTTCAAAATATGAGTTACCTCACGGGATGTAATATATTCAACATATTTATTTCAATTCTAATTATATATTTTAAATATCAGATTAAATCTGCTAAATAATAATAATTATTCATATAAGTGTCATACTAATTATACAATGTACATGACAAGTGTCAATTGTGCTTATAGTCCGAAAATGTTATAGTGTCGATATAGCGCGCTATTTAGAATCTTGATTAGTAGAATAACCACGAGCAAATAAGCAATGCATTTTGATGAAGGGCATTTTTGTCAATTTTTTATATCACTCTTGTCCGAATAGAGATAGGAGTAGGTCTGATGGGCATCGGACCTATATTTAGGTTCAATTAGCTTTAGAACTGTACGATTAGCATCAAGATCTATGTGCACGGAAATTAATACAGACTCACACGGATTTTGATGCGGAGCACACGAATCTTGATTCAGATCGAATGGTCATCACACCCATCGAACCAAGGTAGGTCAGATGGGCATCGGACCTACTCTAATTCCGTCCGAATAACCTTGAGCCTTGCTTAGTCTCTTTCAGTCAACAACTTTTAACATCTCGTTTGGGAAGGTATATATTGTTAGAACTATATTCAAAGTAGAAACATTATGTGATATATTTTTTAATTACCACATAATGCTTTTAAGCAATAATATTCTTTCATTAATATTACATTAGGTTTTATAAATGGCTAGCTAGGATCATACTCCAAACTTTTATTAAGGATAATCAATCATTGTTTGGAGGGTCTTTTGGAGAATCAATCTCATTTTTATCTAAAAAAAACTAATGGATAATCAGATAAACAACTTTTAAGTTCATGAAACCAATCATCTTTTCGAGTCATAAGTTGTCGACAAGAAATAATATCACATGTTCGGCTTCAAAAAAAAAATCTATTGTTGGACTATGCAATAATTCACTTAGTCTATTTGATTAAATTTATAAAATATATATTTGTTGAATTTTACAGTTTCTTACTTGAGATTACAGGTTCATGAAGATATAAAGTTTCAATAAATATCAAGAATGTGTTGTAATGAACCAAAAAATGAACTAAGAAGACTTAACTCAAAATTAGTATCAATTAGAAATCTGTGAAATTAGTAAAATATGCTTAAGATTGAGGTTTACAACGGTTAAGATAGCGTTGCAACAAAATAATTCATATCCGAAATTCCACAGAGTAATCGATTTATTTCGTCACAACGGTTAATCAAATGTTGCAACGGAGTAAATAAATTCGGATCCCAAAACCTTCCAGAGAGTTCCATTGTAGCAACCGTTGTAACGCTTGACAAGTATTAGGGTTTCCAGCACAGCCAAACCCAGTAACTGGGCTAACTGTTACAACGCTTATTTAAGCGTTGCAACGATTGACGTCAGTTATCAAATTTTGTTTCTCTCTGTATAAATAGAAGCAAAATCTAGGTTTGAAATAACAATCTAGCTGCCTCCAATTGCAATATTTTGTATTATTTTCAGATCTAGAATTCTCCATTCTTGCTTGTGCATCAAACTTCAATATACTTACAACAATCTCAAGCATACTCCACCGAACTCAATCTTGTGTAAGAATTAGAGTGCTTTATGTGAGATCTCTTGTTTGTTTCAAACACTAGAGCCTTTAGTGCTCAAGAGCCAATTTCATGCTCAGGCCGTGTGACTTTCCGAGGTATGTAAGGGCTCACAGTTCCACATTGTACTCATTTCTCATTGGGTAAAGAAAGGCGCGCCATCCCCAGAGACATAGGCGTTGGTGCCGAACTCCGTAAATATCTCTCGTGTCAAGTGACTCTTAATTCTTCTCTTTACTTTACGTACAATTGCTTAGTTTAAGTTTTCTTGTTTCCGTCAATAATAACTTACGCATACGTTAGATATATTTTTATATTTAATATTAATTTTTTAGGATTAAAATTTTAAAATACCCCATATTCATTTTCTCTAAGTGCCGTAGGTGCCGTTAAAGACAACATCTACTGCATAATTTTTTTTTTCACAACAACGATACGAAATATAGACTATGCGTGTTGTTGTTTAAAGAAGTTTCTTATAAAAAAGAAAAAGATGAACTTGAAAGAAGAATCTAAAAAATTCTTGCTTTTTTTTTAACCTTTTCTTCCTTCTGGTTTCTTCAAAAGTGGAATCAGCATTTGAAAAGCTAAGTAATACAAAGATTCCTTTTTGTGATTTAAGTAATACAGTGACAGCCAAATTCAGTTACAACTTACAAGTGTTAAGTTGGGAATTATCCCAGAATATCCTGGGAATAACAGTTTTATTCCCCGCACCCGTGATCCAATTGCTTTAGTTTTCAAAGGGGGTGAATGAATATCCGATTAGATTCGTCTATGCGACTTAAAAATACTTGACAATCACCTTAAACGAATTGCAGTTCGTGCCTCGTTAAATCTTTCATTATTTTTTTGTGTGTCCATTATGAGAGGATGAAATTTGTTGCAATAAAAAGATTAAATTATTTTCCAGCTCATGATCTATGTGTGGCTTGCAACACTAAGGCCCTGTTCGGCTGCATAGTGGGCTTGGGAATGGATTTGGAAAATCAAAATTTTTGAACTGAATTTTACTAAGTGAATTTTTTTTTTTCCCACGTGAACAGTAAATTTTTTGCTGCAGCTGAACAAGGCCTAAGTCATGATAACTCTTGGTCTATGCACGACTCACGGAAACTTCATGAAGTTGTTATGTTAATTATGCTTCTAGTTGAGATCCTTCTATTGTTCCTTGATACATCTCGAAAAAGAGTTGGAATACCGGTAGAGACCATCTCGAAAAATAACTATAAATGTTCCTTGATACATGGCTGACAAGGAATTCGGATCCAGTGAAGTAATTCAAATTTTGGATTTTAGATCGGAACTGTCTGATTTGAATCCGCAAAAATTTATCTCTGAAGTAAGCGCACACATTCTAACGACGAATTCGAATTCCGAGATGATCCCGAGCGACGAATTCGAATCGGACGGTCTCGATCAAAAACTCAAAGATTGGGTTACTTATCCGGACTCGCTGACAAGTGGATGGGGTTTAAATACAATCAATATCCATCAAGATTAGTGGTACTTCTTTTGTTTAGCTAATTAATTAATTTAAAAGGATTGAATTTGCTGTCCGTGACACTTCTATTTTTAGTTGTGTTTCCATAAGAGAAATTATTCATTTGGCACCCTAAAGTTTTTTTATACATTTTCGTAAAATCAATGAAACAATGATGAAAAACTATTATGGGAAGCGTTTCTCTAGTTCTAGTATCTTTTCTTATGAAATCAAAATTAAAATTAAAGTCTGAGAAACTGGATGATAGCTATGCAGGATCTAAAACTAATATAAAATTGACTAACTTTGAAAAAAAAAATGTAATCGACTTGATATTAAATTCATGTAAAAAAATGGGGAGTGCTATATTAAGGACATCAATTGTAATTTTGAGAGGTGAGATAAACTTTTCTCTCTAAATGCCTATTTTACTCTTCTATTCTCTCTTCCTTATTTTTTCCAATTAATTTTGTCATAATAAATTCACAAGCTAATGAAGGAAAAAATTTATACACAAGCTGTAATTGGAATGATGAAACAAATAAGTTGAAAATCCAAGTCACAAATAGGCCCTTCCAAATGCAATACATCACTGATAAATATTTTAAATATACCCCTCTATATCCAATACGTCTCAGATTTTCTTGCATAACAATTAGAATTCCCATTTGTTGATTTCTGCCTAGCCATAGCCAAAATAAATGAGTATTGGGCAGAAAATATGGTATTAAGACGGAAGGATATATTCTTTACCAAATAATTTATGAGTAGAAGATATTGCAACCAGTTGACTCTATTATGCAACATAAACAAATATGGTGCCGCAAATTCAAGGACCGTTGAGATAAGTAATTAGAGTTTGCTGATCAAATTATACATGAGCACCGAAATAACCAAAATTATATTGAAATATACCATGGTTGCTAATTTTCATGTACATGATTTTTATGATACCTTACATTTTTTTTTCCTTCATTGTTACTTAAGAACCACAATTTATATTTAATTCTAAAGCAATCTCAAAAATCATTTACAATACAAAAGCAAAAATTCGCAAAGATAATCTAGCAGATCGTTAAGTGACGCATGAAATTTGTGTTTTTTTTTGTGAACTTGTGTTTGTATGGATATTTTATGCTAATTCTAAGATAATTTTTCAATTTTGCAAAATATCGAAAAAAATTGTCATTTTCAGTGGACAGCTGGTGTGCTTACTTATTTCTCTATTACTGCTTGTGTGCTTTGTGACCTGGATACACACTTAAATCCAGTAGCTTTCTAGCTGTTCGATATCGTTGAATGATCTGGTACCAACATGAAGTAACTGGAGGAAGAGATTAGAACTCATTGCACGTGTATCTCCCACTAGTAGGTTTTAAGTATAACAATTCAGCTTCTTCTTTTTTTAACCTTAAGTTGTAGTATGAGTAATTGTTAGTTTAAGCTGTAGGAGTTAATTGTCGGCACAATCATATTTTGGAGGACACAATAGGTATTTAGATTTTGAGGTCAAATTGAATTTAAGGATATACATGTATTGCTTAGACGGATGGGTATTTAGATTTTGTGACTTGGATTTGCATTTGTTTGTTTCATCATTCCAATTGCAACTTGTATATAATTATTTTCCTTTATTAACTTGTGAATTAACTATGACATAATTAATAAGAACAAATAAGGAAGAGAGAATATAAGAGTAAAATTGATATTTAGAGAGAAAAGTTTATCTCAACTCTCTCAGCTCGGAAAATCACAATTGATGCCCTCAATATAGCACTCCCGTGCAAAAATCACTCTCAATCTCGTTGTTGGGTGTCTTTTGTAAATACTACAACAATGCCATTAAAGTAAAATGTTGGTTATAATTTGCAAAAGGAAAAGGGTCATATTGCTTTGTTTTTAAGTCACTGTGCTTTGGACATGCAAAATTTTTATTATTGGGGAAAAATAAATAAAAGCAAAGTAAGAATCATTGAGTTGTGCTCCACTTTGGTGGGCTCTGCTGCTTGGAAATATTTGAGGGGAATATCCTATTTTAATTCTAGAATATTCTACAGTCTCTGAAGATTTGATGTGGCTCTCGCTGTGTTGTCTTCCGTGTACAACCAATGCATATGTGAGCTTAACTTAAATTATCGAATTGGCTTCAATGATAAATTCAAATTCTTGAACTTATTTATTGAAAGGATCTGCATTTTAGGCTTTAATTTTTTTGTCAAGAGGTTAAAGTTTTATTGGAAAAATAAATATATCAAAATTGTTCGGCATTCAACCTCTCATCATTCTCATGCTAAACAAAACGAACCAGAAAATTAAAATTTTGTAATTTAAGCATTTAACTCTTTACAAAGATCAAAGAGCAACAGTTTTAAATTCGTTATTTAAAATTTCTGGCACAATTATTTAAAAATATTCGTTATACTCTTTTGACAATTCTACCCTCATACTAACTATGAATTAAACTAATTAAAAATTAAAAATAGAGCTATATTATACCTTCGGTCCATCATCAATTAACAAAAAAGAAAATCACAAACATAATAGAAGCCTGAAATAGTAACATCAATATGTGAGTCACTGCTGCATGCATAAATAGAAGCACATAATAAAGCCTCAAATAGTAACATCAATATGTTAAGTCATGCTATGAACACTCCATAACTTGAATTTGAATTAATACCGTCCGATCATTTTAGCACGGATATTAAAGATGCCTCATAAATTTTCAAATTGGTCTGAATTAATACAAATTATAATCAAACAGTCTGAATTCAAATTCAAAATTTGAATTACTTTAGAAAATCCGGACCTCAAGATTAAGGGTTGTTCCTCCTGGGTTCAGAGTCCGGCTAGTATGATATCAGTGTCATTGCAGCCTATAAAATCCAAAATTTTTATTAATATCCAAAAAGGTTTTAAAATTTCAAAATATGTACCTATTTTCAACTTATTTTTGAATCTGCCCAAACTGGAAAATTATTTTCCGGATCCAGCGTCTCTTTCCGGAAAATAATTTTTCGGATTCAAAGATTCTCTTTCTGGAAAATAATTCTCTGGTTTTAAGTTTTTTCTTTTTCTTTTTATTTATTTTTAATTAAATAGAAAATGTTATGATTTATTTATTTTTTGTATTGAAAATAGATGGAATAGTATATAACTTAATTTATTATAAAGACTGTGACAAATAACTCGGATCAATATTTTTCAGGCCGAATTTTTTGTGGTTGTAAGAAAAATAAAATATTTCTTTATATGTTTTGAATCTGAATTATTGATTCCGGTTCAAAATTTACTTTTAAATAGATACAGAAAATATTGTGGTCCTTCTATTTTCGAAAAACTAAGAATTTTCACTGACTTTTGTGAGACGAAATGATTTCTTATCATTTTTTTTCAAAATGGATACAATATCTTATTTTAAATGTACTAGAAGGACCACAATATTTTCTTTATTTACTTAGAAGTGACTTTTGAACCGGGATCAATAACTAGGGGTGCAAACGGATCGGATAATATCCGACCGTATTCGGATCCGTATCCAAAAATTTGATACGGATATCCGATATCTGAATATCCGTGCGATGGATATGATTTTGAATTGTAATTATCCGTATCCGTATCTGAATAGTAGATATATACCGTATAGTTTAATATATATTATAAAAATATTTATATATATCTACGGATATCCGATATCTGATCCGTATCCGTCTAATATCCGATCCGTACCCGAAAAATAAAAACGGATACGGATATGGTTTTACCAGTATCCGATCCGTTTGCACCCCTATCAATAACTCAGATCCAAAATATTTTTATTTTTTCCAATAACACAAAGAAATATTTTAATTTTTCTTACAGCTGCAAAAAATCCGGCCTGAAAAATGTTGATCCAGGTTATTTGTCGTAGTCTTTCTAATAAATCAAATTATATATTATTCCAACTATTTTCAAAGAAATATATTAAATATTTCTAATGTTTCAATACAAAAAATAAATAAATCATAATATTTTCTGTTTAATTAAAAAAAACTCAAATCCAGAGAATAATTCTCCAGAAATCCAAATCCGGAGAATAATTTTTCGAAAAGAAGGCTTGGATCCAGAGAATTATTCTCCGGATTGGGCAGATTTTGAATTTTCCCGAATTTGGGTGCAAAATGTTAAATTTTTTATATTTTTTTAATATTAATAAAAATTTCGGTATAAAACACCAACTCCAAAACCTATCGAATCGAATTCAAACGGTGTATCCAAACCGTTCAAACCGATCTACTTCATTAGTTGTGCTTGTGCATTTACATGCAAAATTTATAATTTTTAAATTTATTTAGTATCAAGTCAAGTGGTCAAATAGTAGGAGTTTTTAAGTTAATTTTAGTGTATTTATTTTTTAAATTTTTTGACTGCTTGACTTAATACTAAAATAACTCGAAAAATATAATTTTTTTGCATGTAAACACATTCACTCATAAAGTAAATCGGTTTGAACAGTTTGGATTAGTCGTTTGAAATCTATCCAATAAATTTGAAAATTAGTATCATATAACACCAGTATCATACTAGCCAGACTCCCTGGATCCAAGAGCTAAAGGTACCGTTAGGAAAATAGTGCAGAGCATTTCTCATAAATTCAAAATTTATAATTCTCTATTAAATTTTATAAATGGTATATGTACTGATATTTTTCATCTTTCTTATAAAATAAAATTACACTATATTTAATTTTTTAATCTCTTAATCTCAATTTTCTAACTTCGTCTTGCCTGGATCGCGAATCGCCTCATCATCTGCGTTGCTTAACAGATGCACATGCAGCACATCTTTTATCCAGCAGATCTTTCGCTGACATTCCCCGCAATTATGAACCAATCAATATAATATTATATGTTACCACTAATATTTTACTTCCATGTTTAAAGGGCTTTAGGCAAATTGGTGCCACTAGATGGTCATAAAACACAATTAATTTACTCCGTTGAAATTTGAATTGATCATCCACCCATCACCTATCGCATTATAAAACCAAATGCCAATTTAAAAAATGGCGAAATACCTCTAAGAAATTGCAATTTGCATTGGCACTAGTACTTCAATTTACTTGCAGTTACATAGTTAGAAGTTAGAAGAGCACCAACAAAAATTCTCAGAAAACAACGATTCTGTAAAATACTTAATAAATAGTAAAAAAATTCAAAAAAATATAAAATTTGATATGCAAGTACATTTTAATATATCCATCATATTGAACGGTTTGAATTGACTATTTGGACTTTGAAAAACTTTGAAAATGAACGGTGTCATCCGATGTCACAAAAAAAAATGTCATCCGATCCCTCCTCTTATAAATATTGGAATTCGAAAATCTTAACTTTTATATTTTTAGAAAACGTAGCTAGAAAATTAAGTGCACAGTGCAAATCATTACCGTCCTACATAACACGACTATAAACTAACAAACGCACTAGAAGTGCACAAAAACCTTTTGTGAACTCATTATCATTAGTCTTGAAAGTTGTAAGTCTAAATATATTAATTTCACAATGTTTTATGAGGAGGGCTCAAATGCCCCAATCGTATTTCAATATTTTTATCTTTAATTTCAAAGTTCAAACAGACGATTCGAACTGCTCAACATGATATCCACGTCAAAATATGATTGGAGACCAAATTTTATATTTTTTGAAATTTTTTTACTATTTTTTAAGATAGGTACAAAATCATTATTTTTTAGAAAATTATGGACCATCTAAAAATAATAATTTTGTACTTATCTTAAAAAATAGTAAAAAATTTCCAAAAAATATATAATTTGGTATCCAATCATATTTTAATGTGGATATCATGTTGAGCGGTTCGGATCGTCTGTTCGAACTTTGAAATTGAAAATAAAAATGTTGAGGTACAATGAGGCATTTAAGCCCTCATGTTTTATATATATATATATATTGTAGCGTGGGTTGTGGGTACAGATTTTGCGACGGTTGGACGGTTTGCTTTTACAATTTACATCCATTCCTGGCGCAAAAGATTCAAAACTAAAAATTTACAGGGAGATATATATTTTTTTTAATAAATCATACGATCATAAGAGAAAAACACCAAACATCGTGTCCCTCTCGTGTTACAATTACAGAGAGATATACGAAAACTATATATTATTGTAATAATTGTTTAGCCGAAAGAGGAACTTTAAAGTGATCCACTAACCCAGCTAAGTGCGACAATCCCAGCGGGAAATTTCATCAGAAATTCTATATAAAGAATTTATATTTTAGTGGAAAATGGAACTATATCCTCATTTGCACTTAGACCGGTCCCCATCAGGGAGTCCGGATCCCCTAAAGTAACTCAATTTTTGAGTTTTGGATCAAGATTGTCCGATTCGAATTCGTTGCTCGGAATCGTCTCGGAATTTGAATTCGTCGTCGAGATATGTGCACTCACTTCGTGAATGAATTTTTCCGAATTCGAATCGGAAGGTCCTGATCTAAAACCTAAAAATTGAGTTACTTCGTAAGGATCCGAATTCAGTTCACATAAAAGTGTTTTTTTTGACTCGTTGACTCTCTACACGAAGCACATGATATATATAGCTTATATGGGAGCGACGGGTTTGATAGGCATCTGATCAAATTGGGCTCGATACTCAATCTGGATTGTTCGATATAGATCGAGATTTTTGCATTCGGCTTAGATTTATGTAACAATTTTTAATTTTCGTTTTTGTACTAATCTCCATGCAGATTAAACGGGCAATTAAAACCGAGCATTGGATACCCTTCGCTTCCTAAATATACCTATGAAATCGAGACGTCATTTATTATCAAAAAGAGAATATAAGGGTTCGAATACCTTGTGCTTTTTATATCTTGTCGCGTCTCATATCTTATTTTTTTTTTAAGTTTAAATTGTCGATTCGAACTGCTTAATATGATGTCCATAATGAAATATGCTTGAAGACTAAATTTTATATCTTTTTGATAATTTTTTACTATTTTTTAGATAGACATAAAATCACTGTGTTTAGATGGTCCAAGTTTGCGTGCATATTTGAACACACACCTTCTTAAACACCCATGACAATATGATTTGCTTTTTGGACTTTTACAAATGACAACATGATTTGCTTCAAGTAGAAGTTGCAAAATAAATGAAGTGTGCATATTTGAACACAGAACTTCTTAAACTCCTATGAGGTCAAGATCATGCACCAACAAACAGCATATAAAGATAATTCTGAAAGACTTCTTCTAGGTGATGTATATTAGTTTAAAATATCACTAATGAATTAATTTAATTAAAAAAGAACTATAGTAAATGATTTAACGTACGCATCTTCGTGAAGATCTTTCTTAGGGGTGTCAATGGGTACGGTACGGGTCGGGTGGAGACATTTTCATACCCATACCCATTAAAATTGACCTTACCCATACCCTACCCGTACCCATTAAAAATTGACCGTACCCTACCCTACCTTTACCCGTTAATATTACCGGGTAACGAAACGGTAGCGGGTGAATAATGGATAATACTAATATAATAATTAATTTTATTATATTTTACAAATAAAACATCAAAAACTCATTCATTTCACACATATGTAATTGCATTACTAATAAAAGTAAAAATAAATATGCAATCAATTCCAACTAAATTATTTTTTATAAAACAAGAAAATTCAAAACATGAATATCTATTCGAACAAATTCAATTATTTAACTAAATAAAAAAACATGTAAATAAAAATAATATGTTTAACATTTTTCTTATAACAAAAGACATACACTACTAAATAACAAAAACACATCACTAATCATTGCTCAAAAATGGAAGGAAAATTATATCAATTATCAAAGATTCAAACTTGGCAAGAGAAAAACAAGCTATTTTAGAGGCACCGAAATGAAATTATGGAAGAGTAAATATGTAATGAATTGAAAATATATAATTTTATATTTTATAATTATCCTATAGGGTAACGGTACGAAATAGACATTACCCATACCCATTTGGTTAACGAAATTTTTTTTTTACCCATACCCATACCCAATAAGTTAACGAAAAAAATACCTTACCCATACCCGCCTTATCGAATACGATACGGGTCGGGTAAACGGCTAAAAAGGTACCATTGACACCCCTAATCTTTCTTGATTACAAAAATAACAACATGATATACAACATGATATACTGTTGTTACTGTTGCTGTCATTGTTGTCGTTGTTGCTGCTGTTGTTGCCGTTATTGCTGTTGTTATTGCCGTTTTTTCTGTTGTTGCCGTTGCTGTTGTTTTTGCCATTGCTGTTTTTGCCGTTGTTGTTGTTTTTGCTATTTTTGCCGTTGTTGCTGTTGTTTTTGTTGTTTTTGCCGTTTTGCCGTTGATGTCGTTTTTGCTGTTTTTAAAACTAATAAAATATTTTCCAAAAAATTATAAAATTTGGTCTCTAACTCCAAGCATTTTTTAATATTGAATTATATTGTGCAGTTTAAACTTTGAAAACAAAAATATAAAATATAAGACACAATAATACATGAAAAGCACGATACTCAGGCCTGTGTATTATTTCAGTGGCGGATCCAATACTCAGGCCATCGAGTAATTTATGAGAATCTTTAGTACATGACTCTATCAATATCAGTGCAAATACGAGTGTTCATTCTAAATTAAACGGACGTGTATTTTGAGGCGCATAAAAAAATCACGTCAAAGATATTTGCAATGTGAAACCTCAAAAGTTAGGAGTACATAGATGTAGTGTCTACTTATAAGTTATAAGAAACTTCTTGGTTTAAAGGATTATCTTTTCAGGAAAGTTGGAGGTCTAATTTTCATATATGTGACAGATTTGTGTATAGTTATTAATTTTTTTTTAAGATAAAGATGAAGAATAAGTTTTTTCATCTGTAAATATTTATAAAAAAATCACAATTTCGAACTTGTAACTTCTCACATATATACAAAGAATATTTTTTTTAATTACTAGACTAAATACCAGTTCTTAATTATTCGATAGAATTATTGTGAATAACTCCGAGAATTAACATCTAAACTACAAATGGTGCAGAAACAGACCTAAAATTGGGAAAAGCAGAGAAGCACTTAGACATGGAACAGTGTACTTCCGGAGGATATGGGCTAATGAGTATGCAAAAGCGCACATGCCTCCCAGTTCCAACCAATAACAGAGGCAGAGAGTGGAGGGAAAAAAAAATGAACACAACTAAACAGCATCTCCAATTGATTAAAACTTAAAAGGTTCTATTCATACTACCAAGATCTTATGACTCTTTCATTATGCATTTATGCTGGGTTTTTTTAATGTATGAACCAAGGTAAAATTGAGTTCGGATTCTTTGAGATAACTTAAATTTTGAGTTTGAATCTGGACCGTCTAGTCAGTTTTGGTACGATTATTAATTTTTTTTTGTGAATTTCTAAATTGACGTTGATTATCCGAATTCTAATTGGACAGTTTGGGTTGTTCGGTAACAAGAGATTAAGAGTGAATGATTAAGAACTTCAGGAGCACTATGGAAGCTAAAAGAAGAGGTAGAGGTGTCTTAAGGTCTGGATAGATGATTAAGATTTAGGCAAAATGAGGTGATCTTAATTTGCACTAAGGAACCAATGCTCGGCAAGATTAAGCGGCTAAGAAAGCTAAATAAAGCAGATGAAACTTTAAAGAGACTTAATCTCTTATTGCCAAAAAACTTCAAAATGTATTTGAGTTTACCTTGGAGGATGCAGGCTCGAAAATATGAGTTTGTATCCTCTGAGTTAATTCAAATTTTGAATTTAGCCTCAGATCTAAACTCAAAATTTGAGTTAAACTCAGAGAATACAAATTCGGTTATCTAAATTTAGGAGGTCACTAAATATTAACCTTGTTTTCTTTGATATGGTCATTTGACTTAAATTTGTCCACTTCTATATGATTAACTTTTAATTTTATTTAATCAAGTTGTTCTGTAATTCTTTTTGTCCCGATACTAATGGAGTGATGGTGTCATCATCAATATTAGCAAACAAAAAACTATATACACGCCAACAAACAAATGTCCAAATCAAGTTCCATATTAGTAAAAAAAAAATGTAAATTAATAACACATGATCATGACGTCACCCCATTAGTTTTATTTTTTCTAGCTTTTTTTACCTGGTGTACTTTGCCCATTTCATTAGCTTGACAGAGACTAATGCCGGTTAAAACCGGCTGATATACTTTCGGCATCTTGCTTTGTCAGAATAGCAACATTATAGATGGTTACACAAATGACTGCCACAAGAGAACGAAGCCAATCTGCGGCCATCATTTAGTGCTTTCAGAAATCATGAGTTCCAACAAGTCAATATTCACCTTTCTTTTTTTCTCCTTTTCTGTTCAATTCTTTTTTGCCTTTTTCTCATATTTTGTTAACAAAAAAAGGTTTCTGTAAATTGGCATGTGATGAAAAATGCCAAAATATTTTATTTTTAGAAAAATAGTAAATATTTAAAGAAAACAGAAAATTTTCAATGGCATGAGAAGAATTGCACCAAGTATACAGTTCCTTTAAAAAATTGCTAAGAAACTGCATATTTGATGCGGTTCCTTAGCATGTTGACTGTACGGTAAGGAAGACAACATACTTTTGTGATCAACGGTGCAACATTATGAAACACTAAAGATAATATGTTATCATTCTTAAAAGAATCGTACATTTGGTGCAGTGTTTTCTATAGCATTGAAAATCTTTTGCTTTTTGGTTCTTTAAATTTTTTTATTGTTGTTCTAAAAATAAAAAAAATTCTGAAAAAGGCATTAGCTTAAAATTGACGCCATTCTAATTTCTGCATCTAGAATATCTCTCTCTAACCAACGTGTCAAGTGTTGCACATATGATAATCATATTGTGTTGGATTAGCTTTGTGATTATCCCTTGATGTGATATGCTCCAAATTTGTGTGTGCTACTGCACCATCTCAGTTGCTGATAGTGACCAACAAAAAAAAAAAAGTCCGTATTCAATGCAGTGACATAAAATTTTGAATTTAGATTTCAGACCGTTCCATCAGAATCTCAATCAATTTAAAAATTAGCGGAGTCTATTTAATAAGTACTGTGTCAAGTCAAAACGAACGATCCTAATTTTTCTACGGTAACACTAAATTTAAATTAGGCCACCAATTGAAATTTTTTTTTACACTTTTTGTTTTCACAACAAAGTGTACATGTTACCAAATAGTGTATAGGAACTTTCTAAATGTGCACCATCTCAGTTGCTGATTGTGACAAACAAAAAATAACCAGCTTCCATTGGCACTCTATTTTCTAAGAAGTTAGGCCACCAATTGAATTTTTTTTTTTACACATTTTGTTTGCACAACAAAGTGTACATTTTACCAAATAATGTCTAAGAACTTTCTAGTTCTACAAACCTGCGATTTCCGATATTGTTTCTGTTAATCCTCATTTTTATATTACCAAATATATATTGTGCTTGATTAAAGCTAATGAAAACACATTGGAGGGTTCATATCAAGGGTGTATGAAGCAAAACAAACAATGTTGGGTGTTCCGAAAAAATGTTATTTAGAAAGTAAAAAGAAAAGAAAAAAACAAATGCATCTGGAAACTAAGAGCATCTACATTCCAGCAACTCAAATGAGTTTCTAAATAAATGTTAACTTCTTTTTAGAAATTAAGGTCTTTAAAATTTCTGCCTCTTACATTCCTGAAATTAATTTTAGAGTTTCTATTAAGCCACATCAGCAACAAATTAAAAAGCAGAAATATTTTGAGCCAATCATTTGATCAGCATGGAGTTTATAAACAGTTTCTTAATAAGAGACTTTACTGCATAGTTGGTAAATAAGAAATTCTCTCACATTCCTGAAACTGGATTAGAAACTGTCACATCAGATTAGAAACTCTAATAGTACCATGATGTATATCTCTAAGTTTCCGAAAAATTTTCCTTGGTGTTCTCGTAATTTAAGGTTTTGGAGGGAGTGTGGCGCAAAATGCAACAAAGAATGACAAATGGCAAGTTATAATACCCCTTCCCAATGGCTAAGAGCTAAACAGAATTTAAGATAACCATTCCATTAGATTCCATCAAAAACACCTTTTTTTAAGCCAAATTGGTGCGCTTTTCTATTTTGGGTGGGGCTGAGGTGTTAAATTAAAGTCCAAAGTAAATTTGGTGGAGAGACCTCATTATTCATTGGTAGAGAATGATTTAATACTAGTATATAATAATAGTATATAATAATAGAGGAGGGATCCGATTACATTTTTTTGGTGACACACTTTGACACTTATTATTTTCAAAGTCCAAATAGTCGATTCAAACCGTTCAACATGATGGATATATTAAAATGTGCTTGGAGATCAAATTTTACATTTTTTTTGAATTTTTTTGCTATTTATTAAGATGGTTACAAAAATCGTTGTTTTTAGACCATTGAAAAACATCGATTTTGTAACCATCTTAATAAATAGTAAAAAAATTCAAAAAAATGTAAAATTTGATCTCCAAGTACATTTTAATATGGTGATCATGTTGAACGGTTCGGATCGACTGTTTAGATTTTGAAATTGCAAAATTGACCTATGTAGAGTTGTGCTCACCAAAGAGTTTGGTGAGCACATCACACCCTAGTTCTACTCATATAATAATATCAACTTGATATTTCAGTTCCATGAAGAGTCAATAACGAGACCAATTTGCTTCTCTTTTTGTATAATTTTCTACATCTACTATTTAAAGACACTTTTCATACATGATTATTTAAAGGAGGAATTTTATGTATACCATTTAATATTTTCGAAATAAGGTATTTTTTCTTTTAAAATTCATAATATCATATTTATCGTTCTAGATTTGAAAAACTCATAAATTTATTCAAAATATTATATTTTCTATTAAAAAATCATTTAATTTTTATAAAGTTCTCATTTTATTATTTATTAAAAAATATGTATTGTGAATAAGAGAAATGTTCAATCTTGTAATTGGTCGGTTCATGAGGACAAATTGTTCATTTCCTTACCTATGATGCATACACAAGTATATGTGTAAATACCACCGTGTATAAATGATAAATTCAATATTATGAATTTGAAGGGCAATACGTAAAATTTGAAATTTTGAATGGTATACATGAAATTGCACCTTAATAAAACACAAGTATAAACATGAGATGATACCAAAGTTATCTTGAGTTCGGATCTCCTAAAGTAATCCAATTTTTGAGTATAGATCCGGACCGGCCCGATTTGAATCAGTCAGTCAGATTAAAGGGGTCCCGTGCGCTCTACCTCGGGCCGGATTGTCCTGAATTTGAATCGGACGGTCCGGATCTAAACTAAAAAATTGGATTACTAGGGGATCCGGACCCAGTTATAATAGTTATTAGTAGGCCGGATGTCATACATGGGCTAACATTACTTTATATATTTATGTAGATGTAGTTTGCAGTCTGTATGATTAGATTTTTATTATTTAGGGCCAGAAGCCCAGCATGTAATCTATAGCCCATAATAAGGAACCCTATTTATGAAGCCTATTATATCCGGATTTTAAAGGTAGCTTCAAATGGATATTTTGAAGGTTTTGTGCAAATACTAGTTGAGTTAAATTTTTGGTGAGTAGGATTAAGTAGAAAATAATGCCAATTGATCTATTATTATTCCCCCCACTGGTAACAGCACCTTAAACCCTAATTTTAAATGTACAATGTGCTATTAGAACTCATATTAATCATTTGGGAATATATCATAAATTAGTTTTTACTTAATTCGATATTAGTTGAATTTTCAAATTTTGAATAAAAATGTTGGTAAAAAGGTCAAGCATAATACACCTAAACCTGCACATACTATTATTTTTAAGGAAAAAATCATTATATTTATCGAATTAGTAAACTATTTCAGGAATAATTTATTATAATATTATTTTTTAATTTTTACTCCTTTCAGAAAATATTTCTATTTATCATTGGTAATTGGATTTTGTAACATGCTTAAATTTAATTTTCTTAACTATTGCTTATTTTGAATTACATTTCATATAAAAAAAGTTCTCAACAAATATAATGATTTGAATTACATTTCATATAACTATTGTTTATTTTGGATATATTTATCGAATCACAAAACCTCCAAAAGTTGACCACTACAAACTTATGACTTATCCAATTTGATCTGTGTACACTCAGTATATCCAACCATAAACAATAAAAAAAAAAATTAACACCGTTGCATTTTTATTTTTTAGATCAAATATACATAGAAATTAACGTTAGTTCTCAATTTTCTTTCCCTGAAAAAAAAGGTCTGTTGTTTCAGGAATACTTAGTTGGGTAAGTAAACAGTTACATTAGCACAAATTACTAAGCTACCCCTCACATATATAATAATATGAACAATCTTCTTTAATCCAAACACTAGAAGAAGATAAAAATTAACTATTTGAGTCAATATGATATAGAATTGGTTTACCTAATGCCCTCCAATTGCACCTAAATATCAAATGATATTTTTATACTCAATATTATTATTTAGTCAATGTGTTGTTGAGCGTTTATGTGGGACAAGTGAAATGTCAGCTTCTCAAAACGCTTTCCTACCATTCCATACAGCAACATTACAAACAGCCTAGATTTTCTGTGGCAGTTCAGCTGCCGCACCAGTATGACGGGTCACTGACAGAGCCATAAGAGCATCGAAATTAATGAAATTAAATATATTTGTAATAAAAATAATAGAAAATAACTTAGAACATCTCTGTTTTTTAATTAATTAGAAGTCACCACGTTAGATTAGAAATTAGAATTGAAAGTCCAATGTAAAATTAGCAATTAATAATAGGCGAATGAGAATCTATACTTTTGTCAACATCAGAATTAGAAACTTATTTTTTTTAAAGAAAAGCTTGCCAAGTATGAAATTCTCATACATTTCAAAAATTATAAAAGAAATTGCTATGCTGAATTAGAAATTAGAATATAAAGTTCAATATAAATATTCTCAAGTGTTTTACGAGAACAGACTATTAATCACAAATTTTGAAGTTTGTTGATGACTCGTTACAACGATGGAAGTCCGTTTCCGTTACAGAATTCATGTGGGTTTCCAATCATCAAATGTTTACTTCGGAAACGGGAAGACGTCAAGACGCTATTCTCTATTTCTTCTAGCATTAACCAATTTGCGTATTATTTTGCTTTGAAAAATGAGGTCTTGTAGTATTTAAGTATTAACTTGCTGCATCGAAGTATAAGTTTATAACATTAGAGACATAAAATTAATATTTATGTTGTGTTATTAAGTTTGGAAATGTTTGATTTATAATTTGGACTTCATAAACTAAAACAAGACAACAAGTAGATTTTAAAAAAAATGTTACCATAATTTATCGAACGCTTTTATCTTGCTTAATTAAACTATTAAATGACAACTGCTAGTAATTAACCCGCTAACCCCTTTTGAAAGCGCTATTTTTTTTAGAAATAATTCATTTATCAGAAAAAAAAAATGTCGAGTGTTCAAAGTATTAATAGCGTATAATGGCGTATTATTGATAAGTATTAACTGTGAACTATGCACAAAAATATAAAATAATCAATCATTGTACAAGCAGTTAGTATTAACGAGCGACATAATGGCGTATTATTGATAAGCAATCTCAGTGAACAAAATGCGCCGAACAATGATAAATTGATAATATCTTTGCATTTCATTGTTAGGAAAAATTATTTCGTGCCCTGAAAGTCATATATTCCTTGTTGCGCTGGCATTTATTTATTAATATGGAGTTTGAATTTCAAGATCAGTTGTGGTAGTCTTGAATTTTTTTAGATTGAATCAAATTTAAGTCTTTCTATGAAGATTTTTTTTTCTTATGGTCCCTATATCCAAATTATTTCATATGTTAGTTCAGCAAAAAATTTAAGCAGGAGTCTGTTTTCACACAGACAGTAGGGAGAGGATTTTTTTCTTAAAAAAATAGTTGTCAATAACAGTGTTATAAAAAACGGTCTTAACGGCCGATTAAACGTCCGTTTAATCGTTAATGGCGGTCAAACCGTTACGAATACACTTAATGGATGCACGTTTGTGGATGAAAATGATTAATCGGCCGTTTTACCGTTTAATCGTCCGTTTATTCCCGTTTATTTCCTTTTATTCCCGTTTAATTCAGTGAATATTTATTTTTAAATGTTTTTTTTTTCTGTGATAGCATGTGATAATAAGATTTATAAATTCTTTATTGTAGTTTTATTTGTGCTTGGATATACATCCAATATTTTTTATATATGTTTTTTCTTCTTACTTACTTTGAAATTGATTAATTCTTCTATTATTTATATACCATATGTTTTTCTTACTTACTGATGTAATTTTTTCAATAATTAGTACGACGTGTTCATTTATGAAATTAAGTTGTTATCATAAACTAAATTTAGTGATTTTATGTTGGAATATTTCATTTCTTTCAAATAATATGTTATTAGTATTTGAAAAAGCTTAATTCTCAAATTTATTTTTTCATTAAATAAATGTGTTACTTACACATGTAAAATGATTATGTGTTAAGAAGAAATAAGCATAGTGTCATGTTATAATAATAAAACTAAGTTAAATTAAGTTTATTTGATAAGTTTAATGAGTTAAATAAATTATTTTTTAATAAATTATGATATATATACACATAAATTTAATAAAAACGCTAAATTGTCCGCATAATTCTGATTAATCGGCCGCATACTGATTAATTGCTTGGCGGTACCCCGTCCGTCCGACGACCGCATACCGTTATTTACAATACTGGTCAATAAGCAACCAATAGAGAAGTTTTGGACTAAATTTGATCTGATATTCTGAATTGTTCGATCCACTTCAAGATAGTGAGTACAATTAAAATTATAAACTGCTAAATCGATGCACAAATCTGAATGTGGATCGAATGATTCAGATTAAACATCGGACCGAATTTGATTCGATGACCATCCTAGCCCCTTCGCTCCCATTTTTTCTCCTAATAAAAGATATATGAGGAAGGATTGTTTTATAAAATATCTATTCTATGTTGATTAGTATTTGCGTTTGATAGGAAAAAAGGAGATCACACAACCCCACTACATGCATAATCCATGGGGATGATTGGGGTGTGTGATACCATGATTCCATGAACTGAACCACACACACAACCTGACGCATGATCTCTCTAACAAATCCCCCTTCCCATTTTTTGTATTCTTTCTCATCCTCCATTTTCAATGTATTTTGGACGATATTGCCCCTATGTCCGGATAAAAATGGAACGCTCATTTCATCATGCAATTAACACTAGTTCTTTCTTTTTGTATGATGGTTATTAATATTTTATTCCATTTGTAACGTCACTTTATTTAGGTTGCATGAGTCACCTTGTTGTTGACTACAATTTTTCACCACCATTAAAACTAAAATTTTAAATTCAGACCGTGGTCAAACTTGTCTATATTTAATTAATAACTTTTAGGCAAATCTGGCCTCCTTTTCATCAATTGACTCACACAAATGTGCCTCACTCTATTCATGGGAACTACAATCAAAATCCAAGGGCAAAATTGTAATTTACTCTCAAAAGTGTTGAAACATATTTTGCATTTGATCACTCCTGCCTGCTCCATGCAACATTTCTGGTGAGAAAAAAGCGCCACCTCTGTGCTTTGCATCCTCTCAGTTCTCATTCTTCACTGGAGGGTCCATTCAACATAATAAATGATCTCAAAGAGCAATAATCTGAGATCAATGGAGATATCCAGTGTTTAAACAGGAGAAGATTGAAACAAACACTAGAACGTGGGAAATTAGAAGTTAGAAGTTAGAAGTTAGAACACAGTCCCGCCTATATATCCTCTCTCTGCCTGAGACTTCATAAATTCTCGGCGTGGTAGTTTTTTCACATCTTCCCCACAAATTCTCTCAATTTTTAACCAATTAAAAAGAGGAAACATGGACTTGAACTCTACTACAACTTCTCCAACGAGTCAAATTGATTTAGATGATTCGTACCGGCCGCTACCTTCGGTTTACTTGGCCTTTCTAGCAATATGGGCTGTATCTGGGTTCTCATGGGGACTTAGTTCATGGAGAAATCGCCATTTCCAGGTTCCTTTTCTCTTATCCCTTCTTTATTTGTAAAGGAGGAAAATTAGAGGTTACTTTTATTTTGTTTTCTGTTGTACTAAGTGAGGCAGAGATGCTTAGTTGTTACAACTACCAATTTACCATCATATCCTTTCCTTTTCTAAATAAAGGTGTGTGATCATCTTTAAAAGATTTAATTTTGTGTTATGCCAGGCTAATAATCTTCAATGGATGCTATCACTGGTACCGTTGATCAAAACTCTGCAACTCGCTCTTGCATTTTCCTTTTGGTGAGTTTAAAATTTTCCCCTTGAAAATATCATAATTTTCTTTTAAAGTCAGAAAATTGGTCAAATGTCTTACCAAAAATAAAACCTCAATAGCACTGTTTAGTTGTTATAGTTGGTTCAAGTATTAACTCTAAATTGGTCAGAAATCAATCAACAACATTATGCATATTTTTACTGTGCCAGACTTACACTGTTACTTACCGAGTTACTGGTACCATACTGGTCATGGCATACCTATATTGTTAATCTTTGCTTGAAAAACCCTGGGACTTCATCTGATTTTTCTTTAATTTAGTGTCCATTTCTTACTTTAAAATTTGAGATTGAATGTAACATACGAGAAAGGAAAAAGACAAAAGAGGAGAATTGAAAGAGCCAAATACAGAAAAAGAAATAAAATAGTATATAAGCATTGATTAAAACCCTAGAAATAATAATATAAAATGTGCAGGTACTCGTGCATAAATCTGGAGGTATGCTCTCTCTGGATGTCATTTGGTGTGTACGTGACAGGAATTCTTTTTCAGACAGCGGCATTTGTGGCGTTCCTGCTCATATCGCATGGGTACTGTATTGTTTGTGAACGTATCTCCCTGGGCGAGCGCCGTACCACTGCAGGTATCGGCTGCCTCCTCTACTTGACTCAAATTGGTTACAAGGCCGGTGTCCCTTATTTCACGGTAGGTAGCTAGTTAGGAATCCTTACTCTATTCTTATTTCATGCTACTTTGTTGATTATATTTTTTTTGTGTTTTGGGGCTCGTGATGCTTTCTGATTGCATGGTTACCATATCACGGTTGTGTTGTTGCATAAACGAGTTCTAAATATACCTCAGTATTTGTGTTAGCAATGCCTATTTTTCAATTGATGTATGGAACTTCT
This sequence comes from Carex kokanica, assembly GCA_025461125.1. Taxonomy (NCBI): domain Eukaryota; kingdom Viridiplantae; phylum Streptophyta; class Magnoliopsida; order Poales; family Cyperaceae; genus Carex; species Carex kokanica. The sequence continues at coordinate 1,746,471 of JAJGRX010000112.1, forward strand.
TGTTTCAAGAATATGAGTTGAGTTTGAAATTTAAGCTATTACTCAAGTGACATTTGATATGGAAAAAAGAAAATCCAGAACCTAATTAAAATACAGTTTTTGCTTTGTCATTTATTTATCTATTTTTAAGCAGGTCTTTCTTCTAGCAAGCTACATGGTCTCATTTTATATCATATTCAGGCGAATTTCAGAGAACTTATCGATGCTTAGTGAACAATTAAATTTCATAGAGGATGAAGACGTTCAGTCGATGCACGGTGCGCTCAACACAAAATACATTATGTTTAAGTAAGTTTATCATCCTTTTTTTTCCCCTTATTTAGAAAAAGAGACAATTTTTGTCAACACTGTATAACCCTTGGAAGTATTTTTTAAATAAGCCCCCCTTAGTTTAGGAAAAGGGACAATATCCTGTCCATACTGCAATTCCCTGAAGTATTTATTTTTAAATTAGCCCTGAAAAAGTAGTATCCAGAGATCATGACAAGCTTAAGAAATTATCCCACACTGCCCTCCTTGAGCACCTGTCTATATTTGGGAATATTAGAGTTGGTGGTTATTAGTTCTTGTACAAGTCATTTCTCACTTTTTAGAGGTATATGCATTCTCAAATTTTGCAGGGTATATGGGTAATTTATCCTAAAATAAATCCAGTTAAGATGATTTGCTAAAAATGATTAATTTTGCTTTACTAGGAGATTTCAGGGAACAATGCAGATCGTGGCGGTGGCATACATTTTGGTAGGCTCTTCAAATCTAAACTAAATATTTAATCTTGTCATGGTTTTGTGTACCACAATACCAGGATTACCATACCAGCATTTACTAGTACTGCTGCATAATTGAGTATACTGATCGTGGTAGAGTTCTTTTTCTCTGCTTTATGTCCAGATGTTTTAACTGATTAAATACATATAATGCAACAAATCTTGTAAGAAAAGAAAAATAAGTTGGAAAAAGTTGTAAATCAGAGATCTGACTGCTGTTAGAACAGGATCTAAATGATATGGGATCTTGGTCTAGATAATTACCTTGAAAAAACAGTAAACCAGTATAATTGAACATCTAAGACTTATTCGACCATGAACAAACACTAGCTAGAAAAATGAAGATGAAGTAAATCTGTTAGCAGTACAGTCTGTGCATGGGAGATACCTATGCCTACCAGTGAGATGAGTGGTTTCAATAATTTTAGAATTAGAGAACACACACATATCTGTAGATATGCTGTATGCAAAAGAAATGTATGGATATGACCTAAAAATAATTCTCTTCATGTCTGCAGATGAATATAAACACCGAGGATACGCCAGATAATTATTGGTTTCGCTTGTTAGTACGTGAATGGGTGCAATATTGTATCTTCTTGTACATTGGGTAAGTTACTAGGAAGCCAATAATTGAACTACCTTCGTACCAGGCTACCGGCTGGTACCAAGATAAACAAATTACGCTACTATAAGGATTTTCATATTTCTTTTGGCCAGATATTATTAGTTTTAAAATTATGTTATAATCCTAGATACTTTGTTACTTAAGTATCAACACTGATTGTGTGCAAGTATGAGATAATCTAGACCTTTCGTATTGGAAATAACCTTTTCACTAGAATTTTATAGAAAAATTATCAGTGAAAGGTACCTAACTTGTAACTTATTAGAACCTAATTTTCTTTTATACAACTATTAAATACTCAATGTTGTCTTTTTTTCAGATGGAATTTTAGAATACCCGACGCATTGATGCATTTCTCTGTGATGCCTGCTCTGAAGTCAGGTTGGGAGATGACAGTGCCTCCAGTTTATAGCGTGGTATATATATACTCTCCTTTAAAATACTTCTCATCTTTTTAGATTAACTTGGTTACTTTTTAACTTGGGCCAACTGACACATAACACACAAGTGCCACTGGTTATAACTAAATCAGCACGGGCGGTAGGTTAAGTAGTAATTATTTGATGAATCATTTTCTTTTCAGGAAGTGGATGATGCTGAGTTCAAGGACCTGATCTCGCAAGAGTGGCATGTTGGTGTGGTAAGTTAAATTGAATTACTTGTATTTATTTTTCAATGCATTACCCCTTGATTAACGTTTTGCATAATTTCACAAAAGTTAGTCATACACAGCTCATATCTGACGAACTGCCAATTTTTGCATCATTAAAACTGCCAGTATATTGATTCTTTTTAAGTTACACTTTGCTTTTTCATAATAGGTTAATTTGAACTTTGCATTATTCACATAGCAAAGTTGGTTTCTTATCTCTCAGTTCTTTAAAAAAAAAAATTTAATTGTATTATTTTATCGGTGTGCAGAGAACTTCATCTTGCTCCAGTTCTGGCAAAGCGACTGATCCAGTACTAATAATCGTTCAAAACCCTCGTGCCACACATAAGGCTGCACCGACATATAGTCACCATAACCAAGTTGTAGGTATCACTAGTTCTACAAGTGGAAGATACCATACTGTGGAGGATCAAGTATAGGTGTTTTTAATTTTTCTTTTTCTTTTACAAGCTCAGGGATTATTTTGCGGTACATACAAGTTGCAAAAAATGTTTACTTCCTTTTGCCTTCTCTTTCTTTGTTTTTGTTTTGGCAATTAATTGTTGCTAATGCGGTAAAGTCCATGAGCCTTTGTTTTTTATTAACATTGTAGCTTTGTTAATAATTGATAAATAGCAATGCAGTTAATTTTCTAGCTAGCCTGAAATAATGTATAAAATATTATATATTTTCTAGGGTTTTGTCCCTTATTATTCTCAACATTAAGTTCTGTATATAATTATTTGCTTTAGTTTAAATCTGGATCAGAATTATACCGGCACCGATTCCAGTCATTTCGGGCTAATTCATTCATTTTGGACGAAATTGACTGGAATTTCACTTGATGCGGAACTTAAAAATGAAGAATCTGTGTTTCATTTTTCCTACTGATCCAAGGAAACGAAAATTTGGCTATAACACGACGAATTTTACAAGCTGCTTTTTGGAAAGACTGAAATTATTTTGTTGGGAATAAGATAATTCTAAACAGTAATGACTTCCTTGGAGTTAAAAATAAATAGCATAAATTATCATTATCAAAAGAAAAACAAAAAAAAGACATGCTCACAATTTGTAATGCAAAACGCATGTAAAATGCAGTCACACAATTCATGCCGATAGCTAAAAATAAATAGTGCTCTTTAGATTTCAGTATTCGTGATCATTATATATTCTTTTGTGAGGGATGGTTGCATTTAATTTTATTTCTATCGAATGTCTAATAATTATAAAAAAACTATTGAAAAAAATAGACTTACACACTAGTGGAAAAACTAGAATCAGGATCGTCCTATCTGGATCGGCTATATCAAACAACCGATACTAAAAACTAATCAGATCGGATTTTTTGATCAACCGATCCTAATTTATGAACTATTATGATCGGTTGTTTCTAAAAACCGATCTTGATACTATCAGAATCGGTTCTAACAAACAACCGATCCTAATTAGCATATATTAGGATCGGTTGTTTTTAAACAACCGATCCTGATAGTAGTAATTAGGATCTGTGAAAAAAAAAAGTATCAGGATCGGTTGTTTAAAACAACCGATCCTGATACTTTTTTTTTCAATCAGTAGTAATTAGGATCTGTAAAAAAAAAGTATTAGGATCGATTTTTTAAAACAACCGATCCTGATAACTACTATCAGGATCGGTTGTTTTAAAAAATCAATCCTGATACTTTTTTTTTTTAGTAATTAGGATCTGTAAAAAAAAAGTATCAGGATCAGTTGTTTTAAAAAACCGATCCTAATACTTTTTTATTTTTTATTTTTTAGTAGTTAGGATCTGTAAAAAAAAAAAAGTATCAGGATCAGTTTTTTTTAAAAACCGATCCTGATAACTACTATCAGGATCGGTTGTTTTAAACAACCGATCCTGATACTTTTTTTTTTACAGATCCTAATTACTACTATCAGGATCAGTTGTTTAAAACAACCGATCCTGATAACTCCCTAGGGTTCTTATTTTCATTCCGCGCCTCTCATTTTCAACTTAGCGAAAATCAAACCCGTCTCTCAACTCCTCTGTCTCTGTCTCAGTCTCTCTCTCTTCTAAGGTTCTTATTTTCATTTCGCGCCTCTCATTTTCAACTTAGCAAAAATCAAACTCGCCTCTCAACTCCTCCGTCTCTCTCTCTGTCTCCAGCGCCTCTCAACTTAGCGATCTCTGTCTCTCTCTGTCTAGATCATGTCAAAAAAAGGCGAAGAAGGCGAAGAAGACAAAAACTGATATTTTTTTTCATTTGAGCAAGGTTTTTTGAGATTATTCCATCGGCGGTGAAGAGGTACACTTTGAGATATGCTAGCTAGGTTTTCCTTGTCTTTCAATTTAAATAATACATGTATCGAAGATGCACAAGCAAGCAATTAATGATATAAATATTTGTTCATATTTTGAAGTTTGCACTGGTGGAGACGATAAAAGAGGGAGTGCCATACATGTGGCTGAATTTTATTTTGCTATTGCACCAAATTTCTTCAACTATTGTACTTCTTTTTGTGTTTCATGAATTTTATTTTGTGTTCTTAATTGGTTTTGAGCTCCAATAAATCAATGGTAAATAAAAAAAAAATTATGCTGGCCAGCAAATATATATGGAAGCTGGCCAAATAATTTTTTTTTTTTTTAGATCCAATATAACATCAGGATCGGTTGTTTGAAACAACTGATCCTGATAGTACAACATCAGGATCGGTTGTTCTAATGAAACAACCGATCCTGATAGTAACTATTAGGATCGATTATTTAACCGATCCAGATTATTGTAGTATCAGTATCGCCTTCATCAGAATCGGTTGTATTCCGATACTAATATGCATATATAACCGATCCTGATTCCATATTTTCCACTAGTGACATGTTGTATGTTATATTTTCAAGTAACCATTATATAAGATATTGGTGTAAATCAATTTGAAGAAAATAATTTGTGATACATTATACAAAAAAAATTATTTTAGTTTTAGTTTTTTCTTTTTGAGTGGGAACAAGTTGTTGTTGGTACCTCTTCCACAGATCTAGGTCTCCTTAAATTTTCATGCTCCTAAGGTGAGGCCATTTCCTCAACTATCTCAACGATAGCTAGGCTGTTGTTAGTCTCTATTTTAGGCATGTCATGCAAATCGACGACATCACTATGGTGGTATGCCATGAGCCTTCTGAATCCCTTGAGCCCTATGATCAAGTCGACATAACCTCCATACACTCTTTTCACTCTTTCTCAACAATCAGATTAATTGTAATATCAGTGACTTGTTTGGTAATATATATAGGAGTTGGCTATGGTGCTACATGTAGCATAGAGGGCCTCTGTGCAATGACTCAATATTTGAGTTTTCAAAATTCTAATGGTCGATCCAAACCGTTCAACATGATCTCCATATGAATATGTACTTGCAAACTAAATTTTATATTTTTTAGAATTCTTTTACTATTTTTTTAGGAGGAGGGATCTGATTACACCATTTTTGGTGACACACTTTGACACCTACCATTTTCAAAGTCCAAATAGTTGATTCAAACCGTTCAACATGATGGATATATTAAAATGTGCTTGAAGATCAAATTTTACATTTTTTTTGAATTTGTTTGCTATTTATTAAGATGGTTACAAAAATCATTGTTTTCAGACCATTGAAAAACAGCGATTTTGTAACCATCTTAATAAATAGTAAAAAAATTCAAAAAAATGTAAAATTTGATCTCCAAGTACATTTTAATATGGTGAACATGTTGAACGGTTCGGATTGACTGTTTGGATTTTGAAATCGCAAAATTGACCTATATAAAAAACAGTGTCATGATGTGTCACCAAAAAAGATGTAATTGGATCCCTCCTCTTTTTTTAGATAGGTAGAAAATCACTTGATCTAAATGGTACAAAATTTTCAGATCAAGTGATTTTCTACCTATCTAAAAAAATTCTAAAAAAATTCTAAAAAATGTAAAATTTAGTTTGCAAGTACATATTCATATGGAGATTATGTTGAATGGTTCGGATCGACCGTGAGGATTTTGAAAACTCAAATATTGAGCCGTTGCACGAAGGCCCTCTATGCTACATGTAGCATATTAGCCAGATTTTATATATAGAGGTTCAAATGCACCATGATTTTGTGTTACAATATGCTCCACATCTTTTATCTTTGTTTTCAAAGTCCGAACAGTCGATCCGAACTGCTCAATATGATTTTCATAATAAAATATGCTTGGAAACCAAATTTTATATTTTATAGAATTTTTTACTATTTTTTTAGATAGGTACAAAATCACTGTTTTAAGGAGATTATGGACCATCTGAAAAAGTGATATTGTACCTATGTAAGAAAATAGTAAAAAAATTCTAAAAAATATAAAATTTGGTCGCCAAGAATATTTTATTATGAAGATCATGTCGAGCTGTTCGGATCAACTGTTCAGACTATGAAAATAGAGATAAATGATGTGGAGCATATTGGAGCACAAAATCATGGTGCATTTGAACCCTCCTCATATATATATATATATATATATATATATATATATATAGGAGGGATCCAATTACACCTTTTTTGGTGACACACTTTGACACCTACCATTTTTAAAGTCCAAATAGTCGATTTAAACCGTTCAACATGATGGATATATTAAAATGTGCTTGGAGATCAAATTTTACATTTTTTCAATTTTTTTTGCTATTTATTAAGATGGTTACAAAAATCGTTGTTTTCAGACCATTGAAAGACAGCGATTTTGTAACCATCTTAATAAATAGTAAAAAAATTCAAAAAAATGTAAAATTTGATCTCCAAGCACATTTTAATATGGTGATCATGTTGAACGGTTCGGATCGGCTGTTTGGATTTTGAAATCGCAAAATTGACCTATATAAAAAACGGTGTCATGATGTGTCACCAAAAAAGGTGTAATTGGATCCCTCCTCTATATATATATATATATATAGAGAATGGCTAATATCAAAACGTTTGTTCCTGGGCTCAGGAACAAACAGTTCCGTTCTCCAATTTTCGAAGCTCAAACAACAAATTCAAACCGTTAGATGTTCAATCTATATTAAAATGTGCTTGGAGACCAAATTTTACATTTTTTGGAATTTTTTTACTATTTATTAAGCTAGTTTGAAAACCGCTGTTTTTATGAAATTTCTGCAGCATTGAAAAACAGCGGTTTTCAAACTAGCTTAATAAATAGTAAAAAAATTCCAAAAAATGTAAAATTTGGTCTCCAAGCACATTTTAATATAGATTGAACATCTAACGGTTTGGATTTGTTATTTGAGCTTCGAAAATTAGAGAACGGAACCGTTTGTTCCTGAGTCCAGGAACAAACGTTTTGATATTAGCCATTCTCTATATATATATATATATATATATATATAGTGGAACTAGGGTGTTCCTAAGCTCACCAAGCCCTTCCGTGAGGTCGACTCAAAACCTATCGAATTAACTTCAAACGACATTTTCAAACCGTTAGATGTTCAATCTATATTAAAATGTGCTTGGAGACCAAATTTTACATTTTTTGGAATTTTTTTTACTATTTATTAAGATGGTTTGAAAATCGCTGTTTTTATTAAAATTATGCACCATTGGAAAACAGCGATTTTCAAACCATCTTAATAAATAGTAAAAAAATTCCAAAAAATGTAAAATTTAGTCTCCAAGCACATTTTAATATAGATTGAACATCTAACGGTTTGGAAATGTCATTTGAAGTCAATTCGATAGGTTTTAGAGTCGAGCTCACGGAAGGGCTTGGTGAGCTTAGGAACACCCTAGTTCTACTCTATATATATATATATATATATATATAGAATGGCTAAGCTCAAAACGTTTGTTCCTGGGCTCAGGAACAAACGAGTCGGTTCTTCAATTTCCGAAGTTCAAACAACAAATCCAAACCATTAGATGTTCAATCTATATTAAAATGTGCTTGGAGACCAAATTTTACATTTTTTGGAATTTTTTTACTATTTATTAAGCTGGTTTGAAAATCGCTGTTTTTATTAAAATTCTGCACCATTGGAAAACAGCGGTTTTCAAACCAGCTTAATAAATAGTAAAAAAATTCCAAAAAATGTAAAATTTGGTCTCCAAGCACATTTTAATATAGATTGAACATCTAACGGTTTGGATTTGTTGTTTGAACTTCGTAAATTGGAGAACCGACTCGTTTGTTCCTGAGCCCAGGAACAAACGTTTTGAGCTTAGCCATTCTCTATATATATATATATATATATATATAATTTTGCTATTGTACTTCGCGAAGTAAAACCAATATTTTACTTCACACTCATATTCCCATTTTCAAAATCCAAAACGTCAATCCGACCGTTCAAGTTGTTCTCCATATTGAAATGTGCTTGGAGACCAAATTTTACATTTTTTGGAATTTTTTTACTATTTATTAAGCCACTTTGAAAATCGCTGATCCATTGGTCCAGAATTTTTTACTGTTTTTTACTGTTCACAATGGATCAGCGATTTTCAAAGTGGCTTAATAAATAGTAAAAAATTCCAAAAAATGTAAAATTTGGTCTCCAAGCACATTTCAATATGGAGAACAACTTGAACAGTTCGGATTGACGATTTGGATTTTGGAAATGAGAGTATGAGCGTGAAGTAAAACTTCGTTTTACTTCGTGAAGTACAATAGCCCTACTCTATATATATATATATATATATATAGTGACTAAGGTCAAAGTGATAGTTCCTAGCCCCCGGTGCTACCAAGTTGGTTTTCGGATTTTCAAAGTCTAAACGGTCGATCCGAACCGTTCAAGTTGATCTCCATATTGAAATCTGCTTGGAGACCAAATTTTACATTTTTTGGAATTTTTTTACTATTTATTAAGCCACTTTGAAAATTGTTGATCCGGATGAACAGTAAAAACAGTGCAACCAAATTCTGGACCACCGGATCAGCAATTTTCAAAGTGCCTTAATAAATAGTAAAAATTCCAAAAATTGTAAAATTTGGTCTCCAAGCAGATTTCAATATGGAGATCAACTTGAACGGTTCGGATCGACCGTTTGGACTTTGAAAATCAGAAAACGACTTGGTAGCACCGGAGGCTAGGAACTACCACTTTGACCTTAGTCACTCTCTCTCTCTCTCTCTCTATATATATATATATATATATATATATAGAGAGAGAGATGGACTTAGCTACTTCATGGAGTAAAACGACTTTGTACTTCACGCCATATCTTCATTTTCAAAGTTCAAATAGTCGATTCGAACCTTCCAACATGTTCTTCATATTGAAATGTACCTGGAGACCAAATTTTACATTTTTTGGAATTTTTTTACTATTTATTAAGCCACTTTGAAAATCTGAAAATCCTTATGAACAGTAAAAAACAGTAAAAATTTCTGGACCGCCGGATCAGTGATTTTCAAAGTGGCTTAATAAATAGTAAAAAAATTCCAAAAAATGTAAAATTTGGTCTCCAAGCACATATCAATATGGAGAACAACTTGAGCGGTTCGGATCGGTCGTTTGGATTTTCAAAATGAAAATAATGAGGCGTGGAGCACCAAGTCGTTTTACTCCATGAAGTAGCTAAGCCCAGCACTATATATATATATAGAGTGAGGCTATGGTGCTATGCATAGCACCGATGGCTAGTGTACTACGGCTCAATATGGTACTTTTTAAAATCCTAACGGTCGATCCGACCGTTCAATGTGATATCCATATGAATATGTACTTGCAAACTAAATTTTATATTTTTTCGAATTTTTTTACTATTTTTTCAGATAGGTAGAAAAATCAGTGTTTTTTGAAAATTCTGGACCATCAAAATTCTACCTATCTGAAAAAATAGTAAAAAAATTCGAAAAAATATAAAATTTAGTTTGCAAGTACATATTCATATGGTTATCACATTGAACGGTCGGATCGACCGTTAGGATTTTAAAAAGTACCATATTGAGCCGTAGTACACTAGCCATCCGTGCTATGCATAGCACCATAGCCTCACTCATATATATAGAATTGTGCTATTATACTTCGCGAAGTAAAGCCAAATTTTTACTTCACGCTCATATTTCCATTTTCAAAATCCAAAACGTCGATCCGACCGTTTAAGTTGTTCTCCATATTGAAATGTGCTTGGAGACCAAATTTTACATTTTTTGGAATTTTTTTACTATTTATTAAGCCACTTTGAAAATCGCTGATCCATTGGTCCATAATTTTTTACTGTTTTTTACTATTCACAATGGATCAGCGATTTTCAAAGTGGCTTAATAAATAGTACAAAAATTCCAAAAAATGTAAAATTTGGTCTCCAAGCACATTTCAATATGGAGAACAACTTGAACGGTTCGGATCGACGATTTGGATCTTGGAAATAGGAGTATGAGCGTGAAGTAAAACGAAGTTTTACTTCGCGAAGTACGCCCTACTCTATATATATATAGTCTGAATTATCATCTAGAAAAGCATATCTTTTTCTAGTTGTTTTTCATCTTGTACAAGTTGTCTTTCATCTTGTATTGGTCGTCTTTTAAGTTCTAAAGTTTGTCTTTTCATCAACTACTTATTGTATTTTATCTTCTTTTAGTTATCTTTCATCTTGTACTGGTTGTCTTTCATCTTATACTGGTTGTCTTTCATGTTTTACTGACTGTCTTTCATCTTCTTCTAATTGTCTTCTTATACTGGTTGTCTTTCATCTTCTTCTAATTATTTTTCATCTTGTACTGGTTGTTTTTCATGTTCTACTAATTGTTTTTCTTCTACTACTGGTTGTATTTCATTTTTTTCTAGTTGTATTTACTCTTTTTATAGTTGTATTTTGTCAGCTTCTAGTTATTTTTCGTCTTCTACTAGTTGTTGTTCATCTTCTACTAGTTTTTTTTTTCATTTTTTTTTGTCTTTCATCTTCTATTAGTTGTTTTCATCTTTTACTAGTAGTCTTCTTGTACTGGTTGTCTTTCATGTTCTTCTAGTTGTCTTCCATCTTCATCTAGTTGTCTTTCATCTTTACTAGTTGTTTTTCATCATCTTCTAGTTGACTTTCATTATATACTTGTTGTCTTTCATGTTCTACTGATTGTATTTCATGTTACACTAGTTGTCTTTCATCTTCTTCTAGTTGTCTTTCATATTGTACTAGGATGTCTTTCATATTCTATTGGTTGTTTTTCATGCTCTATTAGTTGTCTTTCATCTACAAATGGTTGTATTTCATATTATTCTAGTTGTCTTTCATCTTGTACTGGTTGTTTTTCATGTTCTACTGGTTGTCTTTCATCTACTACTGGTTGTATTTCATCTTCTACTAGTTGTCTTTCATCTTATACTGGTTGTCATTCATCTTCTGCTAATTGTCATTCATTAACTACTAATTGTCTTTTATCTTGTTCTAGTTGACTTTCATCTTATTCTAGTTATTTTACATGTTATACTTGTTGTTTTCATCTTGTATTTATTTGTTTTTCATCTTCTTCTAAATGTTTTTCATGTTCTGCTGGTTGTATTTCATTTACTATTGGTTGTATTTCATTTTTTTTCTAGTGTATTTCATATACTTCTAGTTGTCTTTCATCTTGTACTAGTTGTTTTTCATGTTCTACAAGTTGTATTTCATATACTTCTAGTTGTTTTTAATCTTGTACTGGTTGTCTTTCATGTTTACTAGTTGTCTTTCATCTACTATTGAATGTGTATCATCCTCTTCTAGTTGTCTTTCATTTTTCTACGAGTATTTTTTCATCTTTTTTTTGTTGTCTTCCATCTTCTATTAGTTGTTTTTCATCTTTTACTAATTGTCTTTCATGTTCTTCTAGTTGTCTCCCATCTTGTTCTAATTGTCTTTCATCTTCTACTATTTGTTTTCATCTTCTTCTAGTAATCTTTCATTTTGAAATTGTTGTATTCCATGTTATACTGGTTGTCTTTCATATTCTACTGGTTGTATTTCATCTTCTTCTAGTTGTCATTAATCTTGTACATATTGTCTTGCCTGTTCTATTGGTTGTGTTTCATGTTCAATCGGTGGTATTTCATCTTCTTCCAGTTGTATTTCATCTTCTTCTAGTTGTCTTTCATGTTCTAGTGGTTGTCTTTCATCTACAACATATTCTATTTTATGTTCGTTTAGTTGACTTTCATCTCCTTCCAGTTGTCATTCGTCTTCTACTACTTGTTTTTCATCTTCTTCTAGTTGTCTTTCATCTTGTACTGGTAGTCTTTCATCTAATACTGGCCGTACTTCATCTTCTTTTAGTTGTCTTTTATCCTTTTCTAGTTGTATTTCGAATTCAACTAGTTGTCTTTCATCTTCTTCTAGTTGTCTTTAATCATGTACTGATTGTATTTCATGTTTCTTCTTATAGTCTTTTGTGTTGTACTAGTTTTTCATCGTCTTGTAGTTGTCTTTCATGTTCTTTTGGTTGTCTTCCATCATCTTCTAGTTGTCTTTTATTTTGTACTTGTTGTCTTTCATCTTTTTCTAGATGTATTTCATCCTGTACTGGTTATCTTTCATGTTATACTCGTTATCTTTCATGTTCTACTGGTTGTTCTTCAGCTTGTACTTGTTGTTTTTCATCTTGTTTTGGGTGTTTTTCATCTTCTTCTAATTGTTTACATCTTTTACTAGTTGTTTTCAAGTTGTACTGGTTGTCTTTCATCTACTACCAGTTATTTGTCATCTACTTCTAGTTATATTTCATCTTGTACTGGTTGTCTTTCATGTTCTACTAATTGTATTTCATATACTTCTAGTTGTCTTTCATCTACTTCTAGTTGTCTTTCATCTACTACTGGTTGTGTTTTATCTTCTTTTAGTAGTCTTTTATCTTCTACAAGCTGTCTTTCATTTTGTAAATGTTGTCTTTCATGTTAAAGTGGTTGTCTTTCATGTTCTTCTGGTTGTCTTTCCTCTTCTTCTAGTTGTATTTCACCTTGTACTGGTAGTCTTTCCTGTCCTACTGGTTGTTTTTCATCTTCTTCTAGTTGTCTTTCATCTACTACTGGTTGTATTTCATCTTATTCTAGTTGCGTTTCATCTTCTTTTAGTCGTCTTTCGTCTTCTACTAATTGTTTTTCATCTACTACTGGTGGTATTTCATCTTCTTCTAGATGTGTTTCGTTTTCTTCTATTCGTCTTTCGTCTTCTATTTGTCTTTCATGTTCTACTGGTTGTCTTTCATCTATTACTGGTTGTATTTCTTCTTCTTCAAAATATCTTTCATTTTTTTATGTTCCACTGGTTGTCTTTCATGTTCTACATGTTGTCTTTTGTCTTCTACGAGTTATTTTTCATATTGTTCTAGTTGTCCTTCATCTGGTACTGATTGTTTTTCGTGTTGTACTAGTTTCATGTTGTAATAGTTGTATTTCAGTTTCTTCTAGTTATCTTTCATGTTGTACTGGTTGTCTTTTATTTTCTTCTAGTTATTTTTCAAGTTCTACTCGTTTTTCATCCTGTATTAGTTGTGTTTCATGTTCTACTAGATGCATTTCATCTTCTTCTAATTGTCTTTAATATTCTTTTAGTTGTTTTTCATCTTGTACTAGTCGTCTTTCATGTTCTACTAGTTGTCTTTCATCTTCTTTTGGTTGTCTTTCATCTTAATATAGTTGTATTTCATCTTCTTTTAATTGTATTTCATCTTGAACTCGTAGTTTTTAATGTTCTACTGGTTATCTTTTATCTACAACTGATGAAAGACAACTGGTTGTCTTTCTTGTCCTACTGGTTGTTTTTCATCTTCTTCTAGTTGTCTTTCATCTACTACCAGTTGTTTTTCATCTACATCTAGTTATCTTTCATCTTGTACTGGTTGTCTTTCATGTTCTACTAGTTGTATTTCATATACTTCTAGTTGTCTTTCATCTACTACTGGTTGTTTTTCATCTTCTTCTAGTTGTTTTTTATCTTCTAATAGTTGTATTTCATTTTGTAATTGTTGTCTTTCATATTCTACTGGTTGCTTTTCATATTCTTCTGGTTGTCTTTCATCTTCATCTAGTTGTATTTCATCTTCTTTTAGTTGTATTTCATCTTGTAGTGGTAGTTTTTCATGTTCTACTAGTTGTTTTTAATGTTCTACTGGTTATCTTTCATCTACAACTGGTTGTATTTCATCTTGTACTGGTTGTCTTTCGTGTCCTACTGGTTGTTTTTCATCTTCTTCTAGTTGTCTTTCATCTACTATTGGTTATATTTCAGCTTTTTCTAGTTTCATCTTCTTCTAGTCGTCTTTCGTCTTTTACTAATTGTTTTTCATCTTCTTCTAGTTGTTTTTCATCTTGCACCTATTGTCTTTCATGTTGTACTAGTTGTGTTTTATATTCTACTGGTTGTCTTTCATCTACTACTGGTTTTATTTCATCTTCTTCAAAATATCTTTCATCTTGTACTAGATGTTTTTTACGTTCTACTGGTTCTCTTTCGTGTTCTACAAGTTGTCTTTTGTCTTCTACGAGTTGTTTTCCATATTGTTCTAGTTGTCCTTCATCTTGTACTAATTATTTTTCATGTTGTACTAGTTGTTTTTCATGTTCTTTTGGTTGTCTTTCATGTACTACTCGTTATATTTAATCTTCTTCTAGTTGTCTTTCATTTTGTACTGATTTTCTTTCATGTTCTTCGAGTTGTCTTTCGTCTTCTTTTAGTTTTATTTCGCCTTCTACTAGTTGTTTTTATTTTCTACTAGTTGTTTTTCTTTTTTTTGAAGGTTAGCGGAGAACCACTAACAATTTTATAAAAAGATAAGAGAGTTCACAAGGTTACAGTAGTGAAATGGTAAACCAGCAAAAACTAACTCTGAAAAATAAAATACAAATTGGATGGTCTAAACCGCTAGACCGTTTATAATTTGTCCCTGTTTTTGCCGATTCCTCAAAATGGATTACCCATCGTTTATCCAGTGCATTGCTTCCAGTATCGCGCCTTCTATAATGTGTTGCACAGGTCTGCGGTTGTTTGTGAAGTGCCTTCTGTTTCGCTCTTTCCATAAGGCCCAGACACCGGCTGCCCACATTGCATCCCAGAGGATTCTACCCCGTGCTGATCGACGTCTCCTGCCGAGATGCCACATTCCGGAGATGGTGTTTACCCGGTTTCCCAAAAAGGTGAAATTGAAGTGTGCACATAAGCCTGTCCAAAAATTAATGGCATACGTGCAATGCCAGAACAAATGATCCCTTGTCTCAATCGTTGTTGTGTGGCACAAGTTGCAACCCTGAGCAACCTGGCAACCCCTTGATAGTAAAACTTGCTGTGTTAGGATTTTGTTATCCATCATCAACCATGTAAAAATCCTTATTTTCATAGGGATTTTCATTTTCCACAGAGGCCCATGGTACGCTGAGATGACCCCCGAGTTGTGCCTGACTCGGTAGGCTGATGCTGTAGTGAAAGCCCCTGATGGAGTCCATCGCCATTTAAAACCATTATCCCATTCCGTTGAAACGCCAAAAAATGGCAATAGGCCTGCCAAATCCTTCATAAAAAACGAATGATCTTGGTTTTGGCCCATTTGCCCTGCCATAGAGATGCCGTATAGTCTCGCGATTGTTGCCGACCAAAGCCCGTTAGGGTTGCTGGCGATGGCCCAAAGCCACTTGGTGAGAAGGGCTTCGTTTTGGGTTCGCAGATCTATAACTCCTAGGCCTCCGTTTTCCTTTAGGGCACAGACTCTTTCCCAGTTAACGAGGCAATGGATGCCCTTACAATGGTCATTTCCCTTCCACAGGAAGCGTCGGCGCATTTTGTCAATCTGCCGGATAACCCCTATTGGCACCTTCAGGGCCTGCATAAAATGTAAAGGCATAGCAGATAAAACTGCTTTCACCAGAGTGATCCTTCCCCCATAAGAGAGATAGTTGGAAGTCCACCCTTCAATCTTCCGTTGAACCGCCACGAGCATTGTGTGGAAGTGTGTTTTCCTAGGCTTTTTGATAGTGAGAGGCAGCCCTAGGTATTTGAGCGGTAGCTGAGATGGCGGTGAATTTAGAATGGTTTGGATAGAGGAGATTAGATTTGAAGGAATGGCTATGGGAACAAAGGTGCTCTTGGTTCGATTTATGTTTAGACCTGTAAGCTCGGAGAAGGAGAGAAGAACTGAGTTTAAGATCCGGAGGGTTCGGGGGTGTGCCTCTGCTATGATGAGTGTGTCGTCAGCAAACTGAATGGCTTCTGGTTTGAAAAAAACTGGAGTCGGCATTGCAACTTCGGCATTTTGTAGAAACCTTTGTAGAGCGTCCGCCACTAAGATAAATAGCATAGGCGAAAGCGGGTCGCCCTGACGCAGCCCGCGTTTGTGGGTGAAATAAGAGGTTAGCGAGCCATTCACCCGGACCGCCGATGCCGATGTGCGAAGGGTTTGAAGTACCATTCCTAACCATTTTGGCGGGAATCCCCTTTCGATGAGGAGGTTCATTAAGAAGGTCCAATCCACAGTGTCAAAGGCCTTCTCAAAGTCCACTTTGTACATGATTGCCGGTAGGTTACGCCTGGTGCAGAAATTAAGAAATTCCCTTGCTGATAAAAAGGATTCCATGAGCGATCGGCCTTTGACAAATGCCGTCTGATTGGGGGAGACAAGGGATTGCAGGTGAGGTTGCAACCTGTTGGCCAGAACTTTCGTAACAATTTTTGAGATAGTGTTGATGACACTGATTGGCCTGTAGTCCGATACTCGTTCCGGATTCTACTTTTTCGGAATAAGAGTGATTGACGCTCTGTTGAGAATCTGAAAATGCCCTGCTGTTTCCCGAAAATCACCAATCATGTCCATGATGTCTGCCTTCACCGTAGGCCAAAACGCTGTGTAAAATTCTATTGGTAGTCCGTCCGGACCGCTTGATTTACCGGCGGGCATATCTTTGATCGCCCGGAGCACCTCTTCTTCCGAAATTTGATCATCCAGGGATTGAAGCTGAGTGGTTGGCCCGACAAGACCTGAAAGGTCGAAGGGCCTGCGACATGTCGAGGTCGGATTACGGCCCAGCAACCTCTTGAAGTGTGAGCGTAAGTGTCGAGGCATGGACTGCGGTGGGATGACAGAATTATCGTCATTCTGAAGTGAAAGGATTGAATTTTGGTTTTTCCGGTTGTTTGCCACGGCATGGAAGTATTTGGTGTTCTTATCACCCAGTTTGAGCCATGTGCATCCAGAACGCTGTTTCCACCTAGCCTCTTGGTCTGCTGCTAATACGAAAATGTGCTCCCTAAGCTTGATCCTCAACCTGAATTCGATGGTGTTCAGCTCTCGGTGTTCCTCAGTCGTGTCCAGTTGGCGAAGGACCCACTTCGAGCGAGACAGGTAGGTGTCTCTTTTGCTGAATTTTGTCTGAGCCCAGGTACGTAGTGCGCGCTGAACCGCATATATTTTCTGCTGTATCCTTCTAACTGGATTATGGATTGTTAATGACTCCCATGCCTCCGCGACAGTGTCATGAATGTCGGTGTATTTTAGCCAGTATGTCTCGAATTGGAAAGTTCGTCTCGCCGGGTTGATATGTGGAGTCACTTTCAAAATTAGGGGTGCATGGTCAGAGGCAGTTGCCGGCAAGTCGCGAAGGTCAAATGAGGCCCCAATTGCGTTCCAATGTGATGAAAGGAATGCTCTATCTAGCTTAGAGAAAGTTGGGTTGGGCCTTCTGTTGGACCAGGTGAAAGCTCTCCCCTGCAGTGGGACATCAATGAGATTAGCATTATCTATGAAGATATTAAAGTCCTGCATTGTACCCAAATTAGAATCCCTTGCCGTGGTGTCCTCGAGAGATCGTATGAGGTTAAAATCCCCCAAGATTAGCCAAGGCAAGTTATTCTTCTCACGTACTGTACAAAGTTCTTGTAAGAATAGTCTTTTGTTACTATCCTCTTGGGGGCCATAAACCCCCGTACACATAAAAGTGAACTCGCGTCTCTTTAACACTAAAGTTACCGAATGAGAAAAAATGAAGGATTCTTGAAGAGAGAATGCCTGACTCCACGCGAGCAGGATTCCTCCTCTCGAACCTTCCGCATTTAGAACTTCAAAGTTTTTAAGGTTGGAGGGGCACACTTGCCTAACCCTAAAGATATCACAAGTACTTAGTTTTGTTTCTTGTAAGCAAATTAAATCAGGTTTGTTATCTGTTATTAGCTCCTTAATAACTGCACACTTGATTGGATCGCCCAAACCTCTCACATTCCAATTAAAAAAACACATAGGAAATGTAAATGCATTCATCATTAAAAGGGTAGTACACAAAAAGCTCTTGACTAGTGTCCTAGCATTGCTACCTAAAACCAAAAACCACTAGAACAAGGCACAACTACCACAATCGAAAGATACAAGATGCCTTAGAAGGCACCTCCCATATGATCATCCGCATCGGATAGATCATCCCCACTATCAAATTCAAAAGCTCCTAAAACCGAAGGGTTGTCATCATGTCCCTCATCTCCCGAGGGATGCTGCCTCGCCGCCACCGAAGCTCCCTCAGTCATATTGTCTCCTGTTTCGGTTGCTGTATAACCAGGATCAACACCCATCAGTGGTGCCCCCATGTGAGTCCGTAATGTTACATTGACCTCTTTGAAACCGCAATATGTTCCTATGTCTTCTCTGGTGGCTTGGTTAAGGGGGTTATCATTCAATGAGTCCTCAGATAGTGCTTTGAGAAGCTCCGCTTGACGGCTTGGATCTAGCTGTTTTAGTGGGGAGAATTCTTTTGCCTGTTTTTTAATTTGTTTTTTGGGGCTGTAATGCTTAACTGGTTTTTCAGCTAACCTAGCTGATCTTCTCAGTTGTGACACTGCTTTGCTTTGTTGCTCTTCCCCATGAGTGAGCTGTTCAGTGTGGGCCAGATCCTCCTGCTGAGTTCGGTTTACAACCTGTTCAAATAGATGAGCCTGATTTGGATCTGCTAAGGCACTTTGCCATGCGTCTTCCTCTTCTTTTTGCTGCTCCTGTCTTTGAAGCTCATCCCTACAAGCCTCAGCTTCGGCTATCAGCTCACAGCAGCTTGATGGGGTATGGTAAGGCTCATACGGTGGGGCAGCATTGTTGGAGTTGGATGCCGAGTGTATGGTTGGCCGTGCCTCCTCCCTAAGGTACCGTGCCTCCTCTTCTTCTAATTCGAAGTCAGCCATTATCTGATCATAGCTGTCGACGTAGGCGAGTTCATTTGCTGCATAATCTTCTTCTTCCCCAAAGGGGAGCTCATATGGTCGTGCTTCCATTGATTCACCCAGATTTGCTGCGTCGCCTCCAAAATTGCTGTCGGCCTCATTTGGTTCCTCCTCTGGTTCCTCCTCTGGTTCCTCCTCACGCGGCTCAACTTCCTCCTCTGGTTCCTCCTGTGGCTCCGGCTCTACCGCCTCATCCGGCCGCACCTCACCCTCCTCATAAGACTCTGTCTCCTCTTCCTCCTTGAGACTGAAAGACGGGGTGAGGTTCCGTCCCTCAGGCAGGGCACAAATCCCTGGTTCGATGAGAGGGCTGGATGGGGAAATTGGGATTGGGTTTTGCTCCGTTCCCAATGGGAGCGCTGGGGAGGGAGGGTCTGCGAGGGGGGCAGGGTTATCGGGTGCAGGGTTAACGGGTGCAGGAGGGGCTAGCGGATCCAGGCCACGGGAAGTCATTTGGGCTGTCGGTGGGGTCGCGTTGGCTGGAGAAATGATGGGGGCTGTGTGGGTCGGATGCTGGCTACTCATGGGTGGAGTTGGGTTGTTGGGTTTCCGAAATCTTGGAGGGTTTTGGGCTTGGTTGCGAGGGGCCCTTAATGGGAGCTGGTTTGGACCGTCTGGGGTATAGGCTTGGTAAGTGACAGATGGGCCCTTGGCCTGTTTGTGGTAATGTTGGAAATTGAGTGGGGGGTTTCAAATTTTGAATAGACGACCCAATTTCGGCCGTTACCTGTCTTGTCCCCGCCGTACTTCTAGTATTCTGATGAGTCAGAATATTCAAGGTACTATGTACTGCTTGCGTGAGGGAACAATCTCCTGGGGAAAAAAGGCCTCCATTTCTATGTTCACTGGACTTATCCAGTTTCCCTTTTCCTTTGTCCTGTACCGCCGAGATGGTTGCGGGCGGGGGTTTTGCGGCCGTGGTTGCAGATTTGGCAATGAGATAAGCTTGGAATTTGGGGTTGAGATGGAGGGTCTCTTCAATTTTAGCTTTGATAGGGCCCGTGAGGAGGCCTTCCCACACAACTAGCAATGTTTCGAAATTGACTCGGTGAATATCATTTCCGTACGAGTCCTGAGAGAGCCCTGTGCCCTTGCTGTTGTTGGTGTGCTCTATTTTTTCGAAAAATTCTTTGGTAGGCGTCGGATCAAATGATGGTGCAAGGGGCAGGGGCTCCTCGATCCAGCTGCGGATATCTACCGTAATATCACGTGAAATCCCCCTTATCCACATTCGTATGGAGTATGGGATGTCGCTCAAGTCTGGCACCGCAATAACCGCCGTCATGTTGTCAAGAGAGCTGACTCTCACCATTGGTGTGTGGTCAAGAACGATGCCGAAGGAACTTATGGCTGCAATAAGGTGTTCGATGCACCAGGCTTGCGGAGACATTCGTTCCAGCTTGAGCCACACTTTGAATTTTAGTCGCAACGGGTATCCGTTTACGGCCGGGGTCCAAGGATAGGTGATGTAATTTAGGTCTTGGAGCTGTTTGCCAAAGGCTTGAAGGAATCGATGTCGGTCATGGCCAACGGGCAAGAAGAGAATGTACTGCGGTCCCGACATGTGAGTGAGCGGGAAGGGTACGTCAGATTTGCAAGTGGTCATAAGGGCTGTTTGGATAGTTTCATTGCTATGGTTTGTTTTGAGCCTCGCATCAATGACAATGGCTCGGTTGAGTTCGGCCGTGTTTAGTTTCATTGTTTGAGTTTCAGGAATATAAACCGTTGCAAGCAGAGGCCGGTTTGCTGGTAATAGAGATTTATCTGTGTTGCCTCGAGGGGTGAGAGGGTCAAAAGCCTGGGCCATGAGAGAGCGGGGGCAATGCTTGGCCTCATGGCCTTTCTTCCAACAGACAGCGCAAACCCTTTCGCTGCTTGGGCATTTGGTTTGATCGTGGCCCCTTTCCAGACAGTTGTAGCATCGGTTGCGCCATTCCTTCTTAGATTGGGTAGGCGGCAAGGGGAGAGGGGCGGGGGTGCTGTTTGCATGGTTGAGAAACTGAGGGGAGCTAATCGGATGAGGGGGGATGTTATGCCATGGGTTATGGTCAAGGTAATGTGGCCAGGGAGGAGACTGATATCTCTGTGATGAGGCCGAGAAAAGGGGAGGGGTTGGTGAGGTGTGGTGGTGTGTGCGTGTGGTATGAGCATAGGAAAGGGTGGGTGGGGTGTAAGTGGTTGGGGGTGCATTCAAGTCAGGCAGAGTAAGGCCGACAGGTGGCACAGGTAAGGGGGGGTCTGAGGATTTCATTAAATTCGAGTTTGGTGAAGGCTTGCGATTTCCTCCTGTCATTAATGGTTTTTTCGGTTGTCTCTCATCTTCTACTAGTTGTTTTTCATCTTATAATAGTAGTCTTTCAAGTTCTTGTAGTTGTCTTCCATCTTCTTATAGTTTTCTTTCATCTTGTACTAGTTGTATTTCATGTTCTACCAATTGTCTTTCATATTCTATTAGTTATTTTTCATCTTCTACTAGTTGTCTTTCATCTTGTACTGGTTGGCTTTCATGTTCTTCTAGTTGTCTTCCATCTTATTCTAGTTGTCTTTCATTTATACAGTCTTTCATGTTCTACTAGTTCTCCTTCTTGTTGTACTGGTCCTATTTCATGTTCTACTAGTTGTATTCCATCTTTACAGGTTGTCTTTCATGCTCTTGTGGTTGTCTTCAATCTAGCATTATCTTCTTCTAGTTGTATTTCATCTTGTACTGGTTTTGTTTCATCTACTACTGGTTGTGTTTCATCTTTCTCTAGTTGTATTCCATCTAGTTGCATTTCATCTTCTTCTAGTTGTATTTCATCTTGTACTGGTTTTGTTTCATCTACTACTGGTTGTGTTTCATCTTTCTCTAGTTGTCTATCATGTTCAACTAGTTGCATTTCATCTACTTCTAGTTATCTTTCATTTTTTACTGGTTGTCTTTCATGTTATACTCATTGTCTTTCATCTAGTATTGGTTGTGTTTCATCTTCTTCTAGTTGTCTTTCATCTTCTACTAGTTGTCTTCCATCATCTTCTAGTTGTCATTCATTTTGTAATTGTTGTCTTTCAAGTTCTACTGATTGTCTTTCATGTTCTACTGGCTGTCTTTCATCTTCTTCTAGTTGTATTTCATCTTGTACTAGTTTTCTTTCATGTTCTATTGTTTGTCTTTCATGTTCTACTGGTTGTTTTTCATGTTCTACTGGTTATATTTCATCTACAACTGGTTGTGTTTCATCTTGTACTGGTTGTTTCTTGTTCTACTGGTTGTTTTTCATCTTCTTCTAGTTGTCTTTTATGTTGTACTGATTGTCTTTCATTTCTACTAGTTGTTTTTCATGTACATCTTTCATCTTCTACTAGTTATTTTTCATCTTGTACTGGTTGTCTTTCATGTTCTATTGGTTATCTTTCATCTTCTTCTTGTTGTATTTCATCTTGTAATGGTTGTCTTTCATGTTCTATTAGTTGTCTTTCATGTTCTACTGGTTGTATTTAACATTCTTCTAGTTGTCTTTCATCTTGTACGTTGTCTTTAATTTTCTAATAGTTGTCTTTCATCTTTAACTGGTTGTATTTAATCTTCTTCTAGTTGTCTTTCATCTTGTACTGGTCGTCTTTCCTGTTCTATTGGTCGTCTTTCATCTTCTATTGGTTGTATTTAATCTTCTTCTAGTTGTCTTTCATCTTCTTCTAGTTGTATTTCATCTTGTACTAGTTAACTTTCATGTTCTTCTAGTTGTCTTTAATCATGTACTGATTGTATTTCATGTACTACTAGTTGTATTTCATCATTACTGATTGTCTTTAATCTACTACTCGCTGTCTTTCATCTTCTTCTAGTTGTATTTCATCTTGTACTTGTTGTATTTCATGTTCTTCTGATAGTCTTTTGTGTTGTACTAGTTGTTTTTCATCGTCTTCTAGTTGTCTTTCATTTTCTACTGGTTGTTTTCCATCATCTTCTAGTTGTCTTTTATTTTGTACTTGTTGTCTTTCATCTTCTTCTGGATGTATTTCATCTTCTTCTAGTTGTATTTCATCTTGTACTGGTTGTCTTTCATGTTCTACTGGTTGTTCTTCAGCTTGTACTTGTTGTTTTTCATCTTCTTCTAATTATTTTATTTCATCTTGTTCTGGTTGTTTTTCATCTTCTTCTAGTTATTTGTCATGTTCGATTGGTTGTTTTTCATCTTCTTCTAATTGTTTTCATCTTTTACTGGTTGTTTTCAAGTTCTTATAGTTGTCTTTCATCTACATCTAGTTATCTTTCATCTTGTACTGGTTGTCTTTCATGTTCTACTAATTGTATTTCATATACTTCTAGTTGTCTTTCATCTACTACTGGTTGTGTTTCATCTTCTTCTAGTTGTTTTTTATCTTCTAATAGTTGTATTTCATTTTGTAATTGTTGTCTTTCATATTCTACTGGTTGCTTTTCATATTCTTCTGGTTGTCTTTCATCTTCATCTAGTTGTATTTCATCTTCTTTTAGTTGTATTTCATCTTGTAGTGGTAGTTTTTCATGTTCTACTGGTTATTTTTCATCTACAATTGGTTGTATTTCATCTTGTACTGGTTGTCTTTCCTGTCCTACTGGTTGTTTTTCAAGTTCTTCTAGTTGTCTTTCATCTACTTCTAGTTATATTGTACTAGTTGTCTTTCATGTTCTACTAGTTGTAGTTCATATACTTCTAGTTGTTTTTCATCTACTACTGGTTGTGTTTCATCTTCTTCTAGTTGTTTTTTATCTTCTAATAGTTGTATTTCATTTTGTAATTGTTGTCTTTCATATTCTACTGGTTGCTTTTCATATTCTACTGGTTGTCTTTCATCTTCTTCTGGTTGTCTTTCATCTTCATCTAGTTGTATTTCATCTTCTTTTAGTTGTATTTCATCTTGTAGTGGTAGTTTTTCATGTTCTACTAGTTGTTTTTAATGTTCTACTGGTTATCTTTCATCTACAACTGGTTGTATTTCATCTTGTACTGGTTGTCTTTCGTGTCCTACTGGTTGTTTTTCATCTTCTTCTAGTTGTCTTTCATCTACTATTGGTTATATTTCAGCTTTTTCTAGTTTCATCTTCTTCTAGTCGTCTTTCGTCTTTTACTAATTGTTTTTTTATCGTCTTCTAGTTGTCTTTCATCTTGCACCTATTATCATGTTGTGCTAGTTGTCTTTCTTCTAGTTGTTTTTTATCGTCTTCTAGTTGTGTTTCACCTATTATCATGTTGTACTACTGGTTATATTTCACATTCTTTAGTTGTCTTTCATCTTGTACTGGTTGTCTTTCATGTTCTACTGGTTGTCTCATCTACTACTGGTTTTATTTCATCTTCTTCAAAATGTCTTTCATCTTGTACTGGATGTTTTTTATGTTCTACTGGTTGTCTTTCATGTTCTACAAGTTGTCTTTTGTCTTCTACGAGTTGTTTTTCATATTGTTCTAGTTGTCCTTCATCTTGTTCTGATTGTTTTTCATGTTGTACTAGTTGTCTTTCATGTTGTACTAGTTGTATTTCTTTTTCTTCTAGTTGTCTTTCATGTTCTTTTGGTTGTCTTTCATGTACTACTCGTTATATTTAATCTTCTTCTAGTTGTCTTTCATTTTGTACTGATTTTCTTTCATGTTCTTCGAGTTGTCTTTCGTCTTCTTTTAGTTTTATTTCGCCTTCTACTAGTTGTCTTTTATTTTCTACTAGTTGTTTTTTTATCTTCTACTAGTTCTTTTTCATCTTTTTCGGTTGTCTCTCATCTTCTACTAGTTCTTTTTCATCTTATAATAGTAGTCTTTCAAGTTCTTGTAGTTGTCTTCCATCTTCTTATAGTTTTCTTTCATCTTCTACTAGTTGTTTTTCATCTTAGTCGAATTACATGTCTACCAATTGTCTTTCATATTCTATTAGTTATTTTTCATCTTCTACTAGTTGTCTTTCATCTTGTACTGGTTGGCTTTCATGTTCTTCTAGTTCTCCTTCTTGTTGTACTGGTCCTATTTCATGTTCTACTAGTTCTCCTTCTTGTTGTACTGGTCCTATTTCATGTTCTACTAGTTGTATTCCATCTTTACAGGTTGTCTTTCATGCTCTTGTGGTTGTCTTCAATCTACCATTATCTTCTTCTAGTTGTATTTCATCTTGTACTGGTTTTGTTTCATCTACTACTGATTGTGTTTCATCTACTACTGGTTGTATTTCATTTTCCTCTAGTTGTATTACTTCTAATTCTGGTTGTCTATCATGTTCTACTAGTTGCATTTCATCTACTTCTAGTTGTCTTTCATCTTTTACTGGTTGTCTTTCATGTTATACTCATTGTCTTTCATCTTGTACTGGTTGTCTTTCATGTTATACGCATTGTCTTTCATCTAGTACTGGTTGTGTTTCATCTTCTTCTAGTTGTCTTTCATCTTCTACTAGTTGTCTTCCATCATCTTTTAGTTGTCATTCATTTTGTAATTGTTGTCTTTCAAGTTCTACTGATTGTCTTTCATGTTCTACTGGCTGTCTTTCATCTTCTTCTAGTTGTATTTCATCTTGTACTAGTTTTCTTTCATGTTCTATTGTTTGTCTTTCATGTTCTACTGGTTGTTTTTCATGTTCTACTGGTTATATTTCATCTACAACTGGTTGTATTTCTTGTTCTACTGGTTGTTTTTCATCTTCTTCTAGTTGTCTTTTATGTTGTACTGATTGTCTTTCATTTTTACTAGTTGTTTTTTCATGTACATCTTTCATCTTCTACTAGTTATTTTTCATCTTGTACTGGTTGTCTTTCATGTTCTATTGGTTATCTTTCATCTTCTTCTTGTTGTATTTCATCTTCTTTTGGTTGTCTTTCATCTTGTAATGGTTGTCTTTCATGTTCTACTAGTTGTCTTTCATGTTCTACTGGTTGTATTTAACATTCTTCTAGTTGTCTTTCATCTTGTAAGTTGTTTTTTTCATCTTTAACTGGTTGTATTTAATCTTCTTCTAGTTGTCTTTCATCTTGTACTGGTCGTCTTTCCTATTCTATTGGTCGTCTTTCATCTTCTATTGGTTGTATTTCATCTTCTTCTAGTTGTCTTTAATCATGTACTGATTGTATTTCATGTACTACTAGTTCTTTTTCATCTTTTTTCGGTTGTCTTCATCTTCTACTAGTTGTTTTTCATCTTATAATAGTAGTCTTAAGTTCTTGTAGTTGTCTTCCATCTTCTTATAGTTTTCTTTCATATTCTACTAGTTGTTTTTCATCTTCTACTAGTTGTCTTTCATCTTGTACTAGTTGGCTTTCATGTTCTTCTAGTTGTCTTCCATCTTATTCTAGTTGTCTTTCATTTTGTACATGTTGTCTTTCATGTTTTATTGGTTGTCTTTCATGTTCTACTAGTTCTCCTTCTTGTTGTACTGGTCCTATTTCATGTTCTACTAGTCGTATTCCATCTTTACAGGTTGTCTTTCATGCTCTTGTGGTTGTCTTCAATCTACTAATAATTGCATTTCATCTTCTTCTAGTTGTATTTCATCTTGTACTGGTTTTGTTTCATCTACTACTAGTTGTGTTTCATCTTCCTCAGTTGTATTACATCTAATTTTAGTTGTCTATCATGTTCTACTAGTTGCATTTCATCTACTTCTAGTTGTCTTTCATCTTTTACTGGTTGTCTTTCATGTTATACTCATTGTCTTTCATCTTGTACTGGTTGTCTTTCATCTTCTTCTAGTTATCTTTCATCTTCTACTAGTTGTCTTCCATCATCTTTTAGTTGTCATTCATTTTGTAATTGTTGTCTTTCAAGTTCTACTGATTGTCTTTCATGTTCTACTGGCTGTCTTTCATCTTCTTCTAGTTGTATTTCATCTTGTACTAGTTTTCTTTCATGTTCTATTGTTTGTCTTTCATGTTCTACTGGTTATATTTCATCTACAACTGGTTGTGTTTCACCTTGTACTTGTTGTATTTCTTGTTCTACTGGTTGTTTTTCATTTTCTTCTAGTTGTATTTCATTTTCTTTCATGTTATATTGTCTTTCATTTCTACTAGTTGTTTTTCATGTACATCTTTCATCTTCTACTAGTTATTTTTCATCTTGTACTGGTTGTCTTTCATGTTCTATTGGTTATCTTTCATCTTCTTCTTGTTGTATTTCATCTTCTTTTGGTTGTCTTTCATCTTGTAATGGTTGTCTTTTATGTTATACTAGTTGTCTTACATCTTGTATTGGTAGTCTTTCATGTTATTTGAGATGTTTTGCATCTTCTTCTGATTGTCTTTTATCTTGTACTAGTTGTCTTTCATCTTCTTACATTATTTTTCATATTCAAATGGTCGTCTTTCATGTTCTACTTATTGTCTTTCATCTTCTTCGGGTTGTATTTCATTTTGTATTGGTTGTTTTTTATGTTCTACTAGTTTTTCATGTTGAACTGTTTGTCTTTCATTTACAACTTGTTATATTTCATCTTCTTCTTAATGTCTTTCATTTACAACTTCATTTTTAATCTTGTACGTGTTGTTTTTCACGTTCTACTGGTTGTCTTTCAGCTATACTGGTTGTATTTCATCTTCTCCTAGTTGTATTTCGTCTTCTTCTATTTGTTTTTCCTCTTCTTCAATTTGTATTTCGTCAACTACTAGTTGTCTTTCATCTTCTACTAGCTTTTTTTATCTCTTTTTTTTTGTTGCCTTCCATCTTGTATTAGTTGCTTTCCATCTTTTACTTGTTGTCTTTCGTCTTGTATTGGCTGTCTTTCATCTTCTTGTAGTTGTCTTTTGTCCTCTACAAGTTGTTTTCTATTTTTTTCTAGTTGGCTTTCATCTTGTACAGATTGTCTTTAGTTGTCTTCCATGTTCTATTGGTTGTATTTAGCATTCTTCTAGTTGTCTTTCATCTTGTACGTTGTCTTTAATTTTCTAATAGTTGTCTTTCATCTTTAACTTGATCTTCTTCTAGTTGTCTTTCATCTTGTACTGGTCGTCTTTCCTGTTCTATTGGTCATCTTTTATCTTCTATTGGTTGTATTTAATCTTCTTCTAGTTGTCTTTCATCTTCTTCTAGTTGTATTTCATCTTGTACTAGTTGACTTTCATCTTCTTCTAGTTGTCTTTAATCATGTACTGATTGTATTTCATGTACTACTAGTTGTATTTCATCATTACTGGTTGTCTTTAATCTACTACTCGTTGTCTTTCATCTTCTTCTAGTATTTCATCTTGTACTTGTTGTATTTCATGTTCTTCTGATAGTCTTTTGTGTTGTACTAGTTGTTTTTCATCGTCTTCTAGTTGTCTTTCATTTTCTACTGGTTGTCTTCCATCATCTTCTAGTTGTCTTTTATTTTGTACTTGTTGTTTTTCATCTTCTTCTGGATGTATTTCATCTTCTTCTAGTTGTATTTCATTTTGTATAGGTTTTATGGTCTACTCGTTGTCTTTCATGTTCTACTCGTTGATTATACGGATACAGAGAGACAGTTTTGGGTTATGGATTGCATCTGACAGTATAACCACATAATAATGGGGTTTTGGGTTGTTGAAATTGACAAGATGCGGGAGGCATTTCTAACACATTGTTTGTCGTATTATGTCAGATAAATTTTGTAAGAAATATTGAGATGTGGTTAATATGTAATGGTGTTATTGGTAATGCATATAAAAGATTCTGCCTTGTATATATGTTTTAATAAATATACGTGGCAGGCTGTTACCCGTATTTAGGGTGTGACATGGTGTGCCTCTCAATTGCATATTTAATTCTAAATTAATTAATATTCGGGTTACGTTAATAATGTAATGTACATTATTATATTTATGTTACACAATATTATGCTATGTAATATACATTACATTTCACCAAATAATATTATTCACATATCTAATTTAATTTACACTAAGCTATTAGTAACATTTTATTTCAATATTTTATCACATGTATTTTATCTCATATCATATGAAATATCACACTATATAAAATATAAAATAACTTTCTTGTTTCTTGTTCAGTTGGTGTGACCTTTATCGAGGATCTATGTTAAATTAGTAATGGTATAAATCATTTTATTACCATAAACTATAAGCGGTATTATAGCCACACATTATAGTCACCCAATTAACATAGATGTAATGTAATCAGTTTACAAAACACGATCATGTAGCAATGTTATGAATAACATTACTTTACTTGTATTCATTATTTGCCTCATGATATTATGAATAATATACAAAGTAAGGAAGTGTCATCTTTGTAATATATTTGTTTCCTGATCTCTTGAGTAAATTATAAATATATAGTTGGTACCGCTTCAACTATACTGCATGCATTTATAATTCTACTCTACCAGGGGCCTAGCAATATCATCACTCAATATAAATGAGGGGCAATGATACTATTGACATATAACTTTCTCCCGCACAAGCCATATACAAAGAACTACTATTTTTATCATCACTTGCAATAAGCAACTTTTAATAGTAATTACATTATACATTTCTCATGTGAAAAAGATACAGTCTCATATCTTAGAATTCGTAGACACAATGAAAATATTAATGACACAAACACAATTCATATAATGTTTCATTTGTTAGGTCTTGTTCAATGTATGAAACCTTCCATACATTCGTGTTATCAAATGATAATCTTTTATCAACATTTATAGAACTACAATGTACTTTAATTAACACGACAATCCTTTTGCGATATATTAGTGTTCCATGCTAATTATCAAGATTGAGAACATTTTAGAGTTGTATGTTTATTATGATTTAGAGTTATATGGTTCAAGACTAAGAGCGTCTTCCGTCTTCTTGAACACTTGTAAAGTCAAACATCAACTCAAGGAACAAAATGTATATAACATTCAATTCATAAACTTAACATGTAAAAGTAATCAATAAAAAAGATAGCTTTTAGAACACAAAACTAACACGGATCCGGATACCTATCTACCCGTAGATATTTCGAGTCCAGTCTTTCGGTTCCGGGTACAGAGATACTCATAAATTGTTTGTGGATTATCGAGTCCGGTCCGGATCCAGGGCGTGTACATGTCCAACTCACAAGCATTTGAGAAACCCTTTACGTCTAAATATAGTTATAATTTCTTAAACATCTCACATAATATATCATTATAATATAAATTAAAAGCTGCTCCAAAATAAAAATTATACTATTGTTCTTATTCATAAATAATACAACAATATAACATGCTACAAAAATTCATGAATAGAATATCAATACCAATTTGTTTCAATCTGCAAAGAGAACAATAAATTTCAATGATCTATGTAGAAAGGCAGGTATATGGTAGACAAAGAGATCAAGAAGGAATTAATTAGCTTCAAAAATTTATAGGCAAAATGTGAACGTGACATTTGATTTCAATGATCTGTGTGAAGAGAACAATAAATTTCATAAAAAAAAATTAATAGGCAAAATGTGAATAGCGTGACATTTGATTAAAATAAATGAAGGATTTAATCCAGATATGATATATATTATGATTTGTTTTTAAAAAAAATACTACAAATGATATGTTTTTATATTAAATGATTATAAATAATGGTATTATCATTTTATTGGGTATTTATACGGGTATTGGGTCAGATTCGATTATGAGTCGGATAATTAAATCAAACACATATCCTATCCATTACTATCGGTTCCGATTTGGATCTGAATCGAATATTAAATTATTAATTTTGTAACCGTATTCATAATTTAACCGGTTATATTTTTTAAACCATATCATATTCAAATTAATCATATCCGAATCGGTTCCGGTTCGTATCTAGTTCGGTTTCGGATCGGATCCGAGTAATCGAGTAAAAGTAGCACCTCTATATCTAATATGCCGTGTATACACATATGCCGTGTATGGTTTTCTGTACTGGTGAGAGATCGGAGCATGGGAATTAAAAAAAATCTTGGCCCGTGTGGATTTGGTTTTTTAAGAGTTTCATCTGATATTACCATCTCCATCCAGAGTCCGAATCCTCTGAACTGACTTAAATTTTGAGTTTGGATTCGAACCATCCGATCAGAATTTGGATTAATCCAGCCCGATAAATGCGAAGGATCTCTTTAATATTTGTGCCAAAACAAAACGCATGGTTCGGATCTAAACTCAAAATTTGAGTTGCCTTGGGTGATATGAATTCCTCCATGCAGCCAACATGCTACAGTTGAACACCATGTTAGTCTGGAATGCCAGATGTAAACATTACATACCAGCCCAGAATTTATTCCAAAATTTACCATTAGAAGAAACAAAAACCTCAACCTTGTAATTTACCAGTTTCTAACAACTGAACAGCACACTTTCAGTTCAAAAATCAAAATAACCAAACTATTTGTTCAGTTTATTCAGCCCAAACCGTGATGTTTAAAAGCTTAAAAAAGTAAGAATAATGCCATTGAAAAGGCGCGCAGCGAAAATGAAAATCCGATTCACCTTTAATCTCAAATAAATAAAAAATACGAACTGGGAAGTTGTGCACATGAGGTTGTAGAATAAAATAGGTTGAAGGAGTAAGAACTTCTTCCTTTTATTTGCTTTTTTAGCTCAATAGTATCTAACTATCTATTGATGATCTTTAAGCCGCTTATGAGAAGGAATTCCATCAACAATCTCGACTGGATATGTATCGATACAATCGATCCACGGGTTACTTCGCAAAGGTTTCACATCGCGAAGAGCTTGCCAGATTGCACTGTTGCACTTGAATCCACTACCAAAGGCAATTTGCCAGATGCGGTGGCCCTGGAGAACTCGACCTTTTGCTTCCATGTATGCCAGCTCATACCATGTCGAACTTGATGACGTGTTACCTGTATCCATATGAGCAATAATTTAGACATGAATCTGGATATGGATTTATGTATAACTGGATGGAATATTATTTTGATTATTTGTTACCGAAACGGTGAAGGGTCATGCGAGATGCTTCGACATGTTCGGGCTCCAGCTGCAAGTTCTTCTCCAGTTCGTCAATCACACCTCTCCCTCCAGCATGTATGCAAAAATGGTCAAAAGCAAGCTTAAAATCCGGTATGTACGGCTTGGTCTTGTCGTTGAAAACCTTCTTCTTTACAAGTGTTGCAAAAAATAAGAGTTGCTCGCTGAGTGGCAGCACGAGCGGGCCGAGAGTGGTGATGTTGGCCTTGAGTGCATGGCCCGCAATGGCCATGAGGTCCTTCGACAAGGAGACGCCTGTTTTGCCTTCTTCATCTTGCTCCTGATACACGCACCGAAAGGCCTTGTCATCGGCCCCTTGATGCGTGCGAACAACATGGAGTAAGCGGTACTTGGCACGGCACCGGTCTGACCGGTGGTTTGAGAGCAGTATAGCCGCACCACCCACACGGAACAGGCAATTCGGGATCAGCATTGACTTCCGGTTGCCGGAATACCTACATGTCATGTACTCATGTCACCAATTTTAGTGATGTATAGGTACAGGGAAAAAAATGCATGCCCTCATATAAATTCTTTTGTCGCAATCGAGTAAATGTCATTTTTCAAGTACTTAATTATGACCTGATTTAAGGTTGGTGCTTTGCAAATATGAAGATTTATCATAGTGAAACTTGGATATAGTTGGTGACAATGTTGTCTGATGATTTGGAAAATTATATTTGTAGTCTGATTAAATGGGCTGTATATTCTACTTGGAACAACTACTGTTAAAACATTAACAAAAATTCGGTTAAGTAGGCAATTTTAGTGCAAATGATAGCAGAGTAGTATAAAAAAATACACTGAGGTGCTAAATAATCTTTTTAGATAGACTAATGAAATATCTTAATTGGCACCCAGTAAGTTAAAAAGGAGACGTCTATATACTACATAAATACTGGTTACAATGTCAAAATGCTGATCATTTGAAGTGGTGCAAAGGCAAGGTATGACACTTGTTTGCTTATATTGTGCTTCCTGTTCTGTGCATCTACTTTGAGTTTTCTGTGTTTATGTGGACATATATTTTTCTCTGATTTATAATCTGTTCCATTTTTCCGGGCTGATTTGTAAAATTTTCTTGATGTTCTCTATTGAGGGGGATTTTAGTATTAGAACAGTTAGTATAGGGTTTATAAACATCCAGTACAGTAAACTTTAGCTTTCAGTAATGAAAACAGGGACCTGAAAAGGTCACAATATTTTACAAGAAAAAAGATTGACCTGATTTGGTCCAAAGTGCATGTACTTGCTTAAACAAATGTAGAGAAATTGAATATGATCATTACCAGTTTTGGGTGATGTTCTCTGTGCTGACAACAACCGCATAGGAATTGTGGTGCACCTGGAGGAGGTCACGAGCGAGGCCAATGGAGATCATGCCAGCACTGCATCCCATGCCACCAAGGTTGAACGATTTTATGTTGCCGCGGAGTTTGTATTTGTTGATGATCATGGCAGAGAGGGACGGCGTCGGGTTAAAGAGGCTGCAGTTGACTATCAGGATGCCTATGTCTTTCGGCTTAACACCGGTGGCGGCAAACAGATTGTCAAGAGCACCAAACATTACCTGTGTGACATAAAAAAATTATAATCTTTTATATATGGCAAATTGTTGAAATATATTTGAACTTAGTATTATATTGTGTTACATTCTCGGCCTCGGTGCGGGCATTGATCATGGTGGGCCGCGGTGGTATGCACCTAACAGCCTCTGGCACGTGCGTGTGCTCACTCAAACCTGACCTCGCTAGTATCTTCCTCTGGAATTCCAGAGCACTGTCATTGAACCCCATAAGCCTAGAATGGCACAGAAAGTCTTCGAAACCAACTTCAAGCAATGCTGGCGGCTTGTAGCACGTGAACTCAACCAAATACACCGGCTTGGAACGGGTCAAGAAGTAAAACATGCAACCCGTGACAAGCAGTGCAGAGAGGGTTAACACGGCGAGAATGTTGTATTTAAGGAGTAACCAAACTTGAAGCAGGTCGTTCGGGTCGGTGCGGGTTGCTTCGACAAACAGTATTGCGGTAAGAGGCATCAAGGCTAGCTGTAGGAGATGTGTTATCAGGTAATGGTAACCGAGTTTGACGTACTTGAGACTGATGCTTATGCGAAAATCGGGTAGCCGTCGGCTTGGCAAGACCGACATGGCCGGTCCGGCTTTAATTGCGGTTTCACCACTCATTATTTTGTAAGAAAACCTGGAATTTGGTGTGAATAAACAAGATTTTGGGGTATGACAAAGAGATGAAGAGAGATTAAATAAGAAAAGAGCAGAGTTATATATACTAGGCATTTATCTATCTTATTTATTGTATGTAAGCAAGAACATATTGAATACCTTTCAATTTTGTACTTACTGAAAAGAGAAGGGGTCAAAGTGAATGAAACCGTGAAAACTGCGCGCGCTCTTTTCAGAGATAGGTTTAAAATACCATTTGTGCAAGGTCACACAAAAAACATTGTGCATTTTTATGTTCCTACAAGATAAGATAACTTCAGTAATGAAATTATAATAATTTCTCGTTCAGACTTCTGTATATCTTTGTTTTAAAAATACTAATTTCAATATATTTATGAGTTTCGTAGTAAAATTTTCGATTTGGTCCATCTTTTCTAAGAAATTGTTAGTGTCAAAGACCTAAAGTTCAATAAAATGTGTCGATGTTGTCAGCAATTTTTTGCATCTTCAGCAAATTCTATGCTAATTATGTGGGGGCAGATCCGTTATTTTTTTTAAAATAGATTCAACGGAAATGTGATTTGTGCAGAACTCGTCAGTTACGCAAATATAAGAAAATTGTTTAACTTGTTATAAATAAATTATTAATGTGGATGTTCATAACTTTCAATATTCATTTCTCCACTACCCATTATTATTGGAATTCATATTCCACTACTATTAGAATTCATTTTCCCATTTATTATTGTAATTAATTTAGATAGTTTTTCATTCACAATTTGTAGCATATAAATAGAGCATTTGTAATCTTATATTGTACACTTGAGAAATATATGAATAAAGAGATTGTTATCGTTTATATGTTCTTTATCTTGTTTATTATTCTTTGTCTTTATTTCATAACACGTTATCAGCACGAGAACTCTACTAGTTGAAGATTCGAGGTAACTTTGATATATTTTATTTCAATTCTATTTAAATAAATAATACTTCTAATAAGTAATTACTAAATGGAATAAGTTACGAATTTTTGTATATTTACTTTAAGATGTTTAATATGGTTCATATAATTTTATATGAAGTGTAATATTTTTATAATTTAATTTTCTGGAAGAAGATTTCAAGAAATCTAAGTAAATATGAGCATGTACAGTATATTGGTAATTGATCGGTTTGTTAAAATATTTAGTCTCTTAACCATAAAAAAAAAATTAGCCTCCCCTATTTTTATTAGTACTTGAACGAATTTTGTCACTGTTGATGTTTCTAAAGTTGTCTTTTACCAAATTGTGCAATAATCCTAATTTAACCATCAAGGTTTTACCAAAACTGGCTCATTACATTATGTCCCTGTGGCTTATTAAAATATAGGTGCTAATTACTATAATTAAGGTCTGACATTTAATAAAATGGCCGTGAGATTGTCAACATTTGGAGGCATCTTTTCGGATTAATATGAGTATAAATTATGAAATGGCCCGAAGCCATATGAATAACGTGTATAATGTTATGTTAATATCAAATGGACCGAAGTTATCTGCTAATAATAAATTCTCAACTTTATCAAATGGCCTGAAGCCATCTGTTAATCATAAATTCTCAATTTTATTAATTGGCCCGAAGCCATTTTATAAATTCGTAGTATTAAAAAAAAAATTGTCATAGTATTCAATTTTAACATGTTCATATTAAATTTTTTTCTAATAGTTTAATTTTCCTCAATAAGATTTCAAGAAATTTTTCTGAAGGAAATTTCAAAAAAAATTATATGATGCACAAATTTTACATGATGTTATTATTATTAATTTTTCAAATGGCCCGAAGCCATATGCTAATATTCCCAACCTTAGGGGGAGAAAACAATTAGCTAGGAAAAAATATTAATTGGAATGAATTATTCATTGTCTCATTTTAATTCTTGTACTAAAGAATATGAATTAAATGTTCAAAAGATAATTCATTTGCAAGATTATCTAATCAATTGCCAGACCATACTAAAAAAAAGTCATCAAAACACATATACCAGTTGTTAATGCTCCAATTAATGTCGATGTCTCTGTTGGACAGACTAATAAAATTATAACATGCATGAAGCGTAAAAGATCAATTGGTTTCAAAGATAAAAATCCTCGACAAAAGAAAATGAGCAAAGAATGAAAATTGTTAAGTCCAGGATATAATAATTTAAGATAAAACTCCAGAATAAAATCAAATTATTAGTAATATTAGAGTTCCAGCAGAAACTCAGGTGTCTGAAGTTCATGAAAATAAAGATATCTCGATAAATTATATCATGAATGGAATAAGATGGAACCGGGATGAAATTGATATTAATGATGTGTTTGCATATAATATAGTGCTAAATATAATGAATATTGAGGATCATGACCCGAAGTCTATTAAAGAATGTCGACAAAGAATGATTGGCCAAAATGATTGAGGCAGAGTTAAACTCTCTTGAAAAATGAAAAGTTTTTGAGCTTGTAGCCCCAATACATGAAGGCATAAAGTCTGAATAATAGAAATTGATATTTACGTGAAAACAAAATGAGAAAGGTGAAATTTTGAGATATACTCACATGTGGTGGATGCAATAATTTTTCGGTAATTAATTATTTTGGCAATACA
Source organism: Carex kokanica (assembly GCA_025461125.1). Classification (NCBI taxonomy): domain Eukaryota; kingdom Viridiplantae; phylum Streptophyta; class Magnoliopsida; order Poales; family Cyperaceae; genus Carex; species Carex kokanica. The sequence goes on from JAJGRX010000112.1 coordinate 1,783,406, forward strand.
TAAAGGACTTGATTTGCATCTAATGGATGTTGTTACAGCATATAGATATGGCTCGCTTGATAATGATATTTATATGAAAATATCTGAAGGATTTAAGATGCCTGAAGCAAATCATTTAGGTTCTCGAGAATATTATTTAATTAAATTGAATAGATCTTTATATCGATTAAAGCAATCTGGACGTATATGGTATAATTGTCTAAGTGAATATTTATTGAAACATGGATATAATAATGATACGATCTAAGTATCATTGGAACTCCTGAAGAGCTTCCAAAAGCAATAAATTATTTAAAGAAAGAATTTGAGATGAAAGATCTTGGGAGAACAAAATTTTGCTTTGGATTGTAAATTGAACATTTAAAAAATGACATTTTTATGCATCAAGAAAATTATATTGCAGGAGTACTGAAATGACTTTATATGGATAAATCACATCCATTAAGCACTCCAATGATTGTAAGATCATTAGATGTGAATAAAGACCCTTTAGACCTCGAGAAAATGATGAAGAACTATTTGGTCCTGAAGTACCATATCTTTGTGGAATAGTAGCATTTATGTATCTTGCTGGACATATAAGACCTAATATATATCATTACTGTAAATTTATTAGCAAGATATAGTTCTTCTCCCACGCGAAGACATTGGAATGAAATTAAACATATACTTCGCTACCTTCGAGGTACAATAGATATGAGTTTGTTTTTTTTAAATGTATCCAAATCAGATTTAATTAGTTATACGGATGCTGGATATTTGTCTGATCCACATAATGGCTGATTTCAAACATGCTATTTGTTTACATGTGGTGGAACAGCTATTTCGTGGTGATCTGTAAAACAAACTATAACAACCACATCTTCTAATCATGCAGAAATTTTAGCAATACACGAAGCAAGTTGAGAATGTGTTTGGTAAGATCTGTGATTCAACACATTCGTCGTACATATGACTTGTCTTCTAGAGAAATGATCATGACGATCATATATGAAGATAATGTTGCATGTATTGCTCAATTAAATAAATGATACATTAAAGGAGATAAAACAAAATATATTTCACCAAAATTCTTTTTTACACATGATCTCCAAAAGAATAATACTATTAATGTTCAACAAATTCGTTCAAGTGAGAATTTAGCAGATTTATTCACTAAGGCACTTCCTATTGCAATATTTGAAAATTTAGTTCGTAATATTGGAGTTCATCGACTTAAATATCTTGATTGATTTTTCACGAGGGTGAGTTAATATGCATTATATTTTCCTTACCATGGTATTTCCCACTGGGTTTTTCTGGTAAGGTTGTAGTTGTGTATTTAAAAGAATAATGTACTATTTTTCTTTCACTAGTTTTTTATCTCATAGGATTTTTCCTAGTAAGGTTTTAATGATGCATATTCTTATGTAATGGACATCCAAGAGAGAGTGTTATAAATAAATTATTAATGTGAATGTCCATGACTCAATATTTATTTCTCCACTACTCCACTACTATTGGAATTCATTTTCTCATTTATTATTGTCATTAATTTAGATTGTTTTTCATTCATAATCTGTAGCCTATAAATAGAGACTTTGTAATTTTGTATTGTACACTTGAGAAATATATAAATAAAAAGATTGTCATCTTTTATATATTCTTTCTTGTTTATTATTCTTTATCTTTATTTTATAACATAACTAAAATTATTGCCATTGTTAAGGAGAAAATTTGCATGACATACATGCTGGGCCTTTCAAAGAATAGGCCTTACAAGCACAAATTGTAAATACAGATATATGGGCTTATTTGGGCCTTCCAGAAGCCTACAAGGGGAGAAACATATTTACAATGGAGAGATATTGTTTTAAAGCACGAGGCCTCTTTAATATTCGTGTTAATGCAGATTAATAGTTTAGATTATGTCTGCAGTACTTAAAATTTGCATTATTTTGAGTTAATGCGTAGGATACGAATTTCATCTTCTTCTTTTTTTAATTTGGAACCCCTAAAATAACTCAAATATTGAATTTGAATCCGGACCGTCCACCAGCTTTGACATAAATATTAAAAAGATTTGGTAAATTTGAGTACTGTAGATCCGGACTCCATTCGATATATTCCTATGCACACTTTTCTTTCTTCTTAGTATCTCTATGCGCTCTTCTTTTCTCTCACAATTGGCTTCAAGAAAACTTGTTTGTACTCAAAGATGTACTTTTTATTATTCGAATTTCCTTCTGATATCTTTTCAAGAATCCAATCGCATAAAATTTCGGTGGAAGATAACTATGTTTCCTTTGACACGGTCCCTTGTAACATTGTATTGTGCGTGCTACAGGTGCACATCATATCGATAACTTTTTATTTATAGAAATTATTTTAAAATAATATAAACTATTAGATTGATTACATTTATGTTTTAATTCATAAAAGGAACTGAAATTTTTTTCGGTTTTTTTAAAGAATCTCAAAAGAACCAAAAAAAAAATCTTCGGTTTCCTTTAGGGCCTGTTCGGCTGCCACTGTTCCCGTGGGAAAAAAAAAATTCACTCAGAGTGAATTTTTTTTTTCCCACGCGCATAGTGTTTCGGCCATTCAAATTAGATCCGAACCCAAGCCCATTCCCGTTCCTGCCTGGCAGCCGAACAGGCCCTTAGGTACCTATGGACCGCACAGTACCACACCACAGGAATCAAACATTTATTCCAAAGATACTGAAAGAATTATCGGTTCCTTCTATGATATCTAAATATGATTAAAATCCATCTCATTATTATATTATTCTATAGTAGTTCCTATAAATAAAATAATCTGGATCATATCCATTCCTGGGGACAAAATGGAGGTTTGAATCATTGGCAAGCTGATGTTTGGTTGTTTGGTAAAAAGTGGCGAAATAAGATTGCTTCTTTTCACGGAGCAATGCATCATCCCCCGAGGTTTTTAGTCAATCTCGATCGCAGTCCCAGCTAGATTTGTACCTCCTCCGTTTTAAAAGGTGTTGTGAGCCGGTTATTTTTTTTTTCTTTTTGCATGGGAAATGGATAAATAAAAAAGAGGATTGATGTGGACCCCACTAGGCTCCACCTCAGATCGATCACATCATTGGGCCCAGCTGGGCCATGATGTACTTCAAGTTGTATTAAGACGTAAATTAATTGTGTACAGGAATAATTAAGTACCGAAATGAAACAAACGCTTTTGGGCTTCTTGGAAAAAAGAAAAAAAAGATATATACAAAAATGCATTCATATCTAGAGTGTATATATTTTTTATTTATTTTTTAGTATATAGCAATATTTATTTCAAATTAAAAATTAGAAGTTCAGATTTTATATTTTATATTTCTTTTACAAGTACTTCTACATTTTAGCTCTCTTTATAAAATAATATTACATTACACTAGTTAACTTATTCATGTCCCAATCTCAATTTTCTAGTTATGCCATTGTTTTTTTGGACTAATATATATTTTTAATTATGTTGGTACTTTCTACTTTGGCATATGGTCTTATACAATATGAATTGATTATGTTGACATAACCAATAATAGCTTTGTGTTCGTTTGTTTTTTTAAATGGGATTATTAAAGGCAAAAATAAAATTGAATCCAGTTGTCATCTTCTCTGCTCTTGTCATTCGAATATAATGCTTATCTAAGAAGAGGAGAGATCCACTTACACCCTTTTGGTGACACCGGATTACACCCTACATTTTCAAAGTCTAAACAGTCGATCCAAACCGTTCAACACGATGGATATATTAAAATGTGCTTGCAGATCAAATTTTATATGTTTTTTGAATTTTTTTACTATTTATTAAGATGGGTGCAAAAATTCAATGGTCTAAAAACAGCGATTTTGTAAAATACTTAATAAATAGTAAAAAAAACAATTCAAAAAATGTAAAATTTGATCTGCAAGCACATTTTAATATATCCATCGTGTTGAACAGTTTGGATCGACTGTTTGAATTTTGAAAACTTTAAAAATATAAAGTCTAATATGATATCACAAAAAAAAAAAGAATGCAAGTGGATATCTCTCTTCTAAGAATTATAACTTGGACAATATTCTCCAGTAAAGTATCACTTGTTATTATTAATATTATATAACCATGTGTGAATTAAGTTTCATATGGATCTCTTGTACTGTACATAAAGCCATAGAATCAATGCTTGAAGTATTGGGAACAAAACGACACCAATCTCTAGGTCTTTTCTCAATCCTTGTCGGAACAACTTTTTGAACGATGATCTCCTCCCTTGATCACCTGCTGTAGCTGTAACAGCAAACATGTGTCCTCTTGCTATCTTTTTTTTTTTTTTTTTTTTGAGATGTTGCAACTAATAAGTAAAAATTGTCATCAGTGACAGTGTCAATTTTTTTTAATATTAGACAGCATATCAATGCACATTCTTATATCATGTCGTTTAATTTGTTTTCTCTTTCCTCAATTTTTTTTTTATTTTCTCAGAAATTTCACAGTTATTTTTTGGATTTTCTATGAAAAAAAAATGAAACCTAATGGACAACGAGTCATCTGTAACTAACAAATGAGTTTGAAAAAAGGAAAGAACGTAAAGGACAGTCACGTAAGATTGTTATGTCACAGCCTCACAATTACGTGCAGAGCGTGGCCTACGTGTGACGCAGGTGTGGTCTACGTATTTTCGACGTAGGAAGTGTCGGCTATGATAGTATTTTTGCTATATGTATTACTGAACAAATTTTATAGTAGAAAATATTTTCAAGATTTTTTAAAATTCTTTAAGACTTTTTTGTACAATTTTATTTTTAAACCTTCTGAATTCATGTTTTGTATTGCATTCATTTTATTTATATTGTTCACGTTATTTGTGTATTTCAAATATAAAATTGATAAAATATTTTTTCAATTAAAAATATTTAGAGTTCCTGTCGACTGTGTTTATTTAAAATATTTTTTTAGTCAAAATTCGTACACATTTCTTTCTAAATATTCACCGATATTATTATTTCTTAATGTTTTATTGATTATATATAGTGCAGATACATTTCTTCTATCAATGATACATATATAATTGTAATGAAAATCTTCATTTTATAATAAAATCATTACGTTATATAAAAAAAATTAAAATAAATATTGTTTATTATCTAAATATGATATAACTAACTTGAGATTTCCTACCTACTAATTACTAAAGAAAACGGCAATGAAATGAAAATTAAAATGACCAGGTGGCAGCACCCCATTGAACAAGAGTTGAGTTGTCCATTGATGCAAAGGTAGCAGGGTAACGGCAGATGGCTGTCGGCTAGAGAGAGGGGCAATTTGGTCATTTCCATAAACAAACAAACGGAATGATGGGTTCCACCTTTTCCTTTCTCTTTGATCCGGCCCCACCTCTCCTTTGACTTGGAAAAAAAAACCTGAGAGACTGAGACTGGTCCGGTCTCAGAGAGAGAACAGAGAAAGAGAGAGAGAGAGAGAGAGTACAAAGCTCAAGAAAGAGAAAAGGAAAGGAGGAAGAGATGATGAGGTGATGCACAGTGAGATCCTCTGATCATCTTTCTCTTTCTACTGTGGCGAATGAGATGGATCCAGCATTCCAGCTCCACATAATTAATCGGATTTCTCTCTATCTTCTCCGTTACTTGAGACTGGATATGTCCATTGAATAGCTAGTGTCAATTTGTCATGTCAGATTGATTATATAATTCAAATAATCTTAACGCATAATCCATATAAAAATATACTTAGAGACCAAATTTATATTTTTTTAATTACTTTACTATTTTTTAGATGGATACAAAATCACTACTTTCGAATGGTCCAAAATTATTAGATTAAGTAATTTTCTACCTATCTAAAAAATAGTAAAAATATTAAATTTAATATCCACTTACATTTTCACATGTATATTATGCTTAACAGTTCGAATCGGCTATTTGGACTTTAAAAAATAGAGATGAATTTGTAGCACGTCGGTCTGTAATATGCATATTATCACAGCCTCATTCTAATTTAAAGTTACACTGGAATTATTATGATAATGTGTTATTAACGTGAAGATTGTCGAAATTGTGGAATGTGCCGGTCATATCACGAAGTTTAATTAAATATAACACTTCCGAGTAGGAGTGTCAATGGATACAATATGGGTAGGGTGGAAGTATTTCCATACCCACACCTACTAAGAATTGACTTTACCTATATCCTATCCTTACTCATTAAGAATTGATCTTACCCTACCCTACTCTTACCCGTTAAAATTATTGGGTAACGAAACGGTAGCGGGTGAATAACGAATGATACTAATATAATAATTAATTTTATTATATTTTACAAATTATACATGAAAAACTCATTCATTTCACACATATGTAATCACATTACTAATAAAAAAATAACGTGCAATCAATTCCAACTAAATTATATTTTTAAATATAGCAAGAGAATTTAAAAATACGGATATTTCTTTGGACAAATTCAATTATTTAACAAAATAAAAAGGCATGCAAAAAAAAGTAATATGTTTAATAATTTTCTTATAACAAAAAACATACACTAAATAACAGAAGTACATCACTAATTATTGCTCAAACATTATCATATGAAATATCACGCAAATAAATTTTACCATCACTAATAATTTCTCAAACATTATCATATAATTTTATTTTATATAATTACTCTAAAGGGTAACGAGTATGAAATAGTCTTTACTCGTATTCATACCCGTTTAGCTAACAAAACAAAAACTTTACCCATACCCATATCCGATAAGCTAACAAAAAAAAAATCTACCTATACTCACCTTATCAAATACGGTACTTATAACAGTTAAAAGAGTATTTGACACCTCTACGATCTTGAGTCTTGCTCCCCTATCTCTCTCTCTTTTCTTTTTCCCAACAAATCCTTTAGATGAAATTGTGAATAATTCTAATTGACTTGGTCAATGTTTTTACTACCTATAGATGTATCCCCCTTGGAGATGAATTGTCAGTATTTCAATCCAGAAAAAAGTTATATGTGAGATAAAAGACAAATACAAAAATAAGAACATTTTTGTAAAAAATAATTGAATGCGGAAAATTAAAATAATAATTATTTTTTAAATGTTATAACTATGTATAATGAAGAACAACACAATTACATGTGCGTATATATTTGCAGAATAATACAAAAGAATCATACTATTTTAAAATTTTCACAACACTTAGTACAATAAGCATAATTTTACATGAGGAGAGAAGGAAAAAACACATTAATCATTCGACCGAAATAAAATCATCATCTCACAACACCATTTAAAAATCATAATATTTTTTTATGGAGGCTAAAATATAGTAAATATTATAACCACTTGTATATTTTGTATTAGGTCTTTGAACCCTTATCCGCCCGTCGAATTTTTTTTTGTCATAATAAAAATACGCTCCTTAATTATTCTAACTATCTCAGTTTGAAATTTGAAATAACAATCTAATGACTTCATAAGTGATTTTGCAAATATTTTTTTGAAAAAAGTTTAAGAATGTCGGAATGTTTTCGTATCTTTTCAAAATGGTAGAATTGCGACAGTACCTCTAAAAGTAAAACTTATACGGACGTACATTGATTGATATTTTAAAAAATATTGTTGAACCAAAAAAAAAAAATCTTTCAGAAGCATTCTTTATATATTAAATAATGTATATTTTAATTTGAACTGGCTGATAATCGTTTCACATTCCGTCAAACAATTTAAATCTCTAACTATAATCGAGTCTTAAGTCTTAACGACTTTATGATAGACAACCAATCACATTTTTAATTGACTCAAATTTGATAGATGATATTCAAGTAGCCAAGAATATATCTACCATTTAACCATTTTATTTTAACGATATTTTATACTATTAAATAAATACTAGTACCGTGCCTGTGCGTTGCAAATGAAACATATTATAAGAGAATAAAAATCTCATGAAAAATAACATATTTTTGTTAAAAAATATACCAATGAAAAGAATAATTATTCAATAATATTCATAAATAATATTAAAATAGATTGGAACTGAGACATATTATAAGAGAGCAAATATGTTCAAAATTCAATAATTCGTAGAAAATAAATTGGAGGACTTTTAATTCATACCTACGTTGATTTTTGTGTAGTATTTTCTATTACAATAAAATACTGCAATTTGTTATTTTACTATTTTTATCAATCTATTATAGTCTTGTTGAATGAAAATTTGTATAATTTTTTGCTATTAATGTGGATATGTAATCCAATTTTGTGTGGTATTTTCTATTACAATAAAATTTTGTTATTTGTTATTTTACTATTTTTATCAATATATTATAGTCTTGTTGCATGAAAATTTGTATAATTTATGCTATTAATGTGTATCTGTAATCCTTATTGCTATTACGTGTGGATATGTATCCTTATTGCTATTAATGTGGATCTGTAATCATTATCGATATTACGTGTGCATATATGTATCCTTATTGCTATTAATGTGAATATGTAATTCTTATTGCTATTATGTGGATATGTATCGTTAATGACATACAACGAAATTAAGAAATACAACAGTTACTATGAATATGTATCCTTAAATGACATTTTAAAAATAAAAGATATGAAGTATTTGACAATCAATTTGGGGGAGGAAAGTTTTTGAAAATTTTGAGAAATCACGACAACTACATGTGACAAGTATGTGTCTCTAAAAATATAGAATTCTATACGCAAAAAATATATAAAAAAATGCATATAATAAAAAAAGGGACGGACTATTTAACTAGAGAGTTGATATTCAATTTGAAAATTCATCTTTTAATCACAACTGTAATAAATCAGTACAACTATGTAATTAGTATAAGAACAAAGATATCATAAATAAAATGAACACTGCAAACTCATATGAAATATTTTTTCCGGGTGGTCTTAGCTGCCTAATTTGTTGTACATCACACTTTTACACTTTGAACAAACAAATCCCACGACAAATGCATTTAAATAATTGGCTTAATCAAAAGGGAAAATTAAAGAAAATAAAAAGAATAAAAGAAATGGAGAGAGAAAAAAGGCGGGATCTTCCAAGACTCTGACCGACCGTTTCTTTGGACCGATGATTTGGACTTCACCCTTTTCTTTTGATTCTCTCCCTATCATTGCGTGAACTTCTCTCCATGCATTTTTTGTTTAAAACCCTTCTTTTTAAATCACAAATTCTCTTCTTTTTAGTGTTCTTTAATCTTTATCTTAATTATTGTTTTTCCTTTTTTTTTTTTTTTGCTCAACTGTTAATTAAGTGTCATGGGATGTGTAACGTGATAGAAGGATTATACATTTGAAACCTTCAATTTCTAGCTTCCTAATTAGCCATCTATAAATGAATAATTAATATTTAGTTATAGTCCTCATCATCTATTGTCCTAAAAAAGAAATGATATTTTCTTACTGTATTTTTATTTATATTTTAATCAGACGATCTGTATGTTAAGGATGACACATTTATGCAATCACCTCTACAACATTGGATTGAGAATCAACATGAGAGGAGTGGTTTGATGGATATTAAACCAAAATTCATCTGATTTTCTGTCTGATTCGTATTTGAAATTTACACGACGGTTTTGATTTATGAGACAGTTAAGATTAATGCAAATTTATATCGTGCTCGTACGAATTTTGATGTTAATGGAACGTCTTAAATCATACATTAGGCGGATTTGAGTGGAAGAGGACTACAAAAATTAATAAAAAAAATTAGATATCTAAATAAGATAAATTGAGTTGAGAGTGCCTGAGCTTGACACATATATTTGAATTTTTTTTATAAACCATAAATTATTTTTTGTTTTACGAAACCAACACGATTACTTTTTTTTTTTTAAACCATAAGAACCGAAATGTCATTTCGGTTCGTTATTTTTTTTTATTCCGGACCGAAATACTATTTCGGTCTGGTCACTTTTTTAGATTTTCTGTGGTACTGGTTTCACAAGTTTTCATATGAGTCGCCACAGAAAATTTAAAAAGGAGACTGGACCGAAATAAAAAAAAATAACAGACCGAAATGACATTTCAGTTCTTATAATTTTTGTAAAAAAAAATAATCACGTTGGTTTCCTAAATTTTTTTTAATTATGATCTATAAAAAAAATTCATATATTTACACGCATTAACACAAGATACGGAGACGAGACGATGAACCACCAAACCACTAATAAAATGAAATAAAATAGTAAAATTCATTGCATGGGGATACGGTGCATGTCATGTGTAGTTGGTCCTGCCTCGTGTCTCTACTCTGTACGTACTCTTATCTAATCTCTCTCTCCCTCAGACTGCGGCACTGCGCCGATGCAATTTTGTGATTTTAACTTAAAATAAATAATGTAAAGCAGTGTTGCGAAGAGTACTTTGAGTTCATTTAAAATTATGGAGCCTCGTGATCGGAGCAAGTGTAAGAGATTTGATTTGCATTGAAGACTGTTCCTCATTTCACGTGCTCTCTTTTGACCGCCTCTTCTCCTCTTCATCTCCTCTCATCTCCTATTCTCCTCTCTATCTCTCTCATTATTGGGTTCGGTTTCTCTGTGAATTGTGCTCCGTATTCATCCATGTAGCGGGTCCGAATTCATACTGCTAACTCAAAATTTGAGTTTCAGCCGAACGAATCCTGACCGTCCGATCCGTATTGACACGATATTAAAAGAAATGTCGTGCATTACATGTGTGGACTGGATTGGTATGGATTATGATCGGACAATCAAGATTCCAAACCCGAGATATGAGGTAATGCAGAGTATGGACTCCTATTTGATCCGAACCATCTGATCAGAACCCGAATCAATCCGGTCCAAATTAGAAATTCAGGGATTTCTTTAATCTTCGTGCCAAAGTAGATTTAACGGTGCGGATCAAAACTCAAATTTAGGAGATTCGACAATAATTGATGAATTCGTATTATGAAACTCAAATTCTGAGGTACTGCAGAACGAATCCAGACCATCGGATTCGTATTGACACAAATATTAAGGAAGTTTCGTGAATTTTCAAATTGAATCATATTAACTCAAATACCGACTGGACGGTCCAGATTTCAACCTTAAATTTGAGGTACTTTAGGGGATATAGACTTGTAATTGGGCCGGTTTCTAGACTGTTCTGGACTCCAGTTGTCAGTGATTCAAGTCAAGATAATTGATCAATGTCACTGATGATTGATTCCTTTCCGGTATACCGTATTACCATGCAATGTATATTAATGGGAAATAAATCTGCTGTGATCCGACACGTGTGAACAGTAACTTCTGAAATTCCTGCTTTTTCAAATCTAGCCGTTAATTTTTTCTGTGCACACATCTCGAAACAATTGATTTTTCTGTGCACGCATCTCAAAACAATTCGACAGCTGGATTGAAAAAAGCAGAGATTGCAGGGTTACTGTTCACAGGGAAGGATCGCAGCAGATTCGGATCCATATTAATGTGTACTGGCATATCTAATCAGTCAGTATTAAATTATTAATTCACACATACAGTGTGGACTATATATAGTCTCGTCACTCTAATCAGTCAGTATTAATTTCAGATTTTTTTTTATACATCAAATCATCATGATAATTCGTTATTGCTAATAATTTATCCAGAGAAATTATTCCTGCAAGTTGCCTATGATATGTGACAGGAGCGGACCCATACAAAGTGAGAGAGGTAGCTGTTTCTTTCTAAATTTTGAAATTTAGTAAAAAAATATTTATCCGGTACTACTTTGTTTCTCTTCGAAAATTGTTTTGCCCTCGCTGGAACTGAAAAGCCTGTCAGGCCAGTCCAAAAGCACTGTTAATGAGAAATTTTGTTATTTTTATAAAAAATTTATAGAAATTTATGGGTCCAGACCAAATTTGTTTTTTTTACTGTGTAAAATGATATTATTTTGTTGTCTTTTTATTGTAAGAGTATAATATTTTTATTATTTCTTATTATGTTGATTGTTTTTATTTAATACCTAATTAGTTAATGAGTTTGAACTTGATAAGCTATTTTAATTCGATTCCTACCTCTCCCTGACATAAATCATGCGTCCACCTTTGAATATATATGTGTATCCACATCGGTAAATTTGAAACATCTTTCTTTTTATGAGGCTATGAGCTAATTTGACAACGTAAAAAATAGTAAAATAGTGAAATAGTATAAAATAATGACATTTAACAGTTGCCAAATAGTAAAATACGGATTAGATAGTTCATAATAACTTTAACAAATAGACTAATCAGCTACTCCAGCGAACGAGTCGAATAATGAATTACGAGGATTGTGGAATTAATAGCAGTTATTTATATTATTTATTTAGCGTTAATATTATTGTCGTCATTAGTTATACGAACACTATTCCGCAAAAATTATCGAATATTATGTTCACTTTATATCAAATAGTACGAAATAATACTATTCAAACTCGTATTCATTATTTTACTTTTACTATTTGAATAGCTGCTGATCCTTAAGATTTGCCAAACAAATGCATATTGATCGGCCCTGTTTGGATCAGCACAATTTTATGGGTGTGTGAGATTTTTGAATTAATGAGAAAATTTTCTCAAGATGGGAAAAGAATAATTAAGTTGGATCAATTTATTTTCCCATGAGCTTGTGAGGTATGGGGAAGGTTTTAAAACAGTTTTAATTTATATGTCTTCAATTTATGTTTACCTTTAATTAATTCAACATTTAACTAGTTTTTTCAATTTATTTTATTATTTATTGAAAATAAAGTATATATATTTTTTTGTAATAATTAGTAGATGTTGTATGAACCTATGGTGTGATGGTACCAGCTTGGTACTATACCACTAAACTTGTAGTTTCTTGAATGGAAATAGGTGGGAATACCCATTTTTATTAAAAAAAAATTATATATTTTTCTAAATTTTATTATATGTTACTTCTTAGACTTTAGATTATTAGAATTGATCGAAAAACTATTAATAACTATCAATCAGAAAATAGGATTGATTACTAGTATTTAAAAAAAAAAAAATTCTCATGATTATTTTTTTCAAATTAGAATTTTCCAAAACTATTTTTACATACAACCGAACATTTATTTTAGCATATTTCCACAACTAACTCCGTACATACAAATAGACATGGGTTCCCAGTATATTGATTTGTTAGTTATGTATTAAAAAAATCTCATTCCGCACAATTCCGTGACAACTGAACAAGTCCAACTGTGCACGATACTTTTGAAATTTTGAGGGGTGGAAATTGAAATATGTAAATTCCGGAGATATACTAGAAATTTTACAAAATTAAAATGGTTAGGATTTATACAAGCTACTAATTTCGCCTTTTTGCTTAAACATAATTATATTTTAATAAGCTGAGTTAAGATCCAACATTGCCTGTGTGATAAAGTATTGCGTTAACAGTTAGCGGACAAATTTAATTTAAATTCTGTTTTTTTTAGTAAAATTGCGTCTAAGTTGATTAAAATATTACTCCTCGACAATCAAGGTTATGGTTATGTTTAGTTGGAAGTAAAGTTACTACGGATTAAACTGCTACTTCAAATTAGGATAGATGAAATTAATCATGTTTGAGAATCAGTCTTTCGTCTAGTGACAAAGACAATGCTCTCTGTCTTTAATTTAAAAAATAAATACAAATTAAATGTCAAAATAACAATTGTAAAATGATCCTTCTTATTTAAACAACTCGAGTCTTACCTTAAGCCTTCGCTTACGTATCAATTTACTATTACTTCTCTTTAATAAGTTCATGTTAATTATTGTCACAAACGATATATGTTATTGTTCAACGTTGGTTGCAGAATTCAACTAGTATACATGTTAATTAAAAAACCCTCTCTCATCTGTTTTTTTTTTTTAAAGAAAATTTATTTGCACACCTGAACGCATATCTGCTGCTTTTTTCTCTCTTCAAAAACATCATTTATTTGGCAAAACGCCATCTTTTCAAGTGCTTTCATATAGCAAGACGCCAAAACGAAATGGCGGATTATTTGGCAATTAAAGAAGGCAAGAGTGCAGAGATGGTTTTATCAGTGTTGTAAAAAACGTTCGTTTAAATTAGTCGTTACCGGTGATCAAACCGTTACGGATTTTTTCGATTAATCGGTTGATTATTTCTTATTATGACCGATTATTCCTGATTATTCTCGATTAATCATTTGACGGTACTCTGTCCGTCCGACGACCGTATACCGTTATTTACAACACTGGGTTTTATAGGAAATACACCTCTCCTCTGTTTGCTCAGTGAGAAGTGGATGACACGGGGTTTTTGTAATAGGGGTTTCAACTTTTAAACAAAAATGTATGTATTTACATTATGTCTAGGAAGAAACCATAGTGTATCTGCCTACGGGCTTTCAAAAAAATAAAATAAACATGATTTATTATCTCATTAACTGATTCGTCTGATATAGAATGAATAAATCAGTTTCACACTACGAATTATAAAAAAAAAGAGTCAATTAGGGCCATTGATTAAACTTAGTTTCACAATATAAATATTAATTCAAAACGTGCAGTCTGGAACTCCATTGCTATCCTATCAAAAAAAATTAAATAATAAAAGTTGTTCTTAAAATACTGTCCAAACCAAATTAGAAAAAACATAAATTAGGAAGGGAATTTCGAGATCTTTTTGTTGTTGTTGTTTCTCGGACTTCATTGCTATAATTTCCAAAAATATAGTTTGGAAAATAATTTTGATTATTTAAAAAAATTGCACCATCATGTTATCACTTATCATATCAAAGATAAAAATTAAAGGAAAAGCAGTCCAAACCATTAACCAACCAACCCCAAACAGGCGCACACCGTATAATTTAACCCAACAAATTAAAAAAAACCCAAAAATCTAAAAAGAAACAAAGAAACAAACAAGCAAACCCAGGATCTATCTCCCACTTCTCCAGTCCCTATGCACCTCGCTTTTCTTTACTGTCCCCTCACTTTCTCCCCTTATATATATACCCCATTTGATAACTAGTAACTGATTAAGACAAGGCAGTTAGTTGCTCATAAACAAACTATTCTTATCATCATCATCATCATCATCATCATCATCCTCATTTCATTTTTTCTTCTCTCTAACTCAACAAAATGCTGCACCATTGTGGAAACAACCATGGCACCTTCTTCTCTCTATTGTTCCCCTTATCTGGATCCAAGCATTCCACAAATAACACAAGTTCTTACGATGATCCAACTGTCGACTGTACACTCTCTCTTGGAACCCCGTCGACCCGCCATGCCGAAACGACTACACGGACGAGGCCGCACGGTTCCCGGCAAAGCGGTGGGTCGTGTGCATCGAGCGTATCCTGGGATGTTGTCTCAACTGAATCAAATGGTTATAATAAGCAGTTGAATAAGAATGCTGGATCAAACAGGGAGGCTGATGGTTCAACCCGTATGACCCGTCGGTGCGCCAACTGTGACACGACATCTACGCCTCTCTGGAGAAATGGACCAAGAGGCCCCAAGGTGTGTATGGGTTCTTGTTGTATGATTAAATGTTTTTTTACTATTTCATTTATTAAATGTTTCTAGCTAATACATGGTGTTATGTACGTAAAGCATGTGTTTAATATTAGTGGTACTGTTTATTATATTAAAGACTGGTACAGAAGGCATTGGAATTTGAGTAGGCAATAAAAGGAATCATCTGAAAAATAGTACCAATGCTTTATTGTTTAGCTTTATCTGTACATGCATCTTTGATATTAGCGCCTAAGAATATATTTGCTATGGTGCACTAATACCAATTATTCTGATCAAGTGTAATAAATTAAGTGTTATTGCTAATTGCTAAATGTACTTCTATAATTCTTTTTCGTCACTTATAAATTAAAACCACTTCTGCCAATTGATACAACAAACTATCATCTTTCATCCCCATACAATTTATCACCAGCTTGGTTGTATTGAAGACTTACTAAAACAGGCACATGTCAAGAAGAAGTATATAATATATCTCATATCATGATTGCCCAAAGTAGAAAGTAAAAACCATACGTTATCTCGACATGAATTTACAATGTTATGTTTCATTTTGCATAGTTAAAATTTGCTCAAATTTAATTGTTATTTTTCCTTTGTGCAGTCATTGTGTAATGCATGCGGCATCCGATACAAAAAGGAAGAACGGCGTGCAGCCGCGGCAACAGCAGTCTCTCCCGTACTAGATTGCACTTCCGGGTACGTCTCAGGATACTCATACCAAAGTTCACACCAGCAGCAAAATTGGGGCTGCTATGCGTCTCCGGTCAGCAAAAGCAACGGTTTCTCCTCATACGGAGACGATACCTCGGACAGCCGGGACTTGCCGTGCATGCCGTGGCGGCTAAACATCGTACAACCACAACCGTTTCCTGTTATAGACCGTGGTGGCCTTTTTCAGTACAATTAGTCGAAAAATGAATTAAATTGCCTTGTTTTAAGTTCAAAATTTAAATTTAGCTGACCTCGGTTTTGTAACAAAATGTAGCCTATAAAAGGATAGTTCTTGAAACTGTTTAATGCTGCTTTATTTAAAGAGAAAAGCTTTATAATTCAGGGATCTTTGACTAGCTTTAGTTTGATCAGCGATACCTATACTATTGAATTATTGATGGAACCAGAAAATTTGAAAAAAAAAAAAAATGTAAGCAGTAATTTTTACCAGACATGCTTAAATTAATTTATGGTTAGAAAAGCTGTATCTTGCTTTCGCTAGCAAAAACTCGAGAAGTATATGACGTGTCAGCGTTTGAGTTCTGATAACTGAAACACAATAATTTAGAGTTGTCAATGTCTTTCCTGTAGCAGCAACCCAAATTGATTATAAGTAAATGATAAAAAAAAAGGATTTATAATTCTCTGTATATATTCGAAAATGATTTTTAAATTTTTTGAAAATGATTCTCTGTATAGATTCATTTTCTTTCACAACAAACGCGCGATGCACACCTTTGTTTCTAAACACTATGCCCCAAATTATCACCAGCCAAACACAACATGAACCTCATTGTATGACTGGTGGTTACATATCACGCTTTAATCAGAGGTGGATCCAGGATTTCTGTCAGGGTATGACACTAATCGGGTTCATATAGCTAATTAGATTCAAACCCATTAACTAATTGGATACTAAATAAAAAAATAATATTTAGAGGAAGAGTTGATGACCTCCCTTTGAAAGTTGTACTTGAGAGATAAAACTCAAAACCTCCACTTGTAGACAAACCAGTATCAATTTTTTTTACCAACAGGTGGATTGTAATCTAATTTGTAAAGTTAAATTCATAAATATGAGGCAAAAAAAAAGGTACAAGGAGAAAATTTTCCAATTCATGGCTCATTAGTAGCTTTTGTTTTTGCGTGAGGACGGAGAGAATGTCCAAATTCCAAGCGTGAGCGGCCGTCAACTAGATTTTTTTCTTTTGTTTTTGCTCTTTGAACTAAAGCGAAGAGCAAAAGGAAGGAACAAAGGGTTAAGTTTTTTGCTCTCTGACTCTTTTTTTTCTCCAAGCGTTACGAAGTCATCTTTTTTTTCTTCCGAATCAAGCCAATTGCTCTATGACTCTGGGGCTTAATTCTAAAGTTCTAAGTCTTTTTTTTCCTCACATGAGCCAACCGCACCGCGCGAAGTCTTTTTTGTATTTCCTGCTGACTCTGCGTAGCGAACTAGGGATCAACTAATTTTTTGTATTTTGTCGAAGCGAAGCAGAGGATGGGCACGAGCTTCTATTTGCACTGGACCAATTACTTTTTAATGGACAGACGAGCTTCTATTTTATTTTTAAGTCAGGGTTGGACACAGTTTGGGATTAGAGATAGGCACACTTGGAAATTTACACTGGGTCAAAATATTTTTTTCAAATCCAGGGTAGGCAAGTGCCTACCCTTCGTGATCCGCCAATGGCTTTAACCCAACAGAAACCCAACTTATATTTATACTGAAGATTAAACTAGACTGGTATTATTGACGCATACAACAGTTAGATTCTAAAGAGCTCAATTGACTGGATCTATCGTACCTCAATTGGTCAAGTTTGGTCATTACTGGACCAATACCGGTCGAGCCGTAAACACCATATACCAGCCAAAAGTTCCAAACCAGAAGCAATCTTCATCTGGTACGGTACCAATTTGGTCCAGCATGTATTGATATGGAATAAAAAAGCAAAAAATCTCCATCTGTTACGGTACCAATTTGGAATTAAAAAGCATATGGCAGCTGAACAAAAAAGCTACGTATATCTCAATATCTCATCATGCCCACAAACTACGACACACTGGCTCTGCTAAAGGATCGGTACAGATTGATTTTCCGTTTTTTTAGAGAACCAACAATGAAAATTACACCTAAAAGTCACAGAATCTTACAACATCACATGACAATTTGCACAGGATTTATCAAATAAAACAATTATAGACATTTTTTTCTTTCAAAATTTTAGGGTAATTTTTCTTTTAAAAGCTCGTAATTTTTTCAAGGGCACTCAATTATCCCCATTGCATGCATGGTTTTCAATGAAGAGAATGCAAACTACTGCAGCTCAACTAAACTACAGTGGTCTAAACAAGTAATCCAAACAGACCGCAAGTTGCTGCTTTGCTAAGGCACGTTTTGTTCACATACTCAGACACTGAACCATAGGTTCTTCTCTAGGAGATTACAAAAAATCAATTTTAACATTATTATCGCATGTCTATTTTTATTTACTCAGGCAAAAATGCCCCATAAATAAAATTGCAAATACATTTTAACTCTTGGACTTTACAAGAACAAAGAAGAAGAAAGAAGAAAGGAATGAAATACAAAAATCCTAGAGCCTATCAGGCTTATCAAATGTTTACTCCACTTAAAACATGATAATTTCTTTTTTAAATATGATTTTAACAGTTCTTTGCTTTCCTTCTAGTTTTTTGTTTCTTTTTTGAAATATCTATCGGAAGGACCACTGGATTTCTTCAAGAGTTCTTCCCTTGGTCTCTGGCACCCAAAGTACCACAAATACTAGCGAGAATACACTGACCACCATGTACAATGTAAAGGTTCCTATGAAAAGAAAAAAAAAATAACAAAATAAATTAAATTTAAGGTATACCTTCACAAAGCATGCTTCCTGTTAGCATATCAGTAGCAGCAGCAAACCACAGGTGGGGCCATTTGGATACATCACAAGTTTTGTCTATCAGGCAGTTCAGGTAAGATCATATCGATCTTCAAGTTTATTGGAATTCATAAGGAACAAATCTGAAGTTGCAGTTCAGGATCAGTAAGATCTGACCAGGAGTATGTCATTGCAAGCATCAATAGGGTTTCATTTTCATTGGATTTGGGTCAGGTCACATTCAGGTCATTAACTATAGATTCAAATTAACCTTAAAAAAATACTTTAGATTCAAGTTGGGTTAGCTTTCGGCAGGTCAGGTGGATTGTCGGGTTGGCTCAGGATACTGGCACTGCCAGATTGGAGTACAAAAACTTTTGTGTATGGTGTGTGCCGAGAGAGAGATGTACCTCCAGAACTCCAAGTGAGGAGTAAGTTGGCAGTCATGGTGATGATCCATGATGTCAGCCAGTTGGCAAGTGTAGCAACGCTTCCTGCAAGACTCTTTATGTTCACCGGTAGAATCTACAAAACAGTTCGCCACGATAATAATAGCATCCAATTTTGTAAATTCATTATTTTCATGTCTACAAGAACTGAATACTGAAAAATGGCTAACTCTACTTGAATTTTCTTGTTCCAAGATAAAACTGCATTTATGCGACTTCAAGCACCTTCATCCAACTTATTCATTGTAACTAATTTTGAATTTCCGCTTATCATTCTTTTTTATTTTATTTTCCTTGCTTCGGTTATAAGGATGCCTTTTAAAAGTCATTTATTCCGGTTGATGTATGTCGGTGCTTAGGCAGCATCAGCAAATGGCAATAATAGCAAATAGATAACAATTATAATAATGTGTTTGTACTCAGAGAATCTGCAATCCTTGATTTTAAAATTTTATATAAACAAGTACCTCAGACATGATAATCCATGGAATGGCTCCCATTCCAAGAGAAAATGAAATGACAAAGGCCTAAAAGAAGCATTTGAGAAAGGTCAGATATATACAGCAAGAAGAAGAATAGTTAAAAATCCTAATTTTGGTTTAAATGTACCACAAGGCCACACAACGAAAGAACACTCATAATGTGGTATAGATTGGAGCTTTCTGAAAAAGTGCCCTGTATTTAGAAGAGAAGTTAGACGCATTCCATTTAGTTTGAAACAAATAAGTTCTTTTAATAGTTCATAAACTATTACCTCCAGGAAAAATGCTGCAGCAACAAGTAGGAGACTGAGCGACATGCCAATGGTTGAGATCTTAAATTAAGAATATCAAAAGTTCGTAAACTTAGTTCGATTAAAAATAGAGGTATGTTCTTATTTTCTAAGATTTTAAATTAGTATTGAAGCAAATCGGAGCATGGAAATTACAATGAGAAGAATTCTTCGGCCGGCTTTGTCAAGCAACCAGGTTGTAATTCCGGTGGCAACAACCTACAATACTACATATTTAATAAGAAATAGAGAGAGAACTAATGCCTCCTAATATCATGTTTACAATTAAACCTGCAGACTTCCTTTTTCTTTACAATAAAGCACTCTAAACTGCAAATGCATTAAATTAAACATATAACCTAGGGTTCTCTCTCCCTTTTTACCCAATTAAGCCCCGAATAATAGTTAGTAAATGTAATAGTGATAAATTTATAAAAGGTAAAAGATTCAAGGATCTCAGTGTTGTTGACTCAAATAAAGTTATACCTGAATAGCACCAAGACCACTGGTAGCTAGGTCACTATTTGTCAGCCCTGTTTAAGATTAAAAAAAGGAAAACTCAAAACAATATTTGCAAAGCCAAAAAATCAAGGCATAATATGAACATTAATAAACACCCGCCAAAATGGTTTATGATAACACATTCAAACTTCAAAGTGGCACCTTACCACTTAGATTCAGTGCCAGCTGTACTGTTCAGGTACTCTTACTTATCAGTAAAAATCCTCAATCTGATAAGGTTAACTCAGGTATTTGGTATCAGTGAATTCCCTCTGGTACAGGCACTGAGTAAAGTTTCCATACAAAGTTAAACTTAGATCTAAGCATAAACATACCAGCTGCTTTAAATATGCTGCTTGCATAAAAGAGAACAGCATTGATTCCACTAAGCTGTTGAAGAACAAGAAGCCCAATACCCAACTGGAAATTACCCAAATAAAAAAATAAGAATTAATGAGCGAATAGAAGAATGGCCTTCTAAAATTTGTGCAAAATGATATATGGGAGTAATCAATTATGAAAATTGAATACAACTAAACTGAAAGAGGAACGGAGTATCTCTTCAGCTTGAGCTCAGCAAAGCGGATTGTGGTCCTTCTGCTTCCTGATTGCACTGCTCTCTGCATAAATAAATCAAATTAAATCAATGAGATTGTATTTTGATGACAGGTGATTAACAGGTCGGAAATATCCCAGAATAATATAAACTTGATTTACAGTTTTCAAGATCGATGTAGGATTAAAGTCCCATTAACTGCTTATTGATGTCACAATAGAGTAACACACCAGCCGGGTTCAATTCAGTAGCATTATTAGCTGAAATTGCGATAGACAGCATCTATTTGAGGAATACAGCATCTATTTGAATTCCTCAACCCCTAGTTCACTAAAATAGGAAATCATGAAAACTTGCCTTGATTTCATTCATTTCAGCAGTTATATCTGTTTCAAATCCCCTTAGAACTTGCAGTGACAATTCAGCATCCTCTAGCATTCCCATTTTTGCCTAGATAAATAAAGACAAGAACATACTTCATAAATACACCACGGTAAAACACCATTCTTAAATATAATTTTCCAATGAATCCAGATAAATTTGACGGCATTTCAGAAGTCAACATCAACCACAGATGCCTTTTACAATTTTGTTTTTCTATAAATGTGGCATTTTGAAATTTTCCAAGTTGGCAGGTAAAATCCAGTATTCCTATAAAGTAACCATATAACTTCTACATCTGTTTCTTTAGCAGCATAGACTAGCTCTTACCAGCCACCTAGGAGACTCAGGAATGAAGAATAAGCCAGGAATAAGGATAGTACATGGAAGTACTCCTAAAATAAGAAAGAAGATTGCATCTATTAATAAAAGCTTGAGAATGACAGAAAATTGTTTTTTTTTTTTTTTTTTGGTGGGGGGGTTAAATAGTGTAATTAAATATTATAATAGAAGTTCTGTTAGGCTGATTTACCTATTACAGCAAGCACTCTCCAAGGTACAAACATGCCCAGTATATATACAAGTAAGATGCCAATTGTAACAGACAACTACGCACCCAAGAAAAAAAAAAATGAATAAGACTTAGTACATTCAACAAAATTAAATAAAAAATTTCATTATGACATGATGTGTATGGCCCAGCAAAATAACAAGTCTAGCATACCTCAATAAAACATGGAGATAAAATCATGTACACTTTCCTTTCTGTTTCTTGAAATATACCAAAACTAGTAACTTTTGTTATTCATTTAAGGCGGAAAAAAGAGAGTATTTTTGGGATCTTTTTCAAGGAAATCAGGCCAAGGGGCATAAATGAAACTTTTATTAGGGCACATGCCATGTTTCCAATTTGTTGTAACTATAACTGTAGCACTCACCCTTTTGCAAGTTATATTAAAAGAAGCCCCAAAAAGTAAATATTCAGTCTCAAAAAAACTAATGGGAATATGAATGCAAAAGTACCTGATTGACAGAGCCAAGAGCCCCTCTCATGTTTTGGGGTGCAATTTCAGCTATGTAAACAGGAACCTAGATCATAGGAGGACAAAAATACATAAATCAAACTGGATGAAATACTCAACAAGACAAATAATTCAGAAAAAGAGATTTCTAACCGTGTACGAGATTACACCTACACCAAATCCTTCCAAAAGCCTCCCCATATACAAAAAGGAAGAGTCCTGTTCAATATCACCAAGCAATATCAAGTTAACTAACAATATCAAAAACATCATTGTTTTGAAAGAATCTGAATCCATGGTATTAAGAGTTAAATTATTATTAGATAAAACTATGGTGTTTATGCTAACAATTGAAAACCATCTACCGTTAATTGTAGATATTTCTTTGGTACATAAATAAGGACATTAAACAATAGTATTGACTAACCTTAGCGAAGGATATTGCAAGCCAGCCAATAATGTTAGGAATAGATGCAATCATCAAAGACTATGCAACCAGGAAAAAAAAAATGAATTAAACTCAGAGAGCAAAAATTGGATTGAACTCTGTAAGTTATGGTTAAATTTTTTTTATAGAAACACAATATAGTATGAGGCCTACCCCTTTTCGGCCGATATACTCGGAGATTTGCCCACTTGCTATCGCCCCAACCATTGCACCGACATTAGATAAGGATCCGAAAATGGAGAACTACCAAATAGTATGTTACCAAAAATCATTCACTGCATTCATTTGAAAACTAGAGTATGTGTGAAGTGAGAGACACTACCTCTGAAATGGAGAGACCAAGATCAGCTATGATACCAGACTGGGTTGGGGAGGAGTACCCTCCAGTGAAGCCGAACTGGATGGGTCCCAATGCAACAATCATGGTGCAGAGGAAGGCCGAGATGGCCGTATCTTTTATAACTGCCGCTGATGACATCATCATCATCTTGTCCATGAGGCTTGACTGCCGTGACCCCATTACGCCGGACCCACCAACGCCGCCCCCACCCATCCTGTACCAGCTTCCTGTGTGCAGGAACGGCCGCTTGAGGTCGGCCGCAGAAGACGAGCGGCCATCATCGCTGCCGCTCTCCTCTCTAAAGCTCATTCTTGCTCACTAACGTTCTGCTCTCTGATTTGGTTTATCTAGATCTGCTTTTGATTTCAAGTAATAAACTGTCAGCCCAAATGATGACTCCAGGTTTGGCAATCTGTGTGGCGGGTCGCAGAGCCCCAGGCTCTGAGCAAACTGTTCCCTTCAGTGGGAGAAATATACCTTACTGATAATACGATTACTGTACCGGGTTTGCCACAGAGATTACATTCTATTTAGACGAAATGGTAGGTTATTTGATTGAGAAAGTATTTGAAATGGTAATTTAGGGAGAAGTACCTTAATGGAGTTTGAATTCGTGGTTCGTGGCCAGAAATTGGTTGCAATTTTGTCAGAGACTTGGATGTTTGATCAGTTTGTGTGTGGAGAGAGGTTTGGAGAAAATTAGAAGGACAGAAGAGGGGAAGAGAGAAGGAAAGAAAATTAGATGAAGACGAAGAAGAGGTGTCAAATAAATGGAATGAGAGTAGGTCCGATGCCCATCGGACCTACCTTGGTTCGATGGGTGTGATGACCATCCGATCTGCATCAAGATCCGTGTGTATGCATCAGAATCCGTGCAAGTCTGTACCAATTTCCGTGTACATAGATCTTGATGCTAATCGTACGGTGATAGAGCTAATTGAATCTAATTATAGGTCCGATGCCCATCGGACCTACTCCTATCTCCAAATAAATCTGGCTGGAGTTGAGCACGATGGGACCCACCAGAAATGATGAACTGGACACGAGATAAACGATTTATGTTTTTATATTGCTCTGCGGCCTGATCCTTCTCTAACTCTGTGTTTTCAAACTGACAGAAGGACCCGCATCAGATACGTGACATACTCAGTAAGTTACCACAAGTAACCAATCAGGAAGAAGGGCACATAGGAACTAGACTTGTCTCCATCCACAGATCAACTATGATTTTTTTTTTTTAGTGAGATCAACTATGATTTGGTAGGTACAGGCGCAAGAACCACTGCGCAGAACCGCAAACGCTGATGATGGGGCCAGGGATGTCAGTGACCCACAATTGAGGTGTAAATTAGAAGTTACTGCGATCGGTTCCGTAATCGTCGTGTTATCCTGTAAAGTGTAAACAATGCTCTCTCCGTCTAACTGGGACATTCGGACTTTGGAGTCAATTTACAGAACGATTTTAGTTAAAATGTATGTTATTTTATAACGGATGATTCGAATTCAAATTCTGTTTTTGAGTTAATTACAGAATTGACTCAGTTAAGCACGCTAATGTGAAACATGGCATCTGAAAGTAATGATTGAGATGCTTGAATTTATTGTGCGATAATGATATTAATTATGGAAGATTTTAATCATGATTTTACAAAATATCTTAATTCTTTTCTGTATGATCATTTGTTTGAGGGCAAGACCAAGACAATAATTAACAATTTTCTTTATTATTTCACTATAAAACAAAAAAAAAGTTTAAAATACCTTTATTAAAGTAGAAACGGGATTTTCACAACTAACGTCAAAATTCATCAAATTTTAAATCAAATTTGCAGATCTAATTCTTATTATTTCAACAGATTATGCGTTAAATTTGGTGCACTTCAAAAATCATTTATATAAGGACTGTATATTATACATTAAGAGACAATAATAAACCTACAATACCAGAAGCTTCCGATTCCAAGACAGAGGCTCAGTCAAACCATCTTAAGCACAGTCAAAGTCAGTTAGGCTAGTTGAAGTGATTAGGCAGTTAAGAGTTTGTTAGAACCTTGATTAGTTAGTAGTTAGAACTCTAGTTAGAGTCTAACTCATAGTTAGCATATGCTGTAAACAATTCTATATATACAGCAGTAGGCTACATGTAAATTTAAGAAAATAGCAATGAATAAAATTCTCTTCTCATAAACTTCTCTACTGTTACAAAACCTTTTTATGGTATCAGAGCTACTCCAATGGAGTTAGATCCAAATTCTTCCTCTTCTACAGCCACTATCAATCCTCCCCTTCCCCATACTGATCATCTAATAGTTCTTAATTTCCCAATTTCTACCAAACTCACTCGAAGCAACTTCTTGGCGTGGAAATGTCAGATTGAGCCGGCCCTCCATGGTCATGATTTGTACAGATTTCTCACCGATGATCCACCCTCCAAGCATCTCACGGTCAATGGAGCTCAAACAAGCAATCCGGCGTACTATCAGTGGTACAAGCAAGACCAGCTCTTACTCACCTGGATTCGTGCCTCCTTGTCTGACACAATCCTTAATCAGACAGTCTCTTGTACTACCTCGGCTCAGATCTGGAAGCAGCTTCAACGGGCGTTCTCTGCTTCTTCTCGAGCTCGACTCACAGAGCTTCGCCGCTCCTTCCAAAACACTACCAAAGGAGGAGCCAGCTGCCTCGATTATTGTCAAAAGATGCAAGCCATTGCCGACGAACTCGCCTTCATTGGATCGCCGGTAAGTGATGTTGATTTGGTGGTTCAGGTTCTTAACGGGCTAGGCTCCGATTACAACTCGGTGGTGGCTGCTGCGAATTCCAAAGACAATCTGACGTTTGCTGACCTTCAGTCTATGCTTCTTAGCCACGAGTCGCTTCTCTCTTCTCAGACTGGTAGCTCTCTTTCTCTTCCTTCTCTTCAAAATCCTTCAGCCCTTTTTACTCAACCCAAATCGGGTTCGCGATACACCAACCCCAGACCCGGTAAGGGGTTCCGTCCCCGAGGTTATGCTCCCAATCGGCCTCCAATTCTCCAGACTCCCAATTCTAATTCCAGGCCCTCTTTTCCCAATACCAGGCCTCCCTCTAATTTCTCTGCTCGGCCCACTTATTCTCGGGCTGACACAGGCTTTAATCCAGACAAGGATATAGTCTGTCAAATTTGTTCCAAAAGGGGCCACAATGCAAGGCTGTGTTGGTATAGAACAGATCTGGTTAAATATCCTGATCAGGCCCAGCCGACTGTGCAGGCTAATTTCTCTCAAACCGGTTTTCCCACCGGTTTTCAAGCAAATAATGCTCAAACTGCCACATTCTCCACTGGATCTGAATGGTACCTAGATTCTGGTGCCACTCACCATGTCACAAATGATCTCAATAACCTTTCTTCATACTTGCCATATGAGGGTTTCGACTCTCTTCACATTGGAGATGGTCATGGTATGAAAATTAGTCACATAGGCTCTTGCACCTTGTCTTTCTCTACTTTCTCTATTTCCTTGGTTGATGTTTTATATGTCCCTACATTCACCAAAAATCTTTTGAGCTTGTCTAAGCTTCTTCTTGATAACTCGGTCCTTATTGAATTTAATTCTTCTTCTTGTGTCATTAAGGATCGGCAAACTTTGAAGGGGCTTCTTCAAGTCAAGCTCATTAATGGCCTTTATATTCTTCCTCCTCAAATAAAGCTCTTTCCTCAAGCTTTGTATGGTGCAAGAGCCTCCGCCGACTTGTGGCATGCTAGACTTGGCCATCCTTCTTCCACCACAACTCAAAGGATTTTAGATTTACATGCCTTGCCTTGTTCAAATAAAAAGTTGTCTTTATGCCATGATTGTTGTTTGGCTAAAGCTCATCGCTTGCCTTTTTTGCCTAGTGAATCTTGTAGCATTTCACCTTTGGAAATAATTCATTCCGATTTATGGGGCCCTAACCCGATTATTTCTCATAACGGGTTTCGTTATTATATTATTTTCATTGATGATTTTTCCCGTTATACATGGATTTATTTTTTGCGCTCTAAAGATGAGGTTCCTCGAGTGTTTGCCTTGTTCAAAGATCAAGTGGAGAACTTACTTACTCACAAGATCAAAATTCTTCGTACGGATGGGGGTACGGAGTACAAACCAATCTCTCGAGCTTTTCCTTCGATCATACACCAAACCTCATGTCCTCACACACCGCAACAAAATGGTGTCTCCGAGAGCAAACACCAGCATATTGTTGAGCTTGCTCTTGCTTCTATGGCCCGTTCTCACATTCCCAATCGATTTTGGGATGATGTGTTTTCAAGTGTGGTTTACTTAATTAATCGACAACCTTCTACGAATAATTCTTCTTCACCTTTCTTTACCCTTTCCAAAAAGACCCCGATTACTCTCTCTTACGGGTTCTTGGTTGCTTGTGCTTCCCATATACTAGGCCATACAATGACCGCAAGCTCCAACCTCGTTCAAAGCCTTGTGTATTCCTTGGATACCCGCTTTCTCAAAAAGGTTACAAGTGCTTACACCTTGACACTAATAAAATTTTTGTTTCTAGGCATGTTATTTTTGATGAAATGCAGTTCCCGTTCAAAGCATTGGCAGCAGCTTCCAATTCGGATTCACATTCCCCACTTGCCACCATGTTGCACCTGCTGCCCCTTGGTACTTCATCACAACCTGACCACACTGCCACTGCCACAATTGATCCGCCAGCCTCCTCTCAATCCGCTGCTATACTACAATCTGACTCTCCTCATCTCATCACCTCCTCTGGATCTCCATCCGATGGCCATCTCCCTTTTTCGGATCCATCCTCTATTGGAGATGATCCTCCTCAGGAGCCTTCCTCTCCTCTTAAACTTTCGGGTGCTCCCTTGGCTGCAGCGGATCCACGCCACTTCAAACAGACTTATTCCAGAAGAGTGCGCCCTTTGATCAACAGAACTGAAGTCTCTGTTCCCTCCACCCCTGCTGCCTCTAATTCTGTTGAACCCCCTCTGTCTATTTCCTCTCACCCCATGACAACCCGCACACGTGACAAAACCCACAGACCTCGCTTATTTCCCGATCATGTGGCTCTAATTTCCGAATCTTCTACTCTCACTGAACCTAAAACTTACCTTCAAGCCAAATCACATGCTCATTGGGTCGAGGCCATGAATCATGAATACAAGGCTCTCCTCTCCAATCATACTTGGGATTTAGTTCCATTTTCTCCCGAGCAAAATATAGTTGGATGCAAATGGGTTTTTAAAATAAAGAGACATGCGGATGGCACCTTAGAGAGATACAAGGCTCGTCTAGTTGCTAAAGGATTCCACCAAGAGGAGGGTGTCGATTACTTTGAGACGTTTAGCCCGGTCGTTCGCCCAACCACAATTCGCCTTGTTCTCACTCTCGCCCTCTCATATGGATGGTCTATTCGACAATTAGACGTCCATAATGCTTTTCTACATGGCGATCTTCAAGAAACCGTGTACATGCAACAACCGCCGGGTTTTATCGATGCCTCTCATCCCTCTCATGTGTGCCGGTTGTCTAAAGCTATCTATGGCCTCAAACAAAGCCCTCGTGCTTGGTTTAATGCCTTAAGCTCAGCCCTTCTCTCTCAAGGCTTTCAAGCTTCTCGTTATGACCCATCTCTCTTTATTCTTTCTTCAAACGGGACTTCTCTCATAGTCCTTGTTTATGTGGATGACATAATTGTCACCGGCTCAAGTGTTGATCTCATCCAAACTCTCATCCAATCTCTTCAACAAAAATTTCCCATCAAAGACCTAGGCCGTCTCCACTATTTTCTTGGCATTGAGGTCTCCCCGACTTCTCGTGGCCTTCATCTTGCTCAAACTAAATACATCCATGAGGTCTTAACTCGTGCCAACATGCAACACTCAAATTCCCTTCCATCACCTATGGTGCCGAATACCTCTCTCTCTCGTTTTGAGGGCGATCCTTTTGATAATCCTCATTTATATCGGTCTATTGTAGGGGCTCTTCAATATGCAACACTTACTCGACCCGACATCTCTTTTGCGGTCAATCGTGTGTCACAATTCATGCAATCCCCTACTACCATTCATTGGGCAGCGGTGAAACGCATCCTTCGTTATCTCAAAGGCACTTTGCATCATGGTCTTTCTCTCTCTCCCGCTTCCTCACTTGTTCTCAATGCCTATTGTGACAATTATGCGACTCGGATGATTAAGTAATGAAAATAATTAGTCCATCTAAAGGTTCGGATTTGTGTACAACAAGAAATTGTCAGTCTAATAATATCGATAAGAATTTAAAAATAATTGAAGTAAGAGTGAGGCTATGGTGTTATGCATAGCACCAATGACTAGTGTACTACGGCTCAATATGATACTTTTTAAAATTCTAACGGTCGATCCGAACCATTCAATGTGATATCCATATGAATATATACTTGCAAACTAAATTTTATATTTTTTCGAATTTTTTTACTATTTTTTTAGATAGGTAGAAAAATCAGTATTTTTTGAAAATTCTGGACCATCAAAATTCTACCTATCTAAAAAAATAGTAAAAAAATTCAAAAAAATATAAAATTTAGTTTGCAAGTACATATTCATATGGTTATCACATTGAAAGGTTCGGATCGACTATTAGGATTTTAAAAAGCACTATATTGAGCCGTAGTACACTAGTCATCAGTGCTATGCATAGCACCATAGCCTCACTCAGTAAGTAATAGGTGTCTTGAGTTATAAATGCTTTATAACATTTGCATCTTTTTTTTAAGAATAGGCATATCCAACTCTAGAAAAGGAATTTGCAATGAAGCCTAGGTAGTAATGTTTCTAACTTTGAAAAAAAAGAAAAAAAGTTAACAGTAGCGTGTCCAACTGTAGACACGTTATTCCCAGTGAAGATCCAATTTGCCATCTAAAGCAGGTGTCAGAGAAATACACTCAGGACACAAGATTGCACATATCAAATTTCTTCATAATATTTACATTATTAAATTCAAATTAACTTCGATTGAATTAGAAAAAAGAAACTCGGTCAAAAGTTAGGGACGCTGAATTTCTTACAAACTTGATGTGCAAACTAAAAATTAAAGATGTTAATTGGTTTATATCTTAAGATGCATACAAAATTAGAAAGATGCAATCAAGTATGCTTTCAGTATTATTATTTTTTATTAGTATAAACTATCAATCTTGAAAAGCTGAGCATACTGGACCATGTTTTGGAGAGTAACAGTCGAGCATAAATACAATCAAAGCACAGCTCACGGTAAAATTGGGCCGATCGATTAATATATACGACCAAGCATAAACACAAATAAAAACACAGCTGACACTAAAATCAACTTCTTATCCATAATTACATGTCCATGTTGCATTTTATTGTTTTTCATCATTCAATTCCTCCACTGAATCATTCAACCTCGTCGCATAGCATGTCTTTGGTCAAAAATGACCTTCACTGATCTCCATTCAGCCTGTAGCTACTCTCTCGGCCGCTTCTTCTTCTTCTTCTTCTCCGAATTGATATTTCTAGGAAGATTCCAGCTTTCCTTTTCTTCTTTACTCAAGGGATTTGACTTCTGCATATTTCCCAAGCATTATTCAGTTATATCATGTTGAAATATCTGGACATGCAGGTGCACACACAAAATGCACAGGAAAACAATATGTGCCGTTGGTGTTAAGGTACTAGAAATATATGGTTTTCCCTTTTTTACCGATTTGGTGTTAAACATCAATCAAATGCCAGAGATAATACTAGAAATATATGATTTTCCCTTTTTTACCCATGTACAGATAGAACAAAGCAAAGATATTATATCCTGTGCTCAAACTATTTAAAAAAAAAAAAATTGAGAGAGAAAGAGAGCACAAACCAAATTGTAACCAGACCCAGGACCAATAACTAGAGATAAATTTGTAGGCTTGCTAGAAGCTGAACCAATAGAAAAACCAATCAAGTCAGCCTGAAAAATCAAAAGACTAGTTTGGTTAACTAGAGCAGAACTAAATAAACCTGCTCCACAAGTGAGGTTGTAATATAATAACAAGCATCAAGGATAAGAATGTAATTACCTGATCACCCCAGCGAACAGACTTCCTACTCTTGCAATACCCTCGCACCAGACCAGACAGAACATATCCATTTCCTTTGGAAGCTTCTGGATTCTCTCCATTCCCAGCAACATTTCTTGACCATTTACTCTGACTTGGGGCTCTCACAAATGCTGGCTCTTCTTTTCCATTCTCCGCCTCCTCTTCAATGTCTCTAGACCATTTACTAAGACTCAGATCTCTCACACATTTACTTAGACTTAGATTCTCCGTCTCCTCTTCAATGTCTCTAGACCATTTACTTAGACTTAGATCTCTCACACATACTGGCTCTTCTTCAGTATATGTATCCCACATCTCTCCACTTGTCAGTGGGCCTGTATGGATGGATACACATGTAAGTGCAAATGAGAACAGTAACCAGTACCATTTATTGACGACTGTGTTAGCTATACTCACTCCTATTTGAAAATTTAAGTCTGTTTAAAATGTTTTGTCTATGTCATGCTTACAGCATAAGTGAGGCTAAATGAAGGCTTAACATATCGATTTAGATTAACTGTGGATAACTTAAGTACAGGCTCAATTGGACACAGACGATTAAATGATCAAATGATTAATTGATGCTTTTTTTATATGCACCAGTGGAGGCCTAGATTGACGATACTGGCAATAGAGAGCTGCTGGTGTACCACACTATTCTAGTAAGATCTGGTAAGAGGGCGTAACAGTCAATATGTAGAAACCTGCAAATACGAATATTTGGTTGCATAGCAATTCCTAGAGAAAACTAATGATAATATGCACCTGTATCATAGCAATCACCCGGTGATTCTGGTATCTCACCAACTGCACAGTCATCTTGTGTCGGAAGCAATGACTGAAAATGAAACAAAATAAAAGAATCACTAGACCAAACCATGCTTAGTTTTATTACATAAACTTACCAGCCACACTTTTATATATGATGATACCACCCCAGTTCCCTCCAAATTGTAACAAAGAAACATGAGAAACAACCGAAAAGAAGAGAGAGGAGACAAAAAAAACATTCAATAATACCTGAATATTATCCAGATGGAGTTTAAGCCGGTGTGGGACCTGTTCCCAGTCAGCTGCCATCTTCTCTATGTCATCCAATGTGAACCCATGCAAGTTTCTAGCAGCACACCCCTATACAGATCAAAATATAGATTAAGGGCCAAAAATGAGAATTATACTTTTGTAGATGTGTACAAAAGTGATGTTATAACAGCAACATGGAAAAAAAATAATAACCAACCACTGGGTCCTTGTAAGGAGCTTCCAGCAAGTAGACTTCATAGCCCGATCTCTGTTGACATGAAAATGAAATGAATTACTAAACAAACACCAACTGTTAACTACCGCAACAAAATTGTTCAATTGAAGTTCATATAATGATATATGAACTGTTATTTTATTACAAAGCTTATATAAGCAGCCAAGAGAACCTACAACAGGAAAATCAGAAGCATAAAAAGATATGAAATTTAATCAAAGCTGGCCTTTTTACCACAGATTCAAACACAATGTTTGGTGTGTCCAATAAATTAGGATATAAATTGAACTCAAGTCATAAAATCATATGCTAGGACAAGTATAAAAGCTACCACGTCTAGGCTGAATATTTCAATTAAGTCTGACAAAGAAAGGAAGATTATGGTAAGTGGAAGAGGAAACCAAACGCAGAACGCTACAATACTAAAATTCAGAGCAACTGGATTGGAATGAAATACAACTTTTAGGTAACATTTTATGAGATTGCATGAACGGGTAGCAGTATAATTTGATTTGTGGAAAGCTAATATAAAGAAGCTTGGAAAGAAACAAGCAGTTTCTGTCTTGTCAGAACTCAGAAGAGTCAGAAGGAAAGGAGTGAATTTTATTACCTTGGCTACAGCCCAGAATTGAGAAAAATCAGCCTCCCTCAGATTGCGGTCATCCACTAAGAAGAAGAGGTACCAAAAACACACACTCGATCAGTCAATCAGTGTAATGAGTTTGACTTCCTCATATTCATAACCATTGCTATCTTTTATGAAACAAAAAGGAAGGCATCCAACTTAACAAAACCAACTGTTATACCCTTAATTTGTAAATCACTTAAGAGACATTACTTAATGCATAGTCGGGGATTCATAACAGAAAAATAAATATGATTGAAAATGCTCCTGGTACCAATAACAAAGGCAAAATTTCTTTCGTCCAGGGTCTTCCTAAAGGCCTTCAGCATACATGATCGATAAGTCTACAAACAAAGGACGGCATAGCCAACAAATTTGCAATAGCAAAAGACCAGTAATGAGGGGTAATATAATATAAATAATAGGCTAGAAGAATCTAAAAATATGAAATTTTAAGCAACCATTCTAGGTATAAAGGATGTACAATAGACAGAATCCGGCCACATTTAAACCAGAAGTGTCAATTTACATTAGCCCCAAAACTTACAAGCAAAGAGAAGAGAAAAAATTGAACTACCTCCTCCATTTCGGCCTCATAGCAGTATTCAATGACCTTTTTGGTTGACCTTTTGCTTCCTGATTTAGAATCTTTACCTTCACCAAGCTCCTGACATGATGTCAAAAAAATCTTTAGTCAACATTTCATAGGCCAAAGTGCTAATATTAAGTAAAACAGAGAGAAGAAGCAATTTCTCTAGAAGTACCATAGGTCCAAAGCCCGCACACAAATAACAAAGCAACAAAACTAACCTTTTCAACTTCGATCATGAAGTAGTCGTCCATGGAATGTATTCTTGGCGCACTGCCTCCATTCATAACCTCAATATCGCGCAGTGTCTTTGCTAGGTAGCTCTTCCCACTACCTATCAACAAGAATTAAACAATTGCATAAAAATAGGTTAGATTGAGGCTTAACTTCACAAAAAGAAATCATGGGTAAACTCGAGTTATACTCTTTATATACATCAAACATCCATACTACCAAGATTTCAAATTTTGATAAACCAACAATTCGGAAACCCAAATACCACATATATAGCTTTTGTAAAAAGAAGTTAAACGAGTGAAAAAGAACGAACCTGGAAGGCCACGAAGAATAACAACGAAGCGATCAGGGCGGGATGCTCGGTACGGGTTCTTGAACAGATGAGAAGCATCGATCGTTGTTGGCGGAGCATCAACCCGCTGAGTTATCAAGTTCACCGTAGAGCCGCTGTGCTTAGCCAGATCTACTGGTCCCCGTGAACCATGTCGGCCATGGTTTCGTGCGTGATCTGGCGGTGGCGGGTGCGAGAAGTAAGGATCAACCCGCATCCGCTTCAGAGGTGGAGTAGCGCTGTCAGGTAGCGGGGCGTCGATCCGACCGTGCCGAGGTCGGGTGGGGGAAGAACGGAAGCGGCGTTCGTGATGTGGCGTCGCATCCATTTCAAGAACTCGATTAGGATGGGGTTCTTTTGATTCTTGTTCTCTGAGGAGGGAAGCTTTTCAGTATTAATACTAAGAAAGGTTAATTATCGCGCGCCTAACAAAGTTCAAAATTATTTTTATCTTTTCGTCAAAAAATTTGTAAAACTTTTTATTACTCTCCTTATCTTTATTTAAATAGGACAGTTTTTATTGAATTTGCTTAATTTATTATATAAATTTATGATGGTATTAAAATTATATTTTTGTCCTTGCTTCTCAATCCGAAATTTTTATTAATACCCTAAAAAAAAAATATATTAAAAATCTCCTCAGTTTTAAAATTTTTTTAAAAATGCCCTAACCGCCCCATAATGGGGCGGTCCACTGATGGTAGAAAACCGCCCTATTTCTGGGCGGTCCACCTCCTCCAGACAACCGCCCAGAGATGGGGCGGTTCAGTGTTTTTTTTTTTTTTCAGATTTTATATATTTTTATAAGGAAATGTATATTGATGTATATATATTTTAAGATGTATATATTTTAAGATTTATAAGGAAATACATATTGGTATATATTTTTTTAAGATGTATATATTGTTTAAGATATATTTTGGTTTACTAAGATATATATTATTGTAAGGAAATATATATTGATATATATTTTTTTATTGTAGATTTTATATAAAAATGAAGGAAAGTGCTTAATTTTTTTTATTGTCATTTTCAATAAAAGTGAGTTGAGTTTTGATGCGGTTATACGATTGTTGTACTGATTGTCGATTTGGCTAACGTGATAAACAGTGAAAAATAGTAATCTAAATCGTAAGTCAAAAAAAAAAAAACTCCAAACTACGTAAAATAAATGTCCACAACTCATGCAAAACAGTCCAGACCGAATACATAATAGTAGAAACCTATCAAACTACAAAACATAAAAAAACCTAACGTCGAGGGCGAGGGCGACGACCAGAGAGATCCAACCTACGAGGTGGATGACGGTCCCTGGGCGGCTGTACACGCCTGACGTGAACCTCCTCCTCCTGTGCGGCTGTATCCGCCTCGGCCCACGGATCCTCCACCAGTGGGGGGATAGGCGGCATAGTAGGCACCTCCCATGGCTCCCAGGTCGATGGATACGTAGGCGGAGGAGGCGGTGTGCCAAATATAGCAGATGCATAGGCATCTGCATGCTGTGCTCCACTCCCACTGGCCTCGTCATCGTGCTGTCTGGCCTCCGGATATCGTGGTATGTGGAGGCTCCGTCTCTCATCCCCGGCATAATCTCCGGTAAAGTCATCCATAGTGAACTTCGGAGTGGAATGTCGTGGGGGAGCTCCACCCTTAATGGAAACAATGTTAGTTTTGCTACATACAAATAAGTAGTAAGTTGAATAAATAATAAATTTTTGCTACCTGTCCAACCTGCACCGGAACTCCATACTCATTGTAGTAAGCGCTCCACGCATTATTATTCAACACCCATTCGTGGAAGCCCCAACCTGATTCATCCACTGCATAATTGACGAACATGACGCTGGAGTCCACGAACATGACGCTGCCACAGAGATCCAGCACAAAGGCCCTCACATACCTAAAAATATAAAATAGTAAAGATAAATTTAATGATTTTCACTGTTGAGTTTGTAACATATTTTAATTTCAATATTCTCAATTATTACCTCCTGACGGCCTCCAGATCAGTGGTCTCGGCTGTGATCCGATGCAGGAAAAAGTGATCACGGAGCGCCGCTAGGCTAATGCAGTACCCCGAATACCGGAACTCCTCATCATCCTTCTTCTTCTTCTTCTTCTTCTGTAGCGTCTTTGGATCCGCTACCCCAAGAAGCCGCCGTATCATCCCCACATGAAGTGGACTGTCGGAGACACCGCTGATAGGCTCCCCATCGATCCGTAGACCCCATAGAGCGCTCACATCTGCTAAGGTCACGGTCATCTCCCCAAAGGGTAAGTGGAACGAATGAGTCTCCGATCGCCATCTCTCCTCGAGCCCGCTCATCAGAGCCTGGTCGATCTGACCCTGTGGCATGGTAGCAAGCTGGTACAATCCGAGATTCATAATGCACTACTCCATCAGAGGATGACCGACGTACGGTATCCCGGAGGTGCGATGTCTCACGGTCAACATCGTCTCGTCCTGTATTTAACAATAATTTCAGTCTGAGCGACTTACTATATGCCATATTAAAAATCTGTAATTTGAACTGAATTGCTTAAAAAACAACGTACCTCCGTAGATGCGAGCGCGACCCTGTGCTGAACGTGTGGAATCCACAGAAGAGGGCTGAATGTATCAGCTGCATGTGTAGCGTGGTCTGCACCGAGAGGCTCTGCACCGGATGCACTGGGAGCCTCTGTACTGGACGAACTACCGCCCCTCTCCATAGTATCTGCAGTGCACAATTTGCAAATAACTTAAATTTCACAATTTTAGATATAAAAATGTATAATGTAGGAATTTTAAATCGAAACACTAATTTTGTACCCTAAATTCTAATTTAATTTTGTACCCTAATTTATAAACCCTAACTCTAATTTATAAACCATAATTTAATTTATAAAACCTAAACCCTAATTTAATTTATAAACCCTAATTTAATTTATAAATCCTAACTCTAATTTATAAACCCTAATTTATTTTATAAAACCTAAACCCTAATTTAATTTATAAACCCTAATTTAATTTATAAATCCTAATTTAATTTATAAACCCTAATTTATAAACCCTAATTTAATTTATAAAACCTAAACCCTAATTTAATTTATAAACCCTAATTTATAAACCCTAATTTAATTTATAAATCCTAACTCTAATTTATAAACCCTAATTTATAAACCATAATTTAATTTATAAAACCTAAACCCTAATTTAATTTATAAACCCTAATTTAATTTATAAATCCTAACTCTAATTTATAAACCCTAATTTATAAACCATAATTTAATTTATAAAACCTAAACCCTAATTTAATTTATAAACCCTAATTTAATTTATAAATCCTAATTTAATTTATAAACCCTAATTTAATTTATAAAACCTAAACCCTAATTTAATTTATAAACCCTAATTTAACTTACTCGCGTCGAGAAAATCAACAACCCGCACACGGCAATTCAATTTCCAAACTGAACCCTAAACTCTAATTTTTATCAACTTCATCGCGTCGGGAAAATCAACAACCCGCACACGGCAATTCAATTTCCAAACTAAATCCTCTTAATTCTACAAAAAAATAAATTAATAATTTACGTAAACGTACCAGAAAAAATCCAATCGAGAGAAAGTTGGCCGAGAGAGAGAGAGAGGGTGGCCGAGAGAGGGAGAGAGGGTGGCCGAGAGAGGTGGCCGAGAGAGGAAGAGAGTTTGGCCGAGAGAGGGAGAGAGGGAGAGAGGGGCTGAGGTGGGGGGGCTGGTTCGGGTGGGGGGGTGGTGGTGGCGGGGTGGGGGAGGGGAGGGGCGGCCGGGTAGAGAGGAGAAGAGACCGGGTAGGGGGCGGGGAATGGGAGGCCGGGGGTAGGGTGGCCGGGGAGAGGGGAGGCCGGGGCTGGGCGGGGGGGGGGGGGGGGCGGGGGGGGGGGTGGCTGTCGGGTCGGGTAGGAGGAAGGGTGGGGGGGCGGGTAGGTTAGAGGGGGGGAAGGGACTAGAGGGGGTTTAACCAAAAAAAAAATCGTGGGTAAACCGCCCCCTCATTGGGCGGTTGGGTAGAGGGTGTGAACCGCCCAGTGATGGGGCGGTTGGATGGAGGGAGTGAACCGCCCCATTATGGGGCGGTTAGGGCAGTTTTAAAAAAAATTCAAAATGAGGGCAGATTTGATATTTTTTTTTTTTAGGGTATTAATAAAAATGTCGGCTTCTCAATGAAATAAAAGTTAAATAAATATTTTGAGGAGAACTAAGGTGTTCTTAAGCTCACCAAGTCCCTTTATGATCTTAACTCAAAAATCTATCGGATTGATTTCAAAGACGCATCCAAACTGTTGAAACCGATCTACTTCATGAGTGATGCATATACATGTCAAATTTTCAATATTTTAAACTAATTTATTATAAAGTCAAGCGGTAAAAAAAATAATATGATTTATAAGTTAAATCTAATGAGTTCATTTTTCATCATTTTTTGACTACTTGACTTTATACTAAACTAGTTCGAAAAATTTTAAATTGTCATATAAATGCATTACTCGTGAAGTAGATCGGTTTCAACTAGGGCTGCAAACGAACCGAACCAAATCGAACTTACCTCCAGTTTGAGTTTGGTTTGAATTAATTTCGAACTAAGTTTGGTTTGAATTAATTTCGAACGAACTCAATTTCGAACCTTTACGAACTTTGTTATGACTTACGAGTTATGACTTATGACTGGGCCATAGTGCGAAATTACAGCATTTCAATAAAAACTCGAGCATTCTGAATTATAATTACACAGTACACCAAAGTTTATATCAAAGTTTATTTCAAATATTCAAAGTATTCAAAGTATTTAAAGTACAATTTAAATATAAATAGAAGTCCAAAGTCTTAAAATTATTACAAATTCAAATATTATCCTAAATAAAACATTAAGGTTCATTACAACTAGACATTCAAGTCTTCCTCGACGAGGGTGGTCTTTCACTTGGTCCGACCTTATTTCTAAGGTATCGCAACATCTAGGAGTTTAGGGTTTGGTATCGCAGCCAAGTAGCCAACAGAGGGAAACTTTATGGTTTGGACTTTGGTATCGCAAGTTCGCAACCAACAGAGAGGGAAGGTTGGCTAGGGACTAGGGTAGAACGATTATGGGTTATGGCTGGTTTTGTTTAATTTTTCTATTTTGGGCTTTGTTGTTGAATTTTTTTATTTGAGCTTGTAATTGAACCGGGCTTTCTGTTTCAAAAAATATTTTTCAGAAGTCAGAATTGAAAGCAATTATGGACTGGACGACTTATATTTTCATCAGTGAACATAAGTTATCAGCATAAATTAACGGTTCACGTTTGAGTTAATTTCGAACTAAATTTGGTTTGCGAACCTATTTCGAACGAACTAGGTCCAGTTTGAGTTTGGTTTGAATTAATTTCGAACGAACTCAATTTCGAATCGAACTTTTTACGAACTTTTTCAAATCAAACTCGAATCGAATTACGAACTACGAATTTTTTGTGCAGTCCTAGTTTCAACAGTTTGGATGTGTTATTTGAAGCCAATTTGATAAATTTTTGAGTTAAGCTCAAAGAAACTTGGTGAGCTTAAGAACACCCTAGTTCTACTCAAATATTTTTCCTATCTTTCGTTTCCAGCAGCTCGTGAATATAATTCTTTAATTATGATACCATGACATAAAAAAATTATACTTTTATTTTTATTTTGGAGTATAGTGAAATAGATACAGCTGTTTAGTTGATATTTGTTATTCCAGCCTAACTAAATTCGAAAAGTTGTTTCATATTTTTCTAGATACACTTTATTAATGTATTATTGAATAAATAGTTTTCAATATATACAGTGCTTATAAATACATTTTGCACACTGCTTATGCAGTGATATATATTTAGATGTGAAAATTCGCATTAAATAAAGTGGATATTTTATCACATTTTTTTATCTTAAAAAAATTATCTAGCTTGCAAGGTTTTGAATTTTTTTTAAGAATGAAAATTTGCAAATGTTTGAGATGGAGCGGCAGTACAATTAGCTAGAAAAAAAAAGTCTTAGGACTGTGGTTACTCAAAAGTCGAGAGTTCGAGCACTTCTCATGACTTTGCAGCTTCAATGATGCTATTCAAAAATTTTTTTTTGCAAATATTATGTATATCAGTATGGCAATTATTGGCCCGATCCGATCCAAAAATTTAATGAGTTAGATTGACCCATCTGATCCGACTCATTTGGATTGGGAAAGTGCCAGCGATAATCATAATCCGAGTCATTTTGATTTGAAAAGTGCTGGCAATAATAAATCCTTTGTATGATTCCCATTTGTTATCGACTGTACAATCTCATATGTGCTCATGTGGCGAGTCGACCTTCTTCGATAAAGATACTTAAATTAAAGTCAAGAATATTTTATCAATTTTGGAAATATTATATCAATATCACAAAAGTTGGAGCAAACATGCACTGTATTTTTTTTTTTTTTTGAGGGAAAAGCCCGTGGGCAAAACATGCACTGTAACGCGTATCCTTCGGTTACCAAACTGAGTAGAATACTTGTGGCCGGATAGAAATTAATTTGATGTCTATTTAAAATATAGGGTTTCCATTTTGAGATTTATACCAACGACTCTGTTGAGAATATAAATAGTTAGAGAGCTAAAATAGTAAAAGAGCGAAATTGTAAATAGAAAAATAATAGATACCGTTGCATAAATAGAAAGTTACCGTTGGTACCAATTTCTAGGTACCAACGGTACAATAAGACA
Organism: Carex kokanica; assembly: GCA_025461125.1. Lineage (NCBI taxonomy): Eukaryota > Viridiplantae > Streptophyta > Magnoliopsida > Poales > Cyperaceae > Carex > Carex kokanica. The sequence continues at coordinate 1,824,838 of JAJGRX010000112.1, forward strand.
CATAGGCTATATATACTCAGAAAAGGAAAAATGTAGATATACAGTTCTTCATAACAGATTAATAAAAACTCTCATATTCATAAAAACTCTCAATACTCAAATCTTTTCATGGTATCAGAGCATTGCTCATAAGGCCTCAGAAAAATCCATCAACGAATTGTTGTGATTAAGATCGAAGCTCCAACATGGCAGAGGCAACAAACAGCATCATTGAGATGCCGTCGTCCCGCCTAACCACCACGCTGCTCAACGATCGCAATTTTCAATCATGGGCCAGAGCTGCAATTCTTTCGCTGAATGAAAGGGATTTGTACGAGAATGTCACAGGAGATGCAAAAATGCCCGATAAAGATGAAAAACCCGAAGAGTACAAAAAATGGAAGAAAACTGAGATCAAAGCCATGAATTCGATCATCCAGTCCATTGATCCCTCCATGCATGATATCTTTCTTTACCATGATACCTCAAAAGAAATGTGGGATTCTATTAATAACCATTTCAGCAAAAACAGAAATCATGCCCACATATACCATCTCAAGAAAGAAATCCACCAAATAACCCAAAATCACAAACCAATCATTGAATATATCAGCCAACTAAAGAGGAGATGGGAGGAATTGAACCTCTATCTCGTCAAAACCTCAGATCCGAAAATCATCAAAGAACGAGAACAAGAAAGGGTGTACCAATTTCTAGCAGGACTTGGCGAGTCCTATGAACAAGTCGAGCTCAAATTCTGTTATCGGCCGAACTTCCGAGCCTCAACGACACAATGTCTCTCCTTCAAGGTAAGGAATCGAGGAGTCTCGTCATGGCCGGTACCTCAGCCGTGCAAGAAAAAGCCGAAAATCTTGCCATGGCCTCAATTCGAGCAAACCCTAAGTTTCAAGAAAAAGGGGGAAATGGGAAACGATGTGAGCACTGCAAGAAGGAGGGACACGAGAAGAACAAGTGCTGGTTTCTCCATCCCGAACTGAGACCGAAGTGGTGGAAAGAAAATGGCGGAGGTGATGAAGAGGTTAAAATGATAGCGACTCAGTCTCACGAAGATGAAGGGGTTAAAATGATAGCGGGTCCGAAAAATAATGGGTTCGCTAACAGGTCCGAAGGTTCCCTCACAGCACCCGATTCTGCCGCTGTTTTGAATTCTGCCGCTGTTTTGAGCCAAGCCGATCTCAACAAAATCATATCCAGGCTTAGTGGGCTTCTAAACAGGCCCAGCGCAGGTTTTTTTGAATTATTAAATTCATTCAAGGTCCAAAGTGATATTGTTAATCTAAGCCCTAACCAAATGAGATACATTATACCAAATAAAAGGCAACAGAAACCTGGAACCGAAAATGAGGAAATAAAACCAAAAAAATATACAAATTTAGGAAACCTAAATCAAGAACTTTTCCAAAATAACTCGGTTTGGATTCTAGACTCCGGTGCAACCGATCACATGACCGGAAATATAAAGATGTTGTATAATTATAAAGAAAGCAAGGGTCAAGAATTTGTGTATGTTGCAAATGGTGAAAAAATGGAAATTTGTGGGTATGGCTCAATCAATCTTTTTTTCAACGAAATTAAAAATGTTTTACACATAAAAAATTGCACATCTAATTTATTATCAATAGGAAAAATTTCAAAGGAAATAAATTGTGAGATTATTTTTTCATCAAAAAATGTACTTTTTCAGGATATAACATCCAAGAAGATGATTGGTGAAGGAATTTTTCAAAATGGACTCTATTTTTTGAATAGCCAAAAACTCAATTACAACACGAAAATGCAAGACATGGGAAGTTTGTGGCATAAAAGAATTGGGCATCCCTCCGATAGGATTTTGAAATGTATTTTTAATTTTTCAAATTTGGATTGTAGTAATTGTGAAGTATGCAAATTAGCAAAGCATACTAGACTCCCTTTTGTAAATTCAAATTCAAAAAGTAGTAAAATATTTGAACTTGTTCACTCCGATGTTTGGGGACCCGCTCCCGTAAACTCTTATAATGGATTTAAATATTTTGTTATCTTCATAGATGATTTTTCACGATTAACATGCCTATATTTATTAAAAAATAAAAGTGAAGTTTTTTCTCACTTCCAAGATTTTTCAAACCTAGTTGAAAATCAATACAACACAACAATTAAAATTCTTAGAACCGATAATGGTACGGAATTTGTAAATCAAAATTTTTCAAATTTTTTGAAACAAAAATGAATTATACACCAAACTACTTGTGTTTATACCCCACAACAAAACGGTGTTTCCGAAAGGAAAAATCGTCATCTACTTGAAATGACGAGAGCACTTATGTTTCAAAATAATGTCCCAAAAATCTATTGGTCGGATGCCATTCTCACCGCAACTTATTTGATAAATAGGTTGCCAAGTGTCATTTTAAACAAAAAAAGTCCATTAGAAGTTATTTATCAAAGGAAAATATTTTTTAATCATTTACGAGTATTTGGATGTACATGTTATGTACATCAAAATAAACGAGACAAATTAGATTATACTTCTATTAAAGCTATTTTCTTAGGATATTCATATCATAAAAAGGGTTATAAATGTTATGATCCTATAAATAAAAAATTATATATTTCAAGGGATGTAACATTTTTTGAAGAAGAGCCATATTTTAAAGAAAATAACAATGAGAGTGGTAACCTTACCAATATAAATGATTTTGTCATTCCTATGAGTACTAATCAAATTGAGGAGCAAAGAGTTGTAGGAAATGAAGAAGAAAATGACAACACTTCTCAAAGCGAGGCCGAGGAAGGAGAAAACGAGGATATTGAAGAAAATGAAATTATTGAAGAAGAAGTCGCTGATAAGCCTCAATTATATATACTTTTGATTAAGGTTTAACCTAAAAAAACTAAGCCAATTTCCTTGTATTTTAGTGTAAATTTGTGTTAAAATATGCCAAGAACCAAATTACTGCCAAAGTCTATTTAAATTACAGGAAATTGAGCAAATTGTAGATCTTCTCGCAAGCTTTTTGAAAAGTGGTAGAACACTGAAAACGGAGTTACGAATGATGATTTATGCCCGTTTGAAGTTCAGTTTCACAGAAATCCAGAGAGTTTTGCGGCCTGTACAAGAATTTCGTGCGGGCCGCACAACGGGTCGCACAGAATTACAGCTGCCGACACACAGTTCGTATTTTGGCCATATCTTGGTCATACGAACTCCGATTTGGGTGAATCAAAGCTTGACAGAATCAGGACAAAAATATCTACAACTTTTATGAAGGAAACAAATCCAAATTTGGAATGTAGAATTTTGTACAGCCACACCAATAGCCGCACCAGCCTAGATTTGGACAGATTTTATTACCAACTTCGCCCGATTCACTTCCAGATCTGGTTTGCTTGCTCCCAGAGGCACAAAAATTACTATAGATTGGCAGAGAGGCAGCAAGAGAAGGGATCTCCTCTTCCATCTTTTTCCTAGGTTCTATTCTACACAACTTCTCCAATTTTTATTCCCTCCTCTCCACAAATCAAGGCTTTTGGGATTGAAGGATTGAAGGCTGATTCGAGCGAGCAAATACTGAAGACAAGGAGCAGCAAACTAGGAGATTAGTGTATTCTCTTCACTTATTTGTTTATCTAGTTTTTAGTCATGTTTTCTTTTTTTGTATCTCTTGGATGTTATTGCACCCATGAGAGGCTAGATTCCTCTCTAGGGGCTTAGGCTAAAATCATGAACTTGTATTAGATTTGTGCTTACTTGGATATTTGTTCTAGATAATGATTGTTTGATGCTTGATTGATCTTGTTAATTTAATTATTCACGTGCTTTTGTGATTTGCGATTTATTAATTAGTGTCCCGCTTAGATTTAACCAACTTAAGGTGTTAGGATCAAACAATTGATAGAACCAAATTACTTGCATGAATAACTTTAAGATTGAGATTAGAAATGACCAAATCTACTTCTTAGTCCGGAACCACAAGAACAATGGTTGAATTGAGGTAAAGGACTTAATCGTGAAGCCTCATATTCGATTGGGACACCTAAAATTGAACCGAATTTTGGTATGAAGAACTTAATTGTGAAGTGTCGATATTTGGGAATAAATTAGGCTAAACATGTGCTTATGGTCTAGATAATTAGGGTGAAGAACTTAATCGTGAAATCCGAACTATCTAGACACGTCATTAATTCACGAAAGTAACCCTTCTTGACATATTAGGTTTAGAAACTCCAAAATTACAAGCATGAATTTAGAAACCAAGTAAGTGTGAATTTGATCAAGGGATTGAGAGCCGATAGCCCTTAGATACCATCTCTTTGATTACAAACTTTTTTTTTTATTTGTTTAGAATTGTTTTGTCTTGTTTCAACTCCAATTCGGGTATTGAACCCACAATTTCAGTTTACAACAACCCCCCCATTTACTTTGAAAGTAATTTCTCCCGTTATCTTTGGATCGATATCTATTTTACTACAAGGATAGGTTGTATGCTTGCAACCAATCTATCATTGTGTATTAAGGTCTTATAAATTTAAAGCAAAAAGTGTATTACAAATTGACCCACATAATCCAATACCAAAAATACACAACAGTCGCACCAAGGAGATCAACTCGCCCCACTCAACCATCAACACGGTTACGAGATTTCGTAACATATGAGGTTCAATATCCTATTCAAAATTATATTTCATATAACAATATTTCGAAACACCACCATGCATTTCTTAATTCAATTTCCAAAGAGGAAGAACCAAGAAATTTTGAGGAAGCCATGAGCCAACCCGTATGGTGCAAGGCTATGAAAGAAGAACTTCAAGCTTTAGAAAAAATAATACATGAACCATTGAACCATTACCAAAAAATAAAAAACCCGTAGGATGCAAATGGATTTATAAAATAAAATACCAAAGCGATGGATTCATAAAAAGGTATAAGGCCCGGCTAGTTGCCAAAGGGTATACCCAAACATACGGTATTGATTACCAAGAGACCTTTGCTCCGGTAGCAAAGATGAATACCATAAGAATTTTGCTTTCAATAGCGGTAAATAAAGGGTGGAATTTATTTCAAATGGATGTTAAAAATGCATTTCTTCAAGGAACACTTGAGGAAGAGGTTTATATGACCCTACCACCGGGTCATAAAAAAGAAAAAAACACTAACCTTGTTTGTAGGTTAAAGAAGTCAATTTATGGACTTAAACAATCACCAAGGGCATGGTATGAAAAACTTTCTCAATATTTAATTTCTTGCGGTTTTAATGTAAGCCAATCCGATACATCACTATTTTCAAAACATGAAAATAATGATACAACCATTGTTCTTGTCTATGTTGACGACATAATCATAACCGGAAACAATTATGAAAAAATTAACATTGTCAAAAAACACTTAAAAGAAAATTTTGAAATAAAAGACCTTGGTAAACTCAAATATTTTTTAGGAATTGAAATAGCCCATTCAACCAAGGGACTATTTATTTCTCAAAGAAAATATACCATTGACCTTTTAAAATAAACGGGAAAATTAGGATCCAAACCGGCCTCAACACCAATAGATAGTAATTGTAAATTAAATTCTGAAGATGGAGAACCATTGGAAAATATCAACTAATTCCAACGACTTGTAGGTAAATTAATTTACCTAACGGTAACTAGACTGGATATATCGTTTGCGGTAAGCCAAATTAGTAAATTTATGCATGCACCAAGAAAACCTCATTTGGATGCGATTGATAGAATTTTAAGATATTTAAAAAAATCACCCGGAAAGGGTATATGGATGAAAAATAATAATTCTAATGATGTGTGTGGCTATTCCGATGCAGACTGGGCCGGGAGCTTCAATAGAAAATTAACAACCGGCTATTGCACGTTTGTAGGCAGAAACTTAGTCACATGGAAAAGTAAGAAGCAAAATGTCGTGGCGCGATCAAGTGCAGAAGTGGAATATCGTGCCATGGCATCCACCGCAAGTGAGCTCACATGGATCAAACAATTACTTGAAGAATTAAACTTCAAAATTGACAAACCAATGAAGATGTTTTGCGACAACAATGCGGCAAGACATATAGCTTCGAATGCGGTGTTTCATGAAAGAACAAAGCATATCGAAGTTGATTGTCACTTCATAAGAGAAAAAGTTCAAGCAAAGGTTATCGAAACTCCTTATGTGAAGAGCCAAGACCAATTAGCCGATATCTTCACGAAGGGCCTCATTCCGAAGGCGTTTGAAGAAATAACAAACAAGCTAGGATTAACCGATATTTATAATCCTAGCTTGAGGGGGAGTGTTGAGAATAGAAATAGTTAGAGGGCTAAAATAGTAAAAGGGCAAAATTGTAAATAGAAAAATAATAGGTACTGTTGCATAAATAGAAAGTTACCGTTGGTACCAATTTCTAGGTACCAACGGTACAATAAGACACATAGGCTATATATACTCAGAAAAAGAAAAATGTAGATATACAGTTCTTCATAACAGATTAATAAAAACTCTCATATTCATAAAAACTCTCAATACTCAAATCTTTTCAGACTCCGATCTCATTCTACCTGATCATATATTGCACTGGATCTAAATTTCACTGAAACGATGGTTGCTAGAATTCCAGGGTCTGGTAAGGCTGATTTTTTGTTTATTAATAGGAATAAAAATAACTGACTTAAAAAGAAAATGTGTAGCGTCCTGAACGCCATGATTTATGGCGTTCAGGAGTCAATGGGCTGAAGTGCTGCAATCCTCATTCGATGAATATAACAAGATTCACTGTTTTATTTTTTGGTGTTATATTTTGGGTTTCAGACTGAAATGTGGGGTGACAAAAAAATATACATAAAATTTACAAGTGTACATGTAATATAGTGAGATTACGGCACTTGTGCAATACATCGAGGGATGTAAATTAGTGTCGTGTCGTGACTAATTGTGTCGTAGTTCGGGTCATGTGTTGTGATTAAGTTAGATTTTTACGTGTAGTGTTGTGACTAAGTTCGGAGGGACGATCATGGCACGTTGACCACACGTGTCATGTCCAAACATGACCGGTCACGTTTAAGTTAGTTTATTCAAGATTCACAATTAGATCAAAATGTTACAGTCCTAATTGTGCGTGATCGTGTGTCGTGCCGTATCAATTTTTCGAAAGACGATCACATCGTGTAAATAATCACGTATCATGTTGCAGCGTGACGTATCCAATAATTATGTAACTATTTTACATCATTCGGACTTTGGAGTCAATTTTCAGAACGATTTTAGTTAAAATGTATGTTATTTTATAACGGATGATTCGAATTCAAATTCTGTTTTTGAGTTAATTACAGAATTGACTCAGTTAAGCACGCTAATGTGAAACACGGCATCTGAAAGTAATGATTGAGATGCTTAAATTTATTGTGCGATAATGATATTAATTATGGAAGATTTTAATCATGATTTTACAAAATATCTTTTTCTGTATGATCATTTGTTTGAGGGCAAGACCAAGACAATAATTAACAATTTTCTTTAGGGACCAACTAACTATCCCCCATCTCCCATCCCCCATTCATCCCCCAGTCAATAACTGTCTTTGTTGACTGCTAATTAAGAGGGGACCACAAATTTCAGCGCTAAAAGACAAAACAAAACGTGTCATTATCGCAGTGAGTGCAAGTATTCATATATAATACATCAAGTATTCATATATAATACATAAAGTATTCATATCTAAGATATCAAGTATTCAAAAAAAAACTAGACACATCATTCACTCATCTTTTACACGTTTTTAGAGGTGGGTTTTTTTCTCCGTTCACTCTAATCAATATTTCTGACAATCTAGAAGGAATTTTGCAAATATAAAACCACGAACGTTTTCTACAAAATTTTCTCTTTCAAATGAGATCCATGATGACATACTTTCGAGTTGTTCGTTGCACAAGTATTCATACCTTGTCATTCAAGTATTCATATATCATCGAACAAGTATTCATACCTCATCAGTATTTCACAAATAAAAAACTGGACACATAATTCACTCATTTTTTTACCGATTGAAATTTCGTTACCACTCAATTACTGGAAGTGTCCAGTACACTCTATCTTAGGTATGAATACTTGTTCGACGAGGTATGAATACTTGCTCGACGTGGTATGAATACTTGCATGACGAGATATAAATAATTTTACGATGTATGAATACTTGCGCGACGGATAACTCAAAAGTATTTCATCATGGATCTCATTTGAAAGATAAAATTGCGTAGAAGACGTTTGTGATTTTAGATTCGCAAAATTCTTCACAAATTGTAAGAAATATTAGTTAGAGTGAACGGAGAAAAAAAATCACCTCTAAAAACGTGTAAAAGATGGGTGGGTGATGTGTCCAGTTTTTTTTTAAATACTTGATATCTTAGATATGAATACTTAGTGTATTATATATGAATACTTGATGTATTATATATGAATACTTGCGCGTCAGTTATAAAAATTTTCAAATATAAGTGGTCCCCCACGTAATTAATGATTGATACACGTTTTCTTTTGTCTTTTTGTACTTGAAGTTGTGGTCCCCTACATAATTAATGATTGGGGGATGAATGGGGGATAGGAGCCGGGGGGAAAAAATCTTTATCCTTTTCTTTATTATTTCACTATAAAACAAAAAAAAAAAGTTTATGCTCGTGCTGAAACTTCAATAAATCATATTTTCTTATGTGTGAATGCGAAATTTATTTTTCTGTAGGTTTGTCCGCACTAATCTTTAATTCATAAAATGGAAATCTTATCAGCACTAATTTTTTCAGTCCAAGTCAACTACTAATAAAAGTCTTCCAAAGAACAAAGATTGATTTAGAATTTGTCCATTCGACCAGGATAAAATAATTAGTGATTCAATTGAGAAATTATAATTAATTAATATTCAAAAGATAAATTTGCAAATGTTTCGTTTCTTCATTTACTTGCTACTCACCAATCAGGACGTGTGGACAATTTATTTTAAAATACCTTTATTAAAGTAGAAACGGGATTTTCACAACTATACTTGACAACTAACGTCAAAATTCATCAAACTTTAAATCAAATTTGCAGATCTAATTATTATTATTCAAACAGATTATGCGTTAAATTTGGTGCACTTCAAAAATCATTTATATAAGGACTGTATATTATACATGAAGAGACAATTATGCGGCTCGGATGATTAAGTAATGAAAATAATTGGTCCATCTAAGGGTTCGGATTTGTGTACAACAAGAATTTGTCGGTCTAATAATATCGATTAGAATTTAAAAATAATTGGACTATTAAGTAATAGGTGTCTTGAGTTATAAATGTTTTATAACATTTGTATATTTTTTTTAAGAATAGGCATATCCAACTCTAGAAAAGGAATTTGCAATGAAGCCTAGGTAGTAATGTGTCTAACTTCGAAAAAAAAGAAAAAAAAGTTAACAGTAGCGTGTCCAACTGTAGACACGTTATTCCCAGTGAAGATCCAATTTGCCATCTAAAGCAGGTGTCAGAGAAATACACTCAGGACACAAGATTGCACATATCAAATTTCTTCATAATATTTACATTATTAAATTCAAATTAACTTCGATTGAATTAGAAAAAAGAAACTCGGTCAAAAGTTAGTGACGCTGAATTTCTTACAAACTTGATGTGCAAACTAATAATTAAAGATGTTAATTGGTTTATATCTTAAGATGCATACAAAATTAGAAAGATGCAATCAAGTATGCTTTCAGTATTATTATTTTTTATTAGTATAAACTATCAATCTTGAAAAGCTGAGCATACTGGACCATGTTTTGGAGAGTAACAGTCGAGCATAAATACAATCAAAGCACAGCTCACGGTAAAATTGGGCCGATCGATTAATATATATGACCAAGCATAAACACAAATAAAAACACAGCTGACACTAAAATCAACTTCTTATCCATAATTACATGTCCATGTTGCATTTTATTGTTTTTCATCATTCAATTCCTCCACTGAATCATTCAACCTCGTCGCATAGCATGTCTTTGGTCAAAAATGACCTTCACTGATCTCCATTCAGCCTGTAGCTGCTCTCTCGGCCGCTTCTTCTTCTTCTTCTTCTCCGAATTGATATTTCTAGGAAGATTCCAGCTTTCCTTTTCTTCTTTACTCAAGGGATTTGACTTCTGCATATTTCCCAAGCATTATTCAGTTATATCATGTTGAAATATCTGGACATGCAGGTGCACACACAAAATGCACAGGAAAACAATATGTGCCGTTGGTGTTAAGGTACTAGAAATATATGGTTTTCCCTTTTTTACCGATTTGGTGTTAAACATCAATCAAATGCCAGAGATAATACTAGAAATATATGATTTTCCCTTTTTTACCCATGTACAGATAGAACAAAGCAAAGATATTATATCCTGTGCTCAAACTATTTAAAAAAAAAAAAATTGAGAGAGAAAGAGAGCACAAACCAAATTGTAACCAGACCCAGGACCAATAACTAGAGATAAATCTGTAGGCTTGCTAGAAGCTGAACCAATAGAAAAACCAATCAAGTCAGCCTGAAAAATCAAAAGACTAGTTTGGTTAACTAGAGCAGAACTAAAATAAACCTGCTCCACAAGTGAGGTTGTAATATAATAACAAGCATCAAGGATAAGAATGTAATTACCTGATCACCCCAGCGAACAGACTTCCTACTCTTGCAATACCCTCGCACCAGACCAGACAGAACATATCCATTTCCTTTGGAAGCTTCTGGATTCTCTCCATTCCCAGCAACATTTCTTGACCATTTACTCTGACTTGGGGCTCTCACAAATGCTGGCTCTTCTTTTTCATTCTCCGCCTCCTCTTCAATGTCTCTAGACCATTTACTTAGACTGAGATCTCTCACACTTTCACTTAGACTTAGATTCTCCGTCTCCTCTTCAATGTCTCTAGACCATTTACTTAGACTTAGATCTCTCACACATACTGGCTCTTCTTCAGTATATGTATCCCACATCTCTCCACTTGTCAGTGGGCCTGTATGGATGGATACACATGTAAGTGCAAATGAGAACAGTAACCAGTACCATTTATTGACGACTGTGTTAGCTATACTCACTCCTATTTGAAAATTTAAGTCTGTTTAAAATGTTTTGTCTATGTCATGCTTACAGCATAAGTGAGGCTAAATGAAGGCTTAACATATCGATTTAGATTAACTGTGGATAACTTAAGTACAGGCTCAATTGGACACAGACGATTAAATGATCAAATGATTAATTGATGCTTTTTTTATATGCACCAGTGGAGGCCTAGATTGACGATACTGGCAATTGAGAGCTGCTGGTGTACCACACTATTCTAGTAAGATCTGGTAAGAGGGCGTAACAGTCAATATGTAGAAACCTGCAAATACGAATATTTGGTTGCATAGCAATTCCTAGAAAAAACTAATAATAATATGCACCTGTATCATAGCAATCACCCGGTGATTCTGGTATCTCACCAACTGCACGGTCATCTTGTGTCGGAAGCAATGACTGAAAATGAAACAAAATAAAAGAATCACTAGACCAAACCATGCTTAGTTTTATTACATAAACTGAGCAGCCACACTTTTATATATGATGATACCACCCCAGTTCCCTCCTCCAAATTGTAACAAAGAAACATGAGAAACAACCGAAAAGAAGAGAGAGGAGACAAAAAGAACATTCAACAAAACCTGAATATTATCCAGATGGAGTTTTAGCCGGTGTGGGACCTGTTCCCAGTCAGCTGCCATCTTCTCTATGTCATCCAATGTGAACCCATGCAAGTTTCTAGCAGCACACCCCTATACAGATCAAAATATAGATTAAGGGCCAAAAATGAGAATTATACTTTTGTAGATGTGTACAAAAGTGATGTTATAACAGCAACATGGAAAAAAAATAATAACCAACCACTGGGTCCTTGTAAGGAGCTTCCAGCAAGTAGACTTCATAGCCCGATCTCTGTTGACATGAAAATGAAATGAATTACTAAACAAACACCAACTGTTAACTACCGCAACAAAATTGTTCAATTGAAGTTCATATAATGATATATGAACTGTTATTTTATTACAAAGCTTATATAAGCAGCCAAGAGAACCTACAACAGGAAAATCAGAAGCATAAAAAGATATGAAATTTAATCAAAGCTGGCCTTTTTACCACAGATTCAAACACAATGTTTGGTGTGTCCAATAAATTAGGATATAAATTGAACTCAAGTCATAAAATCATATGCTAGGACAAGTATAAAAGCTACCACGTCTAGGTTGAATATTTCAATTAAGTCTGACAAAGAAAGGAAGATTATGGAAAGTGGAAGAGGAAACCAAACGCAGAACGCTACAATACTAAAATTCAGAGCAACTGGATTGGAATGAAATACAACTTTTAGGTAACATTTTATGAGATTGCATGAACGGGTAGCAGTATAATTTGATTTGTGGAAAGCTAATATAAAGAAGCTTGGAAAGAAACAAGCAGTTTCTGTCTTGTCAGAACTCAGAAGAGTCAGAAGGAAAGGAGTGAATTTTATTACCTTGGCTACAGCCCAGAATTGAGAAAAATCGGCCTCCCTCAGATTGCGGTCATCCACTAAGAAGAAAAGGTACCAAAAACACACACTCGATCAGTCAATCAGTGCAATAAGTTTGACTTCCTCATATTCATAACCATTGCTATCTTTTATGAAACAAAAAGGAAGGCATCCAACTTAACAAAACCAACTTTTATACCCTTAATTTGTAAATCACTTAAGAGACATTACTTAATGCATAGTCGGGGATTCATAACAGAAAAATAAATATGATTGAAAATGCTCCTGGTACCAATAACAAAGGCAAAATTTCTTTCGTCCAGGGTCTTCCTAAAGGCCTTCAGCATACATGATCGATAAGTCTACAAACAAAGGACGGCATAGCCAACAAATTTGCAATAGCAAAAGACCAGTAATGAGGGGTAATATAATATAAATAATAGGCTAGAAGAATCTAAAAATATGAAATTTTAAGCAACCATTCTAGGTATAAAGGATGTACAATAGACAGAATCCGGCCACATTTAAACCAGAAGTGTCAATTTACATTAGCCCCAAAACTTACAAGCAAAGAGAAGAGAAAAAATTGAACTACCTCCTCCATTTTGGCCTCATAGCAGTATTCAATGACCTTTTTGGTTGACCTTTTGCTTCCTGATTTAGAATCTTTACCTTCACCAAGCTCCTGACATGATGTCAAAAAAATCTTTAGTCAACATTTCATAGGCCAAAGTGCTAATATTAAGTAAAACAGAGAGAAGAAGCAATTTCTCTAGAAGTACCATAGGTCCAAAGCCCGCACACAAATAACAAAGCAACAAAACTAACCTTCTCAACTTCGATCATGAAGTAGTCGTCCATGGAATGTATTCTTGGCGCACTGCCTCCATTCATAACCTCAATATCGCGCAGTGTCTTTGCTAGGTAGCTCTTCCCACTACCTATCAACAAGAATTAAACAATTGCATAAAAATAGGTTAGATTGAGGCTTAATTTCACAAAAAAGAAATCATGGGTAAACTCGAGTTATACTCTTTATATACATCAAACATCCATACTACCAAGACTTCAAATTTTGATAAACCAACAATTCGGAAACCAAATACCACATATATAGCTTTTGTAAAAAGAAGTTAAACGAGTGAAAAAGAACGAACCTGGAAGGCCACGAAGAATAACAACGAAGCGATCAGGGCGGGATGCTCGGTACGGGTTCTTGAACAGATGAGAAGCATCGATCGTTGTTGGCGGAGCATCAACCCGCTGAGTTATCAAGTTCACCGTAGAGCCGCTGTGCTTAGCCAGATCTACTGGTCCCCGTGAACCATGTCGGCCATGGTTTCGTGCGTGATCTGGCGGTGGCGGGTGCGAGAAGTAAGGATCAACCCGCATCCGCTTCAGAGGTGGAGTAGCGCTGTCAGGTAGCGGGGCGTCGATCTGGCCGTGCCGAGGTCGGGTTGGGGAAGAACGGAAGCGGCGTTCGTGATGTGGCGTCGCATCCATTTCAAGAACTCGATTAGGATGGGGTTCTTTTGATTCTTGTTCTCTGAGGAGGGAAGCTTTTCAGTATTAATACTAAGAAAGGTTAATTATCGCGCGCCTAACAAAGTTCAAAATTATTTTTATCTTTTCGTCAAAATTTGTAAAACTTTTTATTACTCTCCTTATCTTTATTTAAATAGAACAGTTTTTATTGAATTTGCTTAATTTATTATATAAATTTATGATGGTATTAAAATTATATTTTTGTCCTTGCTTCTCAATGAAATAAAAGTTAAATAAATATTTTGAGGAGAACTAAGGTGTTCTTAAGCTCACCAAGTCCCTTTATGATCTTAACTCAAAAATCTATCGGATTGATTTCAAAGACGCATCCAAACTGTTGAAACCGATCTACTTCATGAGTTATGCATATACATGTCAAATTTTCAATATTTTAAACTAATTTATTATAAAGTCAAGCGGTAAAAATAATAATATGATTTATAAGTTAAATCTAATGAGTTCATTTTTCATCATTTTTTGACTACTTGACTTTATACTAAACTAGTTCGAAAAATTTTAAATTGTCATATAAATGCATTACTCGTGAAGTAGATCGGTTTCAACTAGGGCTGCAAACGAACCGAACCAAATCGAACTTACCTCCAGTTTGAGTTTGGTTTGAATTAATTTCGAACTAAGTTTGGTTTGAATTAATTTCGAACGAACTCAATTTCGAACCTTTACGAACTTTGTTATGACTTACGAGTTATGACTTATGACTGGGCCATAGTGCGAAATTACAGCATTTCAATAAAAACTTGAGCATTCTGAATTATAATTACACAGTACACCAAAGTTTATATCAAAGTTTATTTCAAATATTCAAAGTATTTAAAGTACAATTTAAATATAAATAGAAGTCCAAAGTCTTAAAATTATTACAAATTCAAATATTATCCTAAATAAAACATTAAGGTTCATTACAACTAGACATTCAAGTCTTCCTCGACGAGGGTGGTCTTTCACCTGGTCCGACCTTATTTCTAAGGTATCGCAACATCTAGGAGTTTAGGGTTTGGTATCGCAGCTAAGTAGCCAACAGAGAGAAACTTTATGGTTTGGACTTTGGTTCGCAAGTTCGCAACCAACAGAGAGGGAAGGTCGGCTAGGGACTAGGGTAGAACGATTATGGGTTATGGCTGGTTTTGTTTAATTTTTCTATTTTGGACTTTGTTGTTGAATTTTTTTATTTGAGCTTGTAATTTAACCGGGCTTTCTGTTTCAAAAAATATTTTTCAGAAGTCAGAATTGAAAGCAATTATGGACTGGACGACTTATATTTTCATCAGTGAACATAAGTTATCAGCATAAATTAACGGTTCACGTTTGAGTTAATTTCGAACTAAATTTGGTTTGCGAACCTATTTCGAACGAACTAGGTCCAGTTTGAGTTTGGTTTGAATTAATTTCGAACGAACTCAATTTCGAATCGAACTTTTTACGAACTTTTTCGAATCAAACTCGAATCGAATTACGAACTACGAATTTTTTGTGCAGCCCTAGTTTCAACAGTTTGAATGTGTTGTTTGAAGCCAATTTGATAAATTTTTGAGTTAAGCTCAAAGAAACTTGGTGAGCTTAAGAACACCCTAGTTCTACTCAAATATTTTTCCTATCTTTCGTTTCCAGCAGCTCGTGAATATAATTCTTTAATTATGATACCATGACATAAAAAAATTATACTTTTATTTTTATTTTGGAGTATAGTGAAATAGATACAGCTGTTTAGTTGATATTTGTTATTCCAGCCTAACTAAATTCGAAAAGTTGTTTCATATTTTTCTAGATACACTTTATTAATGTATTATTGAATAAATAGTTTTCAATATATACAGTGCTTATAAATACATTTTGCACACTGCTTATGCAGTGATATATATTTAGATGTGAAAATTCGCATTAAATAAAGTGGATATTTTATCACATTTTTTTATCTTAAAAAAATTATCTAGCTTACAAGGTTTTCAATTTTTTTTAAGAATGAAAATTTGCAAATGTTTGAGACGGAGTGGCAGCACAGTTAACTTGGAAAAAAAAAGTCTTAGGACTGTGGTTACTCAAAGGTCGAGAATTCGAGCTCCTCTGGTGACTTTGCAGCTTCAACGATGCTATTCAAAAATTTTTTTTGCAAATAATATGTATATCAGTATGGCAATTATTGGCCCGATCTGATCCGAAAATTTAATGAGTTAGATTGACCCATCTTATCCGACTCATTTGGATTGGGAAAGTGCCAGCGATAATCATAATCCGAGTCATTTGGATTTGAAAAATGTTGGCAATAATAAATCCTTTGTATGATTCCCATTTGTTATCGACTGTACAATCTCATACCGACATTTTTAAAAATACCCCAAGTTAATTAAAGATTATTAAAAATACCCATGGTCCCCGAAATTTTTTAAAAATGCCCATACCGGCCATTAAATGGCCGGTACCGAATAAAATGCCCTACCGGCCATTTAATGGCCGGTTCCGATTAAAATCCCCAGCCGGCCATTAAATGGCCGGTTCCGCCGAAAATTCATTTCTATATATTGGAGGCAGCAGCGTTTTTTTTGATTCAAAATTCATTTTATCAGATTTTACACTATCTCTCCTCGGTTGAGCTTTTTCTTCAAGATTTCTCCTTCTCTTCTCAGATTTTCAAGTAAGTCCTTCTAATTTATTAGAATATTTTTTGTAGTGCAATATGGTTATGTAATGTTAGAATTTCTTAGTAATTACCAAAATTAGAATAATTTCTTTGTAATTACCAAAATTAGAATAATTTGTTAGTAATTACCAAAATTAGAATAATTTGTTAGTAATTACCAAAATTAGAATAATTTGTTGTAATTAGAGAGTAATTAGTGTAATTAGTCAAATTTTGGGTTTACGGTTTATGATTTTGGATAATTTATTTTAATTTAGTATAATTAGAATTAGTTACCATATTTAAGCGTATTTTATGATATCTTACCATAATTATGATAATTAAGTCTAATTTTTGGCAATTTAGCATAATTAGGATAATATAGCCTGGTGTATATGTTATTTAGCGTAATTAAGCCTAGTTAAGCCGATTTTAGCGTAATTAAGCCTATTTTGAACGGTTTTTACCGGTATTAAGCCTATTTTAGCCGTTTTTAGTGTAATTAAGCATAATTAATCATATTTTAGCATATTTTGAGCGTAATTAAGCCTAGTTTAGCCGATTTTAGCGTAATTAAGCCTATGTAAGCCGTTTTTAGTGTAATTAAGCATTTTTTAGCATATTTTATCCTATTTTGAGCGTAATTAAGCCTAGTTTAGCATTTTTTTAGCGTAATTAAGCCTATTTTGCACTGTTTTTACCGTTATTAAGCCTATTTTAGCCGTTTTTTTAGTCTAATTAATCATATTTTAGCATATTTTGAGCGTAATTAAGCCTAATTTAGCCAATTTTAGTGTAATTAAGCCTATTTTGAACTGTTTTTACCGGTTTTAAGCCTATTTTAGCCGTTTTTAGTGTATTTTAGCATATTTTAGCATATTTTGAGCGTAATTAATACTATTTTATCTGTTTTTAGCGTAATTAAGTCTATTGTAGTTGGTTTTCAGTGTAATTAAGCATATTTATGCTGTTTTGACCGTTGTTAAGCCTCTTTTAGCTTTTTTTACCGTTGTTAAGCCTATTTTAGCGGAATTAAGTATATTGTAGCCTATTTTAACTGTTTTTACCGTCAGTAAGCTGTTTAAACCTATTTTATGCGTTTTAGAAGCGTAATTAAGCTTATTTTATCGGTTTTTACCGTTATTAAGTCTATGTTAACCGTTTATTATCGTTAGTAAGCCAATTTTATCAGTTTTTACCGTTTAAGCCGATTATACCAGTCTTTTAGCGTAATTAAGCCTACTTTAGAATTTTTTGCGTAATTATCCCTACTTTAGGAATGATTTATTAAGCGTCGGTTAACATAATTTTATTAATGAAATTAGGATGGTTAGAGGACGGCCTAGGCTTCGTCCACTATCACCTATAGTTGACGAGCCGATCGGGACTGACAGCACAGAGCATTTCAGTCCTCTTCTGTGGGTGCCCCACCGCGATCACCGGGTCTCACTGGCTTCTCGTGAGGTATGTATTATTTTTTTAAAATTTCATCAATTTTAATTGTTGTAACTCACCATGTGGATTAAATTTGTCAATGTAGGATAAAGATCTTTTAGATGTGAAGCTTCGGTGCGTTCGTTTGCCGTACTACCGGTTGATGAACCGGTACCTCGTCAATCTAGGCCTATACCAGATGGTGGACATCTTGGAGACTGGGAGTAGGATCATCAACGCGTCTCTCATAGCAGGATTGGTTGAGAGATGGCGTCCCGAGACGCACACGTTCCACATGCCGTTCGGAGAGATGAAGGTGACTCTCCAGGACGTGAGTTCTCTCTGGGGGTTGGCTATCAGTGGCACCCCCGTCTGTGGCGTATCTGACAGCACGACGTTTGCTGCTCAGATTGAGGAGCTTTTGGGGGCTGATCCTGACTTCATCATTGAGAAGAGTGGAAAATCGAAATTTCACTTAAGGATGAAGAGGTTGCGCGAGCACTTCAGCGCGGGTCTGACAGAAGACTCCACCGATGAGGAGATTCAGAGGTAAAGACTTCAAATCTCTCGTATTATTTTTATTTATTTAATTTTCGTTTGTTGATGAACTTATATTCCATTTTTGTTACTGCAGATATACACGTGGATACGTGATGGACCTATTTGGTTCCGTCATGTTTCCCGATTCTTCCGGTGATTGCATGGCGATGATGTATCTCCCGCTGCTGGCAGACCTGGAGCAGCCATCACGTCTCAATTGGGGTGCGACCGTCCTAGCCCATCTGTACTTCCACCTGTGCCGTGCTTCTATGGTAAGTCCCTAACTATTATCTTACTCTTTTACCTAATAAATCAAGAAATGGCACCCAACATATAAAATTATTACAAACTGCAGCCAGACGTGAGACAGATGTATGGGCCAGTACTGTTGCTTCAGCACTGGTCGTGGTCACGGCTACCGGTGGGCAGACCCATACCGAATGCGACACCAGCTTGGGGAGATCCCGACGATGTTCACTGCCCAGCATACGCCAAGATGTGGCACGGTACGCACCATTATCGTGATACGACTCACGGGGGTACAGTGGGTATCAGGCCAGTTCGGTCACAGCTGCAGACTTTGACGGCAGAGCGGGTTGAGTGGACACCGTACGCCAGGCTGTACGATGAGGGGAGGCTACCGACGAGATGTTTCCAGTCGCAGGATATGTGGTTCTACATAGGGCCACTCGTACATTTCTGGATAGTGGAGCACCACTATCCGGATCGTGTACTCCGACAGTTTGGACATCCGCCGTTCATACCGATGGATCCAGCTTTGCCGAGTTCTACCACCGCAGACCTGCACAAGTAAGTCGCTTCTCTTTTCTATTATTTTCTATTTACTTGATTTATTTTTATTGAATTTAACGTGTTCATTACAGGTTGTCTCACTTATCGCGTACGGAGCGCGACTGGAGCGATCACCACGCGTTCTATTGCAGTATATTGGCGCAGCCGCAGGACCACCACTTCTATGTACTCCCGGATGAGCTACTTCAGACACCGGGGGATCCCCTGCTGAGGTACGAGACTTGGTACTTGCGGGTCGGCATGGCGAGCGTATATCTCGAGGGCGATTACGGTGCACACTTGCGTGACAGGATCATGGATGATGACGGTTACACGCCT
Source organism: Carex kokanica (assembly GCA_025461125.1). Classification (NCBI taxonomy): domain Eukaryota; kingdom Viridiplantae; phylum Streptophyta; class Magnoliopsida; order Poales; family Cyperaceae; genus Carex; species Carex kokanica. The sequence goes on from JAJGRX010000112.1 coordinate 1,844,646, forward strand.
AATGGTAGTAAATGGGCTCGCGAGGTAATGCACATATAACTACACTACTTTTTTCCTTGGTTGATTACTTAATCAATGTTTGATCTAACAAATTACTTTTGTCAGCTGTTGAAAACGCTCAAAGGCGCCGCGCATGGTATCAGAATGTTGGGCAAGAAGAGTTTTAGGCGTCTTGGGTTCAGCTACATCGAGAGGAGTGCCACTTTCATCGAGGATTCTGGGCACGGTGGTCAGCTCATCGGCATGCTGCGGGACGCCAGAGAGAACGTCAATTGGCGTGAGATAGATGCGGCCGAGTATGATGATAGTCCTGTTCGGCTGCGAGACATGCCATCTCCCCCCGAGACAGTTCCAGCGTGGGACTACCATCGCTGGGTATTGTCCACGAAGGGATGGAACGCATTCTACGACGAGCACGGTCGGCCAGTTCATCCTCTGGTATGATTCATTTAATTTGATGTGTAGATTATTGCATCTATCTTCGGTGCAGTTCTAATGTAGTATATTTTGTGTGTGATTGCAGGGTCCAGCCGAGGTACCGGGGGCTGCTCCAGAGTTCGCTCCAGAGTTCGGTCTGGACGAGCTTATTCATCCTGACTATGGGATGCCGCCGATGGCCCACGATGGAGAGGCCGGTGGTAGCGGGGCTCAGCATCAGACATACTATGGGATGCCGTCGATGGCCCACGATGGAGAGGCCGGTGGTAGCGGGGCTCAGCATGAGTTTGGGACTGATCTTGCTACATCTATCTTCGGTACACCCCCGCCGGTTTCTATGCCTGGGTCCGACTGGGATACTGCAGATAGGATGTATAGAGAGGCCGACGAGCGCGTGGTGACACCGAGAGATAGAGCATGGCCGCAGCGAGCGAATGCGGGAGTTCCAGCTGAGCGATGGTCCCCTTCTCCGTGGCGGCACTGATTTCTTTTATTTTTTTATGGTGTTGTTGTTTTATTATTTTATGTTAGGTGTTTTACTATTTTGTTGTTCTATGTTCGGTGTTTTACTATTGTATTGTTATATTTTGTTGTTCTATGTTCGGTGTTTTACTATTTCATTGTTCGCCAAAAAAATAAGTACAGTAAAATATATCAAACCGACACACTTACGCAAAATACTAAGTATAAATTAGGAAATCCACACAAATTAGAATAAAAAGGGTTCATAACATATAAGTACAAAAATGTGATAATTGGGATAAATCACCTCCTACTACTACTACTACGCCTAAAACTAAATCCCCTAAAGAAACCGGTTCCCATAGATGACCGACTAGATGGCTCAGCTTGGGTTCCGGACGGCCCTGCTTGGCCTTCAGATGCCCTTGTTGTACGCCTACTAGTTGACCTTCTCGGTGGATCTCTTTGCAGTCCAACCGCCTCACCTCCTAAATTAATGACATGCCCCATTGCTTCTGCAAACATAACTGAAGCATCTAAATGGCTTGTAGCGGGGGAACGCCGTGACCCTCCGGACACACTTGCCCTTGCACTAGCTGGGTCATTCTCGTACTGGTTGGTCGCAATTCTTGCATCTGCATTTGTATATGTTATTTAGTAAGTTGGTGCAAATTGAAAGTAAATATAATTTCTGATAAATGTTACGTACCTCTTCGTTTCCTATCAACGGTAGAACGTCGAAGTTGATGCCCCCGTCGTCTACCTTCCAGTTCATCCATTGTCATTACATGACGGATGTGTTTTCGCCGCCCCTTCCTAATCCATCCTTGCGCGGGGAGAATTGTTGGTTCAGTATTAGGAGGCCAAGTTTCCATATTGCCAATGAAAGAAAACACCCCGTTCCAAGTACTCAAAAGGTAGCCCACATTGTACCAGTGTGCAACAAAGTCATCCTCACACCAATTCCGTTTCTGACAAACCGCTAACACATGAGCGCACGGAATAGAGGTTAACTGTATACCTCTGCAATCACATTCCATTTGGTTGCCAGCACCGCGTCTCACAATGTACATGCACTCCCTGCTTGTGAACTCCATAACTCCCAAGTCGTTGCGACGGCAAGGGATATGCTCATTTGGAACTGAAACTTGGTACTCACCTTGGCCGTGCGTGTAAGGCACCAATCGCATTCTTGCAGCTTTCTCCCATTTTCTTCCCAACTTCTCCAAAACCCGGTTGGAAAACTTCTTGTCATTGTCTTTTAATTCCATGGCTCGCTGTCGCCGTTCAACAAACCATTGGTTGCATTTGTAGAACGTATCCTCCACTATAGCAGCAACGGGCATTCTACGGCTATCCCGTAAGACATTGTTGAGGCACTCAGAGCCATTTGTTGTCATTATACCAAACCGGTATCCTCCATCACATGTCTGGAAAATCTTCTCGTAATTGGACTGCTCCGTCGGATCATTCGGGCGAACTTTGCCAACCTTCCGTAAATATGCATTGCACCTTGGATTTAGCTGCACAAAACAAACAGATGTTATTTCATTTTCATAGTATAGTTAAAAAAAAAATTAACGAAATGTTTTACATTGCAAATACCTTAGCAAACTCTTCGAACATCTCTTTCAACTTTCTTGGCTTCTTCTTCTTAGCTCCTTCTCTGAACCTTTGGCCATACCACTTTTCTTTTCCACAGTTCTGGACCAGGTTGTCGGCAACATGCTGAATACAAAACCTGTGCACAAAAAGCTCTGGAGGCCATCCGTATTCTGCAGTCAGTGCAGCTTTGATCCCCTTGTGCTGGTCTGATATAACACAGACAAATTGGTTATATCCAAGTACTTCATTCCTCAACCATTGCAAGAAGAAACCCCAATTATCGGCATCCTCCTTATGCACGATTGCAAACGCAAGAGGCAACAATTGATTCTCGGCATCGTAGGCACAAGCTATCAATAGCCTACCCTCGTACCGCCCTGACAAGAAGCATGCATCTATGCTAATCACCGGTCTCAAGAACCGAAACGCTGCAATGCATGGACCAAACGCCCAAGCGACGGCCCTGAACTGAACTTCACCTTCCTTTATTACTCCTGTGTCTTTGTCTCGTATCGGACTGATCAGAAAATGATACTTTGATCCGAGATTCTTGGCGCAAATTGCCATCAATAGTGGTCTCAGCAAGCTGTATGAACCTTCCCAACTACCAAATTCGCGGGCTATTGCAAGCTCACGACCCCTCCACAGTCGATTGTATTTCGGGGTGACGTTATCATACACGACCAACACACAGTTTGCCACCGACCGGATGCTCATACAGGGATCGGTCTTAATGCTGTTCTGGATGATATCGGCAATGATTGATGCCGTCAGACATTCATTGTCGGTCCTTGTATACTCTGTCCTGCATGTGTGAGGCTTGTCTTGCTTCGTTATAATCCACGCATCTCCAGTTCCCGATGGTTGTCCCCTGAGCTCGTAACCACAACGCCGGTCTTTGCACACCACATAAATCCGGCGGCTATCACTTTTCTTCATTCTTATTTCCTGATTCGAATGAACATGATGCTCTCTAATCTTCTTTATTAATTCATCTTTGCTTTTAAAAAATTGGTTTGCAGCCAGCTCACCGTTGTACTCGATTCGTGGCCCATAGGAACCATTATCTGCTTCTCTAAACCGAGATATATCATTGAAGTCTGGGAATGGGTGCGTATCACTCCGCCCGGTAAGCGGCGCTGAGCCAGAGCTGCTTCGAATGGGCCCTTCGTCTGTTTCATCTGGATCATCAGAGACCCAGTCATCTCCATCATATTCATCTCCACTCTACAGAGGTTCACCCGGAATATCATTGATATTTTCAAAATCTGACCCAATTTCATCACGTATTGGTCCTGGGAATGGTAAAGGCGCCTCATGCACGGGTCTAGGTGGGGAACAAATTCGGAGTATTGGTTGAGGTGGTGATTGCGGGGCAAGTGGATAGTTGATTTCTGGGTTGGTAAGTGGATATTGGGTTTCTGGGTGAGTATGTGGATAGTAGGTTGCTGGATGTGTAGGTTCATAGTAGGTTTGTGGTTGTGGTGGAGGAACGACGGGAGTTTCCATTGCAACTGAGTATTGGCTGGAACTTCCAACCCCTGGCTCTCTCGGAACTCTTTTAACATAGATCTCTATTACAAAATCTCCGTTGGCCTTAAAATACCCACACAACCCTCTCCATGTATTTTCATCTGTAATTTTCGCAAGTGAATATTTCCCGGTATTTCCATTACAAACTCGGGTCCCCAATTCAAGATTGCACCTTTCTGGATTATAACCGGTGTAATTGAAAATTATGACTTTCAAGTCCAAAAGAGATATATCATCGTTAACCATAGCTGAAGCAATTGGTTCTTTGTTGTAATAAGGCCCGTCTGTATTTTTTTCAATTTTACCACCACAGTGTATTGAAATCAATGGCATTGTAATCAAGCTACATTTCGAAAGTGATAATCATTTGTCAGGTTACTAATTTACACAGTTACTGAATAAAAAAAAATTAAAATTAATGAATTACTTACAATTAATTAATTAAAATTAAGTATAATTATTTAAAGTTAATCAATTTTAATTAATTAACTATAATCAATTAATTAAAAACTATAATTAAATAACTATAATTAATCAATTAAAATTAATTAACTATAATTAATCAATTAAAATTGATTAACTATATAAATAATCAATTAACTATAATTAGTTAATTAAGATTAATTAACTATAATTAGTTAATTAAGATTAATTAACTATAATTAGTTAATTAAGATTAATTAACTATAATTAGTTAATTAAGATTAATTAACTATAATTAGTTAATTAAGATTAATTAACTATAATTAGTTAATTAAGATTAATTAACTATAATTAGTTAATTAAGATTAATTAACTATAATTAGTTAATTAAGATTAATTAACTATAATTAGTTAATTAAGATTAATTAACTATAATTAGTTAATTAAGATTAATTAACTATAATTAATTAATTAAGATTAATTAACTATAATTATTGAAAATTAATTAACTATAATTAATTAATTAATTAACTATAATTAATTAATTAATTAATTTTAATTAATTAACTATGATTAATTAATTAATTAATTTTAATTAATTAACTATGATTAATTAATTATATTTAATTAGCTATGATTAATTAATTAATTAAATTTTTTTAATTAACTATGATTAATTATAATTAATTTATCATAGTTAATTAATTTTAATTAATTAATTTTTATATTAAAAAAATTAATTAATTAAAAAATATAAAAAAATTAAAAATTAAATTAAAAACATAAATAAAAAGGTACCTTATTGCTGCAGCTGCTGGACTTCGGATGAGAAATTTTCTGAGCGTCTTCGGCTGCATTTATAGGCTGTGAAAAGTGGAAAACCGAAAAAGGCACGGGGCCGGCCATTTAATGGCCGGTTTGGGATTTAATTAGGTACCGGCCATTTAATGGCCGGTTGGGGGTTTAATTCGGTACCGGCCATTTAATGGCCGGTATGGGCATTTTTAAAATTTTTCCGGAACCGTGGGTATTTTTAATAATCTTTAATTAACTTGGGGTATTAATAAAAATGTCGGAATCTCATATGTGCTCATGTGGTGAGTCGACCTTCTTCGATAAAGATACTTAAATTAAAGTCAAGAATATTTTATCAATTTTGGAAATATTATATCAAGAGTGAGGCTATGGTACTTCGGCTAGTGTACTATGGCTAGTGTACTATGGCTCAATATGGTATTTTTTAAAATCCTAACGGTCGATCCGACCGTTCAATGTGATATCCATATGAATATATACTTGCAAACTAAATTTTATATTTTTTCGAATTTTTTTACTATTTTTTTAGATAGGTAGAATTTTTAGTGTTTTATACAAATTTTAGACCATCAAAATTCTACCTATCTACAAAAATAGTAAAAAAATTCGAAAAAATATAAAATTTAGTTTGCAAGTACATATTCATATGGATATTACATTGAATGGTCGGATCGACCGTTAGGATTTTAAAAAGTACCATATTGAGCCGTAGTACACTAGCCATCTATGTTACCCGGATACTCCATTTTGGGCTCCGTACCCGTATCGGGTGCGTGTCGGATACCGATACGTGTTCGATACGGCCCTGATACGTATCCTATACCACCGGATACGGTCTTAGATACGGCTTTGACTCGTCTGGATACGGATAAGACAGACTAGATACGGCTCTGATACGTGTCTGACGCGTTCTGCAGACACCAGTGAGCAGCTCTCAAGCCCATGCACCGCGCATACACCGCCCATATACCAGAGCAGCTCTCCAGCCCATGGACCGCGCGTGGACCACCTACCAAAAATCAATTTTCTTACGCTAGCGGGAATCGAACCCGGGTCCTGTGGAGTAAATAGCATGCCTCTTGACCACTACACTAGTTCACATTTGTTGTTAGAATTGAGTAACTCTTATATTTAATGTTACTTAGGTTATTATATTGTATCCAGAATTTTTGATATTTAATACTTGGACTCGAAAATTATATTTAATGTATACAAGTGTTTTAATAATATATATAATAGGCGTATCGTATCCTTGATTTTTAAAAATTGACGTATCACCGTATCCATATCGTATCCGATACGATACCCGTACCCGTATCTATGCAACATAGCTAGCCATAGTACACTAGCCGAAGTACCATACAGGGGCGGACCTATGAAGGCCCAGGGGTAGGCAAGTGCCTACCCCTGGATTTAATTTTTTTTTTAGACCCAGTGTATTTTTATTCTTGTGCCTACCCCTGGTTCAATACTGTGCCTACCCCTGGCTCAGAATAATAGATTTGCTGTTCTAATTTATTCATTGGCCAAGTCCGCTGTTTCGATTAATTCATTGTGTCTACCCCTGATCAAATTCCTGAGTCCGCCCTGGTACCATAGCCTCACTCTTATATCAATATCACAAAAGTTGGAGCAAACATGCACTGTAATGCGTATCCTTCGGTTACCAAACTGGGTAGAATACTTGCGGCCGGATCAAAATTAATTTGATATCTATTTAAAATATAGGGTTTCCATTTTGAGATTTATACCCGATTAAAACCAACGACTCCGATCTCATTCTACCTGATCATATATTGCACTCGATCTAAATTTCACTGAAACGAAGGTTGCTAGAATTCCAGGGTCTGGTAAGGCTGATTTTTTTTTTTATTAATAGGAATAAAAATAACTGACTTAAAATGAAAATCTGTAGCGTCCTGAACGCCATGATTTATGGCGTTAAGGAGTAAATGGGCTGAAGTGTTGCAATCCTCATTTGATGAATATAACAAGATTCACTGTTTTATTTTTGTTGTTATATTTTGGGTTTCGGACTGAAATATGGGATTTTTTTTTAAATAGAATTAATTTAAATTATTTTAACAAAACAAGCCTTCGTTGGGCTGATTTTCAAAAACTAGCCTTGAGGCAAAAAAAACCCAATCTACACCGGTCCTAGGGACCGGTGGAGCCTGTTTTGCACCAGCCGATATCCTCGCCACAGAAAATCCCTCATCTATACCTCCACCAATCCCTAGAACCGGTGGAGCCTTGATTTCCAAATTTGAAGCCGACAGCTCCATCTCTGTCTCTCCCTTCCCTCTCCTTCATCGTTTTTCCTCATCCGAACTCATCAGTTATTTTCTTTTATCCTCTCAATTTATTCAATCATTTCTCCATCCAATTGTTTTAAAATTTCTGGATCGTCTAAGAGAGTTAGAAACTCTTCAGATCTACGATTTTGACAAGGTAAATATCCCTCTTTTTATAATTTTTTATTTTAGCCGAATTAAAATGAATAACTAAACCTACACCGATCCACAGGACCGGTGAAGGAATTTTTGAAGCTCCACCGATCCACAGGATCGGTGTAGGAGTATTTGGTGTGGTCTTCCGTGTAGTATGGTGTGGCTGGTGCAAAACAGGCTCCACCGATCCTTAGGATCGGTGTGGGTTGTGTTTTTCTTGCTACATGTTGAGTATTTTGTGTATAGGGTTTTATTCTAATTTTTATACTCTTTAAACTTTTAAATTTATAAACCTAAATACTCAATTATTGGTCGGATGCAAGCGCACAACCTATCTTTGTAGTACTTTGGGTATCGATCCACAGGGAGTATGGTTAAAAACTAGGTTTTGACCTTATCAACTAATTTCAAAAAAATAAAAGAAAGTAAAGTAAAAATTGGGGGGTTTTTGTTCTAACAATCCTAAAGTTTGGGTTCAATACCCTAAAAGAAGAGATTGTAACAATTAAACTAAAAACTGAAAATTAAAAGAGAATTTTGGTCCCTTCAAGGTTTGGAAGTCTAGAGGCATTTGGTCCACAATCCCTTGCTAATTCTATCTATTCGGTTTTGTTTAAATTCATGTATGATTTGATGAGGTTTCTAACCTAATATGTTAAAAGGGTCACTTTCGTGAATTAATAACGTGCCTAAGTAATTCGAACTTCACGGTTAGGTCCTTCACCCTAGCTACCTAGACCATAAGCTCTTGTTAGTCTCTCCTCTCCTCGAATATTGGTACTTCACGATTAAGTCCTTCATACCAATATCCAATTCAATTTGAGATGTCCTAATTAGGGGTTGACTTCACAGTTACGTCCTTCACCAAATCCCTAACCCTAATTTCTAGTTCCGGCTTAGATTACAAATTGGTTAGATCCTAATCCAAACCTAGGGTATTTGTGTTCATAATTTGGTACTCTCCTATCCCATCCTAGCAATATTGGTTCTTTCGAATCCAACACGGGACTTGTCCAATTCAAGTACTAAACTATGTAATTAACACAAATGATAAATCACATAAATTAACAATCAAATCCAATAAAACAATCATAATAAAAACAAATAACCGAATAAGATAGAATTAAACAAGTTCATGCATTGACCTAAACCCCTAGAGAGGAAGACTAGCCTCTCATGGAGATGCAAGTATTCATCAAAAGATTAAAACAAAACATGGCTAAAACAAAGAGAAATTAAATAGAGAAATAGATTACACCCTTCTCTAAATGAAGAACCTTGTCTTGCCTTTGTTTGCTGTGAACTTCCCTTCTCCTTTCCTTGATTCGCCTCCAAGAGATGGATGGTAAAGAAGATTGTAGGTGGATTGGTAGTGGATGATAAGTTGATCCTTTGGAAGGGAAAGTTCTAGCCCTTTTATAGGAGAATTACTTGTTAATTATGGAGCAAATGGACGTGGGGAGTCATTAGATATTTGCTCCACAAGTTTTCCCACGTCCCCACTTTCCATATTTCACTTCCGGGTCGTTTTTAGAAGCGCCGGAAATAGAAAAACCAATTTTCAGATTGAATGCGACTTTAGTGCGTCCGTACAGGATTTTAAATTCCAAATTTGGATTTCTTTCCTTCATAAAGTTGTAGATCTTGTTGTCCTGGTTCCGTCAAACTTCGATTCACTCAAATCAGAGTTCGTATGACAAAGTTATGGCCAAAATACAAACTGTGTCGGAAGCTGAAATTTCAATGCGGCCTAGAGTGCGACCGTAGTGCGTCCGCACTCAGCTCGGACTTTTCTGACTTGCTCTGAAATGTGATATGAAATGTGTTGAATTCGTCTAAGTACTGGATGCGTCCGCACTGGACCTTAGTGCGTCCGCACTGACTCAACTATGACCGTTTCAAGTTTCAAGTTCGGGAGCTAATTTTGCGTGCTGCTACAGTGTGCTCCGCACTAGGTTCGGATTTTTCCTGTGCGACCAGAGTGCGTCTGCATCGATATCCGTGCGTCCGCACGGATTTTGATGTACAGCTCATTATATCTTTTCAAATTGGCGCGTGTCCAGAAATTCTTCTAAGTACTTAGTGCGGTCGTATTGCAATCCGTGCGTCCGCACTAGACATTTTTCTTTGTTTTTCTTCATTTTTCTTCATTTCCTGCAAATTAAAGCCGAGCAAACGCAGTAACTTGATTCTAGATATATTATATTCCCTTTATGTTCAAAATACAAGATATTTCGTGTTATTTCGTGGTAAAAATCAGATCGAATATGTGTATAATTTAGACCTATCACTACACCAGTCCGTAGGATCGGTGGAGGCTAGTTTTCTAACTTCCAGCCCAACCAAGACTTGTTACGTTGAAATAATTTAAAGAAATACTATTTAAAAAAAAATTGAAATATGGGGTGACAAAAAAATATACATAAAATTTACAAGTGTACATGTATTATAGTGAGATTACAGCACTTTGCAATATATCGAGGGATGTAAATTAGTGTCGTGTCGTGACTAATTGTGTCGTAGTTTGGGTCATGTGTTGTGATTAAGTTAGATTTTTACGTGTTGTGTTGTGACTAAAATCGGAGGGACGATCATGGCACGTTGACCACAAATGTCGTGTCCAAACATGATTGGTCATGTTTAAGTTAGTTTATTCAAGATTCACAATTCGATCAAAATGTTACGGTTCCTAATTGTGAGTGACCGTGTGTCATGCCGTCACCAGACCAGTTCATCTATAGTGTTGTATCAATTTTTCGAAAGATAATCACATCATGTAAATAATCATGTATCATGTTGTGGCGTGACGTATCCAATAATTGTGTAACTATTTTACATCATTGAATACAGAGGCAGATCATAGTTGAAATTGAGGGTTGTTAAGCCACTCTCCGGTTTTCAAAAAGTTTATTATCAAGTACCCTGAATTTTTACTAATTTGTTTCTTTTATATGTATTAGCACCCAATAACAATATAACAAATTTAAAGGAGTTTGAACGTAAATTTTAAAAATCAAAATCACAGCGCATTAAGTGCTTGTTCTCCGAGATATCTCAACTCTTGTGTGATTGACATGTACGGTATGCAGGGGCAGGTATTATTTGTGCTTTGAAATTTATGCAGAATTTAATTGTCGTGTTATCGTGTAAACAATGCTCTCTCCGTCTAACTGGGACATTCGGACTTTGGAGTCAATTTACAGAAAGATTTTAGTTAAAATGTATGTTATTTTATAACGGATGATTCGAATCCAAATTCTGTTTTTGAGTTAATTACAGAATTGACTCAGTTGAGCACGCTAATGTGAAACACGGCATCTTAAAGTAATGATTAGATGCTTGAATTTATTGTGCGATAATGATATTAATTATGGAAGATTTTAATCATGATTTTACAAAATATCTTAATTCTTTTCTGTATGATCATTTGTTTGGGGGCAAGACCAAGACAATAATTAACAATTTTCTTTATTATTTCACTATAAAACAAAAAAAAAAAAGTTTATGCTCGTGCTGAAACTTCAATAAATCATATTTTCTTATGTGTGAATGCGAAATTTATTTTTCTGTAGGTTTGTCCGCACTAATCTTTAATTCATAAAATGGAAATCTTATCAGCACTAATTTTTTCAGTCCAAGTCAACTACTAATAAAAGTCTTCCAAAGAACAAAGATTGATTTAGAATTTGTCCATTCGACCAGGATAAAATAATTAGTGATTCAATTGAGAAATTATAATTAATTAATATTCAAAAGATAAATTTGCAAATGTTTCGTTTCTTCATTTACTTGCTACTCACCAATCAGGACGTGTGGACAATTTATTTTAAAATACCTTTATTAAAGTAGAAACGGGATTTTCACAACTATACTTGACAACTAACGTCAAAATTCATCAAATTTTAAATCAAATTTGCAGATCTAATTCTTATTATTTAAACAGATTATGCCTTAAATTTGGTGCACTTCAAAAATCATTTATATAAGGACTGTATATTATACATGAAGAGACAATTATGCGACTCGGATGATTAAGTAATGAAAATAATTAGTCCATCTAAAGGTTCGGATTTGTGTACAACAAGAATTTGTCAGTCTAATAATATCGATTAGAATTTAAAAATAATTGGACTATTAAGTAATAGGTGTCTTGAGTTATAAATGCTTTATAACATTTGTATATTTTTTTTAAGAATAGGCATATCCAACTCTAGAAAAGGAATTTGCAATGAAGCCTAGGTAGTAATGTGTCTAACTTCCAAAAAAAAGAAAAAAAGTTAACAGTAGCGTGTCCAACTGTAGACACGTTATTCCCAGTGAAGATCCAATTTGCCATCTAAAGCAGGTGTCAGAGAAATACACTCAGGACACAAGATTGCACATATCAAATTTCTTCATAATATTTACATTATTAAATTCAAATTAACTTCGATTGAATTAGAAAAAAGAAACTCGGTAAAAAGTTAGTGACGCTGAATTTCTTACAAACTTGATGTGCAAACTAATAATTAAAGATGTTAATTGGTTTATATCTTAAGATGCATACAAAATTAGAAAGATGCAATCAAGTATGCTTTCAGTATTATTATTTTTTATTAGTACAAACTATCAATCTTGAAAAGCTGAGCATACTGGACCATGTTTTGGAGAGTAACAGTTGAGCATAAACACAATCAAAGCACAGCTCACGGTAAAATTGGGCCGATCGATTAATATATACGACCAAGCATAAACACAAATAAAAACACAGCTGACACTAAAATCAACTTCGTATCCATAATTACATGTCCATGTTGCATTTTATTGTTTTTCATCATTCAATTCCTCCACTGAATCATTCAACCTCGTCGCATAGCATGTCTTTGGTCAAAAATGACCTTCACTGATCTCCGTTCAGCCTGTAGCTGCTCCCTCGGCCGCTTCTTCTTCTTCTTCTTCTCCGAATTGATATTTCCTCCAAGATTCCAGCTTTCCTTTTCTTCTTTACTCAAGGGATTTGACTTCTGCATATTTCCCAAGCATTCAGTTATATCATGTTGAAATATCCGGACATGCAGGTGCACACACAAAATGCACAGGAAAACAATATGCGCCATTGGTGTTAAGGTACTAGAAATATATGGTTTTCCCTTTTTTACCGATTTGGTGTTAAACATCAATCAAATGCCAGAGATAGTACTAGAAATATATGATTTTCCCTTTTTTACCCATGTACAGATAGAACAAAGCAAAGATATTATATCCTGTGCTCAAACTATTTAAAAAAAAAAAAATTGAGAGAGAAAGAGAGCACAAACCAAATTGTAACCAGACCCAGGACCAATAACTAGAGATAAATTTGTAAGCTTGCTAGAAGCTGAGCCAATAGAAAAACCAATCAAGTCAGCCTGAAAAATCAAAAGACTAGTTTGGTTAACTAGAGCAGAACTAAAATAAACCTGCTCCACAAGTGATGAGGTTGTAATATAATAACAAGCATCAAGGATAAGAATGTAATTACCTGATCACCCCAGCGAACAGACTTCCTACTCTTGCAATACCCTCGCACCAGACCAGACAGAACATATCCATTTCCTTTGGAAGCTTCTGGATTCTCTCCATTCGCTGCAACATTTCTTGACCATTTACTCTGACTTGGGGCTCTCACAAATGCTGGCTCTTCTTTTCCATTCTCCGCCTCCTCTTCAATGTCTCTAGACCATTTACTAAGACTCAGATCTCTCACACATTTACTTAGACTTAGATTCTCCGTCTCCTCTTCAATGTCTCTAGACCATTTACTTAGACTTAGATCTCTCACACATACTGGCTCTTCTTCAGTATATGTATCCCACATCTCTCCACTTGTCAGTGGGCCTGTATGGATGGATACACATGTAAGTGCAAATGAGAACAGTAACCAGTACCATTTATTGACGACTGTGTTAGCTATACTCACTCCTATTTGAAAATTTAAGTCTGTTTAAAATGTTTTGTCTATGTCATGCTTACAGCATAAGTGAGGCTAAATGAATGCTTAACATATCGATTTAGATTAACTGTGGATAACTTAAGTACAGGCTCAATTGGACACAGACGATTAAATGATTAAATGATTAAATGATTAATCGATGCTTATTGCACCAGTGGAGGCCTAGATTGACGATACTGGCAATTGAGAGCTGCTGGTGTACCACACTATTCTAGTAAGATCTGGTAAGAGGGCGTAACAGTCAATATGTAGAAACCTGCAAATACGAATATTTGGTTGCATAGCAATTCCTAGAAAAAACTAATAATAATATGCACCTGTATCATAGCAATCACCCGGTGATTCTGGTATCTCACCAACTGCACGGTCATCTTGTGTCGGAAGCAATGACTGAAAATGAAACAAAATAAAAGAATCACTAGACCAAACCATGCTTAGTTTTATTACATAAACTTACCAGCCACACTTTTATATATGATGATACCACCCCAGTTCCCTCCTCCAAATTGTAACAAAGAAACATGAGAAACAACCGAAAAGAAGAGAGAGAGGAGACAAAAAAAACATTCAATAATACCTGAATATTATCCAGATGGAGTTTAAGCCGGTGTGGGACCTGTTCCCAGTCAGCTGCCATCTTCTCTATGTCATCCAATGTGAACCCGTGCAAGTTTCTAGCAGCACACCCCTATACAGATCAAAATATAGATTAAGGGCCAAAAATGAGAATTATACTTTTGTAGCTGTGTACAAAAGTGATGTTATAATAGCAACATGGAAAAAAAAAATAACCAACCACTGGGTCCTTGTAAGGAGCTTCCAGCAAGTAGACTTCATAGCCCAATCTCTGTTGACATGAAAATGAAATGAATTACTAAACAAACACCAACTGTTAACTACCGCAACAAAATTGTTCAATTGAAGTTCATGATATATGAACTGTTATTTTATTACAAAGCTTATATAAGCAGCCAAGAGAACCTACAACAGGAAAATCAAAAGCATAAAAAGATATGAAATTTAATCAAAGCTGGCCTTTTTACCACAGATTCAGACACAATGTTTGGTGCGTCCAATAAATTAGGATATAAATTGAACCCAAGTCATAAAATCATATGTTAGGACAAGTATAAAAGCTACCACGTCTAGGTTGAATATTTCAATTAAGTCTGACAAAGAAAGGAAGATTATGGTAAGTGGAAGAGGACACTAAACGCAGAACGCTACAATACTAAAATTCAGAGCAACTGGATTGGAATGAGATACAACTTTTAGGTAACATTTTATCAGATTGCATGAACGGGTAGCAGCATAAATTGATTTGTGGAAAGCTAATATAAAGAAACTTGGAAAGAAACAAGAAGTTTCTGTCTTGTCAGAACTCAGAAGAGTCAGAAGGAAAGGAGTGAATTTTATTACCTTGGCTACAGCCCAGAATTGAGAAAAATCGGCCTCCCTTAGATTGCGGTCATCCACTAAGAAGAAAAGGTACCAAAAACACACACTCGATCAGTCAATCAGTGCAATAAGTTTGACTTCCTCATATTCATAACCATTGCTATCTTTTATGAAACAAAAAGGAAGGCATCCAACTCAACAAAACCAACTTTTATACCCTTAATTTGTAACTCGTTTAAGAGACATTACTTAATGCATATTCGGGGATTCATAACAGAAAAATAAATATGATTGAAAATGCTCCTGGTACCAATAACAAAGGCAAAATTTCTTTCGTCCAGGGTCTTCCTAAAGGCCTTCAGCATACATGATCGATAAGTCTACAAACAAAGGACGGCATAGCCAACAAATTTGCAATAGCAAAAGACCAGTAATGAGGGGTAATATAATATAAAAAATAGGCTAGAAGAATCTAGAAATATGAAATTTTAAGCAACCATTCTAGGTATAAAGGATGTACAATAGACAGAATCCGGCCACATTTAAACCAGAAGTGTCAATTTACATTAGCGCCAAAACTTACAAGCAAAGAGAAGAGAAAAAATTGAACTACCTCCTCCATTTCGGCCTCATAGCAGTATTCAACGACCTTTTTGGTTGACCTTTTGCTTCCTGATTTAGAATCTTTACCTTCACCAACCTCCTGACATGATGTCAAAAAATCTTGAGTCGACATTTCATAGGCCAAAGTGCTAATATCAAGTAAAAAAAAAAACAGAGAGAAGAAGCAATTTCTCTAGAAGTACCATAGGTCCAAAGCCCGCACACAAATAACAAAGCAACAAAACTAACCTTCTCAACTTCGATCATGAAGTAGTCGTCCATGGAATGAATTCTTGGCGCACTGCCTCCATTCATAACCTCAATATCGCGCAGTGTCTTTGCTAGGTAGCTCTTCCCACTACCTATCAACAGGAATTAAACAATTGCACAACAATAGGTTAGATTGGGGCTTATTCAAGACAAAAGATAGGTTAGATTGAGGCTTAATTTCACAAAAAGAAATCATGGGTAAACTCGAGTTATACTCTTTATATACATCAAACATCCATACTACCAAGATTTCAAATTTTGATAAACCAACAATTCGGAAACCCAAATACCACATATATAGCTTTTGTAAAAAGAAGTTAAACGAGTGAAAAAGAACGAACCTGGCAGGCCACGAAGAATAACAACGAAGCGATCAGGGCGAGATGCTCGTTGTGGGTTCTTGAACAGATGAGAAGCATCGATCGTTGTTGGCGGAGCATCAACCCGCTGAGTTATCAAGTTCACCGTAGAGCCGTGTGCTTAGCCAGATCTACTGGTCCCCGTGAACCATGTCGGCCATGGTTTCGTACGTGATCTGGCGGTGGCGGGTGCGAGAAGTAAGGATCAACCCGCATCCGCTTCAGAGGTGGAGTAGCGCTGTCAGGTAGCGGGGCGTCCATCCGGCCGTGCCGAGGTCGGGTGGGGGAAGAACGGAAGCGGCGTTCGTGATGTGGCGTCGCATCCATTTCAAGAACTCGATTAGGATGGGGTTCTTTTGATTCTTGTTCTCTGAGGAGGGAAGCTTTTCAGTATTAATACTGAGGTTAATTATCGCGCGCCTAACAAAGGTCCTATATTTTTCATATTTTCCCATTAAAGGTTCAAAATTATTTTTATGTTTTCGTCAAAACTTATAAAACTTTTTATTACTCTCCTTATCTTTATTTAAATAGAACATTTTTTTATTGAATTTGCTTAATTTATTATATATTTTTATGATGGTATAAAAATTATATTTTTGTCCTTGCTTCTCAATGAAATAAAAGTTAAATAAATATTTTTCCTATCTTTTTTCATTCCCAACTGTTCCCATAATTAATTCCCAACTTTTTTTCATTCCGAACTGTTCCCATAATTAATTCTCAACTTTTTCACACAGCACAAAATTGTTGGAAATAAATTATTCAGTTCAACTTCATTTTGTTTTTCCCAATTTCTCTCTCTTCGCTGCCTTCATCATTCTGAACTCTCTCTCTCCTCTTCCGTAATTTAATTATCTGACTTAGATGGGCCATCTACATAAGGAACTCCAAATTTGATATATATCATTAAATTTATTAACAGTGCATGGTTCAAGTAGCTCATGTCTTTCGTATCTCAATCGTGTTTTGCATTTTTATTTTCGCTTTTAAAATTCAAACAGTCGATCTAAACTGCTCATGTTCAAATATTCGGAAATCGAAAATTAATTTTTTTTTGAAATATTTTACAAATTTTTAGAGGTACAGAATTATTTTGTTCATAAGAAAATATTAGTTTGAATTTAAATATTTTTGGCAATACAAATGGCAAATACATTAACAACATTTTATGGAGAACATCGATCAATAAAAAAAAAAAAAGTAAATAATATAATAGATGAAAAGAATAAAAAAACATCACATTCTTTATGGCACATTATTGGTATAATTATTATTTTTACAATTTTGTTCTTTATTTTAAATATGTGAGTTAAATAGAAATACATATTTTTAAAATAAATTAAAAAATTTCATGACTAAACTCATGGTACAAACACTCGTTTTATTACATTTTCATAATCAATTCCGTGCTTACTCGTACCATGGGTTCCCACTTTTTTAAAAAGTGGATTTCCATCCCTGTAAAATCTCAATCCGTGTGATCCTGTGAAAAACAAATAAATAGCGAGTCTATCTTCTTTGATAAAGATACATAAATTAAAGTCAAGAATATTTTATCAATTTCAATATCAATATTGCAGAAGTTGGAGCAAACATGCATTGTAAGGCGTATCCTTCGGTTACCGAACCGAGTAGAATACTTGCGACCGGACCAAAATTAATTTGATGTCCATTTAAAATATGAGGTTTCCATTTTAAATTCAATTTTTTTTTAAATATTTGCTAGATTTTCATTTCTATTATTCAATCTAAGTAGCTCAGTAAATTAGTTATATAATGAACTTGTAGAATATTAATTTTTATTATTTTTTGAATTTTTTACTATTTTTTATGATTTATAAAAGATGGCACAAAATCGGTCTAATTTAGCGTAATTTACCGTTTTTTAACATAATTTAACATAATTACTATAATTTAGCGTAATTTAGTGTAATTCAGCGTAATTTAACATAATTTCAAGTAATTTAGCGTATTTTAGTATAAATATGCTAATTATGTATATAAAAAAAAAGTAATCTAACAAATATTTTAAAAAAAATGTGAATTTTTAGCAGATCTTGCTATTCATGTCTCTAAAAAAAATAAAAATAAAATTAGTACCGACTATTTTCTAACCGGTACTGAAAACAATTTAAATCGACCAGAAAATGACCGGTATGGTTATTTTTATAAATGCCCAACATTAGTGTGTATATTTATTAATTTGTAATTAACTTTGGATATTAATAAAAATGTCGGAAAGATAACTTTTAAAACACAACTAACATTGACACCCCTAAACACAAGCTTATTTATTTATTTTTCGAATGAGTTTTTCTTTATTTTAGGATTAACAAGCTCAACAGTCCAACATAAGCTTAATTCCGGAAGTAGCTTTGACAGCACACATTAGTAGCCGGGTCCCACACAACTATTAATAAAACTTACAATAGCATCATCAACGGTAGAGTTCAAAATCTGCCCAAAAATTATATTAATTGTGCTCCTCAGATTCAGATTCCTTCTCTTGCATGGCACGAACCCGAGTTGGCAAGCCATACAGCCTAATGAATCCTTCAGCATCTGCTTGATTGTAAATCTGACCATTCTCAAACGATGAAATGTCCGCCCTGTACATGCTATTGGGACTGGTACGTGAGGTAACCGTGACTGAGCCCCTGTACAACTTGATCCGTACCGACCCGGTGGTTTTCTCAAGGATATCCTTCATAAAAGCATCGATTGCCTTGCGTTGCGGATCAAACCATCGACCCGCATAAACCAAGTCAGCATACTTCAATGCAAGCATGTCTTTTGTTTGCATGGAATCGCGGTCAAGAGTTAGCGATTCAAGTTCACGCACAGCATGCCACATAATGGTACCGCCAGGTGTCTCATAGACTCCGCGAGACTTCATACCAACCAGCCGGTTCTCAACCATGTCAATGCGGCCAATACCATGCTTGCCACCAATTGTGTTTAGTTCAGTAAGGAGGGTGGCAGGGGAAAGCTCCTTGCCATTTATAGAAACTGGGACACCTTGGACAATACCAATATCCACGTACCTATTCAATTTATAGAATTAGCTCAATAAATTTTACAATAAAGGGGGAGGCAATAAATTGCCTAATGTTTGGAATTTGGGGAAAAAGGAAACAGAAAAGAGACATGAATAGAAACAAGTATATCAAAAGGCAGATTTATGCAGTTGTATTGCACTGGGAATGCTTAAAATACAAATACATGTCCAACCTTTTTTTGTTTAGAAAAAGGAAAGAAAAAATGTCCATACTCAGGTTGATCAGGGGCATCGACTGGGTTGACACTCATCATGTACATTCCCTCCTCTGGCTCATTTGCTGGGTCCTCCAATATATCCCCCTATACATAAAGAATGCAAGAGAGAATTAAACCACAAACAGTCTTGAAATATAATAGATAAATGGACAATTTCAAACATAACCCTGCAAAATGAGAATTAAGAGGACTCCGCTCCAAATGTTTCAAAGTGTCACCCCTGATTTCTACAAAAATAAGAGGAGGTCCGCTTTGAGTAACTCAAGAAATTAAGACATTTAAACAGAAATGATGCTTATCATGTTTTAGCGGACATACATACAGTATGCTGATACTTTATGCACTGATATAAATAACATTAATAAAATAATAATGTGTAAAATAAAAACAGAATGGGAAAATAAAAAAGAGAGGGATGGTAACCTCATGGCTAAGATGCCAGAGGTTGCGGTCACGGCTATAAATGGATTTCTTTGTGACCGTTACAGGAATATCATACTTCTTTGCATACTCAATAGCATCCTCCCGGCCAGTAATATCCCACTCACGCCATGGTGCCACCACCTTCAGGTTGGGGTTCAATGCAAAGAAAGTGAGCTCAAACCGCACCTACAAAAATAGCAATAACAATAATTAATAGAAGCAATAGTAATAACAACGAATAAATTTAACAGGAGGAAAATGTTAGTAAAAAGAATCAGTTGAGGTATAATGAATGAACCCAATGTATAAGAACCTAACAAGACCTGATCATTGCCTTTGCCAGTGCACCCATGAGCCACCGCATCAGCACCAACTTCTCTTGCTACATCAACCATCGCCTATTATAAGAAATAAAAAAGGTTATTACTTAATCTGCTAATTTAAAACTCTTTTAGCCATGTGTGACCAGTATCATTGAAATAGAAAGTATCAAGTTATAAGATACAAAATTTCTAAAAAACTCCAGGACATACAACACTAGAAAAATCAAACACGAAAATGCCCAAGAAAAAGTTGAAAAAACAAAAAGGAAATAACCTATCAAAAGAACAACAGCATATAAATAAACACCTTGTAAACTACGTGATCAACTCTCAATGTTACATCATCACAAAACTCAAGTTCACAGCCCTAAGCATCAAATTTGCCCAAATTAATTATCAAAGCTATTTCCAATCCAATTAGCCATTACCCATCAACCAATTCAAGAAAAAATGGGACGAGGGAAGGGATATCGGAGTCAGGTCCACACTATTTTATTAATATTCTACAATGAGTCAGACCCTTGTTTGACTCAACAGGCCGGAGGTCAACCCAACCCACTCAAGTACAAGAAAAAGTTTAAATAAAATAAAATATTGTACAATAGTCAACAAAAATGAAGTAGGAGAGTTGGCTTCTCTCCTGACCAATGTGATTTTGATCCCCACTGTTGAGTTCTGACTTTTGAAGGATTTTCTCCACATTTCCAACTCAAGTCCATACAGCCCAACAACTCCAGTCAATCTAAACTATTCTGTAATATAAAAAAATAATGATAAACAGGAAGGGTCGGGTTAACCTTGGCGATGACAGGGCGAGCCATGGAAGTACCAAGCAAATACTTTCTTTCATAAATGGCACCGGCACGAAGGCATGGGAAAATGAAATCCTTCACAAATTCTTCCTTCAAATCCTTCACTACCAGTTGACTTGCACCACTTGCTTTTGCCTTCTTCTCCAATCCTTCCAGCTCCATATCTCCCTACATAGCACCACCGCAACAACCAACTGAAAAATACTTTACAATACAGGAAGTACATGGATCGGTTTATCAAGTTTAATTTCTTGATGCTTATCCGCAAGGGAACTGAAAACAAGTACATATTTACTTCAAACATCACAATAAAATTCGCCTTTCCCAAAAAAAGGAGCATGGTGACAACAAATAATTAACAGAGATACATATTAAGTTGATATACTAAGGGCAAACTTAAAAAATCTCACAATTGGAGTGCTGTGAAAGAGCCAAATTCATTGAGAGCAAAAGAAGAGGGCATAATTGAAAGCTCACCCAAACATTTTTAACCGATATCCAATTTAATTTTTCAAAATGAATATATGATCAAATAAAAAATTCTCAGATATGTGTAAAATTTAAAATCGATCTGTAAAACTTATAGATAATGGATAACTTACTTGTCCCACATCAGCAGTGAAGCACACAACCTCACATCCATAATTTTCCCTAAAAATTAGGCAAGATAAAGAGAAAACATGTTGTAATATGATGTCTGTCAACAAACAGCAGTGTACAAGGAATTTTCACACAAATGGTACTGATTGTAAGAAACTTCTTCTTTTTCAAAGCCTTTATTCCCAAACAAGTTGGGGTAGGCTAGAAATGAAACCCAACGGAAATCAGCAACACAGGGACTTCCCAGGAGGTCACCCATCCTAGTACTACTCTTGCCCAATTCGTGAAGGTTTCATTTTCATAAGAAACTATTCAAACTTTTTGCTTTGAAGAAGAGAAACTATTCAAACTTATATTCAGCAAAATTTGTTGATCCTTAATTAATTGTATTTAAAACAATAATTGTATACTTAATCCATCTGACTATAACTGAAGTGTCTAGGCCACCGCTATATGCTAACACAACCTTATTCACTGTCTCCTTCTCACTAGCTACAGCTTTCGGTACAGCTGCACAAAGCAAATACAAAGATTCTCAACACATGTTACAATATATCCATTGAGCCTAAAATCTTTCTATCAGTTGTTTGATATTAATTAGTTATTGTTTTTTTTTTATAATAGTGGACTACTCCACTGATTTCACAAAACGAAACCATACATTGTTTGGCAGGTACTGGTATTAATTAGTTATTGTGGAGCAACTGTTGACCAGATTAACATTTCTAAATTCTAGTCGAAAGCTAACATATCTGAAGACTTGGGGCAAAATAATAACCATTTATGGTCATCACTCTACAATTTTATATTTAATTCAAATAAAATGAAAAATACAACGGAATTAGCATTTGATAAAAAATACCAATTCTAGGTGAGCTTTGGCCTGTGTATATTCTTCCAGAAAACAGTCTTGACGTTGCTCCAGCCTGATTTCATACAAATAAATCAACAATTATTTAAAAAATGAATTAAAAAATAATAAAAGATCTGAATAATGATGCATTATGTATTCAATCTCAACCTGAAGGATATGAGGCTTCTTCAGACAGCCCACTCTCTCTTGATGTATTCGATCTGAACCTTCATAAAGAGGAAGGTTTATGACAGTTAACGTATTTGCTACTGGCAAAGGAACTTTCTGAAATAATGATCTCATTCAATTTTATAAAAAAATCATTAATTGCCATTTCAAGCTTAGCCCTAAACCCTAAACCCTAAACCCTTGACGGACAAGAATTGGACAAGAGAAATAAGTTATATACTGCTAGAGATCGACCAAGAATTAGAAGTTGAAGGAACCACTACCATTGAACTGTACCTAAGGGGTGACTTTACCAATACTAGAGTAATCTTGTGAGCAATTAGAAATTTCAACATTATGAGAGGGATATAGAGAGGGAGAGAAGGAGGGAAAAAGTGAGAGATTCATACCGCGCAGATGAAACGAAGAGGCAGAAACCGTGGTCCGTGGAGCTATGGGAGAAGAAAACAGCGCCATTAGTTTTTCTCAGTTGTTCTCTCGGGAGGTATAGGTTTAGGGTTTTACTGGAGTCGGTTTCTGAGATGGTGATCCCTGCGGTAGGTAGGCGTACCCTGCACTATTTGAATTGTATCGTACGGTCTACTCTGAGATTCATGCCAGATTTAAACGGACGATTCAGATTTCATTCCATACTGTACCGCGCTGGGTGACTGGATCTGAACCCTTCTAATACTCGCATTAACAGCCTGTCCATTATAATTATTCATCCGCAAACAAGCATCCGTCAAGTGTATTCGTAACGGTTTGATTGTCGTTAATGATTAAACAAGCATTTAATCGACCGTTAAAACCATTTTTTACAACTAAAAAAGGTTTCTTGGTCGCAAACTGGTGCATTGTAATGCATTAAGCAGTTTTCATGGCGGGTCAGCTACCAGTTTTTATTTTTTTTTATTCACACAGAAAAGTTTATAAGCATTTAATGATACGAAAAAAATGGATGAGAAAAATGAGAAATATCAGTGCACTTCAAATTTATTATAAAATAAAAGAAAAAAAATTCTCAAGTCCCACCCCCCTCGAAATATGTTAGTATAACTACAAGTACCACATCTGATTAAAAGCCCGATTGATTGGGATCTAATTATTGAGTACTTTGCTTATTTGTTGTAAATATTTGCTGCTATAATTAAATAAATGAGTAGAACCATGATACTTTGAGTTTAATTTCAAAATCTATCGAATTAACTTTTATGACAAATTAAAGCCGTTAAAACAGATCTACTTCACGAGTGATTCGTTTACATGTTAAATTTATATTTTTCGAATTACTTTAGAATAAAGTCAAGCGATAAGAAATTGATGAAAAATAAACGTATTAAAATTAACTCATTAATATTTTTTTTACTGTTTGATTTCATAGTAAATTAATAAATTTGGCATGTAAACGCATCACTTGTGAAGTAGACCGGTTTCAACGGTTTGGATTTGTTATTTGAAATTATCCCGATAGGTTTTAGAGTTAAGACCCCTTCAAATCTGAATTCGGATCACCTTCGGTACCGCACATTCAATTACTAAATTCAAATTGTTATTTAATCGTAGCACAAATCTCAAAAATGGACCCCTGTTGTCTAAATAGATATCGAATTCCAATCGCTCAGTTAGAAGTTAATCCAGCTCATTGGACTCTGTACCGTAGAGGATATGGACTCTTTAAATTTATCGCTGCGGTCATCGCTATAAAACCTTTACAAAACACTAGTGACGGTTACATTAAGAGGATAACCAATACAATAATTTGTAAGAGCATCTACATCCCAGCAACTCGAATGAGTTTCTAAATAACTCTTAATTATTTTTTAGAAATTAAGATCTCTAAAATTTCTAATTCTCACATCCTTGAAATTAATTTTAGAGTTTCTATTAAGCCACGTCAGCAATAAATTAAAAATGAGAAATAATTTGAGTCAATTATTTGGCCAGCATGGAGTTTATAAACAGTTTTTTAATAAGAAACTTTCATGTATAGTTTCTAAATAAGAAACTCTCTTACATATCTAAAACTGAATTAGAACTTACCACATCATATTAGAAACTCTCATAATACTAGAATGTAGATGCTCTAAGGATACCTAGTCCGGCGAGCTCGGAGAGAGATTCAGCAACTCCGCACAAAAGAGAAAGATAAAGGGGTCAGATTATTTGAAACATGTCCTTTAAAGAACCATGTGCATTACAGACAAGGGTCAGATTGGTTCGGATTTTAATCAGACGATTCAGACTGAAACTCAACGGCACATTACCTCATAGAATCTAGAGTGGGGATGCCATCGAAGACACCTATTACTTAATAGATAATAGTCTAATTATGATCATTAGACTGATTATTACTTGTTGTATTCAAACCTGAAATTTAGATGGACTAATTATTTTCATTATGTAATCATCCGAGTCACATAATCATTTTTTTCATGTATAGTATACAGTAAATATATATAAATGATATTGAAGTGCACTAAATTTACTGTATAATCGACTTAAATAATAAGGATTAAATCTATAAATTTGTTTAAATTTCGACGAATTTTGACATTAGTTGTCAAAGAATCCCTTCCTACGTTTAATATAGGCATTTTGTTGTCACTGACCTTAAAAAGATATAGGTATTTTGAAACGAAACATTTGCAAATTGATTTTTTGAATATTACTTGATTAAATTTTCTGAAAATCTCATAGCATTACTGTCAAGAAAGAACTTTGAATCACTAATTATTTTATCCCGGCCGAATGGACAAATTCTGAATCCATCCCCGTCCTTTGAAAGATTTTTCAACTGGAAAAATTAGTGCGGATAAGATTTTTTTTTTATGAATCTAAAAAAATTAGTGCAGACAAGTTCACAGAAAAATAATTTTTGCATTCACACATAACAAAATATTATTTATTGGGTTTTGACATCAAAATAAACTATTTTTGTAATTTTAGTGAAATAATAAAGAAGATTGTTAATTATTGTCTTGGTCTCGCCCCAGATGAATGACATGTATACAAAACAGAATTAAGATCTTTTTGTATTATAAATTATATTATAATCTTCCATAATTATATCAATATCGCATAAATTCAGATGACGTTTCAGAAAAGAATTCAGCTTTTTTTTAAACACGAATCTTAAAGCAACTTTTTTTTTATTGATATTGTTCCGTAAATTTCGAATAGGCTCCGTAATTAAAGGACTGGTTTCAAATAATCTCAAAAGTCATCTCAGGTGCTAACACTTACCAATTCATTCGAAAGGAATTGTTAGTAACATATCTAGTTTTTTTTTTTTTTTGAGCTTATAAAAAAATCACTTTAGGCAGGGATTGCCAATCCTGTACATCTTATATCTTAATTTCATCATAATATAACTAAAAAAGAAATTTCATATTACACTAAAATTAAAAATAATGGAACTTTTGACTTAACCTCACGTTATTATATTAAATAACATATTGCAAAACTCACAACTCAAATAGAACTCCAAGCTTTAAGAAAATCTGCAACAAGGTTTTATGAAAATCTGCAAAAAAATCATTGATTTTTTTTTTTTGGGTTTGAAAAAGATGTTTATAAATAACCTTATTACTAGTTGTCAGAAAAAGAAAGAAAGACGAATGAAATAAAGTTGCCAATGCGCCAATATATGTACACAGTACAATAACATAGCTAGCGCAACTATCAATTCATTAAGACAAATTATCATAGCATAATCATTTTACAAACCTGATTTAAAGCACACTAAATAAGAAAAAAAAGGTATTTTGCAAACTAACAGCTGGTCCCCGTCTACTAATCACACAGATATAAACATTAATTAAGACAAATAAACCTTCACCATTTAGCAACTACATGTAACTATTCCATTACTATATATGAATTTTAGCAAATTGATCTAAGGCTCTTGTGCTACTTGTGCTTCAGAAGAGCTTCACTACTTAAAACCTACAAAAAGGAATTGACAATATTAGGTTTTGCAAAAATCGAACAAATAGATGTCATATATAAAATCCAACCATGCCCATTGTGCAAAAAAAAAAAAAAAAAATAGCTTTATTTATTTTCAGTCCGGACCTGAAATTAAGCAAGGTTTTAGCCATATATGCCTTAAAAACAAAAAACCCAAATATTTTTTGATAGAGGCATGAATTTGATAGGCTTTGGCCCACTGTATCTAAATAATTATATAGCCCGACATGTATATAGATGAAAGCCCAAATCACAAGGTAGCTTAAATGATATGCATGTACATTTGCAAATTGCAATTCTTAAAAATAAAAAAAAAAGAGTGAGGCTATGGTGCTATGCATAGCACCAATGGCTAGTGTACTACGGCTCAATATGGTACTTTTTAAAATCCTAACGGTCGATCCGACCGTTCAATGTGATATCCATATGAATATGTACTTGCAAACTAAATTTTATATTTTTTTCGAATTTTTTTACTATTTTTTCAGATAGGTAGAAAAATCAGTGTTTTTTGAAAATTCTGGACCATCAAAATTCTACCTATCTGAAAAAATAGTAAAAAAATTCGAAAAAATATAAAATTTAGTTTGCAAGTACATATTCATATGGTTATCACATTGAACGGTCGGATCGATCATTAGGATTTTAAAAAGTACCATATTGAGCCGTAGTACACTAGCCATCCGTGCTATGCATAGTACCATAGCCTCACTCAAAAAAAAATTCCTGCAAACTAGATAAATATTTAAGATGTAGAAAACTATATCTACACTATATATATACTTCATTTAGTGTGTATTTTCTATCGTCTATATATATCCTACGTACCATACAGCCAGTATGTGAAGTACATTTTAGAACATTATATATGATCAGTTTTTTTTTTTTTTACTATATGAACTGTTTTTATATTATTCTTAGTAGTAAACAAAAAGCAAAGAACAAGTTTCAAGTAATTAATATTAAACTATATAATAGTAATGAAATAGCTATAACATATATATGTTATGTATGTACCAACCTAATTATCTAGTTGTAATTAGGGAAAGCCACCCGGCCCGACTCGATCTTTTTGACATCATCAACGAGTATTTCATAATGGCGCTTGACCTCCTCGGCCGTCTTCTCACCGCCTATGGCACGTGCCACCTTGTACCAACGGTCTGGAGTGTCCTTGTCATACACTGCCAATGCCCTCTCAAATAGTTTGTTCTCCTTCGCTGACCATTGTGCCGAAGCCATTAATTGTTGTATGCTTGTTGGTATGAAGTGGCATTGAAGTTTGCATGCTTATATAGAGGGGAAGGGGTGATTTGGTGGGCCAGGGATACGGAATAATTGGTTGCAAGAGGGAAAAGAGGAGGGAATAAGGGTGACTTGAGCCTCTTTGAGCCGCACAAAGAAGGGTTCCTTGGGGGGAGCCAGGGACAACATGCATGTCTCTGTTTTTGCATCTTTAGTATCTTTAATTTTCTCTTGAACAGTTGAACGATTCCTCTTCATTTGAAGAATATAGGTACGTTTGATGCAGGTTTAAAGTTATATATGGAGGCATAAGGTAATTATTAAGATAGTTTTTTTTTTTAAATTAAATCGGTCTAAATTATTTTATTCGATGAAGACGTAAAGTTAAGGAGGTTCAAATTAAGTAGGAGACAGAAAATATAAACAAAATTGATGACAATATGTCCCACATGCTGGATTAATATGTATATATAGAATCTGGCTAATATGCTACGCGTAGCATAGAGGGCCTCCGTACTATGGCTCAATATTTGAGTTTTCAAAATTCTAACGGTCGATCCGAACTGTTCAACATGATCTCCATATAAATATGTACTTGCAAACCAAATTTTACATTTTTTAGAATTTTTTTACTATTTTTTTAGATAGGTAGAAAATCACTTGATCAGAAAATTATGTACCATTCAGATTAAGTGATTTTCTACCTATCTAAAAAAATAGTAAAAAAATTCTAAAAAATGTAAAATTTGGTTTGCAAGTACATATTCATATGGAGATCATGTTGAACGGTTCGGATCGACCGTTAGGATTTTGAAAACTCAAATATTGAGCCATAGCACGGAGACCCTCTATGCTACGCGTAGCACCGTACGTAGCCAACTCCTATATATATATATATATATATATAGAGTAGGGCTATTGTACTTCGCGAAGTAAAATAAAGTTTTACTTCACGCTCATACTCTCATTTCCAAAATCCAAATCGTCGATCCGAACCGTTCAAGTTGTTCTCCATATTGAAATGTGCTTGGAGACCAAATTTTACATTTTTTGGAATTTTTTTACTATTTATTAAGCCACTTTGAAAATCGCTGATCTATTGTGAATAGTAAAAAACAGTAAAAAATTATGGACCAATGGATCAGTGATTTTCAAAGTGGCTTAATAAATAGTAAAAAAATTCCAAAAAATGTAAAATTTGGTCTCCAAGCACATTTCAATATGGAGAACAACTTCAACGGTCGGATCGACAATTTGGATTTTGGAAATGGGTGTATGAGCGTGAAGTAAAATATTGGTTTTACTTCATGAAGCACAATAGCAAAATTCATATATATATGCTAATATGCTTTTAGTAGCATATGGCCCGATATGCTTCCAACTCAAAATTGGATTTTCAAAGTCCAAACGGTCGATCCGAACCGTTCAAGTTGATCTACATATTGAAATCTGCTTGGAGACCAAATTTTACATTTTTTGGAATTTTTTTACTATTTATTAAGCCACTTTGAAAATTGCTGATCCGGTGGTCCAGAATTTGAAAGCACTGTTTTTACTGTTCATCCGGATCAGCAATTTTCAAAGTGGCTTAATAAATAGTAAAAAAATTCCAAAAAATGTAAAATTTGGTCTCCAAGCAGATTTCAATATGTAGATCAACTTGAACGGTTCGGATCGACCATTTGGACTTTGAAAATCCGATTTTAAGTTGGAAGCATATCAGGCCATATGCTACTAAAATCATATTAGCCTATCTCTCTCTCTCTCTCTCTCTATATATATATATATAGTTGGGCTACGGTGCTTCATGAAGTAAAGCGAGTGTTTTTCTTCACACTCATATTTTGATATTTTAAAATTTAAAATGTCAATCCGAACTGTTAAAGCTGATCTGAATGGTATAGAATTTTCAGATCAAGTGATTTTTTACCTATCTAAAAAAATAGTAAAAAAATTCTAAAAAATGTAAAATTTGGTTTGCAAGTACATATTCATATGGATATCATGTTGAACGGTTCGGATCGACCGTTAGGATTTTGAAAACTCAAATATTGAGTCATTGTACGGAGACCCTCTATGCTACATGTAGCACCTTAGCAAAATTCTCTCTCTCTATATATAAAGATAATTTAACTTATCTCGGTCTAAAGTTAACTTACGCAATTTTAGGCCGGTTCATTCTGTCTCACGGTTTAAGTGAAGACTAAATTCTTTATTCATCGGTTTGATTCTGAATCAAAAATAAACTATGACAATTAACAACTGAAGTAGTGACGTATATATGGATTGGTGGAGGAATATGGCGAGATTTTTTGTGGCGGAAAAATAGACGGGTCAGGAAGTGCCTCCATTGAGACAGCGGCTCAGCCGCTCAGTGGATGTGGTTTTTTCGAAATCCAACAAGCAAAATCTGCTTTGGACCCTGATGATGCGGATTGACACAGATTTTTATTGGTCGGTCCTCTAAATTAACTCAAACAATCAGTTAATGCAGATGATGCGGATTCGGACTATTTAATCCCATGATTCTACCAAAAGAAAATATGGTTGATTAGAATATTTTCTTTAATTTGCTTTTTTGTTTTTTGGGGTAAGTTAGAACATCGATCTGATCCTTGGACCTTTTACTGATAACAATTGAAAGCTCCATTTTGCAACTGACCACTAAATAAATTGTTACATGATATGTTATATATTTGTGTCCAACGTATGTCAGTTTGATAATTAGTATCTGGTCTAATGATAAAGATAATATATTTTTTTGTGATGTTCGAAATATAATTAGATTACGTCTAGTAAAAATTTAAGTTGAGAGGCTTGATTTTCATCTTTATTAACAAATTATTATGTATCGCCAATATTTTTGTACACAATACAATAACATAGCTAGCGCAACTATCAATTCATTAAGACAAATTATCATAGCATAATCATTTTACAAACCTGATTTAAAGCACACTAAATAAGAAAAAAAAAGGTATTTTGCAAACTAACAGCTGGTCCCCGTCTACTAATCACACATATATAAACATTAATTAAGACAAATAAACCTTCACCACTTAGCAACTACATGTAACTATTCCAGGACTATATATGAATTTAAGCAAATTGATCTAAGGCTCTTGTGCTACTTGTGCTTCAGAAGAGCTTCACTACTAAAAACCTACAAACAAAAATTGACAATATTAGATTTTGCAAAGATAAAAGAGTTGTAGATGTCATATACAAAATCCAACCACGCCCATTGTGCATAAAAAAAATAGCTTTATTTTTTCAGTCCTGACCTGAAATTAATCAAGGTTTCAGCCATATATGCCTTAAAAACAAAAGGCCAATTTATTTTTTGATAGAGGCATGAATTTGATAGGCTTTGGCCCATCTGTATCTAAATAATTATATAGCTGGATATGTATAGATATGTAAGCCCAAATCACAAGGTAGCTTAAACGATATGCATGCACATTTGCAATTTAAAAAAAAAAAATCCTGCAAACTAGATAAATATTTAAGATATGCAAAACTGTATCTACACTATATATACATACACATCATTTAGTGTGTATTTTCTATCGTCTATATATATATATCCGACCATACAACCAGTATGTGAAGTACATTTTATAGCATTATATATGATCACCTTTTTTTTTTTTAACTATGCACTGTTACATATTGTTCCTGGTAGTAAACAAAAAGCAAAGAACAAGTTTTAAGTAACTGGTATTAAACTATAGTAATAAAATAGCTATATATATGTTATGTATGTACCAACCTAATTATTTAGTTGTAATTAGGGAAAGCCACCCTGCCCGACTCGATCTTTTTGACATCATCAACGAGTATTTCATAATGGCGCTTGACCTCTTCGGCCGTCTTCCCACCGCCTATGGCACGGGCCACCTTGTACCAACGGTCTGGCGTGTCCTTGTCATACACCGCCAATGCCCTCTCAAATAATTTGTTTTCCTTCGCCGACCATTGTGCCGAAGCCATTAATTGTTGTATGTATGTATGTATCTAAGTGCTATGTATGGAGATGAGTTTAAGAATAAGGTTGATGGCTTGTTGGTATGAAGTGGCATTGGAGTTTGCATGCTTATATAGAGGGGAAGGGGTGATTTGGTGGGCCAGGGATACGGAATAATTGGTTGCAAGAGGGAAAAGAGGAGGGAATAAGGGTGACTTGAGCCTCTTTGAGCCGCACAAAGAAGGGTTCCTTGGGGAGAGCCAGGGACAACATGCATGTCTCTGTTTTTGCATCTTTAGTATCTTTAATTTTCTCTTGAACAGTTGAACGATTCCTCTTCATTTGAAGAATATCCCGACATTTTTATTAATATCCAAAGTTAATTACAAATTAATAAATATACCCACTAATGTTGGAAATTTATAAAAATATCCATACCGGCCAGAAAATGGCCGGTTTTAATTTTTTTTTGGTATCGACCATTTAGTGGCTGGTACCAAATTTTTTTTTTTGATGCTGAAATCTAACACTAAAAATTAGAATTTTTTTTGTTAAATATTTGTTGGATTATTTTTTTATATATATAATTAGCATATTTATACTAAAATACGCTAAATTTACTTGAAATTATGTTAAATTACGCTAAATTGCACAATTTTTTAACTTACGCTAAATTATGTTAAATTATGCTAAAATACGGTAAATTACGTTAAATTACATATGAACAGGGAAGATATGTTCACTGAGAAGGCGAAAACGACGACGAAACTTCAAATGGCCATAAAACGGCGCTCGAGTGTCCGATTTCAACAAATGACTATTTTTCGGAAAGTTTGCAAAAATACGCATGCGTCAGTGCCTACTTTGTTGGATTTCAAATTTCAGAATTGCCAAAAAATAAAAGGAAGAGCCTAAGAACTTAAATTGAAGTGTCCAATGAAGATTTTCATTTCTATTATTCAATCTAAGTAGCTCAGCAAATTAGTTATATAATGAACTTGTAGAATACCAATTTTTATTATTTTTGAATTTTTTTTTTCTATTTTTAATGATTTATGAAAGATGGCACAAAATTGGTCTAATTTAGCGTAATTAGTGTAATTTAACATAATTATTGTTATTTAGCGTAATTTTGTGTAATTCAGCATAATTTAACATAATTTCAAGTAATTTAGCATATTTTAGTATAAATATGCTAATTCTATATCAAAAAAAAAGTAATCTAACAAATATTTTAAAAAAAATTCAAACTTTTAGTGTTAGATTTTAGCATTTTACTATTCATAATGTCTCTGGAAAAAAAAAAATTAGTACCGGCCATTTAATGGCCGGTACCAAAAAAAATGAAAACCGGCCATTTTCTGGCCAGTATGGATATTTTTATAAATTCTCAACATTAGTGGGTATATTTATTAATATGTAATTAACGGATATTAATAAAAATGTCGGAAGAATATAGGTACTTTTGATGCAGGTTTAAAGTTACGGAGGCATAAGGTAATTATTAAGATAGTTTTTGTAAATTAAACCGGTCAAAATTATTTTATTCGACGAAGACCTAAAGTTAAGGAGGTTCAAATTAAGTAGGAGAGAGAAAATATAAAAAAAATATTGATGACAATGTGTCGCTCATATAGAGTCTGGCTATTGTGATTTCGGCAGCATTTCAGCTGAAGTGCGGTCAAGACCGTAGCCGTTGGATCTCCATTCAGATGCGCGTCCGATGATGACTTAAAATTGTGGAACGGAGCGCTGGACGGACTCCGTCAGTTGGGAAAAATGGTCCTTTCTCCAGACTTCTCTTGTCGTTCCCCTTCTCCCTCAAATCGCTCTTTCCTCTATTTCGCTCCCAATTTCTCTTCCCAGCAGCACCAGCACCAGCCCCCCGCCCTACTCTTTCTTCTCCACCCACGCCGTCTCTGCCAAAACCCCTTCTCTTCTCAGGCGCATGTGACGAACCCAGCGCCTAGGAACTCCCGACTTCCTGCGAGTTCTCTCTTTTCCGACTCCCTCGCCCCATTCCTCTTCTCCTCGCTGAGACTTGCGACCAGACCGCACCCTCCTCCTTACCACCTCAGACCGCACTTTCGCTGGAGATGTCGCTCTTGAAAATTAAATGGGGTGATTTTGAGGAATCGCTCTTGGAGACATCGCTGGAGACTTCTACTTTACTTGGAAGTAAAGGGGGTGATTTTGAGGTTAATTGTTTTACCAAATTCTTGATGTAATAATTAAACTATGTTGATTTTCGTGATTTTGAGATGATATCTCACAGTTTCAATTGGATTTTAGTCACTTAATTTACTAGTATTTAGCAAATTGAAGTACAGATGTTTCTTTTTTACAACTCTAGTGTCAAACGATTAGAAATGTTCTAATAATTATTATTTAAACTCTAGTGTGAAACGATTTGAGATGCACTAATTTCAAAAAAAGCTTTCATTGTGTGTACTGGTACGATTAACCTTCTTTGGATCTGATTTGACACTGGTACCAATGTCTTTTTTGTGCGGTGGTATGAATTTGTACCAGCTCCTATACTGACCTGGTATATTAACCAGAAATTATATATAAAGAAAATTATAAATAGCAGATGCAGCGCAGTCTCCCTTGTACCCAAAAATTATAAAAGAAGCACATACCCTTAATTACAATTAAACCTAGATGCCTCACATGATTATGGGTCATAATCATTATTTATTACTCTTTTTAGTAGGTGTCCCTATAGATTTCATAATTATTATTTGATAATGACAGTTATAACAGCAGGTACTGATGTGATTGCTCTATGGTCCTTAATGATCAGCTATTATGTTACTGGTAATTCCAATTTCTAACTCAGAACTGACTATATTTTTTGTGCTTTTGGTTCTTCTATGTTAATACTGGGCAATACATTTATAAGTTCAACAAACTTTATTCATATTAAAGACCTATCACTTCTAGCAATACTCTTTAGCTCAGCAATACCTTCACTAATGCACCTGTTGTAGATGTTCCAATTAATGTAATTGTGCTAAAGTTGGTTCAATGAATTTTATTATTTAAACATTTTGTTTATTGCTCTTTCTCAGTAGAGATAAGAACATTGAAGAAATGAGTTTGATTTTTGTTTTTTGTTTTTTCATTGCTGGTATAATTTGATTTAGTTGATGAACTGTATTAAATTTATAAGATAATTAAAGCTTATATTTTGGTAATTTCTCATGGATGTAGGCTGCTGACTGTATTTTCCTTTGATTTTGTGTAAAATTGCTAGGGTACCAAGAAGTAGTGCATTCTGTTGGGTCATATAAAGATGCTCAAAAGGCAGCACTGTTTAGCTGAGGAGGCTATCACTAGATTAAGCAAATCCAGCATCTCTGAACTTTGAAATATTTCATCTTCTGAACTTCTATTTATTTTTTGATGTGCAAGTCAAAGGGGTGCTAACTCCAGATTATGTATCAAGTACCACTGGCTAATATTGTGCCATATCTTTTATTTGAATGTTGATGTGTCAGAGTTATTTTCATTTTTCTCTAGTACTATTACTATTACTGTTTTCACACTGCAAGAGGGATGATTACTTGTATACCGTTATTGTATTGATTTTCTTGTGTTCACATTTTGGAATTGTGAACTGATGCAGAATTATGTACCAAGTAAATTTGGATATAATGAAGTTGTGCACCATTTATTAACCGATTATGGATACTATTTCTTACTTTTGAATGCTTGATTTGTAGATTTTTGTACGATGTACCAATTAGTACAATCCACCAAATAATACAAGTACAAACTCAGATTTATAATACTCTAAATGGAACCTTAATTAAAGTTTCAATGCCGTACATAATAAAAACAAAGTCATTTCACCATGCCACACATTATGAAAGATAAATCATGCATTCATTTTATATACCAAAATACACTATCCCTTTCTATACCAAAATACAACTATTCTTTTATATACCAAAATATTACTATTCTCTTCTATACCCATATTGACACTATCAAAGCAGGTTGTCCTCTTCAGTCTCGTACTCACTACCGTCTTGGATATTATCTTCACTGTCATCTTCAATCTCGTACTCGCTACCTACTTGGTTACTCACATCCTTGAGTACAATTCCATCCTTCTTTTTCTACATACATA
Organism: Carex kokanica; assembly: GCA_025461125.1. Classification (NCBI taxonomy): domain Eukaryota; kingdom Viridiplantae; phylum Streptophyta; class Magnoliopsida; order Poales; family Cyperaceae; genus Carex; species Carex kokanica. The sequence continues at coordinate 1,880,754 of JAJGRX010000112.1, forward strand.
TTTAAGAATGAAAGCATTAAATAAACTGGTTTTAGCAAATATTGGGCACAAATTATTAACAAGTAAACTATACCTTTGGGCACGCTCGCATATTGTGGCCTTCTTTTTTGTGACAATACGAACAAGTGCGCATCCTCTTTACATCCTTTACTTCAGCCGGAGGCTTCAATCGTTGGGGTTTCCTTTTGCCTTTGCATTGTGAGACCGGCGGATCACTGAACTTAAGAGTTAATCGAACTTCATTTGAGGCACTAACTTCAACACTGGTCTCTTTGTCGATTCCTTGATTACATCGACTAATCTCCTCTTCGAGCTTGGTAATTGTCGCATCAAATATGTCATATGCAGCTGAAGTCTTAACAGCCTCCTTAGTAAGCCTTTGCACTCTCTGTGTTGCAGCATGAAGTAGCATCGACTCCCTCTCTTTAGCAATTATGTGCTCTCTTATACCTTTCTTTACGCTTGCATTAGCATCACGGGTCCATCTTTTTAAAATGTAATGTGACGGAAGAAGTGGTGCCATCTCCACACGTTCCATCACCTAAGTGCATGCGAACAAAGAAGACCATGGAACAAAAAACCTTTACACTCGCAATCAACCACACAATTAATTTTGTCTATGCGAACCATGCGATTCGGCTTGTCCCATTCGTAACGGGATTGAATTCTCTTAGGACATACCTTATATAGCTTATATAGCTGAGCTAAAGAGTATTGCTAGAAGTGATAGGTCTTTAATATGAATAAAGTTTGTTGAACTTATAAATGTATTGCCCAGTATTAACATAGAAGAACCAAAAGCACAAAAAATATAGTCAGTTCTGAGTTAGAAATTGGAATTACCAGTAACATAATAGCTGATCATTAAGGACCATAGAGCAATCACATCAGTACCTGCTGTTATAACTGTCATTATCAAATAATAATTATGAAATCTATAGGGACACCTACTAAAAAGAGTAATAAATAATGATTATGACCCACAATCATGTGAGGCATCTAGGTTTAATTGTAATTAAGGGTATGTGCTTCTTTTATAATTTTTGGGTACAAGGGAGACTGCGCTGCATCTGCTATTTATAATTTTCTTTATATATAATTTCTGGTTAATATACCAGGTCAGTATAGGAGCTGGTACAAATTCATACCACCGCACAAAAAAGACATTGGTACCAGTGTCAAATCAGATCCAAAGAAGGTTAATCGTACCAGTACACACAATGAAAGCTTTTTTTGAAATTAGTGCATCTCAAATCGTTTCACACTAGAGTTTAAATAATAATTATTAGAACATTTCTAATCGTTTGACACTAGAGTTGTAAAAAAGAAACATCTGTACTTCAATTTGCTAAATACTAGTAAATTAAGTGACTAAAATCCAATTGAAACTGTGAGATATCATCTCAAAATCACGAAAATCAACATAATTTAATTATTACATCAAGAATTTGGTAAAACAATTAACCTCAAAATCACCCCCTTTACTTCCAAGTAAAGTAGAAGTCTCCAGCGATGTCTCCAAGAGCGATTCCTCAAAATCACCCCATTTAATTTTCAAGAGCGACATCTCCAGCGAAAGTGCGGTCTGAGGTGGTAAGGAGGAGGGTGCGGTCTGGTCGCAAGTCTCAGCGAGGAGAAGAGGAATGGGGCGAGGGAGCCGGAAAAGAGAGAACTCGCAGGAAGTCGGGAGTTCCTAGGCGCTGGGTTCGTCACATGTGCCTGAGAAGAGAAGGGGTTTTGGCAGAGACGGCGTGGGTGGAGAAGAAAGAGTAGGGCGGGGGGGCTGGTGCTGGTGCTGCTGGGAAGAGAAATTGGGAGCGAAATAGAGGAAAGAGCGATTTGAGGGAGAAGGGGGAACGACAAGAGAAGTCTGGAGAGAAGGACCATTTTTCCCAACTGACGGAGTCCGTCCAGCGCTCCGTTCCACAATTTTAAGTCATCATCGGACGCGCATCTGAATGGAGATCCAACGGCTACGGTCTTGACCGCACTTCAGCTGAAATGCTGCCGAAATCACAATAGCCAGACTCTATATATATATATATATATATGAGTCCGACTAGGCTACTCCATGGAGTAAAACGACTTTGTACTCCACGCCATATCTTCATTTTCAAAGTTCAAATAGTCGATTCGAACCTTCCAACATGTTCTTCATATTGAAATGTACTTGGAGACCAAATTTTACATTTTTTGGAATTTTTTTACTATTTATTAAGCCACTTTGAAAATCTGAAAATCCTTATGAACAGTAAAAAACAGTAAAAATTTCTGGACCGCCGGATCAGTGATTTTCAAAGTGGCTTAATAAATAGTAAAAAAATTCCAAAAAATGTAAAATTTGGTCTCCAAGCACATATCAATATGGAGAACAACTTGAGCGGTTCGGATCGGTCGTTTGGATTTTCAAAATGGAAATAATGAGGCGTGGAGCACCAAGTCGTTTTACTCCATGGAGTAGCTAAGCCCAGCATTATATAGAGTCTGACTTAGCTACTCCATGGAGTAAAACGACTTTGTACTCCACGCCATATCTTCATTTTCAAAGTTCAAATAGTCGATTCGAACCTTCCAACATGTTCTTCATATTGAAATGTACTTGGAGACCAAATTTTACATTTTTTGGAATTTTTTTACTATTTATTAAGCCACTTTGAAAATCTGAAAATCCTTATGAACAGTAAAAAACAGTAAAAATTTCTGGACCGCCGGATCAGTGATTTTCAAAGTGGCTTAATAAATAGTAAAAAAATTCCAAAAAATGTAAAATTTGGTCTCCAAGCACATATCAATATGGAGAACAACTTGAGCGGTTCGGATCGGTCGTTTGGATTTTCAAAATGGAAATAATGAGGCATGGAGCACCAAGTCGTTTTACTCCATGGAGTAGCTAAGCCCAGCATTATATAGAGTCTGACTTAGCTACTCCATGGAGTAAAACGACTTTGTACTCCACGCCATATCTTCATTTTCAAAGTTCAAATAGTCGATTCGAACCTTCCAACATGTTCTTCATATTGAAATGTACTTGGAGACCAAATTTTACATTTTTTGGAATTTTTTTACTATTTATTAAGCCACTTTGAAAATCTGAAAATCCTTATGAACAGTAAAAAACAGTAAAAATTTCTGGACCGCCGGATCAGTGATTTTCAAAGTGGCTTAATAAATAGTAAAAAAATTCCAAAAAATGTAAAATTTGGTCTCCAAGCACATATCAATATGGAGAACAACTTGAGCGGTTCGGATCGGTCGTTTGGATTTTCAAAATGGAAATAATGAGGCGTGGAGCACCAAGTCGTTTTACTCCATGGAGTAGCTAAGCCCAGCATTATATATATATATATAGGCAAATTCTTCTATGGACACAAGGACCTATTTGTAAAATGAACATATTTTCATTTTCAAAGTTCAAACAGTCGATCCGACCGTTCAACATTATCTCCATATTAAAATGTACTTGGAGGTCAAATTTTACATTTTTTTGAATTTTTTTACTATTTATTAAGTATTTTACAAAATTCAATGGTCTGAATTTGACTAATTTTTGTAAAATACTTAATAAATGGTAAAAAAATTCAAAAAAATGTAAAATTTGACCTCCAAGTACATTTTAATATGGAGATAATGTTGAACGGTCGGATCGACTGTTTGAACTTTGAAAATGAAAATATGTTCATTTTACAAATAGGTCCTTGTGTCCATAGAAGAATTTGCCTATATATATATATAGAGAATGACTAATATCAAAACGTTTGTTCCTGGATTCAGGAACAAACGATTCCGTTCTCTAATTTTCAAAGTTCAAACAACAAATCAAAACCGTTAAATGTTCAATCTATATTAAAATGTACTTGAAGACCAAATTTTATATTTTTTTTGGAATTTTTTTTACTATTTATTAAGCTGGTTTGAAAATCACTGTTTTTATGAAATTTCTGTAGCATTGAAAAACAGCGGTTTTCAAACCAACTTAATAAATAGTAAAAAAATTCCAAAAAATATAAAATTTGGTCTCCAAGTACATTTTAATATAGATTGAACATCTAACGGTTTGGATTTGTTATTTGAACTTTGGAAATTGGAGAACGGAATCGTTTGTTCTTGAGTCCACGAACAAACATTTTGATATTAGCCATTCTCTCTCTCTCTCTCTATATAGAGAGAGAGAGAGAGAGTTGGGTGCTTCATGAAATAAAGCGAGTGTTTTACTTCACACTCATATTTTGAGATATTTTAAGATATTGAAATTTGAAACGTCAATCCGAACTGCTAAAGTTGATATCCATATTATATTGTGCTTGGAGACAAAATTTTATATTTTTTGAAAATTTATTACTATTTTTTTTTTGAATTTTTAAAAATCACTGATTTTTTATGGTCCACAGTTTTCTAAAAAAACAGTAATTCGAAAAAATTCGAAAAATATAGTAATAAATTTCCAAAAAAAATGTAAAATTTGGTCTTCAAGTACAATTTAATATAGAGATCAACTTGAACGGTTCGGATCGACGTTTTGAACTTTAAAATCGCAAAATATGAGTGTGAAGTAAAACACTCGCTTTACTTCATGAAGCACCGTAGCCCAACTCTCTCTCTCTCTCTCTCTCTCTCTATATATATATATATAAACAGAGATTGACTTAGATCAAAGTGGTAGTTCCTGAATTAACTAAAAAAATATATATATGGTTGATTAGAATATTTTCTTTAATTTACTTTTTTGTTTTTTGAGGTAAGTTAGAACATCGATCTGATCCTTGGACCTTTTTACTGATAACAATTGAAAGCTCCATTTTGCAACTGACCACTAAAAAAATTGTTACATGATATGTTATATATTTGTATCCAACGTATGTCAGTTTGATAATTAGTATTTGGTCTAATGATAAAGATAATATTTTTTTTGTGATGTTCGAAATATAATTAGAATACGTCTAGTAAAAATTTAAGTTGAGAGGCTTGATTTTCATCTTTATTAACAAATTATTATGTATCGCCAATATTTATGTACACAATACAATAACATAGCTAGCGCAACTATCAATTCATTAAGACAAATTATCATAGCATAATCATTTTACAAACCTGATTTAAAGCACACTAAATAAGAAAAAAAAAAGTATTTTGCAAACTAACAGCTGGTCCCCGTCTACTAATCACACATATATAAACATTAATTAAGACAAATAAACCTTCACCACTTAGCAACTACATGTAACTATTCCATGATCTAAGGCTCTTGTGCTACTTGTGCTTCAGAAGAGCTTCACTACTAAAAACCTACAAACAATAATTGACAATATTAGATTTTGCAAAGATAAAAGAGCTATAGATGTCATATACAAAATCCAACCACGCCCATTGTGCATAAAAAAAAAGCTTTATTTTTTCAGTCCTGACCTGAAATTAAGCAAGGTTTCAGCCATATATGCCTTAAAAACAAAAGGCCCATTTATTTTTTGATAGAGGCATGAATTTGATAGGCTTTGGCCCATCTGTATCTAAATAATTATATAGCTGGATATGTATAGATATGTAAACCCAAATCACAAGGTAGCTTAAACGATATGCATGTACATTTGCAATTCTTAAAAAAATTAAAAATTAAAAATCCTGCAAGCTAGATAAATATTTAAGATATACAAAACTATATCTACACTATACACACACACACACACATCATTTAGTGTGTATTTTCTATCGTCAATATATATATATATCCGACCATACAACTACTCAACCAGTATGTGAAGTACATTTTATAGCATTATATATGATCACCTTTTTTTTTTTTAACTATGCACTGTTATATATTGTTCCTGGTAGTAAACAAAAAGCATAGAACAAGTTTTAAGTAACTGGTATTAAACTATAGTAATGAAATAGCTATATATATGTTATGTATGTACCAACCTAATTATTTAGTTGTAATTAGGGAAAGCCACCCTGCCCGACTCGATCTTTTTGACATCATCAACGAGTATTTCATAATGGCGCTTGACCTCTTCAGCCGTCTTCCCACCGCCTATGGCACGGGCCACCTTGTACCAACGGTCTGGCGTGTCCTTGTCATGCACCGCCAATGCCCTCTCAAATAATTTGTTTTCCTTCGCCGACCATTGTGCCGAAGCCATTAATTGTTGTATGTATGTATGTATCTAAGTGCTATGTATGGAGATGAGTTTAAGAATAAGGTTGATGGCTTGTTGGTATGAAGTGGCATTGGAGTTTGCATGCTTATATAGAGGGGAAGGGGTGATTTGGTGGGCCAGGGATACGGAATAATTGGTTGCAAGAGGGAAAAGAGGAGGGAATAAGGGTGACTTGAGCCTCTTTGAGCCGCACAAAGAAGGGTTCCTTGGGGAGAGCCAGGGATAACATGCATGTCTCTGTTTTTGCATCTTTAATTTTCTCTTGAACAGTTGAACGATTCCTCTTCATTTGAAGAATATACCGACATTTTTATTAATATCCAAAGTTAATTACAAATTAATAAATATACCCACTAATGTTAGAAATTTATAAAAATATCCATACCGGCCAGAAAATGCCCGTACTAAATTTTTTTTAGATGCTGAAATCTAACACTAAAAATTAGAAATTTTTTTGTTAAATATTTGTTGGATTACTTTTTTTATATATAATTAGCATATTTATACTAAAATACGCTAAATTATGTTAAATTATGCTAAAATACGGTAAATTACGTTAAATTACATATGAACAAGGAAGATATGTTCACTGAGAAGGCGAAAAACGACGACGAAACTTCAAATGGTCATAAAACGGCGCTCGAGTGTCCGATTTCAACAAATGACCATTTTTCGGAAAGCTTGCAAAAATACGCATGCGTCAGTGCCTACTTTATTGGATTTCAAAATTCAGAATTGCCAAAAAATAAAAGGAAGAGCCTAAAAACTTAAGTTGAAGTTTCCGATTAAGATTTTCCTTTCTATTATTAAATCTAAGTAGCTCAGCAAATTAGTTATATAATGAACTTGTAGAATACTAATTTTTATTATTTTTGAATTTTTTTTTACTATTTTTAATGATTTATGAAAGACGGCACAAAATTGGTCTAATTTAGCGTAATTTAGTGTAATTTAACATAATTATTGTAATTTAGCGTAATTTTGTGTAATTCAGCGTAATTTAACATAATTTCAAGTAATTTAGCGTATTTTAGTATAAATATGCTAATTCTATATAAAAAAAAAGTAATCTAACAAATATTTTAAAAAAAAATTCAAACTTTTAGTGTTAGATTTCAGCATTTTACTATTCATAATGTCTCTAAAAAAAAAAATTTGTACCGGTCATTTTCTGGCCAGTATGGATATTTTTATAAATTCTTAACATTAGTGGGTATATTTATTAATATGTAATTAACGGATATTAATAAAAATGTCGGAAGAATATAGGTACTTTTGATGCAGGTTTAGAGTTACGGAGGCATAAGGTAATTATTAAGATAGTTTTTGTAAATTAAACCGGTCAAAATTATTTTATTCGACGAAGACCTAAAGTTAAGGAGGTTCAAATTAAGTAGGAGAGAGAAAATATAAAAAAAATATTGATGACAATGTGTCCCACATGCTGAATTAATATAAATATATATATATATATATAGAGAGAGAGAGAGAATGGCTAATATCAAAACGTTTGTTCCTGGATTCAGGAACAAACGATTCCGTTCTCTAATTTTCAAAGTTCAAACAACAAATCAAAACCGTTAGATGTTCAATCTATATTAAAATGTGCTTGGAGACCAAATTTTACATTTTTTTTTTGAAATTTTTTTACTATTTATTAAGCTGGTTTGAAAATCGCTGTTTTTATGAAATTTCTGCAGTATTGAAAAACAACGGTTTTCAAACCAGCTTAATAAATAGTAAAAAAATTCCAAAAAATGTAAAATTTGGTCTCCAAGTACATTTAAATATAGATTGAACATCTAACGGTTTGGATTTGTTGTTTGAACTTTGAAAATTGGAGAACGGAATCGTTTGTTCTTGAGTCCACGAACAAACATTTTGATATTAGCCATTCTCTTTCTCCCTCTCTATATATATAGAGAGAGAGAAAGAGAGTTGGGTGCTTCATGAAATAAAGCGAGTGTTTTACTTCACACTCATATTTTGAGATATTTTGAGATATTGAAATTTGAAACGTCAATCCGAACTGTTAAAGTTGATATCCATATTATATTGTGCTTGGAGACAATTTTATATTTTTTGATAATTTATTACTATTTTTTTTTTGAATTTTTGAAAATCACTTATTTTTTATGGTCCACAATTTAAAAAAAAAATAATTCGAAAAAATTCGAAAAATATAGTAATTAATTTCCAAAATAAATGTAAAATTTGGTCTTCAAGCACAATTTAATATAGAGATCAACTTGAACGGTTCGGATCGACGTTTTGAACTTTGAAATCGCAAAATATGAGTGTGAAGTAAAACACTCGCTTTACTTCATGAAGCACCATAGCCCAACTCTCTCTCTCTCTCTCTCTCTCTCTCTATATATATATATATACAGAGATTGACTTAGATCAAAGTGGTAGTTCCTGAATTAACTCAAAAAAAAAATATATGGTTGATTAGAATATTTTCTTTAATTTTCTTTTTTGTTTTTTGAGGTAAGTTAGAACATCGATCTGATCCTTGGACCTTTTACTGATAACAATTGAAAGCTCCATTTTGCAACTGACCACTAAATAAATTGTTACATGATATGTTATATATTTGTATCCAACGTATGTCAGTTTGATAATTAGTATTTGGTATAATGATAAAGATGATATTTTTTTTGTGATGTTCGAAATATAATTAGAATACGTCTAGTAAAAATTTAAGTTGAGAGGCTTGATTTTCATCTTTATTAACAAATTATTATGTATCGCCAATATTTATGTCCACAATACAATAACATAGCTAGCGCAACTATCAATTCATTAAGACAAATTATCATAGCATAATCATTTTACAAACCTGATTTAAAGCACACTAAATAAGAAAAAAAAAGGTCTTTTGCAAACTAACAGCTGGTCCCCGTCTACTAATCACACATATATAAACATTAATTAAGACAAATAAACCTTCACCACTTAGCAACTACATGTAACTATTCCATGATCTAAGGCTCTTGTGCTACTTGTGCTTCAGAAGAGCTTCACTACTAAAAACCTACAAACAATAATTGACAATATTAGATTTTGCAAAGATAAAAGAATTAGATGTCATATACAAATTCCAACCACGCCCATTGTGCATAAAAAAAAAAAAGCTTTTTTTTTTCAGTCCTGACCTGAAATTAAGCAAGGTTTCAGCCATATATGCCTTAAAAACAAAAGGCCCATTTATTTTTTGATAGAGGCATGAATTTGATAGGCTTTTGGCCCATCTGTATCTAAATAATTATATAGCTGGATATGTATAGATATGTAAGCCCAAATCACAAGGTAGCTTAAACGATATGCATGTACATTTGCAATTCTTAAAAAAATTAAAAATTAAAAAGCCTGCTAGCTAGATAAATATTTAAGATATACCAAACTATATCTACACTATATATATATATGCATATACATCATTTAGTGTGTATTTTCTATCGTCTATATATATATATATAGAGTAGAACTAGGGTGCTCCTAAGCTCACCAAGCTCTTCCGTGAGCGCGACTCTAAAATCTATCAAATTGACTTCAAACGATATTTTCAAACCGTTAGATGTTTAATCTATATTAAAATGTGCTTGGAGACCAAATTTTATATTTTTTGAAATTTTTTTACTATTTATTAAGATGGTTTGAAAATCGCTGTTTTCCAATGGTGTAGAATTTTAATAAAAACAGCGGTTTTCAAACTATCTTAATAAATAGTAAAAAAATTCAAAAAAATGTAAAATTTGGTCTCCAGCACATTTTAATATAGATTGAACATCTAACGGTTTGAAAATATCGTTTGAAGTCAATTCGATAGGTTTTAGAGTCGCGCTCACGAAGGACTTGGTGAGCTTAGGAGCACCCTAGTTCTACTCTATATATATATATCCGACCATACAACCACTCAACCAGTATGTGAAGTACATTTTATAGCATTATATATGATCACCTTTCTTTTTAACTATGTACTGTTATATATTGCTCCTGGTAGTAAACAAAAAGTAAAGAACAAGTTTTAAGTAACTGGTATTAAACTATAGTAATGAAATAGCTATATATATTATGTATATACCAACCTAATTATTTAGTTGTAATTAGGGAAAGCCACCCTGCCCGACTCGATCTTTTTGACATCATCAACGAGTATTTCATAATGGCGTTTGACCTCTTCGGCCGTCTTCCCACCGCCTATGGCACGGGCCACCTTGTACCAACGGTCTGGCGTGTCCTTGTCATACACCGCCAATGCCCTCTCAAATAATTTGTTTTCCTTCGCCGACCATTGTGCCGAAGCCATTAATTGTTGTATGTATGTATGTATCTAAGTGCTATGTATGGAGATGAGTTAAGAATAAGGTTGATGGCTTGTTGGTATGAAGTGACATTGGAGTTTGCATGCTTATATAGAGGGGAGGGGGTGATTTGGTGGGCCAGGGCCCCAGGGATAAGGAAGAGAATAATATGGAATAATTGGTTGCCAGAGGGATAAAGCAGGGGGCGAGGGGAATAAGGGTGACTTGAGCCTTTTTGAGCCGCACAAAGAAGGGTTCCTTGGGGGGAGCCAGGGAACAACATGCATCTCTATTTTCGCATCTTTAGGATCTTTAATTTCCTCTTTACTGAAGTGTAGTGAAAAATAAATAAAGAAAAATGGAAGTACAAATTTTGGCAGATATTTTTACAAATGAGCATATTTGTTACTTGAATTAAAAATTCTCTCACACCAATTAAAGAGGGACAGATTTTTTTTTTTTTTTTTTGTGTTACAAATAATCAAGGATAGAATTCTTTTTTCCCAAATGGGAGAGTTTGGAAATGAACAGGTAATTCTTTTTGTTCTTTTCTATAACAGTAAGAGAGGGATCCGCACCTTGCCTTGCATTTTTCATTGCACCAGTTTGAGGTAAATCCTCTTTGAATTCTTCATTTTGTGTCAGGTTAAAGATAATTATATCTCAACATGGGCGTTAAAGCATGCGATATGTGTTGATTGTACAGTACTATAGCATGTTAAGTGATGCATAAAAATGTGTCCATTTAGTGAAGAAATGGAGGGAAATTAAATGACCCATGCATACTCATAGCTAATTTTAACAGATTAATAATTAAAGAAATTTAGTGTACTCATTGGCAAATATTCTGAATCTGAACACCTAGAACTTAGTGAAAGCTACATCAACTTGAAATTAAGTCGGTAAAGCCTAGAAGTGCTACTGATTCGAGAACCAGCCTTTGGTCTATTGGCTAAGGCAATCTCTCCGTGTGGAGGTTGCAGGTTCGAAATTCGAAAAAAATATTTTTTTGTGAATATTAAATAGTTACATGGTTTGGCCTCCAATTTTTACTAAAAAAAGAAGTGCTACTGATTCAAAGTAAGCTTATTGCAATTTACTCACTGGACTATTGACTCATAAGTCGTTGATTTGAAGTTTTACCGTGTCAACGTCCGGTCCGATTTTGATCAATAACATTTATATAAAGTGAATATGGTTTCGAGGCACACTAATTAGAACCCACCGTTAATTCCAAATTTGAAGTATACAGATTTATTTAGTATTAAATTTGTAGAAAAATTATTTGCCAATCAATAACGCTCGTACCCCGATCCGGATTATTAATTATGTGCCAGTGAATTAGGAAGTAAAATATCAGTGTATGATCCCCAAAATTCTAAATAGCAAATTATACTTGCAATTAAGAAGTAAGAAATTAAACCATTTATTTTTAGAATTTTGTGCGCCACATGGAGTTTATTTCCTATATGCATTGGTAAAAATTATGATATTTCAATTTTATTTTGATTGTTATAAAAAATCATTCTCCTATGTAATTTAATAAATAGAACTGTCTTTGTACTCATTTTTCTAAAGTTTTCTGATGGTCAGATGGAATTGTAAAAGAAAAGGAAGGATAAGGCCTTTCAGGCCTTGTTCCGACATTTTTATTAATATCCAAAGTTAATTAGAAATTAATAAATATATCCAACTTAGCTGAATTTTGATAAAAATGTTCAAACCGGTCATTTAATGGCCGATATCTTTTTTTTTTTTTTTGCTGTTTTACATCCTATAGATACCCATCTTTTTCTCTTTCCCCTCACAACTCACTCAACTCCGTAATTATTCAATCCAGAGCTTTCAAGTAATTTTTTTATTTAATTTAAATTTATTTTTCTTATTTAAGTTAAATTTTTATTTTTTTTAATATTTTTAATATTTTTTTGAATAATTAATTTAATTATTAAAAATAATTAATGTACACTCATTTAATCTTTTAGGATTTAGTGGACTGACCACCTATAGTTGACGAGCCGATCGAGACTGGCAGCACAGAGCATTTCAGTCCTCTCCTATGGATGGCCCACCGCGATCGAGACTGGTAGCACAGAGCATCCCAAGTGTTTGTACCTAACAGATTCTATCAACTTTTAATCTTTTTGCAGCTGATGCTAGTTGGCGCCTGTAAGTATTCATATTAACGCTGGCAATTATTTATACCTCATCATACAACATTAAATAGTACTCGTTACAAGTGTTTGTACCTAATAGATTCTATCAAATTTTAATAGCTGGCGCTAGTTGGCGCCTACAAGTATTCATTCGACGCTCAATAATATTTATACATCATCATACAACATTAAATATAATACTCATTCCAAGTGTTTGTATCTAACATATTCTCTTTGAAGCATGCATTAATTTGAATAGGGGGAGGAGGCGGAAGCAGTGGAGGAGATGTGGAGGAAAAGGAGATCTAGAGGTGGAGAAGGAAGATAAGAGATCTCAGAAGAAAGAAGTCCAAAAAAGGGAGTTCAAAAACAGAAAAAGACAGTAACGGAACTTGGGAGATTGTTTGAAAGATTGAGGTTGGAGGAACAAAATGATTTCTCTTTTTTTTTTTTTAAACTCAGTTTATGGATACTAGTAATTACCAGCATCTTACTTAGATACAACGAAAAACTTGCTCAAATATGTAAGAGTGAGGCTATGGTAACCCTGCAATTGGAGGCTAGACTAAAATAAAATAGATTCAAGCAATTTGTTCATTATTTATTTATTGCAGAAAAAAAAACTCAAAAAAGCATGTCTCGTTTTCATTTGACAAACGATGAAACGAATATGCGATATAACTAGAAGCACAGTAACAAGATTTGCGTTTAATTCGCGAATTATACGTTTTTGAGCCATCAGCGGATCAATCCACGTTTAATACGGTGATTCGCGAATTAAACGGTTAGTTCGCGAATTATTCGCGGATTTCACGAATTTTCCGTATTAATCGCGTTTTGTTCGGAAAAGTTCGTCGCTTCGACTTCGCTGATTCGCTCCGTCATTTCTCTTCCAAAATCAACTTCGTGGATTCCCTCAAAAACCCTAGTTTCTGTCTTTCTGAGCTCTGCAACGACGAGAAGAAGACAACGAGAAGAAATAAGAAATTATCATAAGTCGTAACCTCAATCTCAAACTCTTTGTGGTAACATCTCTTTTTCTAGGACAGCCGAAGGGAGGATTTCAGATCAGGAGGGAGTAGATCGCAGCTCAAGCGAATAGCTTGTGTACCCAAAGAGAGCAAGGGAGCTGGGCGCCAACAAACAAGGAGGATATTTTTTAGCAATTTTTTAGAAGTAATTTTTATCTTTTTGCAATTTCAGTTTTTCTCAGGGGTTTCTCTGCTTATTTTCCTTGAAAACCTTGTCAAAGACTTCTCTCTTACTTTTTTCCATCGTTTTTTATTATGTAAGGAACATGTAAGTTTTCTGTTTCTATAAAGTCACGCCTACGGGCTTCTTCTAAAAAAAATAAAACATCTCTTTTTCTCTTTTAATTCTTTCTATTTGGTATTAAAAAAATGCTTAAACCATGTGGTGCATCATCAAATCCACAGTTAAATTGAATAATGTCTTTTGATTCTTTCTATTCGCAAAATAAAATGCCTCAATTAAGTCTCACTCTAGGTCTTTAACCCAACAAGAAATTTTGTGAAAATGGAATAATGTCTCAACAAACCTTGTGTAACAAATAATGTCTGGTAAATCCTAGAAATCGAATGAACAAATTTTTAAGTCTTATTTGTAGGGAATTTGCAATGAGACAATAGAAACTAGAAACTTGTATTATACCTGACCACTAAATGCATTTTGTGTAACTGCTTCAATTAAATCAAATGTGGGCTAGATTAAGTTTGAAAATCTTGTATTACTGACAACCTAATCAAACGGGCTGGAGTATGCCGAACAGATGCTCACTTTGCAGGTCCGATTCGGAGTCAGTAAAACATTTATTCACTGAATGGCCCTTTGATCTGACATAGCTTATCTACCACTAGTAAGTTTCTGGTACAGCAAGCTCTGGAGATCCAGCAGGGAAGATTACTGGTAAATTTTTTGGTGCGAATCAACATCTGGTATGAAATCTGATGTTGCTGGTACGGTTCTGGTAATAGTACTGGTACGAGCCAAAGGCTAGTACCAACTAGGGTACCACTGGTACGACATCTGAAGCTGAGCTAAAACAACCTCATATTTTTTTTTGCTTTTCACAACTTCAGTATTTTAATATATTTAGTTTGTACAAAAACGAATAATTCCCGAATTATTTCCGAATTATACCCGAATTATACCCGAATCACGAATTTTTGATCTCGCCGAACCTTTCCCGAATCATTGAGTTGTCACTATGACTAGAAGAGGATGTGGGTCCCACACCAAGTCTAAACACATCCCATCCGTAAGATTTGATCAGATTTATGACAAGGAGTCGATGCGGGAATATTTAACCCCATGATTCTACCAAACGAATATATTATTGATTAGAATATTTTATCTTTTACCTTGCTTTTACATTGATCTGATCCTTGGACCTTTTACTGATAATAATTGAAAGCTCCATTTTGCAACTATTGACCGCTAAAATAGATTGTAACATGGTATGTTTAACATACGTCAGTTAGATAATTAATTCTAGATAATTTGTGTTTAATAAATATTTAAGTTAAGAAGTTTACCTTTCATCTTTACTAAAAAAATATATATATTATGTATCATATTTTCGATTAGAAATTAAATATTAATCAATTAGAAGTGGTGAAATAGTTAGCATATTATCCGGAAAAAACTTGATGCACAGAATAAAAAAATAAAAAAATTTAAATGAGATATTATATGTGTATCATATATTTTGATCTCTTATCTGAATATCTGAAGTTTTTATTCTAAACATTCAGCCGGCTGTTCATATCAGAACTCGCAAATATTTATACCTATTATGTAAAGTGCTCATAACTTTTATTTTTCTGAATGTTCATAAGAAAGTTCAAGCTAAATTTTTTGTCAAATAATTAAAAATATAATTTTTAGAGTTTTATTCCACAAGTTCATTATTTATATCATTTTTTTTTTTCCCATTCTCTCTTGTTACATATAAATTGCTAGCTATATAAATATAATGTATAATACTTGAACATCAAATAACAAAACAACATAAGCAATGAACGAAAGAAGAGAAATAAAAGAGAATGAGAATAAGATCATTGAGAGTACCTTCCTCATGGCTTTTCTAAGAAGTTAAACAAAAAGGCCCAACCAAGGGACCATTAATTGATCCCTGACCTTACAAATCAAGTTGAGATTCTCCTCACTTTGTACCACTTTTCATTTTCAAGTCTTCTTTAGTGGCTCCATTGCTGTTGTGGAGGTTCAGTGCCATTCCATTGTTGCGGGAAAAGAATCCACCTAAACAAGATAGAGTTTAGGATTCCTTAAGTATATAAGATATTAAATTTAAGATAAAAAAATATATCATTTTAAGAATCAGTAAATGGTCTAGTGGTTTTTGGTGGTGTTTAATTGTGGACTAAGAGCATCTACATCTCTGGTACTATGAGAGTTTCTAATCTGATGTGGCAATTTCTAATTCATTTTTAGAGATGTGGGAGAATTTTTTATTTAGAAACTATGCTGGAAAGTTTCTTATTAAGAACCTGTTTATAAACTCCACGTTAGCTAAATAATTGGCTCAAATTATTTCTCATTTTTAATTTATTGCTGACGTGGCTTAATAGAAACTCTATAATTAATTTCAGGAATGTGAGAGTTAGAAACTTTAGAGACCTCAATTTCTAAAAAGTGGTTAACAGTTATTTAGAAACTCATTTGAGTTGCTGTAATGTAGATGCTCTTATTAAGAAATTGTTTATAAACTCCATGTTGGCCAAATTATTGGCTCAAATTATTTCTCATTTTTAATTTGTTACTGACGTGGCTTAATAGAAACTCTAAAATTAATTTCAGGAATGTGAGAGTTAGAAATTTTAGAGACCTTAATTTCTAAAAAATAATTAACAATTATTTAGAAACTCATTCGAGTTGCTGGGATGTAGATGCTCTAAAACTAATGAGGCTCAATTAAGTTGGTTATTCCAACTTAAACCAGCTGAAATTGTTCATGTTTGATTGATGTCTAAAGTTATACCTGAGTTATTTCTTGTTTGGTAAATTTTTACATTTAGATTCCTCTGACAAGAAAAAAAAAACCGCATTCACAGAATTTTACATATATTCCCTCCGACTTACAAAAAATTACCAATGGATTTCTGACATTGCAACTTTAGGTCAGTTTAGTCCGGCTCAATTAAACCACGTTTGGTGGAATAATTATGGCCTAAAGCTTTTATTCCACTGTTTAGTCCACAACTAAATAGACAAATATCTTCTGTGTGAGAAATTGTATGTTCGAAATCTAAATGGAGTCTTTTAATGAATATTTAAAGACAAGAAGCTTGTCTCCCATCTACATCTTAAAAATTAGTTCGAAATTGTACGTTCGAAATCTAAATGGGATCTCGACCAATTTATCTTGGAGAAATTGCAAATGATGTTTTCTTTCTCAAAAATCAAATTGATGATAATTTACCGGTACGGTAGAATAAACAATGCTTTGGCTTTCAACAATTTTCTGTAACGGCAGTGAATTTAAGCGGGAGCGGAACTAAAAAGTTGAGAGTGGGAACTATATAATAATACAGTGTAATATTATTTTGTAAGTGATGTTGAAAAGTATTGATACATACAAATATTATAAAGTTTAATGGACAAAATCATAAATTTTTAATTTATAAGAGAGACTTATCTTCCTTTTTCCTAACTATTCTCCATCTCTGATTGGGACGTGGACTTTGATTTAAGAGAGGGTCGGTAAAAAAAAAAAAAATTACAGTCCCGAATTTTGAAAGTTAAATTGTAATTTTTTTTTCTACTGCCTGAGTGCATGCCTGACTAGTTTGTCAAATAAAATCCTATTTTGCGACATTTTTTTTTAATAAATCGCCATAGAAAAAAAAATGCTCATCTCATGCTAAAAACAAAGAGTACTTAATGCTAAGATAAATGACGATTACAGCCCCTGAGGCTGATATAAAACCTGTTGCTGGTCTACAGACTAATACTAAAATAGAAAAGAAGCAAAAAAATAAAAGAGAAAAAATTGTTGATGGTAAGAGGCACAAAGGAATAAAGGATGAGGATATTAACAGTACTGATCATTTGATTTCGCATCAGTTATATACTTTTCAATTTAATGACATCATAATTTGTTTTCCAAGTTCCAATGTTCGGAGGCATTATGGAGGGAACAAGATTTCTGAGGCATATGATTCCATGGTCTATTTTTGTTTATATAATGAGAATAATAGTTACTTTAATTGAAATATATATATATATATGATGCAGGATCTAGTACCGGGAAAGAATTGTGCTGTATTTATGGACAACAAACATTTATGATTGATAAATTTAGCATTTTTTATATGTGATTTCATGGTTCTTATTGAGTGTCTCTATTTGATATTTCATTTTATTGTGATACTGCTTCAACATGTAAATGAAATTTCTACTTAGTTGAGATTTAAGATCACAACCTACGCAATTTGCATGAAAATAATGTTACGATTGAAGCAAAACAAACTAAGCTCTATTCAAATACAAAGAAGCAAGATATATATTTATTGTTTCCTACAACAAATATATTGATTCGGTTTGCTGGTCAAAGTGGGCCCAAGATGAGCCACACATGTGCATGAGAGAGGCATGACATGGAGACGCATATCTACTTTGTCCGGATCCGTATCCTCTGCATTAACTCAAAAGGGAATCTTTTGAGTTAATTAATTTCAACCGTCTGATCTTAAACGGAGCCAATCCGACTCGTGTCTATAACATAGAGGCCTTTAATGTTTGTGCAGATTTAGTTCGCACGAATCATAAAACAGATCGGACAGTCGAGATTCATTAACTCAAAAGATTCTCTTTTGAGTTAATGCAGAGGATATGAATCCTACTTTGTCCGTTACTTGCAAAGAGCATTTTATATAAATAAAATCTAAGAAAGCAAACTAGCTAGTCAGGTCATGTTTATTTTTGTAATCATTTTTTTGAGTAATTATTTCTTTCTCCAATCTACTATCCCCCATTCTTCCTCCATCAACCCGGTCAATGTGCTAACGATCTAACTGTCCGTACCGATCTCTCTTTCCTTTTCCATTCTCACGCCTCCCTGAATTTTTTTCAGAAACCATAAATAAAAAAAATTTTACCAAGCTAACTTAATTGCTTTAGTTTTTACAAAAACTATAAGAACTGAGATGTCATTTCGGTCCGAAGTTTTTTTTAACCTCTTGTTCCGATAAGATGCCGTTCGTTAACCTCTTGTTGAGGATGACATTTTCCAGCAGCACAGCACGCAGCAACACCGAAATTCATTTTAAATTTGTAATCTTTTACGATAACAATAAAATTACTAATTTTGAAATTTAATTAGACCATTATTATCATAAATTAAAAGAAAACAAAGTTTTCTTGAAGGAAGTTGCTCAAACTAATCCTATTGACTCGGTGTGATATTTAGAAAATTTTAGTTTAATGTATTTGAAATGTAATACTCAAATAAAAACAAGAGTGAGGCTACTATGTATGTATGTATGTATGTATGGTGCAGATTAGTCTATACTCTATATTATAAATTAATATTTTCATTTTTAAAATTTAAAAAGTTGATCTAAACTATTCAACATGATATCTATGTGAAGATGTACTTACAAACTAAATTTTACATTAAAAAAAGTTACTAATTTTTTAGATAAATAGAAAATACTTTTGAATGTTTTAGAATTTTTAAATCAAGTGATTTTTTATCTCTCAAAAAATTTCTTAAAAAAAATAAAATTTGATTTATAAGTATATTTTCATATGAAGATCATGTTAAATAGTTCAGATCGACTATTTGATATTATTTTAGTTTAGTAGGTTCCATCTAGGAAATTTTTTTAAATATGGAATTCATATCATTTTCAGTAACTCAAAAGAATCTGAACCATCTGATTCGTGTTGACACGAATATAAAGCAGTTTGTGAATTTTTAAATTGGGTCAGATTTCTCAGAATTTTAATATGACAATTTGGATTTCGAACTCAAAATTAGAGTTATCGCAGACAATACGAATTTCAGTGATAAGGGGGAGATAAGTCAACGTGGCAAGATAACTCTGCTGAATAAGTAAAAAAAAAAATAGATATACAACAGGTAGATGAGAAATCAAGCAAAGATTCTGAGACAACATCACAAAAATGCTTCACTTCTCTTGTCTTCTATTATGAGATGTGGGATTACTGAATCCACCCAAAAAGTCTGGACCAAGGTATCTATTATTCTACCATCCACTTATCATAATCGTATCAACTATTCGTCTATTCCCTTATTTTGAATTGCAAGCACCTCCACATGCAGGAAAAGCAGTTACGATGAGATTCATATACTGCTTCATATTTCGCTTTCTTATCACTTGGAAAGATCAGTTGGAATCACGGCGAAAAATCTTTGGAAATTTCCAACTTCCAATGACCTCGGACTGGAATCTTCTCTTTTTTACCCTTTTTGGCAAATTTTCAAAGAGCACCCTCTTCTTTCAAGATATTTCATAAAAATGTAAAAACTTAAGATATGAGTTTTAATAGTCCAGTAAATATTCTTGGACATTATTGTGTTGTCCTAGTGAATCCTCGTTTTGGCAAAAGGTTTTTTAATAAAAGAGGCACAAGTTTGTATATATACCCTTTAGTTTTTTTTCTTGTTCTTTCTTTTTCAAGGTCCTAACTAACCCATGGGATATGTACCTTCTCCTGTTTATTACGGTTAAAAATACATTATTCTTTTCAGTTCTAAATTGAGTCGATATTTTATTAGAAAAAAATTTATTGGGTAAAGATTTCACTGCGATAAAATAGATTTTGTCCAGTACAGAATTCATCTTGTTTTCACTTGAAAACCGACATATCATGTATATTTAAAGAGTGAATTTTGCACAAATTTTTTAAAAAAATTATTAGCACCATTCATTTGGATTCCCCACACCACAAAGTATGAATTATTTTGGACAAGTAGCTCCTACGGCGAGATTTTTTCTTTATTTAAAAAATTGTTAGGGGCGAGTGGGTTCACATTCTCTTTTACTGCTAGATGCTGATTTTATGTGTCCTGCAGTCAAAGCACAACAAATATTACCTTTTAAGGAACTCTATCATTGGTATATATATTTTTTAAATATAGGGAATAAAGTGAATCATCTTGAAAAACATAACATTTCATTTGAAAAAGAAAGCTGAATGTTACTGCGAGATGCTGATTTTATGTGTCTTGCAGTCGAAGCACAACAAATATCACCCTTTAAGGAACTTTATCATTGGTATATTTTTTTTTAAATATAGGGAATAAAGTGAATCATCTTTTAAAATATAACATTTCATTTGTCATTCAAATAAATAGTTATAAACAAGCACAATACCTGTTCAAAGATCAGAAAAAATTGAATGTTATCTGCATTTATACTTCCATGTAAGACTAACCTATTCAAATCATACATTTTCCCTCTTAAGATGGGCTGCAAAAAAAAAGGAATATAACGTACTTCCAATGTAAATGTCTTATCACTGAGATGTGATTGTTGACGCATTTAACATTTACACATTAACTCGCCTAGATAAAATAATATTAAAAATATATATGCATCTGCTATTTTCTTTCAACGAGGTAGATTTTTTTTACAGATTTTAAAAGCGAACTAGAGATCAGTTGTTAAATTGTACATTACAGGCAAGTTAAATACGATTAAACTTGCAATTAAACTTACACCCTCTGACATTATAGATTTCTAAAAGAACCTTGCCGTCATACCTTGCTGTGAAATGGTGATTAAATAGTAATTAACCATTAAATCACACCTTGCCTTAAAATGCCTATAAACATTTTCGACAAAGCTTGATTGCAAGGTATTATTACTGCACCTGGAAAAGATGATAGATCTCAATGTAAAACCACCATGCCCAATCATATAGAGACAGCAATGTCAGAAAGGCAGACCCATCCATAGTCGCACCGATCTAGCATTCTCTCTATCTCCTCCAATGCTAAACGAACAGCTTGACCGATTGATGCCAACTGCCTTTCAAATGGCACTCTTGTTTTGTGATCCAACTGTTCAATTATATCAAAGATTTTTCTTATTGTTAGTACAAAAAAAGGTTGATAAAACATTTCTAGTACAAGAAAGAGGCAAACACTGAAAGGGGAGAGAAGAGGTGACAGGTAGTAGGAAAAATGATAATTTAAACTTGGGGAGAAGGAAACCTTGTCAAGGCACCGTGAAGCATCCAGTACCAAACAAAAGTAGGAGAGCTGCTTGTAGAGATCGGCTTCAGTGTACTGTATTAAAATAAATTACCAAAAAATTAGAATTTGTTTATGGCATCAAACACAAAAAAAGGGAATTGAAATTAACAAGAAATGAAGGCAAGGAACTTGCCTGTCTAATCAGATGTCCGTCACAAGAAGGATACCTTGGGCACACTGTTCCTTTCTCAGCATCACCAACTAGCCTGAGGTTCACACTTCGAGTCGTGTATTTGCACATCTCCACATCACACTTCAAAAAATATAAAATGAAAAAATGTAACATTTCTGTTAGTCCATATATGATTATGCAGGTATCAAGGGAGATGCATCTAGAGCCCTTTCATGTGAAATTTCTTTTGTTGTTAAATAAAACCCATTGAATCACCTCTCAGTACCACTTTGGTACTAACAGATACAAATTACTTATCCTTGAGTTTAGAATATATAAAAACCAATTGGTTGTGACAATTACATACCACCATTAGCCCTTTGTAGTATGAAGAGATGAAGTTATCAGCCTGCCTCTTGACCTAAAAGAAAACAGAAGTTATTCACATCTTGGCATGAGGAATCGTGTTTTAGCCAGGAATAGCATATACTCACCAGAACATATTGACGGGAACTTGTTGGAAATTTTTAGTTTTAGAAATATGAAATTGATCAAAGATTATGTTATAAGAAAATCAAGACAAATGAGGGAGGTACAGGCGATGATCCTTTATAGGGACAACAAAATGCTATCTTATGTTACAAGGGTGTGCATCACATAACGCTTTAAAAAAGAGATGTGAATATTTTCCTATTAAAAAAATTTTCCAACCTGATTAGCAAGCATAGGAGCAGAAATGAAACACCCTTCTGCATCAGCTGGACATCTGGGGCACCTCATTCTGTGCCAAAAGTTGTGATTGGTATCATTCTCTGTACCAACACCACCACCACTACTGGTAGTGAGTATGCTTGATACAGTTGGGCAGTCAAATGTAGCAGAACAGCTCGGGCATGACAGACGAAGAGGTTCGCAAGCCCTGTACCTGTAAATTTATTTAGTTATCCTAATTAAATTCAGTACCTATTTATTTAATTTAGTCGACTCAAACTCATCGGGTTACCAGGTCAGGTCAACCTGATCAGTTTAGACTATTTTTCTTTTTTAAATAACATGTTGGGGGGGGAGGGGCATTTGGCTGTTCTGGAGTCCAATTGACCAGGCCCAAACTGGACGTGTCAATTTTACCAGGTCAGACCATCAGAAGTTATTTCTATTAGTGAGCCGGTCATATAAAACTGCTGAATAAAAACTAAGAGCAAAGTACCGTAGTAATTCAGAATTTTTTTTTTATCAGATTGTTTATCTTTTTTGTAGTAGGCAATCACCTACTAATAATGTTCACTAAAAGAAAATAAAAATTATTTACAGGGTTTTGTACTTGACAGATTGTTTATCAAATAATTTTTTTTTTATCGGGTGTAGCCAGATAGGTCTCGTTTTTTCCCTTTTTTTATTCTAATTTCAGGCATCCTTTAATCCAGTGATGTTCTCATGTAGTATGTATAATGAACAGTGAGGTACTATTATTGAAGTTAACCTTTCTTCTTCATCAGTTACTGATAATAACACACTGGAAGGGTCTTGATTTGATGTTTCAGATACTCTTGATTGGAACTACATATGAATTATAAAAAAAAAAAAATTAGAGAAAGCACCACAATTTTTAGTTTATTTACAAACAAAATCTAAGGGCCAACTGTACCTTAGATGAATCAAGACCTAGGCACTCTGCCAGACGAGCCGGACTGGTTCCTTGAATTGAGGCACACAACCGTGATACCACTGGATGGATCTGACAAATATAATATAACAAATAAGTCTAAAGCAACATTAAACAAGGGTAACTGCAAATTTTCCTAAGTTAATTAAAGCATGAACCTGTTGAGAAAGATAATAGTCGATGTCAATCAACCAGTTTCCCTTGTCTTCTTTCAGCTCGTCCCTATGCCTGGCTCTTTGGGCTATGCCAGTAGAAGGCCCTGAGCTTGCATCCTGTTAAAAAATTGACAAAAATGTACAAAATAAAATTTCAGAAAATCTTACATAAGAAGAGTAGGGATTGCAAGAAAAACTTAACTCATGGCTCCTTCAAGATCGATTTGAATCTAGCTCAAGCTCACTCCATTCGATTTTTGGCCAGCTCAAGCTAGATCACGAAATCAATTTTGTTGACTTGCTCAAACTCGACCTCAAATAGGTCGATATGTAATTATGTTATATCAATTTGAAGTATCTAGCCATTAATATAACATGACGTGCTTGTTATTTTAGGTATGATAGTAATATTTGTCCAAATTTTATTATAAAATCCACAAAATATTACTCAAGCTCGGACTCGACTTAAAATCAAATCAAGCTAAAGCTGGGGCCAGCTCATTCAAACTCGACTTATTGCAGACCTAAAGAAGAGAAGGAAAAAGGGAAAAGCGTAAAAGGAAAAGAGAAAAAGTGATATGTACCTGCTCGATACAAATAATATAAGGAACTGTCTGACCAACAGAGAATCGGGTGTCTCCATTCTTCTCAAGTCTCAGTGCGACCTAAAGATTAAAAAGATCACCGTATCAGTTTGCATGGGTATTGGTGATATTCTTTTTTCTAGTTCACCTTTTTTTACAACAAAAAAAGTCTCTTTTTAATCTTTGCTTTTTCAACCAAATATTTTTATTTCATGTGTGCTGGTTTGAAGATTTGGTACAGGTGAGGCCTGACCTGAACATGAGGTTGGTTCTTGGCATCTGGATAATCCTTTGGAGGTTTTGTGAGGGTTTTTGTTATTTCGTACTTCCTGAGGTCTATTTCTCCATTTTTCATCTTCTCCTGGTCCTGATGAAAAGCCAATGATCCATGGAAAGAAAACATTAATTACAATAAGCTAAAGGACCATAATACAAAAAAAAAAACCAACTTAAATGAAAACCCTGCACGGTGACAGTAGACTGCTTATATCTTTTGAAATGCAAAATGCAATGCATACCCTACAATCACATGAATTAATGGTGAGAGGTTACCTTATGAAGCACAAAAATGTTTCTGTACAAACTAACAGATGATTCGGTTACCTTCAAAGAATGGCAAGAGGTACAAGAATACAGAAGATATTTACCATATCCAATAATTTGGATGTGAAAATGAAACTGTTCTTGCTTTGCAGATTCATACCCAATATTTTGATGATTTAGGGTAAACAAAATTGGTATAAGATTCTGAAATAAGAGTGTACACTCAAAAACTTAAAAGTATGTGATGTAATCTCTAACCTCCATAAGCTGAACTCGGACATCCCTTAAATGAGCATGGATCTTCTCTATTACCTCCTCAGAAGAAGTCCTAATGCATAATAAACAATAAAGTAAAAAACCAGAATAATTTGAAGGGACCATAATTGGTTATTCTCTCAATTAACATGTAACAAGTTTGAATGTTGCTAATCTTCCATATTTGTCTCTGAAAATTGCCACTGGTACTAGTTAAACCATACCAAGCATAATATGTACTGGTGTAAGAACAAATGAATTTAGAACATACTCAGTCTCTAAAATACGATCAAGGCAAAAGTCACCAATGGTAGCTGATATTAAGCTCCAGTCACGCCTTACCATGTCAACTCCCTTGCTTTCCCTTTTCTGCTCAACATGAATTTTTTTTATTTGTCAACAGACTTACTGACCAGATAAAAAGATTAAAAACCCTACAAAATACATCGACCATTGTAATAAGATATTTTTGCACGGTCCATAAACTAGTTAGGTAAGGTTGCAGCAGTGAATCGGTCAGGTAATTATTGAAACAGACCAGCTGGAATAGCAATCCCAAGGAAAAAATCTAAATAGTACTCAATATACCTCTCCTGTTATGCGAACCCCGCGGTTGTAATCAATTTGGTAAAGCAACTTAATGCCCGCATACTTCTTCTTTTTGAGAAGCAACAGTCTCTTGTAAAAACCATCAAGATCTATCTCAAGGCATCTATACCTTTTGTTAACCTATGTCAATTAACAAATAGTAAAAAGTAAGGAGCTTGAAGGCCATAAATATATGCTTGATGTTGAGATTAGCATTAGGGTTTCTTCTAAGCATCAAAAAGTAAGTAAAAAATCAAATCAATCTCATAGGAGACCCATATGTGCCAGCATAAGTACACCAGAAAAACAACAAGCTGGGTAAAATGGAACTACCTCCTGAATGACCATTCTAGCTTTGTCATATGCCTTGTTTACATCATCGAGCCCAGTGTTTATCATGATAGAATCAGTATCACCATATATAACCTGAAGAACAAGACATGAAAAATATTAACATGTACTAGAAAACTGACTAAACTTCCAAATAATATGCCAGCACCAACTGGTAAACCTTAGTACTGATCAGGATAGGTAGTTTACAAAATTCTGAGAAAGAAAATTAGAATTAAATAGAAGTACCTCCAAACTTAGGTTATCTTGAACCAGATTGACCGTGCTTTGTAAGATTGTCCTTCCCTAGAGATAGCATCCAATAAAGAAATAAGAACTTCAGAGGACCAATTGTGGCACGTATATTAAGGTTTATATACAGAAAATTAATGCTGTTCTCACTTGTAGTGTTATGATCTCAGCAAGTGGCTTCGCAAAAAATCTTGAGTTTGAAAATCCCAAGCAACCATATATGCTGCACAAAGAATATTGAAAAAATTGGTATATATTCTTTAGAATTTAAATAGAGCAAAAAACAAAAAGCAAAACCAACAGCAGCAGCCTTTTCTAAATCAAGTGGAAATTACAGTACAACTGCAAAAAGGATTGCGCATCTATGAGTTGGATGATTAAATAAATTTTAGAGAAGCTCTTTTTCCTATATTGTAGTTAATACTTTCATTTAGAGTTTAGCGCTAACAGTATTAAAAACAACTATTGTGGAGACTTAGTTTTGAGTTTGCCCGTAAAGGTTGTTCCTGAAATCCATATGAAGAGAGGATAACATTGATATATTCTTTAATTCTTTTGTCCAACAATCCTAAATAAATAAAAACCAAGCAAAATGTTGGTATTTAGAATGTACCTGTTAGCAGTGAGCTTGAGTGCAAGCTGTTGGATATTGAGTTGATCCCATCTGACACCTTTTGCTTTCTTTTGGTGCTCCTTAACCTCCCTTCTACTTCTTACCAGGTCTCTCAATAACTAATAGAGAAAGAAATACAACATAGGAAGAAGTAACTTTTTTTTAATAAAAGACAAATGAATAAAGAGTTAAATCATAGTAAAATTGTAAAATAAGTATATACCTCAGGTAGAACACCTGCATCCCTTGTGGAAGGTAAACTAGGGGCTGTACCATCAGCCGATCTCTCAACGGTAGTAAAACATATATTAAATTCCTGGCACCGTTAAAAAAATTTATACTCAAGGAAAATTTATGGATTAATTAAATTACTACAATAGTCCCATTTATTTATTACAACTTGCTAGCTATTAAAGCTTTTTAAATATTATATTTTTGCATCATCCTAATGCTTTTCTTCTTTTTACTTTGTTATCCCATAACTTTTCCCTTTTTTTTAACAAAAGAGCTAAACAATATCAAATAGACAAACTTGGGCCCTGTCACAAGTCTTACTAAATCTAAAGAGCAGTTTCAAAATTATAATTCAAGTTAATTTACCTGGATAATGGAAGGGTAAAGACTATTGAAGTCAAGAAGGAGCACACATTTGTCATATAAACCAGTTTTGGGTTCCAGAACAAGGCCACCAGCATAAGAGGGACCTTTCTTCCCTTTCCCTTGATCAATATTTTCGACATCAATTTCATTATTATTTTCCAATTCATCACCATTTTCACCTTTTTCTATTGCACCATTTGCTTTTCTCTTATTAATCAGCCTTGACTCTTTGTTTCGCATGCCTTCCTTATCAGGGACCAAAAACTTCTTCCCATGGAATGCATGCAATAGTAAGTATTCCACCCGTTGTGCTCTGGCACCCTGATAGTAATTGAAAATTTTACTTATATAGCCAAAATGTCCAAGTAAACCTTCTTTTAAATTTTGGTACTTGTGGCTTATTTTTTCCTCTTTAGGTTTGTGGCGAGGAGGGGGTGAGAATTCAGCTGGTTTCTTTTCATTTCTCCTCTCATTTGCATTTTTAGCAGGCAAAAATTTACAATGTTTACACATACATGTTAATACATATTAGTATATTACTCATAAAAGCACTTAGCAGTACCATATCATAGGAAAAAAACACTAATTTAGTAACGTAGTTGTGTATATTTGAATTAGAAATTGGCCTCCCTTCAGAAAAAAAAAAAAGGTCAAATAACATGCATGTAAAAAGTACCTGAAGAGTTTTACCCCAGAGATTTCCACTAATATTTGTTAGTTGCCTAGTAAGAGGAAGAGCACTAAGCTTGAACATCAATTTCAGGGAAAGCATTGCATCATTTTCTCCATACTTGACCTGTTTTAATGAACAGCTCAACATTAGCTAATCTTAAAAAAAAAAAATTGAACTTTCAGACCGGGGAAGGAAAAACCATTCAATGTGTGGTACCAATTTAAGAAGCTCTCCCAAATTTTGTAGCATAGAGGGGATATCTTTCGGCAGTATCTCTTTCCTCTCCTCCTTCAGTTCTGTCTTTGAGAGTTCTGTCAGAGAGTAGCTCACCTAAGAAGCCAGATAGACAAAAATAATTTTAAATGCATTTTTATTCTAGTTTAATGACTTCAAGAATTAGCAGCGTCATAATAAACAGGATCCAGGATTGTCTCTTGTTTTGGAGTTACATTGGTACAGTGTCAGCTCTATGAGCAAAATTGAACAACACTGCAGAATTACCAGTTTGCCCATTAGCTTTATAATTGCCTAAATGTTCTAAAATTAACAAAAACTTCTGGTGAAATTACAATTAAGCCTTGAGATCAAGGTTTCACATACTGCTTTTAGGAGGTCACGAGCACACAAGTAGGTGTCACATAGGAGGCGGCCAGCAACACAAGACATGATACCAGGACTGGCACCAGAACCATATATGGATTTCCCTCCTTTTAATTTTGGCATGACAGATCGCTTCAATCGGCCTATCTTTGACCAGCAGCTGCTTGGCACTTTGCAAGCCTACATATAGGTACGTATCATTTGCAAGAGAACACAAAATACAACAGTTATGCCTTCCACAATGGGTTGAAAGTTATACCTTCTACAAGAAACTTATGCATCTTGTAGAACCAAACCAAACCCTAGTTCAGATATCTAACTCATAAAAATAATGGGTTGACAGATAACACTAACTAGTTGCATCGCTCTGCCTTCGGCATATTTAAATTTGACAAAACCTTGGGTCTTAGAACCTCAAATAAACTCTAATTCAACCATGAACGAAAGCAAACACAAAGTAAACCGGACTAAATTAGAAAGAAAATAGAAAAAAATAGTAGATGGTGCCCACAACTATGATGCATGGTAAAGTATCATCAGAAAGACTGGTGTGGTAATGGAATCCAAGAACAAAACTGACTGGTACAGAGTTAAGAAAAGAAAAACAGAAAAGGTCAAGACCTGAGCTCGATGGAGAAGCACATCAAGGTCAAAACCAGAAATGTTGTGCCCAACAAGCACATCAGGATCCAACTTGTGTATCTCAGTCATCAATCTATTTATCATAGCACGCTCACCGCTAAAATAAAA
This sequence comes from Carex kokanica, assembly GCA_025461125.1. NCBI lineage: Eukaryota > Viridiplantae > Streptophyta > Magnoliopsida > Poales > Cyperaceae > Carex > Carex kokanica. The sequence goes on from JAJGRX010000112.1 coordinate 1,910,358, forward strand.
ATAGTGCAACTCATCAGCACCTACCAATTATATTAGAGCTTAAGTTAACAGAAGGAAGTCCTGCTCAAGAAAAGGGGAATAATGTACCTGCTTTCCAATACAAGGGTATAACCTGTCCTAGAATTCCAATCTGACAAGGCCTTTTTGTAACCAATGGGAAAGATGCCACCTTCAGTCTTTCGTACTACAGTAAAGCTGTTAATAACCCCCTTCCAGTCTTTTTCATTTTCCATGGGTGCATCAATCTGGAAAACAAAAAACATAACAAACATTTGAGAAAACTAAAGTGAATGTTGTACCACAAGGTAAAGAGCGATTTAACTTGTATACCAGTTTGATCCCACTTAGAATAAGGTCATGCTTGAAGACAATTACCGGAGAAATTTAAGTACTCATTTGGGTAAAAATCCACAAAAAAAATCCACATAAGATCTTATTTGTTGTGCTTCTCACTTCTTCCAGCTACTTACTGCAAACCTAAGGTCACAACAGTGAGTATAAAAGAAACTTAAAAAGATAAAAAGAAAGGTTCTCACTTTGGTCTTGTGACAGCAGACTAGAGAAGCTGAGACAATCTCATGTGTGGTGTTCTTTCCGATGACTGTCTTCAGGTTGATTGCCATTGCAACAACAGGTGGCACATTTTTCAAGGAAGAGGCTGATATGTCCTTGGGGCAATCCACAATTACCTCAAATTTGCACCAGCTCACCTGTTTAGAATAGAAACCTTTTAGTCCTTTACTATTGACAGCTTCAGTAAGATACCAACTGGATCTAATAATAATGTTCATTTATGTGCACCACTTTGGATTTTTCATGTACATTTCTTTTCTCAAGTCAATTTTACCGATATATAGACCGTGTACCAAAGTCCTAAATACCACTACTTGCAATTTTCTCGGAGAGACAGGAGATGAGAATTTTACCCGTTCAGAAGTTGAACAGCTAACAAACTTTGAAATTGATAGCCAAGATGGTCCCTTGATGCGTCTCTTGATCAGGAATAGCTCAAGAGCACTAAAATGACAGAGAGAAAAATGTTGAAGTCTTCCTTTATAAGTCAGTACTAAGTGCTGTTAAACTTCAAAAACAGTGATGTGCATATAACTTTCAATGAAAATAAATTGGCGGAGTTGCGAGGTAATACTCAAGATTTATCGGGGAAATTTTTTTACTTCATTAACTGAAGGGACTCATTTGTAGTTTGCAGTTTAAGTTGCTAGTGTGAAATAGTAATATAACCAATGTGTTGTGGTGAAAAAGGTCCCACTTGGGTGCTTCCGCAAAATAGGACCCCCAAAAAACTCCATTTTCACCTTTAGTTCAGAATAACATTATTACAAAAAAAATTAATAAAATTGGATCACAGAGGTAAAACTGGTTACATTACCTGGTATGGGTCCCCAACAATGCAAAGTAGTTTTCTCCTTTGAGATCAGCATCAAGTGGTGGATTCTGCAAATAAATCAATACTATGAAAATTCATGAACTTTCAAAATAGATAAATAGAGAAAGAGAGAGAAGAGTGAGAGAGATTGATTTTGCACCTTAAAAGGGTAGCTGATTTTGAGAACGTACTGTTCTCCAGAAGGGATGTCACACCTCTCAAATGCATAATTCCTCTGTAACATCAATTGATGAGAGATTTTCTTTTTTAAAAAATTGGAGTAATACAAGCATATTAAACTTTATGCAAAGGAAAAGGTGCAATAGCAAACCTTTACTGGTGCCATCATGAAGGTGGAAACATTTAGTTCAGACAACTGTTCAGCAATTTCCGCCTTTAACCCTGATGCCATATCCTGAACAATATACAAACTCAAAGTTACAGCAAACCACAGACCTAGGATATCCCATATTAAAATTTAAGTGAAAAAATCCCTGGTCCCATTCATACAAACTTTAAACATCGCTACTTCAGCAGGAATTTCACAGAATATCACTCCTAAACAGCATCTGAGGATGTCACGAAACAATGGAATAAACGAGATACATACTTGCAAAGCTGCTCGAAAAGATGGAGATGAATCACCACCAGATTCAGCATGTTTCTTTTTTAAATCTTCTATGGCTTCACGTGGGAAAATTGTACTTGAAGGAACGGCATAGACACATCTTTGCATGTTCTTTACCACTACACAACAGCTCTGAAAAGTGTTTCCTGTTTTCACCTGAAAAAGAAAAATTCGCAAATTAAAGTTGAGGTGAGATGGAACAAGATTGTGAAGTCATCCATTGTGAGAGCAGTTTAGTAGAAATTTGAAAAGGAACCATTGTATTCTCTTTGGGCATTGATTATGAAAACACTAGAAAGTAAATTGCATAAATTTTGAAAGGGTTAACAAAAATGTAGAAAATAACAAATATTGTTTTGCAAAATAGATCGATTGCTTACTGTACAGGACTAGCTCAACACTGTACCACTCACCACATATCAGTGGTCTACCTGACCGGTATCAGGTACTTGGTTTTAATTATTTTATTGAATGGGAAGCATGTATTCTTTGTCAAGTGCAATACAGAAAAAATATAAACAGACAATTTTGTAATTAAACAAGGAAAGCAGGAAGTAGAAAAATTTACCTTCCCAAATAGATAAATTGTCCCTGAATTGGCACTGAAAGCCTCTTCATATGCATCAATTATATAGAAAGGAAGCAATCTGTCAGAGTCGAGCTCAAATTCTGACTTATCGTCACTCTCAGACCTTAAATCAATTGCCATTCTAGCTTCAGACAAATTTACCTCATCTCCTTTCTGCTCTGCCTCTCCATTTCTCTCCGCATATTCAGTTTTATCTACTTCTATCTTGACAATGGACTTAAAGTCTCCCTTTTGATCAGTTTCTGCCTCTTCTTTCATCTCCTTGTATACATCTGATTTCACCATGGCTTGTTCTGTACTAGGTTTTTCCCTCCCTAAAGGAATTCCCAAAATCAAGTTCTCATCCTCTTGGTTCGTATTTGCATCAATTTCACCACCAATGTCATGACTTTCATGCAAATCCACTTCAGTCTTGGAAGTTATCGAACCAATTATTGGTGACTCAGCCTTAATTTGTACAGCAGGAGGTAAAGCTGAAATCCTAGACCTACGTGACCTTCTCTCCTCCCAATCATTCTCATCAGGAGCCACATCAGCTAAAATTGAATCCAATACACTGCTATCCAAAGGACCAGATCCTTTCCCCTTCTTAGCAACTGCAGATGTAAAGATGGTAGAAAGCCTCTCTTTCACAATAGGTGTTGGCACTGGGGGTTTCTTAACAGCACCAGAACTAGATGGCTTGTTCTTCTTCCTCGGCCGTCTCTCGTGTGCTCCATCAGCATCCGACAGATCATCCTCTGACGAGTAACCAACTGTTTTAGTCCAGTCTTCCTCATGGCCGTCATCAGCATACCCAAGAGCCCCATCGTCTACAATGAACGACTCGCCATCAGCCCGGCGTTTCTCTACCAGTTCTTTGTAGGCTTCTTCTGAGACAGTCTCATAGATGGGCTCGTCGATCTTGACTGCAACTGGGGCCACGCGGGCCCCACCACTCCGCATTGCCTTGAGACGTTCGAGAGCAGCAAGTCGTGCGGCGGACTCCGAGCCAGGGCCTCGGGTGCGAGTCCGGCGAGCTGAATCCGCCATTAGTGAGTAGGAGATTTGTCTCGACTTCTTTCTCCGATGGTTAGGATTGAGTTGTGGAATAGGGAGAAGGGTTTGGGGAAAAGAGGGAAAGGGAATGTGAATAAGTCCCGTGTTTTGGCGCTAATTTTCCCGCCAACAGGATCCCGACTTCTTCGCTATTTTTTTTTAGGTTAATTTTCTACGTATGACGAGGCCCTTGTAGTCTTTATTACATGGCAAATTCTTTCATGGACATGAGGACCTATTTGTAAAATAAATATATTTTTATTTTCAAAGTTCAAACAGTCGATCCGACCGTTCAACATTATCTCCATATTAAAATGTACTTGGAGGTCAAATTTTACATTTTTTTGAATTTTTTTACTATTTATTAAGTATTTTATAAAATTCAATGGTCTGAATTTGACTAGTTTTTGTAAAATACTTAATAAATAGTAAAAAAATTCAAAAAAATGTAAAATTTGACTTCCAAGTACATTTAATATGGAGATAATGTTGAACGGTCAGATCGACTGTTTGAACTTTGAAAATGAAAATATGTTCATTTTACAAATAGGTCCTTATGTCCATAGAAGCATCTCTCTTACTATATTTAATACATGGTTGGAGTTTTTTTTTCAAAGGACTTTTAGACAAAGTTCCATTTAAAGTCAAGTCTTAAGCCATCCGATTTGATTTAAAATTGCATTAACAGTTTATATTTATTGAATCATTTAAATTTATTAAGTTTTAAAAATATTTGCACAAATCTTAATGCAAATCAAACAGTTAGATCCAGCATTGAATGAGATTTTGTCCAAAGTCATTTGGATAAAATCCAATTCCTTAATGTATTCTTCAACTCTTTTCACTTTTTCTTATTTATCCATACAATTAAAAATTCATATTTAAATGTTGTCGGAATTTTCATTTTCCTATTATACTCTTTTCTTCTATATTAATTTCTTTGACAAACTCAATGGGTTGTTCGGCAACAAGGGATTAAACTTCCTTAAAACTTAATATGTTTCTTTTAGCTTCCTTAGTTACTTAATTCTACCGAACATCGATTCTTTAGCGCGGATTAAGATCATCTTCTTTAACCTTTTCTTACCCGGACCTTAATGCACCTCTACCCCTTTCTTTAGTTTCTTTAGCTTTCACCCACGGATTAAAACAACCAAATCCTTAAACTCTTAATTCTCCACTCTTAATCCCTTAAGGCTCCAATATGCTCTACCGCAACATAGAAATGAGAAATGCTAAACTGTTAGGCAACGCTATCCAGTGCTCTCAAGTAATGTATCCTAGTTTAGAGAAGATCATTACCCGTGTGAATTCCCTGATAAGGCTGAATGAAGCTCTCTTTGTTTTAACTTTTTGGAGCCTCTATCTGTCCACTTCAAAGCAAGGTGTCAAACTATTGACTCAACATCAGCCAAGCCAGGAGAGAAGAAGAATGGAAAATCACACTTGTTCTTGCTTGGTGAAGTGGGTCTTTCGTCCTTTTTAAGCGAGCAGTTTCCAATTTGAGAGGAATCACAATTGTTCTTGCGTGGTGAAGAGGGTCTTTTCTTAAAATTCGGTGAAAATTGTGGGACAAAAAATGAACTTCTGAAAGAGTTTTTGGTGCATGGAGGACGATCCCTCAAACAGTAGTGATGAATTTTCTTGGCCATTTTTTATAATATTTATTTCTTGTGATTGATTATGGGTCCTTTTATAATTTGAAGTTGCGAGCTTTGTTTGTTGATTTTTGTTGATGGAGGCAATTCAAAAACAATTAAGGTTTTGAAATTAAAACCTGCTTACAAAACAAAAAAAATAAAATTGCTCAAGACATTTGAGCTTTAAAGGAAAGAAATTTAAATCAGAAACAAAGGAAATAAAAAGATTACTAGCAAAATCAAAAAACCAGCAAACAGGAAAAAAAACAGAAAAGAAAAACCAGTAAAAAGCAACAGTTGAAAAATCAGTAGGTGCAATCAGACTTTTTGAGAGGAGAGCGAATGACCTAGAACTAAAATCTTCAAGCGACTCAATCTGTCACGTTTCGCAGCTCCTTGCTTTCAAAGGGTATTTTTGTTAATAGAAATTCAATCTTTTATCTTTTATCTTCAAGCGACTCAATCTGATTCTATCAAATTTTTAATAGGAATTTACGAAGGGATATTTTTGTCTTTATTATTTTATTCAGAGATTTAATCACGATTAACTTCAAAATTATTGTGTAATGAACAAATAAGAAATAAAAAAAGAATTTAAAGAACATATTAAGCATAACAAAAAGTAGAAGGGTAAATAAGAAATTAAAGAACTTCATAAAAGTACATGAAAAATTAACCCTTTTTTTTTAAAGCCTGACTGATGCAGTCGACTTCTTCGCTAATAGGACATCGTGAGTTCGGACTCAATTCAGAGTTCCATGGTTTGGCTTCCGTCTAATTAGGTGTGCACCGTATCAGGAAATATTAAAGCAAATGCGTACGGATATTTAAACGAGATGCATGGATCTTAAAACGAACTAAACGGAAGTAAAATTCATCTGAATCTGATAGATGTTGGACGCAATGTGTTTCCGTTTTATTTAGAAGTTGTTTTATTTAAACAACCGAAAAAATATTGTGGATATTTTTTTATTAAATTTAAAAATTTAATTAGTAGTCTACAGTGATGCTGTCATCGTCTGTAAGAATTTAACGACGGATTCAGTTGAAAACTGAGGTGAATTGATCTTATTTATTTTTTAAATTTCTGTGCTTTGAATTTTAATAACGATATTTTTTATACAACTAATATTTTTATTACACAAGCTACATAGTTTTTATACTTTAACAAAATATAAAATAAAAACTTATAACTTTAAAATGCTTTTTAATAAAAAAAACGTAATAAATATGGTGAATTGGTGAATCGGGGAATTTTTTAAATTTAAAGGTAAATATGATATTATGAATTTTAGAAAAAAAAATACAATTTCAGAATTTTTTAAAGAATATACAAAATTCCTCTTAAAATATGGCTCGTTATTATTTTAAGAGCGGAAATCGACCCAGCTGACCAGATCCTAATAAAGTAATAAACGAACCCAACTCGAACCGGGCTGAGGTCACCAAGATATGTTGGTAGTTTTCCTCGGTTATATCCATAACAAACCGAGGCCCAATTTTAAAATCTTTTACACCCATTCTTCGATTTGGTCAACGAAAAAGCCAAGCCCAAAACCGCCTAATCTCATATGACCAATCCTGGCCGTTCGTTTCATAAGATGAAATCACGATCGTTAATTACAAGACGGAGTTCAACACCATGATTTCCATCTATTTTCTTCTCTATCCCCATCATACACCCCCTCTCATTTTCTCCAATCGTGATCGGAGCATCTGCGACTGAACGACTCAGCCACCGTCAAGCTCCGCTCCGCGTCTGCCTCCGCTTACACATCTCCTGGCCTCTCTCCGTCCCCCTTTCACCACCCGCCTTCTCTCGTTAGATCTCTTTGAGATTGTTATAGTTCCTAGAAAGAGAAGAAGAAACAGATCTACATGAGTTCTCTGATCTCTGCGTAGATTCCGAGGTATAATTTAATCCACCGGGATGTGTTAGATCTCCTGAAGGAATCAAATTGAATTCACAGTTTTCTGTGGAGTTGCTCCTGCGTCTCTGATCCAATTCTATTGCTTTAGATTTGTACTGAGACAATGAGCTCAGGAAGGAACAGAGGGATCTTTGACGGGCTTCCAATTCCTGCTGATAAGTCGGTAAGCGTCTGGTGTTCATTGTACTTATTGCTCCTGTGTTTTGAATGTCAGAAGTGAGCTTAATGTAATGTGCTATGCTGGGAAGGTTTCGTTTTGTGCGAGAAATCCATAATTGGAGTTGATACAAATCCATTCCCAATATTTACTTTGAAATCAGCAATCTGCATGTATCAGATTCTGATTCTTTGCACTTGAGTCAAATAAGAACCACTTAGTAGGAGTTTATTTTACTTAGAAGAAAGAGCTCAAGTGAATTTAGGTTCTGCCAGGAACATTTGCTACACTTCTATCCGTCTAAGGGCAAGGGACCTGTACCACAGCTGATGCAACTGTTTATTTCTGGACCAAACATGTGCAAAATTGAACTGCCCATGGAAAATAGAACTAACTGGACTTGATAAAATTCAGCAGATTGCGTAGAGTAAGCCTCGAAGTTTAAAAAGTATCTGCTAGTTACTTGCAATGTTTGACTGCACAGCGTGCTACAGAAAAACTTCATTAGTATTACTTTTCTAAAGTGACATTCATTTGGAATTTTGTAAAATGTCCTTTTGTTTTTATACAGTACCTAAGGGAAGGGCTCTCTAGAATAGATGAGAGCTGGGCAACAGCACGCTTTGATTCATTGCCCCATGTCGTACACATTCTGACATCCAGAGACCGTGAAGGAGAAGTCCAGTTCTTGAAAGAACAAAGTGATTTAATAGAAGATGTGGTTGATGAGGTTGTGCATGCCTACCACCATGGCTTCAACAAAGCTATTCAGAACTACTCACAGGTCAGCTTTTCCTTATCTCTCTTCCAATGTAATTTTTTTTTTTCTGCTGAATTACTGCCTATGTAATTTTATGTCTGGCATTATCCTTTTTACTATGCAGATTCTACGGTTGTTCAGTGAATCGGCTGAAAGTATTTCAACACTTAAAGTTGACATGGCTGAGGCAAGGAAATTGCTTGGCTCTAGGAATAAACAGTTGCATCAGCTGTGGTACAGGTCCCTTACCCTTAGACATATTCTTTCTTTGCTCGATCAGATAGAAGGTGTTGCCAAGGTAGGTACATCATATGCAACAAGTTTTCTGTTTCTATTATGCAAATTGTAGTCATCTGGAGGGTATATTCACGATCTATTGCTAATTTTAATAGGTCCCTTCTCGTATAGAGAAACTAGTTGCAGAGAAACAACTATATGCTGCTGTTCAATTGCATGTCCAGTCAATGCTACTGCTCGAGAGAGAAGGCCTCCAAGTGGTTAGTATTGAGTAACAGTTTTTTATCACTTCAATATCTAAACATGCCTATAAAGTAACAGTTGTATGTTTTATCTTATGAAGGTAGGCGCTCTTCAAGATGTACGATCAGAACTAACAAAGCTGCGCGGTGTACTTTTCTATAAAATATTAGAGGAGCTGCACGGTCATCTCTACAACAAAGGGGAGTATAGGTAACTTCTTTGTGACTGTTTATCTTCTCTAGTTCAATTTATTGATTAATTGGTATCAAGTATTGAAATTATCATCCTGTACAGTTCATCAACCTTGAACATGCTAGATGGAGATGACATACCAACTACTGCTATTGGGGGCGTGGTAAGTGGCCAGTCCCTTTCAAGGAGAACTCGATCAATGAAAGGTGAAAGTAACTTTGGCGCTGGATCTTCTCTCCTCAGCTCTGTAGATGAAGGGTACAACTTTATCTGTTTAAAAAATCTATAAAACAATTGTTTATTCCATCAGGAGATTGTACCCGATAAGCATTATTGTTGGGTCAATACTTGTCTTGCGCCAACCTAGTTATTTTGATTTTTCACTTTCACTTTTTGTTTTTTCTGGGGCCTTTTGTTGTTTAATTCAGATTTTATGCTGGGGTAGTGGCTAAACCAAGGCTAGGAAATATAGTTATAGCAAATCAAGTATTGTACCATGTGGGTTACTGTGTATATCTGCCTACTGCATGATATGGGCATGTGGTAATCCTCAGTTCAGTGCCACAGGACTGTTATAATAGAAAAAATCGGTATGGTTTTCGTAAGCCTGTACAGCATCTGTTCTCGTAAGTACTTGATGGTATATACTGGTACAGTCCTTGTTTTGAGTGGCAAGTATCCTAAGATGTTTTATCCATTACATTTCCTATTTAGTTCTTCATTCGATGGTCATGACGAAGAAAGCAGTGCTGCTGAAGGACGTACCAAGGATTCTAGAAGTAGTTTACGGGATATTCCTGCATGGCTTTCCTCTGCCTCGCCAGATGAATTTCTTGTTAGTTGATGTTCACTTTTTTCTTACTCTTTTTTCTATTTTTAAGAAGTGCAAATGTGGCAAGTTTAGTCAGTTAAAAAAAATTCACATAAATTTTTGACAATACATTTCGTGGATTGCTCTCAGGAAGCAATTAAAAAGAGTGAGGCTCCCCTTGCTGTGAAATATTTACGAACTTTGGTTGAGTGCTTGTGCATGCTTGGTAAAGTTGCTGCTGCTGGAGCTATAATATGGTATACTGTTCTTCCCAATTAATGTCGCTAAGGCTACAAATAGCAATTTTTATCTGCAAAATATTTTTGTATAAACCTTCTCTACAGGCTGTTGATCCGTCTTTAAGATTTATAGAAACTATAATAGGACTTCTAATACAGATCGCTTCCAACAAGTTTGAAGTCGGAAATTCTAGCTGACCTTTAATTTTTTTTTTTTAATACTACCTAAACTATTTCCTCTTTTATTCTTCAAACAGCCAACGGTTGCGACCAACTATACATGATGTAATCTCCACAGAGATAAAAGTTTATACAGAGCGTGCAACTAAAGCTCGCCTTACTCAAGGAGCCAAACCTGACTTGTGTTCTTCTAAAGGGTTTTTAGAAGGCTCTAAATTGTTGAAGCACAAAAATAAGAATGGGTCTTCCCTGAATGGAACACAACAGATTGTTAGCCCTATATCTCCATTGATGACCCCAACTGGACAGGCCCAGCATGCTGCCAGTGAGCTTCTGGCCTCCGTGCTCAACTCCATAATTCATATTCTGGGTGAGTTATCATTAGCTATACATTTTGTTGGAATAAGTGTAGTTCATTCAGATCTGTTGGTTCTACATATGAAAAGATGTCATGTAGGCACAAAGTTTATATGACAAAATTTACCATCAGAAAATCACTTCATTGTCGGGGAGCTATTGGAAACAAAATCTTTAGCACATGGGGACAGCGTAAATACCCCCAAGGCAGCTTCTGCTGCTGAAGTAAATTGGAATCCAGATTCTGAATCATCACAAGTTACTGGAGGTTACAGCGTCACCTTCTCTCTTTCTGTAGTACAGGTACTAGTTGGTTTAAACATTAAACTTCTGGGAGACTGGACACCGGAATATTTCTATAAATGTTATTGTTATAATGATTAATTTTCAACTTAATTATCAATTGTTCGCCATAGTTGCAGTTGCTACCTAACATTTCTCTTCAACATAGCAAAGGCCCTTTTTCCAGTGATTTAGCTAACAACACACAATAACTTGATGACTGACTGGTTAAATTACGAAAATGGATTTATAGTTGTTCCAGACTTTGTAACTTAAAAATTCATCTAAATTGCTCTATATCCTTTTGCTAACTTAGTAACTGACGTAGAATTTTTGGCTTGATATTATTTGAATTGGTTTGAATAAAAAAAACCTATTGGAGATCATTGTTAAAAAGTTCAAGAAAAGTTTTGACGGTGTTTTTGTACGTTACAAATTTATTTATGTATCTTTTTTTTTGGAGGTAGAGTGAATGCCAGCAACTAATATGTGAAATTCTACGTGCAACTCCGGAAGCTGCAACTGCTGATGCGGCTGTTCAGACAGCTAGACTTGCAAATAAAACCCCAATAAAGGAGAAGAGGCAAGTTGCATTCATTGTTCTATAGGTGCAATTGTAGATATGAGAGGGTACCAAATTTGGAAGGAAGCTTTTAGAAATAATGTTTAAGAAAATGCCAACTACCACTATGGCAAATGCTATTTGTTGTCAGTGCTTGATTGTTTTATGACAATATTTGAAAATTTATCTCTTGAAACAGAGATGGATCTGAATGCCTTTCTTTTGCTTTCCGCATTACGGATACATCTGTTTCTGTTCAAAACGAAGGTAAGACAATGGAATTGTTGTGCAATTTCTAATTCTAATCTTTCTTCTTGAGATTGGACTGGTTAACCTTGGTTGAAAATCACTTCTTTTGTTTTACTAATTTAATAGCACAAGGATGGAAAAGAGGTGCAAATGCACATCAGGAAGGCTATGGAACTGGTTCTGTACTTCCTGATCTAGGGATTTATCTAGCAGCTTCAGTTTATCGTCCTGTTCTGGAGGTATTTTTAGTTTTTATTGTTCTTTTAAGTGTAAGGGTTAGACTTCTACGTTGCAAAAATACCAAGTGGACTTATTTTGCGCAATTGTACTCTTCTTTTCAGTTTACAGATAAGCTCAGGTCATTGCTTCCAGAGAAGTTTTCACAAACTGGGTAATGCCCCCTTTTCAATTTACATTTTTAATTATAGAATACTGGTGCATTTGTTTTAATCTGGAAAGTTGAACGTGTATAGAAATGATGGTTTGTTGGCCTTCTTGGAGAACTTTCTCAAGGATCACTTCTTGCCAGCAATTTTCGTCGACTACAGAAAATGCGTCCAACAAGCTATATCTAGTAAGTTTCTAAACTTACATCTAGTTGTCAAGGGACAAAAAAATGCAGAATCATGAAAAAGATTTGGTATCTACCACCTCACCATGAGTACACAGTACTGGTACCTGGTAACTTTCATGACAGTCTGAGAAGCTTTTAAACTAGAAAATTATTTATTTGACAATTTATTTTCTTTTGCAGCCCCAGCAGCTTTTAGACCACGTGTGCAAGCAACTTCTGTATATAGCCCACTAGTTGAGAAGGGACGTCCTGTTCTACAAGGACTCTTAGCAGTTGATTTTCTTGCAAAAGAGGTAGCAAACACTCTTTTCTTTAGCTTTTAGTTGATTGCCTTAGTTATTTTTTCAGTTTGTTGTTGTTGATGATGATATGTTGTTTCTTTTGTAATTTCATTAGGTACTTGGCTGGGCTCAGCTTATGCCGAAGTATGCTAGTGAGCTTGTGGAGTATGTGCGCACGTTCTTAGAACGTACCTATGAGAGGTGCCGAACATCATACATGGAGGTGTGGCACTTCATTCAAAAACATTGATTTATTTTAATCTAAAAAACTGATTAGTTCTCCTTCAATGAATCTCATTGGAACTGAACTTGAGAATCTGATGCAAATATTTTAATGAAATCATAGGTTGTTCTGGAAAGACAGAGTTACATGCTTCTAGGAAGGAGTGACATGGAGAACTTGATTCGGCTTGACCCTGCAAGTGCCTTGTTGGAAAATGCTTCTGATGAACAAAATCTTGGGAGCAGTGTGCTAAATGCCGAGACATTAGAGATTGAGATGCAGATAAGCGATCTTTTGTGGAGTCTTCGCCCCATCAAGCAGGTGATTTTTAAATGATTTGCCTGCATGCACACACTGAAAACACAATAGAAAAGAAAAGAAGAAAAAAAAAAAAATCATTGCTTTATCGGTAGTTGATCTTCTAGCCTCTCGTGTGAATATTCCTTGTATTTTACCTTTTTTGTGAAAAGCAGCTTCTAATATCTTATAGAAAAAATGACAACGCAAGCAATGCATTATTTTGGCTAGTAATCCATCTTCTTTCTGGGATCAATGTACTCTGCAGGAGAATTTAATCCATGATGATCAGAAGTTGATACTTCTAGCCTCTCTGAGTGATTCCTTGGAGTACTTGGCAGATTCTATTGAAAGGTGCTAGCAAGTACCATTTTATCAACCTATTTTCCCCAAGTATCTGTTACATTTAAAAAGTTTTGGTGTAGTTCTCTTAAGACTAACCATGTAAAAAAAAAAGAAATAATAATAATTGCCGAGAATGACGAGCTCTTACGTTTTGAATACTTCTTTTATTGCTTATTTCTCATAATATTCAGGCTCGGGGAGTCCTTTGTTAGGCCAACCAGTTTAGATGACAAATCACGCAACCATCATCACCATACAAGGTCGTCAAGTGCAATTCCAAAAAGTCTTGCAACTCTTTCCAACGAGTATAGAAAACTAGCAATTGATTGCCTCAAGGTCCTTCGTCTCGAGATGCAGTTGGTCACTATTTTCCACATGCAGGTTTTGTAGCCTCACAATTTTCTTTTATTTATTATTGTTATTTTGTTCTGTTTGATTGCTATGTGTATCAATTGCTAAATTTGGAATATAATCAACTTGATATGGGTCTTAACAGGAAATGACGAATAGAGAGTATCTAGAAGATCAAGATGCCGACGAGCCTGATGATTTTATTGTTTCACTCACATCTCTGGTAAACAGCCGTTTCCTGTATGTTAACAAGATTCCTTCATGTCAAGTTGTTGTTAGTCTGACCTGTGAAATATAAAAGTGGATATTCTTTTCTGTGCACAGATTACATGTCGGGATGAGGAAATGGCCCCATTTATTTCTGAGTTAAAGAGGAATTACATATTTGGTGGTATTTCAAGTGTAGCTGCTAATGCGTCAATCAAGGTTTGAATCATAGTCTGTTTACTTAAGCTTCTTATAAACAGATTCTGCCTGCATCATATGAGTACCAATCTAACTGATATGGTATTTAGCTGTTATTACCGCGCTGTTGCACAAAAATAGAGCCTCAACCAAAAGCCTGCTTTATTTTTTATTTTTGTGTAATCCCTAGTAAATTTAAGATTTGGAAGTATGAAGTATCTGTGAATAATGTTATATTATATGCATAAAATATAAATGTGACGAGTTTGCTCGAACAGGCACTTGCTGAAATTAAGTCAATCAACCTTCTAGGGGTGCAACAAATATGCAGGAACTCTATTGCACTGGAACAGGTACATTATCTTCGCAATGCATTTTTATGAAATTTTTATCAATTGTAACATGTCAAATTTTTATCAAAATTGATCGAGTTCAATCTTTATTGAATGCTTGCTAACTATACCCAATAATTCACCATATTTCCATGCAACATCCAATAATTTCCACCTTTTTACAATTACCTCGGCTACAAATATATTAGTACCTTGCTCTAGCTCAGAACTAGGAACATAAGTTGTTGACTGTTGTGTTATATTTGTTAAATTGGGCTTTGAATAAGAAAAGCTAATTGGAGTTGGGGGCAAATTTGTCAGTTCTTAACAGAACCTGATCACACTATTCTTTCTTCAGGTTCTATTTGCAAATATGGTAAATAATGTTGAATGTTACATGCAAATATGAAAAATGAGTTATCTGGGGTCTGCTAGCACCTATAGTACGTTTTTGCCAGCAGTAGTTTTCTTATAGCTTTTGTAATACAGGCACTTGCAGCTATACCATCAATGGACAGTGACGCAATCCAACAAAGACTTGAGCGTGTTCGCACATACTACGAGCTTCTAAATCTTCCATTTGAGGCATCATTTATTTCTTCCTTTTATTACCATTTCATATTCAAGATTTGTTAAACCTAGATTTTTATTTGTATATATTTCCCTATTAACTTTTGCAAATTTCAGGCCTTGCGTGCATACATGTCAGAGCACGAGTACTTGTTTAGTTCAAAGGAGTAAGTTTTAAGTGCTGCTTGTTTTTATAATAATGTAGTCAGCGGAAACTGTCTGGTTATATTTTGCATCTGCCCCCCTTAGATTTCAAACTTTTATTTTAACCCTTGAATGATCTTTGGGGTACCTACCATCAATTACAAGGACTTGTGGCGTTTATGGATGAATTAGTTTCTGGTATGGAATTTTATAATATGATTTATGAAAAAACCAATTGTCTCAAGGAGATGATTTTGCATTTGATAGGTACACAACCTTATTGAAGGTTAACGTGCCTGGTAGAGAGATACCGAGGGATGCTTAGGAGGCCTATCTAAGAGATCTCGAGGTTCTAACTGTGTGCTTTTTCTTGCCCCCAAATTTGTTGATAATTTTGGAGCAGTATATAGAGGCAAACGATCACTGGGGCCTGTTGGTAATTTCTGTTATACAATCTTTAGTTATTATATGTTATTTTTCTTTTCTTTTCTTTTCCTTTCTTTTGTTTTATTTGTTTTCTTTTCTTTTCTCTTTTTAGTTGGTTGAGTGTCATGATTTTTTTGCAAGTATTCTGTATGTAAAAAGGGATGTAAATTTGTTGTCTAGTGTGTGCAATTTTTTGACAGAATCAGTCTTATTGGGTTCTCACATTTTGACTTGTAACAGTTTTTCTAATATTTGTTTCTTGAAACGAAGTTTTAGAATTGCTGTTGACCACTGGGGACATTTATTAATATATAATATTTCGCTCAGAAAAATAGTACATTTCTCGTGACTCCAGATGAAAACTGTCTAGGCAGATCTTTTGTTTGTGTTCTGTTTCTATGGAGAGTACAGAATACTTGGGCAATTTCTTTTTTTGAAATAGAGTACTTGGGCAAATCATTATCCAATTAAGATACGGAAAAAAAAAGGATCTGGATTCATATGCACAAACATGAGAAATAACTGGAACGGATATATAATATCTCGGAATTTTTTTTTTAACATATAATCCTTGAGACTATTTTAAAATTATGGAACGAGCTACTTTTAATGAAAAAATACTTTTAGCTAATTCTTTGTAACAATTTTTTAACACAGTTACAATTGTCAAGTCACGTATGATGATTGTACAGAAATTAAAAAAACGGTAATCATTGTACTTCCATATCATCACCATGTATGTCTAGAAAATTGTAAATATGTAAGTGTTAAACAAAACAAAAAATGCTAAAATAATACTAAATGTTGACAAAGAACGATATTTCTGTCATAAGTAACTAATTTAATGTTTAAAGTACACAGTCATTCGATTATTCTTTTCATATTATATTTTAAAAACAACTAGTTGACTGTTAAAGACAACACGCATTTATACGTACAATATATCTTTTAAAAGAATGAAATACTGGCATACTGGCATACTGCGCACATGAGTGAGGCTATGGTGCTATGCATAGCACGGATGGCTAGTGTACTACGGCTCAATATGGTACTTTTTAAAATCCTAACGGTCGATCCGACCGTTCAATGTGATAACCATATGAATATGTACTTGCAAACTAAATTTTATATTTTTTTGAATTTTTTTGCTATTTTTTCAGATAGGTAGAATTTTGATGGTCCAGAATTTTCAAAAAACACTGATTTTTCTACCTATCTAAAAAAATAGTAAAAAAATTCGAAAAAATATAAAATTTAGTTTGCAAGTACATATTCATATGGATATCACATTGAACGGTCGGATCGACCGTTAGGATTTTAAAAAGTACCATATTGAGCCGTAGTACACTAGCCATTGGTGCTATGCATAGCACCATAGCCTCACTCCTGCGCACATTTATAAATGAATACTAAAATAAACACTTAATAAGTGGACTCATCACATTTTGAAACAAACCAAGAAGAAGAAAAGACAAGGCCCATAAAAGCTTGCTCTCCATGGGCTTTGATCGACAGACCTCCTTCGGTCTCTAACCCTCTGCAACTCTGTCGCTTCCAGAGTTCCAGAGCCATCGATCATCCTAACCGTTCGTTCGCCAATAAATAATCCTACCGTTCATCATAGGAGACTAACCTATTTATACCTCCTCCTTCCGCCACAGCACTTGCCTTTGACCTCGCCGACTTTGTCACGGTATACCTATCCAACTCTCTCTCTCTCTCTCTCTCTATGATTTTTCTCTTTTTCTCTCTCAGCATGTGTTTAAAGGGTAGGCTGCGATGATGGTTTTCTCGTTAATCTGACCTCAAATGAGGATAAACCAACAATCCATTCAATATTGTAAATGCTGAGCGCCGCCCTCTGCTTCTCATTTGTTATCAGAATTGTTTCTCTTCTTTTTCGGATTTGCTTTGGACAACTGTGCTTTGTGTTTATAAAGATATTGGTTCCTTTTTGCTACTTTTTCAGCGGCCTTCTTTATTAATTTTCTTCTTTTTCAAATTTTGGAATGTTGATCGTTGTTTTCTTTTTCAGAAATTACAATATGCTTTTCTTTCTTTCCTCCAATTTTCTGAAGTAAATTGTTTTGCTTTTAACGATGAAGATATCAGTAAGCGATGTCATCGAAAACTAAATAATCAACAAAAAGAAAAATCAGTAAAACTTAAAATCATTGCAAGCATAGTGAAGGTTAGCGATCCTTCAATGGGACAAATGCACAGTAATAGTGGAAAAGGAGATACCAAAGAAACGGTACAAATTGGGATATACAAGTATACAACAAATGATCCTACGCTTATGGAACTGCATGGACAATTCTGAAAATTTCACCACGTTTTCATAATTGTGTTGAAATGATATATATTACAAAAACAATTGTGAGAAATTATGTTCATTTCGAGATAGGAGTAGGTCCGATGGGCATCGAACCTACTTTTAGGTTCAATTAGCTCGAGGACCGTATGATTAGCATCAAGATCTATGTGCACGGAACTTGATATACTTGTACGGATTTTGATACAGAGCACACGAATGTTGATGCAAATCGAATGGTCATTCCACCCATCGAACCAAGGTAGGTCCGATGGGCATCGGACCTACTCTGATTCCATATGAAATATATAATGCTTGTACCTGTCTAAATACTAAAAAAAATTATACTGTTGAATGTGATTTAATCGATAAAAAGGCAACTGTCTAATCTTCCGGTAAAATGACATATGCCCAACAGCTTAATAATATTAAAAAACTCAATAAAAAGTAGAACTAAGAATTCTCAACCGATTTTTTTATTAATACCCTAAAAAAAATTACTGAATTTCAAAAAAATTAAAAATGCTTTGACTCCCACTACGAGACAGTTTGCTTCCATACCTGACTGCTCTATAGTGAGATGATTTGCTATGATTTTTTTTTTTTTTTTCAATTTGTTTGTCTGACCGCCTCACTATGGGGTAGTTGGCTATGATTTTTTTTTTTTAAGAGATTGTTTATTATAGAATGATTCTGGTCTCATTGCTTCTATAATTTTTATTTTTTTTCTCTGTTTAGATGCTCTTATTATTTAATTTTGGTCTATATTGGTCTCATAGTAATCTGATACAATCCAAATCCAAAATTCATTAAAAATAAGTAAATAAATAAATATTATTTGAGTTATTTCAAAACTAAATTAATCATATATATTCAGTTTGAAATTCGAATGTATCTGTCTAAAATAGCTCAAACTGAGAGGGGATTAACTTGATCGACCATAACTTTTTATAGGAAACTCCGTTTTGAGCGTTCAACGACTTTTCGGAAAGCTTGAGAGGAGATATAGATTTTAAAGATAAACTAAGTTTTACCTTACAAAATATTTCGCGCACTCAGAATTGCAAAAAACATCGTTTAGGACCTCAAAACTGCAATTGAAGTTTATGAAAAATAATAGAAAGTCAAAAACCTATCATATAAACTTCAAACTTCGATAAAAAGTTTGTAGAATACCAATTTTTAGAATTTAGAATTTTTTTTAGAATTTATGAAAGATGGCACAAAATGGCTTAAAAATAAAAGATAATTGCTAATATTTTATGAAAGAGAACAAAAATATATTTTCTTGTTACATGGGTTCTATAAAATATCTAAGGCTCAGCTCTAGTTTCACACAATATTTTATTTGTCATATATTCTATTTACAAAATCAAAAAATATGAGTATCCAAAAAGAGAGAAAAAAAATCATAAAAACAATGAGACCAAATTACTAATTTTTTTTATAATGAATTTGTAGAATACCAATTTTTATAATGAATTTGTAGAATACCAATTTTTAGAATTTTGAATTTTTAGCAATTATCATATAATGAATTTGTAGAATACCAATTTTTACTATTTTGAATTTTTTTTTATAATTTATGAAAGATGGCACAAAATGGCTTAAAAATAAAAGATAATTGCTAATATTTTATGAAAGAGAACAAAAATATATTTTCTTGTTACATGGGTTCTATAAAATATCTAAGGCTCAGCTCTAGTTTCACACAATATTTTATTTGTCATATATTCTATTTACAAAATCAAAAAATATGAGTATCCAAAAAGAGAAAAAAAAAATCATAAAAACAATGAGACCAAATTACTATTAGTGTCTAATGTAAAATATTCATTTTATACACACTAAACATCTCAACATATTTGTCGTTTGAAGTTAAGTCAGGTATGGAAGTGAACCGCCCCACAGTGGGGCGGTCAGGGTATTTTTTGAGAATTTTTAAAACCGGGGGCAAATCCAATAGTTTTTTTTAGGGTATTGATAAAAAAATCGGCGTTCTCAAGCTTACCAAGTTTGTTGCGAGTTGAAATTCAAAATCTATTGACTTAACTTCAAACGACGAATATGTTTAAATCGATTTATTGATGTGTTAAAAACAAAATTTATAAAATTTGAATTAATTTAATATAAAGTGAAATGATACAAAATTAATGAAAAATAAATGTATTAAAATTGTCTTATACTTTTTACCACTTAACTTTATTTTATATTAATTCAAATATTTATAAATTTTGTAAATAAACACTTCACCCGTAAATCTGTGATGTAGATCTGTTTCAATTATAATTCAGTGAAGTAAAGCTCGCTAAAGAGATGAGTTTAAGAACATTATAGTTTTACTCAATTAAATAACATAAACCATCCTAATTATGTAAATTCAATATATATTGCATACTAATTCGCAATGCGAACCGCTACTCTAATGGTGGCATTAGTTTGTGGAAAAAGAAAATGCAGGACTTAATTATTATTTTTTTCTTATCATTGTTGTGTAATGTGTAGAACTAGTTGGAATTATGGACGAGAAATATAACCAAACATAACTAGAAATAAATAGCATGACCAACGACTGTTGAGAGAAATGTAACCTTTGCTGAACTCTAACCTTTGTTGGATTCAAATTCATCAATTTTAAACTAAATTAATTCAAAAAATTCAAAGTTTTGAATGTACGCACATCACTCGTGAAATATATCGGTTTCAACGGTTTAGATTCATCTCGTTTGAAATGAATCCGATAAATTATAGAGTTATGCTTAGCAAAGAGTTTAGTAAACACATCCCACCTACTCTAAAAAAATATCCGTGTGATAATAATTAGTCGTCATCTAGGTCCACGTGCTCATTCCATTACATTATTATGGAACCATCTTATCTTGCTTACAAGATAACTTCTAATTAGAACGCCTAACGGTTAATAAAACAAAGTAAAAATAATTCTAAATCACTCTTACACAATCTCCTACTCCCCTTACAAAACTTTCATGGGTTACATGTAACCAAATTCACCACAAAATCGATAACCTTATATCAAACTAAAAGATAAAAATATTACACTAAAACCCGCAAAAATAAGATACAAAAACCTCACTTCACTTCCTCCCCCTTCCCTTCCCCTTAGGCGCACCACCGCCTTTTACTCCCTTCCCTTTAGCTGCACCGCCTTTCCCTCCCTTCCCCTTCCCTTGTTTCCCCTTCCCTTTCTTCCCCTTGCCCCCGGCACCACTAGCCCTCTTATCCTTCTTCATCCTGGGGTCCACCAACACCTTCCCCTTGCCAACCTTAACCCGCACCCCCTTCTTTGCCACCACGTACTCCTTCTCTGGCTTCTTCGGTGTCGCCTTCCTGTACACCCGGTTGATCATCTTCCTCTTGCTCAACTCTGATATGTCTGTCTGATCTGAGATCGCATCTGCCTTCTTCCGCGCCTTATCCAACTGCTTCATCTCAACCCGCTTCTTGCGGGCCTTCGCTTGGGCCACCTTCTTCGACGGCCGCGTGTCGATTTCCCTGAACTGAGCCTTCATGGCCGCTACTTCTTCCTTTGTCACCGGCTTGGTTGGTTGCCGGTGACTCTTCTCCTCTTCTAAGAACCACACCGGCAGCCCCTCGTCATCAAACATGTACCTGCCATATGCATCATCTAGAATTTGTTCTCGCTGTTTCTTTCTCAGCATCTTTTTCGCGTAGGCAAGTACTTCCGCTTTGGTGTCATCATTCAAGTCATCATCATCATCATCGTCAGAAGAGGAATCAGAGTCTGAATCAGAGTCGGCAGATTTTGGCAGTTCTTGCGGTACAATTTCAAAATCGTCTTTATCTTTGGAGCTTTTCTTTTTTGGTGCAGTGCTGTCATCACCTATTTCAAGGCTTGTGATTCTTTCTTTTGGTTTCTTTGTGGGTTTTAGTTTCTTGTCTATCTCCTCGTCACTGTCACTCCTTTCAGTGGGACCCACTGCACCTGACTCTGTGAAGATGTCCTGGCTGAACCACATCTCAGCTACCTGTTCCTTGCTTGGTTTTATGCCAGTATCCAGAGGGACCATGAGTGGGTTCGTTTCCTCTTCCTCTTGGTCCTTGTCCGACTCCTGATCCATGTCCATGGTGTTTTCATCTTCTTCACCTTCCTGCAATAAATAAATAGATCCACATTGACAAAAGTGTGAGAAAGAATAATTTCCAGCTATCAGGATTAGCAAACTGAATATGCCCATAGTTGAATTTTTTGTCAAGGTTAATCAAGTTAAATCCAACACGCTGGATTAGGATACAATCCAATCAGCTAGGAAAACCAAGGGCAATTTAATTTCCCATGATTAACCTAACATTGCATTTAACTGCATAGTGCTCTATAGTAACACAACAGAACATAGGGATTAAGTTAGAAATCCAGAAATGTTTGGTTCAATTTGCAAATAATGGGTATAGTTCAATTAATTAGACAATGCAATAGCATTTTAAGTTCCTAGCTGTTTCTTTTTGGCATTGGAGACGGCAGCCATAATATGCTCATAAATCATAATGCAAAAGATTATCATGCACACAGAGAGAGTGGGAGAGAGAGAAACCTCTAACAAATCTGTATCTGCATCTGGATTAGCTCTTCTAAGGCGCTTTCTTGCTTGTTTCGAGACTCCGCCTTTTCTAGTCACATATTGCTCATAGCATACGTCTAACATTTCCTCTAGTTGCTGCTGATACCTATGTCATAATCCAAAATGCTGTTGTCATATAATTGTATAAATTCAGAGTACTAAGAAATAGAGCTACAATAATAGCAACAAATTATGTCTGCACATGACAAAAAATCCCAATTTTGAACAAGAAACGTATCTCGAAATGCATGAACAGTTGATGAAATGTATATAAATCTGTTATTTTGAAAATACCTATAATATAAGAATTCAGTAACACAAATCTCAAAGAGTCATAAAAAACTACAAACCGGCTTTGTTCCTCATCAGAATCCACCTCTTGCAAAGGTGCATCCCTTTGGCCATGAATCCCTTCACTTTCACTAAGATCACTGTCTTCATTCAGCTCTGTTGTTTCAACTGCTTGTAGGTCTTTCCTTCCCTAAAAAAGTAACAAGAATAACAACTTTAAAATGCATGCATGTGATGTACATCGAGAAACTCTAGTGTGATTCCCAAATTGAAGTCCCACTTCAGCCTCCAGATATCAAGTCATTATGAACATGTAGACATGCACCTGAATGAAATAATAATGGTACTACTAGAACTATCAACAACGACAAATAATAAAATACATAACCATACAACTATTGGAGTTAAGTGGTATACAATTAGAGGGGGGAGAAAAGGGGAGATGGGGAGAAAGAAAGAGAGAAGGGGAGAAGGGAGAGAGAGAGAGACCTTAATAGAGGAAAGGCTGAACAAAGAAGGGTCAACATAATCATCCCCAGTGGCATCCTTCTGCATCCCCGTAGCTGTGCGTGCCTTATCCTGCACAATGTTGAAACAGATAAAACAAAATAAACTACATAAAAATACCACATCAAATTACATATCTTACAGCACGATTTATCAATCAATAGGCAACCATATCTTTCTTTAAGACAACCCTGAAAAAAATATTACCCAATGGAACTGAGAAACAAAACCTCCGGGCCCCTCTTTGGTAGCTCCTTAAAAAATGCCCAATTTACCCCCTTCTTTTCTCCCTCATTTTTTTTTTATATAGATGCTTACTACCAAGAGGTAGTTTGGCATCTGATTCTGAAGAGACCAAGAGCACAAAAAGATGTTTCTTACATTAGGCTTGGGCTAGTGCATTCAATTCCTCATTTTCGAGGAAACATGTGATAGTTCTTATTTTATTGGGACATGACTGAAATATTCCTTTTAAGCGAACCTTTTGGCGGCGCTTTGAAACCTTCTTCTTGGCATTCTTCATATTGCGATCGATGATGTTTGTCAGCTCTTCCATTTCGTGCAGTAACTTCTCATCCTCATCAGGTTTTGGCTTCTCGGTTTTTTCACCAGAAGCCTCTTTGGCGGCTGCTTCTTTTGAAGAAAACAACACATTTCTCACACGTATTCTCCATCTACAAAATAAAACGAACAAAATTATACAATTTTTATCGCCCTGAGAATCAATCTTGTAATTAATACCTACGAGAAATCTCCGTCATGCCTTCACTTAGTTCCCTAAATAAGAAACTCAAGCTGAAAGATTTTAATATTAATCAAGAACATAGTTGACATGAGAGAAAAATCTGTACTTTAAGAGATGCTTGAAGCTATTCCTATCCAAAACATACAAATCTTCACACAGTGATATGACCTGATGGAAACCAATAGTCATGTTAAAGCAGGAAAATTAGTTAAATAGAAAGAATCAAGTTTTAGGCAATAAAAGGCCAAAAAGAAGAAGATAAAGGTACCTCTTCTGTAGTTAATTCATGATTTTTGATAGGCAAACTAGCCGGGTTATCAAATGAAATTGTATTGACAGTTCCAAGGTACTCGAGCGGTGAATCTGACGAAATAAAATCAGCTGCGGTCCCCACTTTCCAAAGAGTAGGGTTACCTTCCTCATACCTGATCGGAAGAATAATTTTCATAAGCTACTCAATGGACCCTCAAAAAAGTTAGTAAACTTAATTACAACACTCGTTAGAAATAAAAAAAAAGCAAATAAAGAAACAGCGGGATTGGGTTGATGGCTCTACCTTTATCCGAATAAAACTAAATCAAAGAGAAACGTTTTTTGATATACAAGTGGTACTATGCCACCTCTTCTACTAGATTCATCAGATCACGCGTTATATATATATAAAGAGACCTTCACAAAGAATAACAAATCCAGGTTTAATTATATAGGTGTTCACTAGGAATGTGTGCAAGGTTCATTCCACCTTCAGTCCAGATAAATGGCTTTAAGAGCACAGCACATTTTATGCATCCTTAAACACAAATATATCTAAATCACTTTACCCTAAAGTTTAAGCATGTATAACCTGTAGGATTTTAACCTGGAGTTCCTGTAGCATTTCAATCCCTTGTACTAACAAGCTTTAGTCGGTACCAATACATCATGGCATTATTTTTTTTTTCATTTGCTACTCTTTTACATATAGGAGAAAAAATGAGGATGAGCCTCAAAGAATTAAACTGGTATGAAAAAAAAGTTGTTCTAGGATACAGGATAAAAAAACAAAATTACCCATCACGATGTCTCTTCTGTTTTTCGGGGTGAAGAACATCTTTAACCTATGACAATCCATTAAATTTGCCAACTTCAGAAATTTTCAATAATTCTAAAAAATGTAACAGATACAAATTAAATCACAAATATGATAATTAAACTTTTCCATATTTGACAGGCCCTAGCACTCACAGCTATGTCTCAGTCCCAATTATAAAAGGTTTCAAAAGTAAATGTTATATCAGAAATATGTAAAGCAATTAATCTTCACAGATCCTATACCTGACATCAAGGCACTAAACCAAGTAAAAAAGAGAGGCCAAATAAAGTGGTAATATACCTTGGGTTTATCCAAGGCGCCTTGGAAAAGGTACTTGATATCCAAAAGATGTGGGTCAATTTTTGCAGGGGCTTTGTATCTTTGAGCTATAACATAAATCTCAGCTGATGAGGAACGACTTGCAGCCGGTTTAGTTGCTTCCACTCTTTCAAAGAGCTATAATCCCAACAGAACAAACTAAATTAGATATCTTAATTGAACCTACAGTTAAATTAAGGTTCAGTAACTACAGTTAAATTCTGGTTTATACAATTTAATGTCCTATTGAGCAATTATCAAGTTAGAGATTATCCAGGGTAAGAATTAATCATCAGAAGTAATAAAAAAAAATTCAAAATCGAACAAAATTAAGCACAACTGAACCAGAGGCATGTTGGTATTTTTACCTGTTTAAGACAGAAGAGAATTGCTGTATAGTCTTGTGATCTGAAAACCTATCACGCATAACAAAATTTACAAGTTAACATTTACAGATCAATTCAGTACAGCAGCATTTGCAACTTAAAACAATATCTAATAAAAAAAAAACCTTGGTGACAAGAGTTCCTCTCGGAGCGAGAAACTCAGTGGCCATCCTAACCGATTGGATGACTAGAACCGACTGTGTGGTGGCCTCTTGCGACCAGGCCCCACCGACATTGGGGGACCCATCATGCAGTATCACATCAAACGCCTTGGCCCCGTTCTCCTGCAAAACCTTCCTCACGGCGGTGCGACACTGGCTGGTGGTGATATCGGAGATGAGTGAGACAGCGCCTTGCATGGGTCGGATTGGCGCGAGATCCACGCCGAGGACTAGATTTGCGACGGGGCCCTTTTGCACCGCCACTTGCATCCATCCTCCCGGCGCAGCGCACAGATCGAGCACGGCACGAGCGCTGGAGAGGAATTTGTAGCGAGCGTCGAGTTGAAGGAGCTTGAAGGAGGCACGAGAGCGGTACCCCGTCTCCTTCGCGAAACGGTAGTACTTGTCTAGACGTTGGTTTCCCTTCGCCTTTCCCATGGCTGGTTTGCGCCGCGTTCACGCAATGAGGCGGTGGCAGAGGAGAGGGAGAAAGTCTTGCTAGGGTTTTTGCTGAGGGTTTTTATTAGGATACAAAATCGTATGAGGCGGCTCTTGCCCCAGCTACTGCCCGGTGAGACCGTTATTTTATCTGTACCATTAAAAAAAAAAATTATGCAGTAAAATTTCGAAACATAAATGCTACTGAAAATAAAATTACTGTCATTTCATCCTAATAAGTACCTCTAAACAGACATTATTTATCAAATTGCAAAATCTGAGTGAAATATTGTCAATAATAATATTTTTCTAGGGATAAAAACGATGTTAATGATAACTTTTACATCAGCACAAAAAACGTTGCCAGCAATGATATTTTTGTCATGTTCTGAGATTTTACCGATTTGATATCATAAATTAATTTTTTTTTAAATTATTATCTGTAAAAAGTATTCCGAAATTTTAAATTTTATCATTAGGAAAAAAGACAAAAAAAATTACAAAATATGAGATATTATATTTTTGACACAACCACAACGTGAAATCACGGATAGAAATTGAGTGTTCGCAACTTACAAAAACTTTTTTTTTTCAATCAACTTTGACCAAACCATTATCTAATTGGCCAAAAGAATTTGGAGTAGCGGCTTTGAGTGAAAAAAAATAGTTATCTGCAACTTCATTTTACGGACGTCAAATTTATGTCCACCATTTGTTGTTGCGTTCGTAATAAATATGAATTATGATAAAATTGTGATTTATTAGTTCATTTTTCTTTTTTTAATAGTAAATATAAAAGTTTTGGAAAATATCAACCGCTCTGTAGTGAAGTGACACAGATACAATACTTGAAAAATATGTTTTTTTTTGCGCAATGTTGCAAGCACTACATTATCATCAATCTTTTAATTTCAGTCCAGCTGCTGTTAGAGTTGATGATATTAGAATAAAAAATGTCACTCAAATCAAATTAATTAAACGTCAATTTGACACACAAAAATATGATTTTAATTGAAATAAAATCTCCGATCCTCATAGTTACATATAATCATTCAACATAGGCATTCTAAAATATTTAGATATTAGGCGTTAAGCTTAAAATTTCGATAATTGATTTACGAATCTGATTTTTTAAATAAACCATGATATTGAATTTTCTCCTTTCCTTATGGTGTAATGCCTAAACTGAATCAGTCCAGACTCCTACATGATAGATAAGCATAAAATCATCCAATTTTAGTATAATAATACATCGTTCTTCTTTCTAACAGACATTAATAAGACAATTCAACCAAGTGTCAGCACCTCAAACCAATTTCTAATACCCTGTAAATTGTTCAAAAAACTTGTTCTATGGTTGAAGCCATGTTGTTTACAAAGGGAGTTACCAAAACTCGATCAAAGTCCTGGCCGAATTTATTTGCAAAGGGAGTTAGTCCAAATCCCTAGACATGCTTTAATTTTTTTTCATCATTATAAAAAATCGGTCCGATGACAATTTGTATTATCAAACAATCGGCCTGATGACTGCTAAGCAATCTTTACTTGAGCAGCAACGAAAATTATAGATAAATTTTGGTGACTTTAGAAATTGATCTGTATGGGATCCAGTCCATTAACAATGCCTAAATTTAGGCTACAGCTTAAGATGTCGGTGTAAACTATTCTCAACAAATTGTTTGATATGATCGTAACACGAATCTCTAAAGCTTGATTTTAATTCATGATTAATTAACTCTTTAGGGTTTTAGTCTTTCTTTTGCAGCTCTAGTTGATGTGTTACGTGCTTTATACCTCTCTCTTCCTCTCTCTATGTTTGAGTTATTTAACTGAATGTCAGGATTTTTTGTGTTGTATAATCTTAATTAGAAATATTTGTGCAAGAGAGGTTGAACATTATGCTTAATCCCTGGCCTTTGAACTTTTTAAGGCTACAGATCAAGTTATCTCTCTCTCTCTCTATATATATATATATTATCTTCATGAATTATGATTTTGAAATTTGTGCATACTTAATTCAACTTTTGTGTCTTTAGGTGAGGTCTGGAATTTTAAAATGAGGGTATTTTGTTGTAAGAGCAATTATCCAGGCAGCGGCCTTTGTTGAGATTCTGTCCGAGTGGAAAGAGAAACCTGATCAGACTCATGGATCCCAAATGTTCTACCAGATGAAAAAATATGGCTCTGGTCTCTGGAAGTTTTTTTTTTCCCTTTCCCAATGTTTATTCTACATTGGTTTCAGTTTACTCTTTTATTCTACATTGCTAAGTAGGGGTACAAACGGATCGGATAACGGTAAAACTATATTTGTATTCGCTTTTATTTTTGAGATACGGATACGGATCAGATACTAGACGGATACAATTACGGATCGGACATTAAACGGATACGGATATTCGCTTTTTATAATGTGAATTACATAAATTTTTCATAATATATATTAAACTATATGGTATATATTTACTATTCAGATACGGATAATTATAAATTTAAAACCATATATGTATCCGTATCCGCAATGATATTTGGATATCAGATATCCACATTTAATTTTCGGATACGGATTCAAATATAAACGGATAATATTTGACCTGTTTGCACCCTTACTGCTAAGCTTAGGAATATGAAAGAGTTAGGGATGAAAACGGAGGGGATAATATCCGATCCGTATTCGAAAATTAGATACGAATATCAAATATCCGAATATATGTACGAATACAAATTTTAATTATTTGTATCTGAATAGTAGATATATACCATATAGTTTAATATAAATTAAGAAAAACTTATGTTATTCACGTTATAATTAGATAAATATTATGAACCTTGGTATTTTTTAATGAGATTTATATACTTTGTTGGTATCTTTTGATTAAAATATAATTATATTGTTGATTAATTTTTTTAACAAGTTATATATTTTGTAATCCGATCTGATCCGATCCGATCCGTATCCGTCTAATATCCAATTAGTATCCATATCCAAAAAATAAAAACGGATATGAACAGGATTTTATCACTATCCGATCTGTTTTCACCCCTAGAAAGAGGCCATTGGCATAAATTGACACTCATCTTAACTTTAAAACCACACTTAAATTGTCAGTGTTTTGTTCTAGCTCATTTGTGATTTGTGAAGGTGCACAAGCCAGATCTGTATTTCAATTCTGCCTCAGAAATGCAGTACGGCCACCCTTTTTGGTTTGGAAGAGGGGCATTTTAGTCTGTTTTTAAAGGGATGTAGCAGTCATGTATAGTACATTGAAATTACCAGGTGTTCTAATAAAATCACTGGACAGGCACTGCCAAGTTTTCAATAGAGAGAGAGAGATTAAATCAGCATTAAAGGATTTACTATTATCTTGTCAGTATCTAATTCTCCAATCGATCATCAGAGTAATAACAGAATCGGAAAAATTAAATGTCCAGATCAAAACAAAGTAACACCAATTCTCCTTACAACTAGAATACAGATTGCTAGAAACTAGCCATAGCTCTTACTCAGATTGCAAAGAGCAGAACCTACCTTGTCCTTCCTTCCAAGACAATTTACACTAACAAATAACCCCCCACCCACCCACACACACACTCACAACATATTCTTCTAGCAGTCTTAATAACTACTGCACAGACCTGAAAATCATATGCAGCTTGATATCAGTACTATAATTTTCAGTTCATACAGTTAAAAAATATATTTCAAAAAGAAAAAAATGGAATACATAAGACAAACCAAGAGAAATAAAAAGAGCCAAAAAGATGTGCACAAAAGAATAAGACCAACAAAGTAATGAACACAAACAAACCATATGTAAAAAATAAAAAGAGAATTTTGTAGAAGGGCCCTATAAAATATATATTAACAGCAAAAGGACCCCTTACTAACCAACACTTCCAAAGAAAAGCCCCAAACTTCTCAGCTAAAGGAGAGTTCTTACCATCAATAATAATTGCATAAAAGGCCTAAAAATGTAGAGTCTTTTTATGTAAAATTAAAAATAGTATCAAAGATTAATCAGCAGCCCTTTTTTTTTTTTTTCTTCCCTTTTCACTTCTTCAACAATAGTCTTTTTTGTAATTCTTGATAAGGTAGAGGCCTCTTGCTTAAATGCAATGAAGTCCTTGAATTTAAAAAAATTAAGAGAATTAAACAATGGTCTTACGTTTATGATCTGGAGATGTTCTTTGTCACAGCAAAGGTGGTAGATGCTGGATGTATTGGGGCACCATATGCTGACATTTCCTGACAATGAAAGTTGAACAGTAAAGTTGTTAATCACCCCTCAACCATTAATGCAATGGTAAATTTCAAATATACCAATTAAAGTAATGAATCATAAAAAATAATTTCTTAGCTGTTTCTATGGCAGTCAACGGGTAAAGTCTAATAGAGGCAGATTGGGTGATCACTTATAAATCAAAAGTGGCATTACTTGTATTCCATTTTCAATATTGCAAAAACACCTCAAAGATACCAATTCATGCTTTAAAAAAGGACAGCCTCACAAAACACTTAAAAGATGGTTTCAATGGAAGATCTTGCTTTAAGTACCTGAGATGCACAGAGTGCCATTGGTTGCATATTGGGAGTGATGTAAATCTGATTTGTCGGCATATTGGTTGATTGAAATGCCTAACAAAAGGGAAAAAAAACAGATGTAAGATCGACAAATTATGATGAAATAAATATGAACTATAAAGCAGTAAGAGAAAGAAAAGAACATGCCAAGGAATAACCCAAGGATTCAATGTAGGCACACCTTTTTCAGACAGTCAAGTAAAAACCTTTCTTTCGATAGATAAATAATCTAGAATCAACAGCTAAAACTAAATTTGTACAAGCAAATTGTCTCCATCAAGGTGGACGCACTTAGTACCCAAGGGTGATCACACCAAACAGGTAAAACTGCTACCACCTGATACTACTACAACAAACGGCAGAAGGAAATATTAAATAAATACAGTACCCCAAAGAAAGCAACTGATCCTACCAACTGCAAATCAGCAAGGTACTTGACAGGTGGGACTTAAAAGCGCCATTAAGACTAACCCAGCAAAACAAATTATCTGATAATTTAGTACCTGATAGAATAATCCAATGCCTGCTGGGTTGGTTGCTGCAGCAGCATCTTGAGGCGGATAGAATTGGGTCTCACCAGGCCGAGCAACAATTTCAGTGTTTGAAGAATTAGAAGGTGCAACTGCTGGCTGTTTCGGTTTCTCTGCGCCATAACAAACATCACAAAGAGTTAGCAAAAAAATGTAGAAATGGCAAGCTTCATACACAGAGAAGGGTGGTAGCCCCGGGAATCCCTTGTGTTGTTTGTTAAAGCAAGGAAATACCCCTAGCGCAAAATATTATTGGGTGAGACGGGTGACAATTTTCATATAAAATACAAAACACAGAGAAATTAAATCAATAGCTGGAGGGTTTAATTTGTACAGCCCATGTCAAACAAACAAAATTAACAAAACAGCTTCACCCTCGAGTTAGAATAAATAAATAATAGCAACAAGGTCCAACTAAGACTATCTAATTGACGATTTCGCTAAGGTGAGAAACAAATGGGCCCCACTTCTCTTCAATTGACATCAGCTTCTTCCACATCAAACTCTTCTAATTATATTGGCTAAAACATAATTTAATTCTAAAATAAAAGCATTAATTAGTAGGATTTTGGTGTGTTGGGAATATGATGTGTGTGGGTTGCAGGAAGGAGCAAATATTATGAACTAGTCTTTTCTCAAAGGAGAATTCATATATTAAACATGACCAGAGCTATAATACTAATCTGCAGTACTCATGCTAATTAAGAAATTCTATGTCCTGACAGCTTTCTTTGGACCATGTAGTTACCTGGTAAATCGACAAATGAGGGTATCAACAAAAGAGGGCATGATCCCAAAAGCAAGATAGAATAATACTCAGTACCACTAACTTATTAACATATGTTCTCTAACTAAGTATATTTCTTAATTAGGAGCCAGATGTGATTAAAAAGTTTTCAAATTATTTATGCCGACTTAAATAATAGTCTTGTAACGCTAAACTTTTTGTTTGTTAACCCTGACTCCATCCCTGATGTTACATTTTCTTTTTCACAAAAAACTAGCCAGATATTTTGTGAAACATAAAAAGAAGGGAACTGTTGCTGCTTTAAAATAACATCTAATACTTACTTGAGATTGACTCTTGTCTATACTTCTTCTTGCGTCTATCAATCTTATTCCCATCCTTATCCCTCAGAGGTTGCTGCGCAGAGAGATTCCTCATCTCATAGAATATATCAAGCGCCTTCTCACCGCTTTCAAGTGTGTCCCAAAAGATCTTCCTCGATTCCTCCAGCTCCTGACTCTTGGTCACTAGATTGTGCGCGTATTGCATCGCACGGTTTTTATATGCTTGCTCTGCCTCTGTACCTTCTGTTTGTTGCACCACAGACTCCTCTTGACCGAGCTTGTAGACCCTTCTCCTTGCATCTTTCGTCCACCTCTTCAAAATATACCTACAAGCCAAGTAGAATTTGGCTATCAGTGAGTTTATTTATTCTAGGATCAACTTGCATGGACAAAGAGTGATATTCCTATAGAAATCACACTTGAAATTACGGCCGAGAATTTGCTAACCGGTACAGGTATTTATTTGCCAAGAGAGGTAAATAATTTTGGTGGAATCCAACCTTTGTTAAAGATAATACACCAAAACAGAATTAAAATAAATAAATAAATAATGATAAAAAGATAAACATGTAGCATCACTTTTAGTATTAGACGGGACGCTACTACAATCCATTTAAGTACAGTTACCACCTTCAAGCAGTAGGACACTGACATCCAATGAAACTCTTTGGATAACAGTCCTTATTGGTTTGAACACTAAGCTTACCTTTCAGGGATGCTATCAACATTTTGCATGCTGAAGGCCTTAAGTGCATGCGAACAAAGAATCCCAGTTGTTTCAAACTTCTTGCAGTTGCAAGTGACCTCCATATTTGACGTATCCAGCAATACAATCCAAACCCTCGACACCCTCCCCTGCATTGTCAACTCGTATCGATACACCGTGCCACCACATGCTGTCTCCTCACATGATGAGGCACCACACCCGTCAAGAAACTCAGCCTCAAATATCTTGTACACCTTATGTGTGTACAACTCAGAAGCATGTTTTAATATGGCGCTGTGCTTAATGGCACGTACTGGTGCTGTCTGGCTGCACTTGAAATCCTCTTCAAACTCACTCCTCCTTAGGCCCCTAAGCAACTTCTCAAAGGAGAACACAAACTTCGTAAGAGAAGTCGATTCATCGGATATGCCGTTCATCATGTTAGTGTAGTTCTCACTCCATTGAAGTGAGTTGATTCCACCATCAAACGAGTCACGGTTGAGTGCCATGCACCACTTGTGCCGGTGTTTATACATAGCAGCAAACCATGGGTTGTCCTGGATATGGGGCTCCTGGTACATTGCCGCCCATGCCTCTTCAAATTCCACTTCCGACTGGCAGCCTTGCACACACCGTGCAAAAGCATTCAAAAAGCTATGGCAAGTGCTCAGCTCAGGTATATGAGTCTGTACAGCTTTTTGGATAAGCCAGTGACAGAAGCAATGACGGGTCTCAGGTAGAGTCTCTTCTATTGCCAAAGACATTGCCTCATTGTAGTCGGTGAAAATCGTCTTTGGACCATTACCGCCCATTGAATCAAGAAACGTCTTAAAAAGCCAAGTATAGGAGGCTTTTGACTGGTCGAGCAAGAATGCACATCCAAAAACAATGTTCTGCCAATGGTGGTTGACCCCGACAAAGGGGGCACAGACCACGCCGTACCGGTTTATGCTGTAAGAGGTGTCAAAAAGCACGACATCCCCAAAACAATCAAAGTCATTTCGGTTCTTGCTATCTCTCCAGAAGAAGTTAGTCACACGCCCCTCCTGATCCACCTGTGTGTCCCAGTAGAACAATCCCTCCTCATTAGCCCGGCGTTTGAAGTAGCCGAGTAAGCTTTGTATATCCCCTGCCTCAAGAAATTGAACACCCGGAGCATCCGGTTGATTATAGCACTCCCTTCTTGCAACTAGTGCAGTCTCCAGCATTCCATCAGCAGTTTCTTCAATCGCTTCAGTGGGAAATACCACCTGGAGTGGATCGGTGCATGAATTATTAGCTGTTGAGTCCGCCATCCCGTGCTTGGCCATAGACCTTGCTGACTTCAACAAATGCCGCTCACCCGGTTTCGCCAACTCATGGTTATGCTCTGGCACGAACCGCACCACCTTCCACTCGCCCTGCTCATCAACCCGAAACCGTATCATGGCCTTGCAGTTGGTACGGGTATCGGGTCGGTTGAAGTTGACATCTGTGACTGGCTCGTCATACTTGACGCCTTCTTTTGAGCAGTAGTAATCCTTAGTGCGGATGTTCTTTGTGCCGAGGAAGTAGGATTGTTTCCCTTTGCGAACACTGAAGCCAATGCGGTGGCTGTAGTCACAATACAGCTTGTATGCCTCCTCTTCACTATGCACGACCTGGCCAAGTAACTCTTCGGCCGCCTCCTTTCGGCTTAATACGACTGCATGCTCCTCTCTCTCTTCCATGTCATCATTGAAATCATGCCTCTTTTGCTTTTTTGTTTTCCTTTCTTCACTCTTGTCCATCTCTTTCCTTTCTTTACCCGCAAAATAATATCCGTCACCGGTGCCAACATGCAATTGGCATATTTACGACAACACGTCAGGCCGGAAATACAATTAGTAAATTCCAGATGATCCTTCAGGTAGAGAACAAAATAGTATTAATGAGAACATAACCCAGCAAAATACAAAAGCTATATAAATCAATTTCTAAATTAAATTCACTCACAATCCACCTGTATCATCCTTATAAGCCATATTGTACTCTACGATTCATTAGGCCAAAACCCAACAGTGATTACGCCCCTTTATAACCAACTAATCACTAAGGATAATAAATCAAAGGGGAAACATGACCGATCTCCCAACCAAGGAACCGAGCAACTCACCAGTCTAGAAAACCCTAGATCGGACAAAAAGTAGGCTTGTGATGGGAAGTGAGAAGAGATCAAAACCATTTTTAACTTACGCCGATAATAAAACTTCCGACGATCTGAGGGAGAGGAGTGAACGGCGCGCCGGCGCGGTGGTGATTCTTGCGGTGTACGACGGATTGGATAGAACTGGTCCAAATGAAAGCTTTTGCTCCGTGCGTAGATTAGGGAAATTTTTTTGCGCTGGACCGTTCCTTCGGGCATTCGAAAAGACATGGTGCTGAAGCCTTTTCTTCAGACAAGCGTTGATTAGGGGCCCCACGTTGCAGAGTGTATTATTAGAACATTATTTTATCTCCGTTTCATAAAACAGGATTCGTCCGGTTATAGACATAAGAAAATGGAAACGGATATCTCCTGAATTGATTAACGGAGAGATTTAGGAGATTATAAAGGGATCCTGACTCGGTCCATGCAGTAATTGGTGCTATGTGTGGTTTTTAATAGAATTCCGTACCTCTAACAAAAGATCATGTAAACTGCCTCCATGGCCAATCGTCCCTGACCAACATTTCAACTGCTGGATGGTAAATTACCTGGATACCCTTTTGAGTTTCTCCATGTTTCCTTCTAATATAAATTAAAAATACCACAAAAGACGTTTCCTTTCCCGATTTTTTTTTAAGTTAGCATTTAAAAAAAATTTAAGTTGGCATTACTTTTGAAAAAATTCTAATATTGATCATAATACAAACATTATCTGCTCAGTTTTCAAAGGCGACACACAAATATTGTTTGCTCATTACTAAAGATGGCACACAGACAATGTATGTGCACCACTCGGTCACCCCTTTTTTCTTCTTATTTTTCAGGTTTAATATGTATTAATAAATTGTAAAAATAAACAGTTTTGGCAAAAATAATTAATTTTATTTCTATTTCTATTTTTATATTAGTATTATTAATAACGGTCACATGTGCATGTGTTGTGTGCGTGGTTGTTAGTATTATTAATAATTCAACTAAATTTTGACTGAAGTTTGAGACACTAAACAATTTTTTTTCTTTTAACTTTTGATACTTTTAGATTTATGCTCAAGACACCACATTTTATATTTTTTCACGAGCTTTCCGAATTGGGGATATACATCCAAATTAGAATTTTCTATCACAAGTTATAGATGTTTAAAGTTTAGAAAACAATGCATCGACGTGTTATTACAAAATATCCATGACGCGTCAATATTGTATATCCTAGCTAATTTCGACAGTAGTACATTGATATTTCATTACAAAATAATCAATAACACGCTAATGTTTACACTTGTATCAAACAATGTTTTGTATTCCGGTTAACATTAAAAATTTTACGGATGTGTTGCTATCTAAAAAAACATCGGCTTTTTTTCCTTATAATTTATGGCTCGACTGATTCGGTGTATTTTAGTTTTCACGAAAAAAAACATGAAAATATCACGGTTGGATTATATCATTATATGTCACAGAGTAAAGTATGAATGAAAAAAAAAAACAGAGATATATATTAATAATTGAAGGAGCTTTGATTCTTTCGTTTGAATTCAATTCGAAAAATGAATGTTTTAAGATAATGGTGGAGTCACTATAGTCTAGGGTTGAATTCTAAACTTTTTTTTAACTCGTATTGGATTGTTGCTTTATTATGAAGCTTGAATTTTCCAACGCAGCTATTTTATATTTTTTTCGCAGTCCACTCCCCTACAGAGTCGTAGATCTTTTTATTTTATAATTCCTAATCGCTACCGTTAGCAATTTGTACTCGTACGGACCTGGATCGCCGATTTGCAAAGAAACAACAAAAAAAAGTTTGAAACAGTGAAAAGAAAAACAAAGCGCGACGAAGTGAAGCGATTCAAGAGAAGGAAGCGCGATCAACGATGCAGGAACCTGATAAGGTGAAGGCAGATGCAACAGGAGCTCAGCGGCGCCAATGAGAGTGTGCATTCTATTTTTTTTTCAGTTAATCCTAATTCTTTTACTGCAAGTTAGCTGTTATATTTGTTTTCTAACATTGACCAATTTATTAGTGATGTAGTCTCTAATTTAGACTGGTGTGTATTACCAATATGTTAGTGATTTAGTCCCTAATTAGTAATTATCAATCAATTAGTAATTTAGACTCTATTAGTAATTAC
The DNA here is from genome assembly GCA_025461125.1 of Carex kokanica. NCBI lineage: Eukaryota > Viridiplantae > Streptophyta > Magnoliopsida > Poales > Cyperaceae > Carex > Carex kokanica. The sequence goes on from JAJGRX010000112.1 coordinate 1,947,797, forward strand.
CAATTTGTTAATAACGTGGTCTCTAATTTAGACTTGAAAATTTTGTATTACTATAATTTTTTTATATGAAACAAATATTATCTATTATAACTTATATCATTTTGGATGGAATTGGTAGTTTTCAAATTTGTACTTTAATATTTTAATGAAATTTAAATTGTTGATATTTTTGCTTTATCTCTGGTTCAATTATGACTACGCCACTGCTTATAGAATATTCTATTCTAATTAATTACTTCCAAAATTAAAATGAATGTGCAATTAATCATTGCAACAATAAATTGGGATCAGGAAACCAATGAGTGCAAACTTTCTTTCTTACCATCTAAATAAATTCCTACTAATTCTCATAAAAATAATCAATTGGATTGAGTATCATTTCCCATGATCTTTTTCATATCTATAAATTCTTATAAATAGTATTATACGATCTCATGTTTGTGAAGTACGTATTTCAGCAAGACACAACACATACGAAGAATTATACAAACCAATTTACAGGAAATTATGACGATAAGAACATAATTTTATACCTTATCGTATTACCATCATGTAATCACCAATTCTCACGGTTGGATCCAAAAATTTGATCGAGTATAAAAAAAAAGGATAAAGATTTTTTTTCCCCGGCTCCTATTCTCCATTTTATCTCCCAATCATTAATTATCTAGGGGACCACACTTCAAGAACAAAAAAACAAAAAAAAACATGTATCAATCATTAATTACGTGGGGAACCGCTAATTAACTGGGGGACCACTATTTGAAATTTTTTACAACTGACGCGCACAAGTATTCATATATAATACATCAAGTATTCATATATAATACACTAAGTATTCATATCTAAGATATCAAGTATTTAAAAAAAACTGGACACATCACTCACCCATCTTTTACACTTTTTAGAGGTGGTTTTTTTCTTCTCCGTTCACTCAAACCAATATTTCTTACAATATGTGAAGAATTTTGTGAATCTAAAATCACAAATATCTTCTACGCAATTTTCTCTTTTATGAGATCCATGATGAAATACTTTTGAGTTATTCGTCGCGCAAGTATTCATACCTCGTAAAATTATATATATCTCGTCATGCAAGTATTCATACCACGTCGAGCAAGTATTCATACCTCGTCGAACAAGTATTCATACCTAAGATAGAGTGTACTGGACACTTCCAGTGATTGAGTGGTGATGAAATTTCAATCGGTAAAAAAATGAGTGAATGATATGTCCAGTTTTTTATTTGTGAAATACTGATGAGGTATGAATACTTGCTCGATGATGTATGAATACTTGAATGACTGATAGACCTAAATTATATACATATTCGATCTGATTTTTATCACGAAATAACATCAAATATCTTGTATTTTGAACATAAAGGGAATAGAATACACCTAGAATCAAGTTACTGTGTTTGCTCGGCTTTAATTTACAGGAAATGAAGAAAAATGAAGAAAAATGTCAAGTACGGACGCACAGATTGCAATACGGCCGCACTAAATACTTAGAAGGATTTCTGGACACGCGCCAATTTTAAAAATGTATAATGAGCTGTGCATCAAAATCCGTGCGGACGCACGGATATCGATGCGGACGCACTCTGGTCGCACAGGAAAAGTCCGAGCCTAGTGCGGACGCAGTGAGAACCAGTGCGGACGCACTGTAGCAGCACGCAAAATTAGCACCCGAACTTGAAACGGTCATAGTTGGAGTCAGTGCGGACGCACTAAGGTCCAGTGCGGACGCATCCAGCACTTAGACGAATTCAGCACATTTCAGAGCCAGTCAGAAAAGTCCGAGCTGAGTGCGGACGCACTAAGGTTCCATGCGGACGCACTCTGGCCGCATTGAAATTTCAGCTTCCGACACACAGTTCGTATTTTGGCCATAACTTGGTCATACGAACTCCGATTTGGGTGAATCAAAGCTTGACGGAACCAGGACAACAAGATCTACAACTTTCATGAAGGAAAGAAATCCAAATTCGGAATGTAAAATCCCGTGCGGACGCACTAAGGTCGCATTCAGCCTAAAAACAGCGTTTTCGACGGTTTTTCTATTTTCGGCACTCCTGGCCGTGTTCCAAGGGCCAAAATTAGAATGCACAACGTGGGGAAACTTGTGGGGCAAGTATCTAATGACTCCCCACGTCCATTTGCTCCAGAATTAACAAGGGCTTCTCCTATAAAAGGGCTAGAACTTTTCCTTCCAAAACATCCACTACCAATCCACTTACAATCCACCATACTACTCAATACTTAGCCATAATTCTCAATCTCTGGGAGCCGAATCAAGGAAGAAGAAGGGAAGTTCAGGGCAATCGTAGGCAAGACAAGGTTCTTCAATTAGAGAAGGGTGTAAACTATTTCTCTATTTAATTTCTCTTTGTTTTAGCCATGTTTTGTTTTAATCTTTTGATGAATACTTGCATCTCCATGAGAGGCTAGTTTTCTCTCTAGGGGTTTAGGTCTTATGCATGAACTTGTTTAATTTTATCTTACTCGGATCTTAGTTTTTATTATGATTGTTTGATTTTATTGTTAATTTCTGTAAATTATTCTTTATGAATTTCATTAGTACTTGACTTATAGTTCACCTGGTTAGGGTTTGTAAATTGAAGTAGCTTGAAATCATGCTATGTCTTGTCTTTCCGCTTTAGTTTATTAAATTCCGGCATTGGTCAAGATAGGGAGGTACTAATTGAAATCATAAATATATATCTTAGGATTTAGTTTATCTTACTAAAAATTTGATATATAAACCGGATTTCCAGAAATTAAGGTTAGGAGGATGGGAAGAAATCACAACCTAATTAGGACACCTTAGAATAAATATTGATATATACTTTGAATTATGTGTATTAAAAATCCCGATTAGGTGAGTGACAGCCCTAACAACGGAGGAACATTAATCCGTTCACCCAAAGTATTTATATCAATATTTGTTCATAGGCTAACACAAGTTATAAACCATTCTTAAGCTTTCTTAGAATAAATATTGATGTTCGTCTTGAATTATGTGTATTAAATATCCCGCTAGGCAGTGTAAAAACCCTAGAATTTGAGGAACATTAATCCGTTCACCCAAGATAGTAGCATCAATATTTATTCCAAGGACGACATAAGTTAGAAACCTCGTCAAAATCAAACATGAATTTAAACAAACCGAGTAGATAGAATTAGCAAGGGATTGTAGACCGAATGCCCCTAGACTTCCAAACCTTGAAAAAGCAACCAAAACTCTCTTTTAATTTTTAGTTTTAGTTTAATTATTACAATCTCTCCTTTTCGGGTATTGAACCCAACAATTAGGATTTTTAGTAAAAACCCCCCAAATTTACTTTATTGCACTTTACTTTCTTTCTTTTCTGAAATTTATCATTTAAGGTTGAAATTTAAGTATTTATCTTACTCCTTGTGGTTCGATACCCGATAATATACTACACGGTAGGATTGTATACTTGCAATCTGAGCCGAAAGTGTATTTGAGGATAAAGCTTTTTACATATACCCTTTTGACGTAACAATGACAAGGTATGAATATTTGTGCAACAGACAACTCGAAAGTATATCATCATGGATCTCATTTAAAAGAGAAAATTGTGTAGAAGACGTTCGTGGTTTTAGATTTGCAAAATTCCTACCAAATTTTCAGAAATATTGGTTAGAGTAAACGGAGAAAAAAACTCACCTCTAAAAACGTGTAAAAGATAGGTGAGTGATGTGTCCATTTTTTTTAAAATACTTGATATCTTAGATATGAATACTTGATGTATTATATATGAATACTTGTACTCGCCGCGATAATGGCACGTTTTGTTTTGTCTTTTAGCGCTGAAATTTGTGGTTCCCTCTTAATTAGCGGTCAACAAAGGTAGTTATTGACTGGGGGATGAATGGGCGATAGGAGCTGGAGAATAGTTAGTCGGTCCAAAAAAAAAATGAGATTTTACAATTAACTTATTTTGCTACTAGTTCAGTTTTTTTTTTAGGCTTCAGTCTTTTGCACAGAAAAAGAAGCCAAACTAAAGTTGTAGCGGAACACACAAAAAAAAGAAAAAAAAGACAAATCCGGACTCTGCATAAAAAAAGGTACAAACAGATCAGCAGCTGTGAAAAAATAAATTTGACTGAAAAGAAATATTGAACTCCAACCGAAATAGTCAAACTTATTGATAAAAAAATGTTCATAGTCCAAAAAATCGGAGGCTGTATTTTTTTTTTTCAAAATTCCGAAAATCCAAGTAATATAAAATTCCACTAAAAAAAAATGTAATATAACATTTGCCACATCAGAAAGTGGGGGCACCATGCATATGGTCTTCATGTTGCACCAAATATATAGTCACGTGAGTTTCACGTGCAGCCACATTAGTAAAACAAAACCACACGATACTTGCTGCCAAGTTCAATACATGCAGTGATGCAGTCATGCACGGAATGAGAGTAGGTCCGATGCCCATCGGACCTACTCCTATCTCGTCATGCACCGATTATGAGTTGTACCCGTAATGATATCTCTTTAAGACTTGAACAAGTGAGCGGGGTTTTCCAACTGACATCAGAACGAGGAGATAGGAGTAGGTCCGATGGGCATCGGACCTACAGTTAGGTTCAATTATCTCTTTCACCATACGATTAGCATCAAGATCTATGCGCACGGAAATTGATACAGACTTGCACGAATTTTGATGCAGATTACACGAATCTTGATGCAGATCGGATGGTCATTACACCCATCGAACCAAGGTAGGTCGGCATCGGACCTACTCTCTTCTGTGAAATTCATTCTTTTTTTGATATAACCGAAATTTTTATTGATATCCAAAAAATATATCAAATTTGAAAATCTACATCCTAGTCCGAGAAATTTTGAAATCTGCGCTAAGTTTTATGTTTTTTGATTATTTTTTAATTAAAATATTTCTTTGTATGTTATTGGAAAAAAATAAAAATGTTTTGCATCTGAGTTATTGATCCCGATTCAAAAGTCATTTCTAGATAAATACAAAAATATTGTGATCCTTCTATTTAAAAAAAAAAATCTCTGATAATTCTTTGACAAATTTTTTTTATGAAAATCTTTTTCTCACAATTTTTTTGTTTTTTTCGAAAATAGAAGAATCCAAATATTTTTTGTATTAATTTAGAAGTGACTTTTGAACTGGGATCAATAACTCAGATGCACAATATTTTTATTTTTTTTCCAATAACACACAAAATTATTTTAATTTTTCTTACAGCCGCAAAAAGTCCGACTTGAAAAATGTTGATCCTGCGTAGTCATTATAATAAATCAAATTATATAATATTCCATCTATTTACAAATAAATATATAAAATATTTCTAATGTTTCAATAAATAAATAAATTAATTATAACATACTGAAATTGGGGTTTTGAAACTGTGAATTTAATTCACAGTTTTAGTGTTTTAGCCTAGTACCGTGAATTAAATTCATGGTTTTAGCCTAGAACCGTAGTTTTAATTTCTGGTTTTACAAAACTGTGGATTTGTTCTACGGTTTTGAGAGGACGAAAACCGTAAATTAAATTTGCGATTTTGGAGCCTAAAACCGTGAAATAAAACTGTAATTTGGGCATTTTTCGAATTTTGTCAAATAGGATGTAGAATTCTAAATTTATTATTATTTTTGGATATTAATAAAAAATTTGGAGATTCGTGCTAACCGAACTGTTTCGTGAATTTTGATGTTAATCGGACAATTTTAACTGGATATCAAACGGATTACAGTCTGATGCTGGTCGGAACCCCTCCTCTCCCTTTTAATAATAGCAAAATTATCTTAAACGTGTTAAAAACAAGATCGAGATATAACATACTTTTGGTTAAATTAATTAAACAGTCTAGATATGCATCAGTAAATGATCATTCATACTTTTGATCGATCATGCCAATTAAACAGGAAGGTTTTAAAATTCACTTGGGCTGGTTTGCCTTGGACCAGTATCCTCTGCGGAGTTTTCAATCTGGTCCGTCCGTTTTAATCGGACGGATCAGATCAGATCAGGAGAATTTTATTTTTTATTTTTCAATTCGGACAAGATCTGATCTGGTCCGTCCGATCTAAACGGACAGACTAGATTGAAAACTCCGCAGCGGATGCGAATTCGGTTTGCCTTGAGCTTGCTTACCAATTATAAGAGCTCAAGGCAAGAAAGTTTTTCTTTTATATTTTATATCGAATATATTCTTAATTATAATATTTATTTATTTAAATAAGGTAAAGCATGCATGGCATTTTTTATCCTTTTGACATTGACAAGAGATTTTAATTTGTGAAACCATTAATTTCAATTTTACATAGAAAATAGATCTTAACTCTTAAGTATGTGTGTGTGACTATTACCAAAGTTTAAAAAGAAAATGCTCACTAATTTGAAGGCGCGAACAATTTTAGGCTATAAAAAATTCAATAAAATTTATTATATGAAATTAGAGTTTGATCTATATATGATATATAGGTAAAGTAGTATTTTTTATATAGACATTTTTCTTCGCTATTTTGTTACAAAATTCAGTCAATTAATTCTATTTTTTAATTTACTATGTATAGTATTTCGTTTACATATTTTTTTAATTTACAACCTTTTGAACCAATTCAATAATAAACAAACAGAAGTTAGCATTTCATTATTAGTATCAGGGGGAGAAATTTATTGAATGGAGGTAAAAAAAAAAATTAATGGTAAGTAAGAGAGAGGGATAATACAAAATAAGAAATGTCATATGTTAAACAAACAAAATTGATGGTGAATAACAATATTTTTTGATAATATATATTAAAATATATGATATATATCTACTATTCGGATACGGATAATTGAAACGTAAAGCCATATTAGTATCCATATCCACACAGATATTCGAATATCGGATATCTACATCTATTTTTTAGAATATGGATCATATACGGATCAAATATTTTTTTTTTTTTGGTATAGCCCGTAGGCCCCAATTCTGCCCCCAAGCAGAATCGATCCCATGTCCCTCCCGTAGGAGGGCTATGCCTTTACCAACTGCCCCATGCAGTGGTGGCACGGATCGAATATTATCCATACGACTTTCACCCCTACTTCACACCACGCGCTTCAACAATATATGTATCAGTCCTATCCTTGATTAGTTCGTAAAATCGATTGAATTTAATTTTTTATTTAATACCCCGGTTCTAATTCAAAGCATGACACCATCAAACGGTTGTATGATTTACTCCAAACATTTTTTTTATATATCTTACTCAAACTGTCAAACATTTAAAACACTCATTGTCCATAGAGCCAAGTCTCACATGCCTTCTACAAATGTTTACGAAGTCTCATATCCATGAAGTCAACCAATCCTTAATTATAAAAAACACACACATACATATAATTTCAGAATATATATATAAGAGAAGGAATCGGATGACATTCTTTTTTAGTGATATTGGATGACACTTGAAAAAATTCAAATAGTCGATCCAAACCGTTCAATATGATGGATATATTAAAATGTGCTTGCGGATCAAATTTTATATTTTTTTTTATTTTTTTTACTATTTATTAAGATGGTTACAAAAATTCAATGGCCTGAAAACAACGATTTTGTAAAATACTTAATAAATAGTAAAAAAATTCAAAAAAATGTAAAATTTGATCTGCAAGCACATTTTAATATATTCATCATATTGAACGGTTTGAATCGACTGTTTGAACTTTGAAAATACACGGTGTCATCCGATGTCACTAAAAAAAGTGTCATCTGATCCCTCCTCTATATATAAACTTAATTTCAAACCTCTACAACGAAACATGTATATCATTGTCCTTAGTTCATAATATCTATTGCATTTAATATCTTATTTAGTACCTAAGTCGAAGCATGGCACCATCAAACGGTTGTACAATTTACTCTTTAACATTTTTTTTAATATCTTAATCAAACATTTAAAACACTCATTCTCCATAATACCAAGTCTCACATGCCTTCTACAAATGCTTACAAAGTCTCATATCCATCAAGTCAACAACCAATCCTTAATTATATATAAACACATATACATACATATATAATCGCCCTTAATATATATAATATCTAATAACTCACCATTCCAACTCTGTGCGAAGTTTATCTTCTTATTTTCTCGCTTTCACTCTAGCTATTAGCAATGTCTATCTTATCAAGCAATAAGAAGAGCCACCGCGGTTACCGTCGCCTCCTCTCTCAGCGTTTCTCCTTCAATTTATCGAAGAAACACGACGAAACAAAGAACTCAAGTAAAAAGAACAAGGAAAAGGCGGTCGATTCTCATCCTGTATTAAAGGTTCTCGACGCACCGACGAAAAGAGCGACTTCTCGGCCCGAGTTTTTGAGGTACTTGGAGTATGTCAAGGAGGCCGGCTCTTGGGGTGCTGATTCGGAGAGACCAAGCATTTATTATAAGTAGTACATACACTCTAATTATTTTGCTGTATTTTTCATGACTTTGTTTGCTATCTTGCATCAGTTATACATGCTGTTGCATGATCTCTACCTCTGTGTCTCTTGCTGGAGACGAGAAAAACAGAAAAGTCTGACAATTTTTTTTAACCAATTAAGATGTTCTATTTAGTTTATGTCTAAATATATATCTTATGTCATGATTATGTGGCTTGAATATGCATAAGTGAGCCATCAAATTATTTGTTCTAGCTACCATTGATAAATTTAAGTTTTGATATTTTTTTTTATTTGACAATGATTGAATCTAATATAGGTAGCACATGTTTATCAAGGGAAGGTGGAACTTAATTATTTCCTATGTTCATACCTACACCAACCCCCATGTATAGATAAGATTAAATATGTACTTGTTTTGACTTTTGAATTAGTCAGAATAATATTATATATGAAAAGATTTGTTCTCTTCTTTTTCGTTTTGACAAGGATTAAGGTCCTTTGACAGTTTCCTAATTAACTTGGCCAACTTAGACAATGTCAAACATAAAATGTAAAATTTTGAATTCAATCTTTTTGAATGATCTCTGTGTATTTTATAGAGTTGTGCTACGGTGCTTCATAAAGCATAACACATCCTTACTTCACACTCAAGTCTCGATTTTCAAAATTTGAATGGTTGATCATGACACTCAGTATGATTTACATATTGAATTTTTTTTTATTAAAACAGAGTGTTGTATTTGTTTTTTTTTAGAATTTTTACAAATCTTTTAGATAGCAAGAAAATCATTGCTACTAGATGGGCAATAAATTAATTTTTAATTCAATTGATTCTTTTTCCTATCTAAACACTAATAAAAAGGTCCTGAAAAAAATATAATTTGGTTTTCATTAACATTCAATTATGTATTTCATATTGGAAATATTAGATCAGCCATTTAAATTAAAAAAAAATGAGATCTGCAAGCGAAATGCCGATACATTTTTATCCTGCAAAGCACCATAGCATTTCAAAGCTATCCCATAATATTATTATTAATTTGAAAAAAAAAATGCATTTCACAAAAATATACAAATAAAAATTAGTATTAGAAACTTAAACTTCAAAGTCCTTGAAAACAGAAAAGATCAAACATTTAACATTTAAAAACCCGGTCACGAGAAGAAAGGTCAGGCTGAACTATCATAGAAATAATAAAAATTAACTTAGAACATTTTTATTTTTGAAACTAAATAGAAATTGTCGCGTTTAATTAGAATTATAAATGAAAGTCTAATATAATTAGCAATTAACAAACAACGAATGAAAATCTATATTTTTGCTAACATGAAAATTAGAAAGTGATTTTTTTTTGTTGCTAATGACAATTTTTTTTATATATTTTCGAAATTGAAAAGGAAAATATCACATTAAATTAAAAAGTAAAATAGAAAGTCTGATATAATGTTGTGTGCCAAATTTTCCAATTCCATTCGAAAATTGACTGGCGTAAGTATTAGTGCGCCAAATTTTAAACAAAAATGCAATTGCACTAGTCGGTATATAACAAAATATGATGGGTCAATGACATACGTTGTGCATGAGTCAAAGTCAAAACGTACACAGCAGTGGTTCGCCACATCATCTGGCGATATCAGGATCGCCACAGACGAACCCAGTAACTAGAGAAGGGATTCTCAAACTTCTCTGTGGGCACCATATCTATTTTTATTTTACTTTTAAAGCTTACGTTTTGTTCGAAGCTGCCGACTGCCGAGTAATTTTAATAAGTTTCTCTCCGACATTTCTAGTATATCCAAAGTTAATTACAAATTAATAAATATACCCAAAAACTATTGGAATTTATAAAACTACCAAGAACTATTGGAATTCATAAAACTACTCATACCGGTCATTTTCTGGCCGGATTTAATTGTTTTCGGTACCGGCCAGAAAATGGCCGGTACTAATTTTTTTTTTTTAGAGACAAATAGCAAAAATGCTGAAATCTAACACTAAAAAATTGATTTTTTTTTAATATTTGTTAGATTACTTTTTTTGATATATAATTAGCATATTTATACTAAAATACGCTAAATTATTTGAAATTATGTTAAATTACGTTGAATTACGCTAAATTACAATAATTATGTTAAATTATGCTAAAATACGGTAAATTACGCTAAATTACGTATGAATAGGGCCGATTTTGTGCCATCTTTCATAAATCATAAAAAATAGTAACAAAATTCCAAAAATAATAAAAATTGGTATTCTACAAGTTTATTATATAACTAATTTACTGAGTTACGTAAATTGATCAATAGAAAAGAAAATCTTAATCAGAAACTTCATCTGAAGTTTTGAGGCTCTTTCCTTTATTTTTTGGCAATTATGAATTTTGAAATCTGACAAAGCAAGCACTGACGCATGCGTATTTTCGCAAGCTTTCTGAAAAGTGGTCATTTGCTGAAATCGGACACTCGAGCGCCGTTTTATGGCTGTTTGAAGTTTCGTCGTCGTTTTTCGCCTTCTCAGTGAAGATATCATCCCTATTCATACGTAATTTAGTGTAATTTACCGTATTTTAGCATAATTTAACATAATTATTGTAATTTAGCGTAATTCAGCGTAATTTGACATAATTTTAAGTATTTTAGTATAAATATGCTAATTATATATCAAAAAAAGTAATCTAACAAATATTTTAAATTTTTTTGATTTTTTAGTGTTAGATTTTAGCATTTTTGCTATTTGTCTCTAAAAAATAAAAAAAAAATTTAGTACCGGCCATTTTCTGACCGGTACCGAAAACAATTAAAACTGGCCAGAAAATGACCGGTATGGGTTGTTTTATAAATTCCAATGGTTCTTGGATATATTTTTATTAATTTGTAATTAACTTTGGATATTAATAAAAATCACGGAGTTTCTCTTTTAGTTCATAGGATTCTACTTCATTCCTTAATAAATAAGTTGTAGAGATGGTAAGAACTACTATTTGATTTGAGGACAAAGAATAACCTTTTTTTGTGTGAGAGGTTAGAGGATTCAAAATTCAAATGTAAATTTTGTATGAATAATTAAACAGAAGTTGAGGTTGATAGATTACATCTTAACTTTTCTATATAATAAAAAGAGAGAATGAACTAAAATGTGAAATTACATCTCACCATTCGCAAATACTCTTTATATTTGGTGTCATAATTATTTTTTGAGTACCAATTATGTTCTTATTTAAGGTATTTAGTTATATATATATATATATATATATATTTAAGTATGAGTGAGGCTATGGTACTTCGGCTAGTGTACTACGGCTCAATATGGTACTTTTTAAAATCCTAACGGTCGTTCCGAACCGTTCAATGTGATATCCATATGAATATGTACTTGCAAACTAAATTTTATATTTTTTGAAATTTTTTTACTATTTTTTTAAATAGGTAGAATTTTCAGTGTTTTATACAAATTCTGGACCATCAAAATTCTACTAATCTAAAAAAATAGTAAAAAAAATTCGAAAAAATATAAAATTTAGTTTGCAAGTATATATTCATATGGATATCACATTGAACGGTTCGGATCGACCGTTAGGATTTTAAAAAGTACCATATTGAGCTGTAGTACACTAGCCATAGTACACTAGCCGAAGTACCATAGCCTCACGCTTTAAGTATTCTGCTTGTAAAAATATTAATTACGATGTTTATAAAAAGGAAGAAATATTTAATTGACCGGTGTACACTGATTGGTTGGTAATCTTTGCCCAAATATAAAATAACCAAAAGCTTGTAGCATGAATATAATCTAGATTTTATGATAAAATCCAGGAATGGAAGTAACAAAACCAATTGTCAGAGGTGCCAAATTGCATATGTAGAATTGATTAACATGCTCATGATCAATTAAATGGTGTAATTTATCAGGATTACTAAAAGTTCACACACATAAAAGAGCAATGCGTACAAACAGACAAAACATTATCTGATCATTGGACCTGAAAAATTCAATCAAATTGCAGTTGAATTTGGTTTTCAATTTTTCAGCAAGGTTAGCCACACTATTGTTTTTATTATGTTACTCGCAACAGTAGAAAATATTATCAAAAGCAAATATTTTTTTCTAATACCAATACTCCACACCACATAGCTTTGAAGAGGAGCCTGACCATGGCACTTGAACAGAAACCACATTCTCTTCATAAACAAACTTCACCTCTTCTCCGTTCACCCGACATGCCGATGGTCGGACTGACGAGTAGGCCCGCATCTCACCGGCTCCCTTCACGCCCACTTTCACAACCAAAAGCTCACCATTTTCTTCAAACTCGAAAGATTGAACCGCACCACCCGAGTTAAGCATGTTCACAAGCCCTATAGGGGCGAAACTAACCCGGTTGCCAGAACCCAGGTTACAAACCGGCGACATCACTATGAGCTCATAGTTGATCGGGTCCAATGTGATCTTGATTTCTTCGTCAGGCTTCAAAAGGGTCACTTTCTTGGACTTGTTTGAGTAGGCAGCGAAGTAATCGACTCCTTCGATTGATATGGGGTTCTTTGCTTTGCTCCATTCTATGTCTGACGGGCGGGCCCTGCCGGTGATTGAACGAGCGAATTCCCTTGCAGGCTTGTTGGTCCTGGCCTCACGGGACCATCCTCCACCTTGGCAATTGAATGCACCAAGAACACCAGCATGCTGCCAATCAAATCATCAAAATCAAAATAAATAAACATCACTAAAACGTCCTTGTTAGTTGTTTGAACATAATTTATATCAAATCTATGTATGATTAGCACAAAATTTATTATACATATATATATTTACCTTATTGAGATTCCAAATCTTGAGCATGGTCTTGCCATCTTTCAACGGATCCTCAAACAACAAATCTCTCGTAGGAAGAGCATAGTTCTCGCATCGCAAAATTGTTCCGTCAGGCAATGCGAAGGTTTTCAGCAACTCGAAGTTGTGCTGTCCGACCTTGTCACTGATATAGATGGGTCCACCCGAGATCGCTCGGGAGGCTGCATGGAATTCCGCACTAGGATGGCTCGACTGGAACATGTCCCAGTCAGGGTGGATGAATTGGCCCATCCACAGACTGTTGTAGGCACAGTACACCATGTGGCATCCCTGGAGCCAAAACGGGTCACCTTCCGGGTCGGTCACCCAAAAGTCATCAGCTGTAGAATCATTCATTAAATTAATTAAGCACAAATTAAGCCAAGCAACTATATAATCTATTCAGGTGTAAAAATTGGCCTATTTCCAACATTTCAAAAATTCGAGGAGATCCTTTTTAGACTGCATATATAATCAACTCACAGTATAATTAAAGAAAAAAAAATGTGCTGTTTATAGAAATGAAGAGAAACATGAAATTACCAACACGGCCAAGGCAAACTGATTCAGTGCCCAGGAGAAAGAAATCATTGCACTGTTGCATGCTAGCAATAACACCATTTCCATTGAAGTGCTTGTTCACTGATTCTGTTAATCCTTTGTAGTATGCTTTTGCTAGTTCTACTCTACCACCATAGTCTTCACATAGCATTTCCAATATCTGAAAAAGTTGTAATTAAAATTGTCAAGGTCAAATAAATAAATGACATAACAAACTAAAAAAATGAAAAGGAAAAAAAAATGCCGACCTCATAGTTACAAGTGGAGGGATCCACAATTATTTTAAAAAATGGGTGACTTTATTTAGCACTACCAAGTGGATTATTCTAAGTTATTGAAAATAAATATTAAGTGGGACCACTCAAAATCCAATCCAACTATAATTGTTGGGGGCCATTGATAACTGAATTCGTATCCTCTGCGGAGTTATCCCCTGCGGAGTCGTGCGGAGCTTTTAATCTGATCCGTTCATTTTAATCGGACGGATCAGATTAGATCTTGTCCAATTTGAAAAAAAAAAAACAAAATTCCCCTGTCCCGATAAAATCTGATATGGTCCGTCTGATCAAAACAAACAAACCATATTAAAAGTTCCGCACGACTCCGCAGGGGATAACTCCTCGTAGGATACTGGTCCATTGATAACTATCACATGATATAAGCTGTCTGCTTTTAAATGAAAAGTATTACTCTGGGATATTTTTTTTACTAAATAAAACCCAAAAAGAAGAAGCAGCCAATAAAGAGAAAATCTGCACCACAAAAATCCAAAATCAATTCTACCAATTAAACCCATATTACTTTTCTAATTCTACACACATCTAGACCCTTCCAAGAATCCACAAATATCATATATGTCAATCATTATTAAACGAGAATATAATAACACTAGAAAAACAACAAGACCCCACGAACAAAATGTAAGCTTCAAATTTAATTAACTTGAGAAGCAGGTAAGTGGACTTACATGTATTACATCCACCTTGACGCCATCAACTCCGGATGCCTTCAAGTGAGAATGCATCCCCTCATAGAGCTCTTGGACCCGGCTCGGCTCTACCAACCCGATACCAGACTTGAGAATCTGGTCCACCGCCTGGTCCTCCATTGTCATCTCCACCCCGGGCGAAAGCCGGGGCTGTACCACTTTGGCCGGTGGTAAACCCTGCACGTTCGGTCTCACGCCACCCCAGTAGCCGCACAGCGCATGCCACACGTACACGTAATCTAGGCCTGGGAAGGTTTTTTTCAAGTCACTGACAAACGCGCCCATGCCCGTTGATTTGGCACCGTCTCTCTTGCTCTTGTAATCCCGAAACTTGTAGTTCTCATGGAATCTGATCAACCTGCACGGCATTTGTTCACCGGCAACATTTCGGTTAATGGCATCTTGATCAATATTGATCGGGTCATTGTCATTACAAATAGAATTCCATCCATCATCTATCAAGACAAGACCCGGTGGGCACCCCCCGTCAGAGAGGGTTTTGACGCCCTCCCAGATGCCTTCCGGGTTCACTGTAAGATAAAATGCATCCCAAGTACACCAGCCAAACTTGTCAACAATCCCAGGAGGGGTTTTTTCATCAAGGGTTTTGAAGGTACCGAGATGAGACTGAACGACCCGTACCGTTTCTTTGAAGAGAAGGTACGGGTCGTCGCCGGCATGTAGGTACACAACCGAGTTGAAAGAGGAGCACTCGACTTGTGTTGACCCGCTCTCTACGCACAAGTCAACAAAGTCGAGCCGCTCCCTCGGTCCGGGCTGTAGGGAGGCTCTGAAAGCCCCTTCTACTATAGGGAGCATCACGACATACGGACGGCCGACATCGGACCGTTCAAAGAGGATCACTTGGGTCTCATGCTCCACGTCACGTCCCTTGTTACCAACACCCTGTGTGGTCCACCAGACTTTGAACCGGAAAAGGCTCATGAAACGGATACCTTCAAGCTGACCGAGTGGTGCTACGTGACGGCTCTTCGCATCCGGCATGCACAACCCCAGAAAGGCACCCGTCGCACGTGCATCTGACTTGAGGAGGGCCGAGGCGGGGGTTAGCGTTACGTTGCACGGGACATCACGGAGGAGTGAGTGGCCGGACACCGTTAAATCTCCACCCTTGATTGTGAAATCGGACGGTGCGAAGCCGGTTTCGGGTTTGTCAGTCCCAGTGGCACAGCAGCAGTGTCCAGTCATGGGTTTGTTTTGGACGATTAAGTTCACTGAGAAGCGCTAAGCAGAGGTAATATATATAAATTTTTTTGAATGTATGAAATTGCCAATAAAATTTTGGTTTGTGTATTAGAGATGGAGGGGGTCTCCATTTATAAGCAAGCTTCGGTCTGGCCCAGTATAAATTATGGAAATAAATCAAATTGATTTGTTTATAGTAAATGGAAATCTTCCTGAAAAGATAAGATGCCAGAAAATGCTTTTAACGCTCCACAAATCAGGATGAGGATTGATTGATGCTAATATTATATCTGTATTTATTTTTTATTAAGTACATATTTTTTTAAAATAGTTAAAAGTAATGATTAGCGGATGCTGATATTGATATTAGTAAGAATATAAAAAATAAATAAAAATACATTTTTTTATAATGTAAACATGAAAATTTTAAATTGCAAAATTGACAACAAAATTGCATCAAATGTTTGATTGCAATAATAGATAATTTTGAATGTAAGTCAATCAACAAAATGAAAAGAACGTAAAATAAAAGAGAAGAGATAGATAGATAGATAGATAAAAATTTGAGTTATTCAAATTTGTATTTTTATAATTGAGGATAAATTATCCATGCTCTGCATATCCATACAAGTAATCTATTTACTGATACTTATATTGAAACAGACATGAATTTTACAAGCAATATATGTTTTACTCACAACGGTATGTCCGATCTCTTAATCATTTTAATTATTCTTTAATATCTTTTGAATTTATTTATAGATTTTTTTTCTTAATTAGTCGTCCTCAATTATCTAAGAATGGATTTATTAACACGCTAGAGCAATAAATTTTGTAATAATATGAAGCATAAATCAATGCTTAATACGATGAGATCTTTCATCTAATATATTTAGTTTCAAAAGGATACCAAATATTTATCTTGAAATTAAGTATAGAACTTTTAGATTTATATTTTTTTAAGAGAAAATTGGTTATTTGCCACTCCAAAACCTTCAAATTGTAAAAATGTTATTCCGAAATTTGAAATTGTGAAATGCCACTCTAAACTTCATTAATTCCTAATTTTGCCATTTATACTGTATTCTTGTATTATTTTTATTAAAAATTAACTGAAAAATTCATACCCTCCGGAAATACTGAGTACAAGAATACAGTATATGTATTTCTTTGGATCGATACCTTTGTTATTTTTAATAAAAATAGTACAAGAATACAGTATAAATGACAAAATTAGGAATTAATGAAGTTTAGAGTGGCATTTTTACCATTTCAAATTTCGGGATGACATTTTTACAATTTGAAAGTTTTGAGGTGGCAAATAACTAATTTTCCCTTTTTTTTAATATTTTAAATAAACAATGAATCAGATTTGCCAATTTATCATAACACATATTTTAATAAAGCTAGTGTGCTTGACTGGCACTCTAGTTTTCCATTATTCCATAACCACAACGTGGCACTCATTTAGAGGACTTGCTTGTTGTCCGGTCCCACTTTAAAGTTACTTTTTTTTTTTGAAGGAAAATTTCCGTGTGTCCATCTGAACATGTGAATTAGCCAATTTCTCCTCAAAATATCACAATATCCAATATTCCCCTACAATTTTAACATTATTTCTTCGTACCCTTTTAACTATTTAACATTTTATTTAATTATTTTAAAAATTAAATTAACCAATTTATCCTTTGATTTTTACTAGACATGTCCATTATTTCTCCTCTTTCTTTCTTCTTCCTTCTTTCCCCGATACGGATGAACTAAACTAAATCTTCTGGACCTTTCAAACTTTCGATGATATCAGCTATTTTTTTTTTCACCATAGCAGAATTTGGCTACTAGCTCAAAAGAGTGGGCCCCATTTGGAATTTCGTGGAGTGCGAAAGTACAAATGCTACTTTCGTCACAGAAATATTTGTTGAATAGTTTTTTTTTTTTTCAAAACGAACCTGCAATTTCAGTATCTCTTTCAAGTTTCAACTGTATGCTTGTGGGTATTCATGATAAAATGAATAAAACGGACAAAAAATAGGTCATCTGCATAAATATCTGTGAATGGTAAAAAAACTCGATAATTTATAAAATCATTAGACAAGGCTAATAATTATAAATTGAAGATCAAATGTCAAACTTTATGCAGACAAAACGAGAAACATGTGATATTGGTAAAAAAAGATCCGTGAATGGTAAAAAACTCGATAATCTATTGCTCTTCAAGACAAGTTGAAAGGTTCAGAAGATTTAGTAATTCTAGTTCATCCTTACCGGGTAGAACATGGATTTGAGAAGGAAGGAAGAAGACATTTATAAATAATGGACATGTCCGTAAAAATCAGAGGGTAAATTGGTTCAATTTAATTTTTAAAATAATTAAATAAAATATTAAATAGTTAAAAAGGTATAGACGAAAGAATGTTAAATTTGTGTGGGGATATTGGATATTATGATGTTTTGATGGAGAAATTGACTATTTCAAAAGTTTAGAAGGGCACAGTAGAAATTTTCCCTTTGTTTCAACTAAGTCTAAGTTTCTGACTAAGCCTCCAGCTTAGAATAAAATGGAGATGTCCGTGATATGAAATGCCAAGCAATTTGGGGGAGAGACGGAGAGTGAGAGAGTCAAGCAGTTTATATTTTGTTTAATAATTTCTTTGAAAAATATAATATATTTTAGTCTGACATCAGAGTGATTTCTTTTAACATTACGAGAATCGTTATAAAAGAAAAATGGACATAGCAAAAAATATTATATTTTAGTCAGGTGAAGCATTGAAATTAATTCAACAATATAGCAGTTGGAATTAACCTTTCAAATTTGGAGTTACCTTCTTTAAAATAATTTCTAGCAAATTTATTTTAATCATATTTTGAAAAATAAAATATTTGCCTATAAGTATGTATAGATTTTGCAATTCTTCAACCGGTGACTTTTTGAATTTGGTGGTTATATAGGTTATGGCTCTTGCATATGTTTTCACAAATATTTTCCACGAACAACCTCAATTTTTTTTTTGTGATCCATTTTGACTAGCAGCAGAGATCTAGTCTAGTTAACCACGATTCCTATCTATGGATTTGAAGAAAAAAGCAAGATTTTGATTCGCATCGAGTAAGTCTAAGTCTCTATAATTCTTCATTCTTTTTCATTAGGTGGAATTTCAGTATTTAAAAGGAGTGTATGTGAAGTCTGATTACCATCTGAGAGTTGTCTCTTTGTGATATTTTTTAACATTGTCATAATTTGAAATTGTAATCATAAGAAAATGGAACATAGAAAAATATTGTATTTTAGTCGGTGAAACATCTAAATTAACAACAACATAGCTGATTGGAGTATCTTTTGAAATATGGAAAAAGAAAAAGGTACAAAATGGACATAGAAAAAATGTTATATTCTAGACAGAATTATGATGAAGTATATAAATTAATTCAATAATATAGCGGGTGGAGGAAGTATCTTTGAAAAATAAAAATATTTTCCACGAACAACCTCAATTTTTTTTTTGTGATCCATTTTGACTAGCAGCAGAGATCTAGTCTAGTTAACCACGATTCCTATCTATGGATTTGAAGAAAAAAGCAAGATTTTGATTCGCATCGAGTAAGTCTAAGTCTCTATAATTCTTCATTCTTTTTCATTAGGTGGAATTTCAGTATTTAAAAGGAGTGTATGTGAAGTCTGATTACCATCTGAGAGTTGTCTCTTTGTGATATTTTTTAACATTGTCATAATTTGAAATTGTAATCATAAGAAAATGAAACATAGAAAAATATTATATTTTAGTCAGAATTACGGTGAAGCATCTAAATTAACAGCAATATAGCCGACATTTTTAAAAATATCCAAAGTTAAATAAAGATTAATAAAAATGCTCGGATCCCGCAACTTTTATTAAAAATGTCCAAACCGGCTATTTAATGGCTAGTTCCTTGAATTTTTTTTCTTTTTTTTTTTAGAGAAATAGATAAAATGCTGAAATGTAACACTAAAAAATTGAATTGTTTTTTTAAATATTTGTTAGATTACTTTTTTGATAGCATATTTATACTAAAATACGCTAAAATTACTTGAAATTATGTTAATTTATGCTGATTTACACTAAATTACTTGAAATTATGTTAATTTTTTAAGAGACAAATAGCTAAAATGCTGAAATATAACACTAAAAAATTGAATTTTTTTTAAATATTTGTTAGATTACTTTTTTGATATATAATTAGCATATTTATACTAAAATACGCTAAATTACTTGAAATTATATTAATTTATGCTGAATTACACTAAATTACGCTAAATTACAATAATTATGTAGAATTATGCTAGAATACGATAAATTACGCTAAATTACGTATAAGTAGGGATGATATCTTCACTGAGAAGGCGAAAAACGATGACGAAACTTCAAATGGCCATAAAACGGCGCTCGAGTGTCCGATTTCAGCAAATGACCACTTTTCGGAAATCTTGTGAAAATACGCATGCGTTAGTGCTAGCGATGTCGGATTTCGAAATTCAGAATCGCCAAAAAATAAGGGAAGAACCTCAAAACTTCAGTTGAAGTTTCCGATTAAGATTTTCATTTCTATTGCTCAATCTACGTAGCTCAGTAAATTAGTTATATAATGAACTTGTAGAATACAAATTTTTATTATTTTTGGAATTTTTATACTATTTTTTATGATTTATGAAAGATGGCACAAAATCGGCCATATTCATATGTAATTTAGCGTAATTTACCGTATTTTAGCATAATTATACATAATTATTGTAATTTAGCGTAATCTAGTGTAAATCAGCATAAATTAACATAATTTCAAGTAATTTTAGCGTATTTTAGTATAAATATGCTATCAAAAAAGTAATCTAACAAATATTTAAAAAACAATTCGATTTTTTAGTGTTAGATTTCAGCATTTTATCTATCTGTCTCTAAAAAATAAAAAAAATAAAAAAATTAAATGAGGGACCGGCCATTTAATGGCCGGTTTCCCTCTTTAATATAAAAAAAGGAAACAATTTAAGGAACCGGCCATTAAATGACCGGTTTGGATATTTTTAATAAAAGTTGCGGGATCCGGATATTTTTATTAATCTTTATTTAACTTTGGATATTTTTTAAAAATGTCGGCAATACAGCTGTTTGGAGTATCTTTTGAAATTTGGAAAAAGAAAAAGGTACAAAATGGACATAGAAAAAAATGTTATATTCTAGACAGAATTATGATAGAATTATGATGAAGTATCTAAATTAATTCAATAATATAGCGGGTGGAGGAAGTATCTTTGAAAAATAAAAATAAAAGTACAAAATGGATGTGACACTAGTGTCGGTGCAAAATGTAACGGAGATGATGGATTTTAATTGGAGTGAGGCTATGGTACTTCGGTTAGTGTACTATGGCTAGTGTACTACGGCTCAATATGGTACTTTTTAAAATCTTAACGGTCGATCCGAACCGTTCAATGTGATATCCATATGAATATGTACTTGCAAACTAAATTTTATATTTTTTTGAATTTTTTTACTATTTTTTTAGATAAGTATAATTTTAATGGTCCAGAATTTGTATGAAACACTGAAAATTCTACCTATCTAAAAAAATAGTAAAAAAATTCGAAAAAATATAAAATTTAGTTTGCAAGTACATATTCATATGGATATCATGTTGAACGGTTCGGATCGACCGTTAGAATTTTAAAAAATACCATATTGAGCCGTAGTACACTAGCCATAGTACATTAGCCGAAGTACCATAGCCTCACTCTTTTAATTGTGTATTTTTTTTTTTAAAATTCATGGTAGGATCTAGTACATTTGAGGACCTGAATTTTTTTTCTTTTTGAAACAAGGACCAGAAGTTGTGAGAAAAAGAAAAGTGGTTGAGACAATTTGACGCTAATCCAGGCGTTTCTAGCCTATTCCAATAAGGTCGCATTAGTGCCCATATCCAATTTTGGTATGAACCAGGTCTAGCATTGAATGCTTGGATTCCGACCTTATTTGTTAAGAAAAAAAATGTCGAGGGGAATTTGCAATTTTTCATTGCTAACAGAGTAACAATAGAAGTAAAGGGATACATTGAAGATATTGAAATTGTAATGAAAATGTCTGGTTATAACATCAAAAGGTTGTATCTAAATGTTCTAGATACAAAATGTATGAAATAACTTTCTATTATATCTTTACATCATGTTAGTCATGTAAGGTCATCAATATTATCTTATCATGGCGGTACACTATTTTAGTTGAAATATATTATTTTTCACTATTAATACAAGCTCTTTTGATGTTAACATTAAATGTTGTTTTTAAGATTACAAATTTATTAGCGTTGAACTAAATAAGCTCATTCATACTTATCTCACTTGATATATTTTTATTTTTATTTTTTATTTTGAGTCAGGAGTCGTGTGCCAGACATAATACCGTGAGATTATATGATTGAATATTTATATTGTACGTGTGTGCAATAATATTTTTAAATATTATGTATGAGGATGAATCACTTGACAGCTATTTATTTTGACAATTCCGAAAATATTTTTTAAAAAATGAATAAATTGGAAAACCAAAATTATGTCTATATGATATACAAAAATCATGTCTATAAAAATAGTGATTTGATGTATGTTTCATTTGTACAACAAATTATTTTGAAGTTTCGGAAATTTGTATTGACAATTCTTGATGCATCATCAAACGATACTCAAATTGTATTAAAACTGTCTTTTAGAATATCTATATATACTATAATACACTCACAAATTATTTTAAAATTTTTTTACCTTATTTAAATTTGAATTTTTTTGTGAAGATTATCAAGTGATTCCTCGTCACTTTAACTCCTTCAAAAAGAACAAGTCGATACACTAACTTCTCAGTATGACTAATCAGTTCAAACTAAATTGATTATTGAGTCTGGCTAGTATGACATCAGTGTCATTTCAGTTTATATAACATCAACTCCAAAACCTATCGAATTGACTTCAAATGGTGAATCCAAACTGTTCAAACTGATCTATTTCAATAGTTGTGAGTTTACATGCAAAATTTATAATTTTTTGAATTTATTTAGTATTAAGTCAAGCGGTCAAATGTATGAGTTTTTAAGTTAATTTTAATGCATTCATTTTTCAATATTTTTCACAGCTTGATTTGATAATAAAATAACTAGAAAATATAATTTTTTTGCATGTAAACACATCACTAATAAAGTAAATCAGTTTAAACGGTTTGGATTAGTTATTTAAAGTCTATCTAATACCTATTGAAATCTTGGACTCGCTAGAAATCAATTTTGTAGTTGGTGTCATATGACACCGATGTCATACTAGCCGGACTCTTGATTATTTGAATATAAATTCAAAGACCAACTTTACTTTTTTAAAAGTTGAAAAAACTGATTTGTTAGAAATAAACGTTTAGAAATTAATTTGATAATCTAAACAAGTTTATAGATCAATTTGGTACTAATAACTTGAGTAATCAATTTGATCTATCTCACGGTTCACGTACCGACTGCCATAGACATCGTCCAGCCATCAATTTGAGGATGCTTATAAGCACGTGCCCTTCTCTCAAGGAAACGAACAAGAGAACCAATCAAAGGCAAGTCGTTACTCGTTTGCATAGAGGTCAATGTTGATTGAATTAACTACTGTAGGAGTTTTATCCAATCTCCAGCAGAAAGTCAAGGGTTTCAACAGGAATTAAATAAGACGGAAGCAATAGTGATCAATGAAGCACTGTACATAAAAGAATCTCTCATTCAAATTTCGAATCCACAGATCAAATGAAGCCTGATTGAACTTCTAGTTTGAAGGTGTATTTACTGTTAAAACATTTATATTGATAAGAGCATCCGTATCTCAGCAACTCAAATGAGTTTTTAAATAACTGTTAACAATTTTTTAGAAATTAAAGTTTTTAAAGTTTTTAACTCTCACATTTTTAAAATTAATTTTAGAGTTTCTATTAAGCTACGTCAGCAACAAATTTAAAACGAGAAATAATTTGAGCCAATTATTTGATCAGCATGGATTTTATAAACAGTTTTTAATAATAAACTTTACTGCATAGTTTATAAATAAAAAACTCTTTCACATTTTTGAAACTGAATTAGAAACTATCACATCATATTAGAAACTCTAATAGTACTAGAGACGTAGATGCTCTAATAATTTTCTTAGCGAGGGCTGATAAACTAAAAGAAAAATTTTCAGATTAAAATTCTTTATTCGAATTGAGTTAATTAAACACTTGAGTATACTTATTTGAGTAGAACTAGGGTGCTCCTAAGCTCACCAAGCCCTTCGTGAGCGCGACTCTAAAACCTATCGAATTGACTTCAAACGACATTTTCAAACCGTTAGATGTTCAGTCTATATTAAAATGTGCTTGGAGACCAAATTTTACATTTTTTGGAATTTTTTTACTATTTATTAAGATGGTTCGAAAATCGCTGTTTTTATTAAAATTCTGCACCATTGAAAAACAGCAATTTTCAAACCATCTTAATAAATAGTAAAAAAATTCCAAAAAATGTAAAATTTGGTCTCCAAGCACATTTTAATATAGACTGAACATCTAACGGTTTGAAAATATCGTTTGAGGTCAATTCGATAGGTTTTAGAGTCGCGCTCACGGAAGGGCTTACTTATTTAAATTAAATTCAAGACAAATTCAGACTATATTTTAATGTGTTGGGCGATTGAACCGCGTCTATTAAAGAATAAAATAACATCTTTCGCTTATCCGTTTTGAAGATTTTTTTGTTTTTTTGAAAGTCTGACAGCGGCTGTCAGATTGCATTAAATTAAAAGGATTGTAAATGTACAAACAACATACACGCTGTATACTCACGCATGGAATCTGGATAACCCCCATGCCCCTATTTCATCTGCAACAAACATATTATTAGGAATAATTACATCTTCTCTGTTGAACTTAGCAGGATATAAGCCACAGCTTTCTGACAGAGCAGATCTTCACAGCCAAAAATTGCGGAGGCATCCACTTATGTCTGAAAATGAACTCATTTCTCTGGCACCAGATGTGCCAGCAGATGCATGATAAGGTAGTAGCGGCCTCAACCCGGCCTTCTGTGGTACCGCCAGAAAATTGCCATAGCAAGGATTTCCACATTTGACATATATTAACAGGATACATCGAGAGCCTCAGACCTAAGATCCTTTCGATAGAGAACCATACTGTCACACCCCGTAGCCACGGGTCGCAACAGTTCCCTGCCGTAAACATACAACGCCGTGTATGTTTACAAGGCAATTACCCGTTCAATCAGAATATGTACAATTCATTAATATCAAACACATCCCTATGCATATATATATATATATAAATCCATATATAAGGTTATACAGTCTGGTCAAATATAATACAACAAAAGTATCTCGTACAGATACTAACCATCAGGCCTAACCCTAAACTATACAGCAAAAGGGTAGATTAGGCCACACATAGACAACTACCAAGGGTCTATAGCCCGCGTGCCTCTCCGGATCCCGACGCCCCAGATCCTGTAAAATAACCCAAGAGTGGGGGTGAGAATAAATTCCCAGTGCGAAATTTGCCACAGTTTAGATTATTGGACTTGCAATCAAAATCTATATTCAGAAATGAAACCATACAAAAGCAGTTCAGACAGATGCATATTCATAAATAAAACAAGTGCATATGATCGACAACAATTTACCAAATGGAACACAAGTTACGGAATTTCCAAGATGAATCTCAAACACGCACATTTCTGGCTTAACTCAGTTTATTACATCTGGTAGCACCTACGGATGTCCCACCGAGCTGGACCCTTTTCCAACCCACATCTGTAGTGTCACTGACCCCTACAGATGGCCCACCAAGCTGGACCCTTTATCTGACACCCATCCGCAGTGCTTTGGCTTAACCATTAACTAAGGTCTGGTTCATAATCAGATAGATATTCATATGCAATAAGCTCAGAATCGTCAATTCACAACACGTCAAATCAAACTGTCATTCCTGTCCCAGACTGGATATGACATCATTTCCTCGTTTCCTCACAGTTACCCAAAGTCTCCGTCACGATCAGTCATTGCCCAGCATTGACTGATCTTAATCAATCACTGCCCAGCAGTGATTAATTGTACTCATATGCGCACATGGTTTCGAGTCATCGCCCAGCGTTGATTTCGAAACATTACCGACCATCCTAGATAGTCATAAATTGTTGGGGACTTTCGACCGTAGTTCCAAAACAAAAACACACAAACAAACGATATACCATTCAACATGCAAATATAACTCTAATATTCATTATGGACTAAAATGGGGTTATTGCGGCTCACAACTTAGTTACCAGACAATTTCCAGCTCCATTTGACATTTTTCAGGCTCTCATTGCGGCCCGCAATGGATCTCATTGCGGCCCGCAACAAAGCATTCAGAGGGTTTATTGAATTCTACTCTATTCATTGCGGCCCGCAACAAAGTATTCAGAGACTATCCTTTATTCTGCTACATTCATTGCGGCCCGCAATGAGTTCATTGCGGCCCGCAATGAGTTCATTGCGGCCCGCAATGAGTTCATTGCGGCCCGCAACAAAGTAGTCAGAGAGCTGTCAGCCTGCATTTTAAGCTACGCAGTTGGTTGCGGCCCGTAATGGAAGTTGTTGCGGCCCGCAATAAGGCGATTTCAGTACATATCATTTCTAAATTAATACGGTTATGCATATGATTCAAACAATTCGATTATGCAATCAATCAAGCAGTTCAACATGACAATTGGAAGCAGTTTAATTCATGAATCTAAATTATCAAACAAGTCCAAGAATCCCGCACCTGCTGGCAATAGGCGTACCGCGTAACTATCGATCCGGCGCCTCGGAATGCCCCGCAAACCTTTGCTCACCCGAGCCTACACCTACATTACGTATACCATCTCAATTAGGTCTCATTCCGGTACTGGTTCGCTATTCTGGTTTATGCATCAATTCGATTGGCCGGTTGGTGTAACCCTAATTTGGTCGAAAGCTCAATTTAACCATTACAAGTTCTAACCTTTCCCGATCCAGCGGTAACCCCACCGAGGACAAGTCTAGTCGGTCGGACTAACCTAATCAATCAATGCCGCGTTTCAATTTGGGATTTGGTATCAAAACCCTAGAATTGGGAAATCCAAATTGGGAGACGAAATCACAGAGAAAATCGGTAAACGAGAGATGAGAAACTCAAAGGAGTTAGAGTTCGATCAATTCTAACTCTAATCTCGGGTTTGAAACGAACAAACTGCGGATTCGAGAAATCTCTGATTTTCAAACGAAGAAGGAAAAAGAAAAATTACCGACAGAATGGCTAGGAGAGATCTACAGCTGCCTTCTCGGTTTCAACCTCGATTTCTCGAACGGTGGCGCAATCCGACGGAATTTCGGAGCTCTCTCTCTCTTTTCTTCTCTCTCTCTCTCTCTTTCTCTTTCTTTCTCTTTCTTTCTCGTTGGCAGACCACACACAAGGGAGAAGAGAGGGGGGGTTAGGGTTTATTAAATAGGGTGCTTCGCGATTCGTGCTAGGATGGATCAATGGTCCGAATAATTCTAAAATTCAATATAAACCCATTTAACGTGTTTTAATTTCCCATTTCTCGCTCGTCGATCAGATTTCGATTCCGTTTTAACCATTCTAAATTAACAAATGATTTAAATTTTATTATAAAATTTTTCTTAACGTGACACATACCGATTTTGCGTAGTCACACGTTGGAGGGATTTTGAGTTTTGAAGATTTAACTTTGAGCTTCGGTGAACTAGGCTTATTTGAAAGATGTGATGATTGCTAGGGGATTTCCCGCAAAATGGGTTCGATGGATTGATGAATTGCTAAGTACTGCCTCTTCAAGAATTATTATGAATGAAGGGGTAACTGATTATTTCACTCATAAGAAGGGTTTAAGGTAGGGGGACCCATTATCCCTCGGGGTCGTATTTCATCTAAAAACAAGGCGGTGATAGCCCATCAATAAGCAGATGATACAATATTAATAGCAAATGCCGAGGTCTCCACAATAGTCTCATTAAAAGTCATTTTGAGATTATTCACTGCAGCTTCTGGACTCGGAATTAATTATGAAAAAAGTTCATTTATACCGATTAATGTGGATTCAATCTATGTGCCAGTCATTTCGGCGGTTTTGGGTTGCTCACTATCCACTTTCCCGATTATTTATTTGGGATAACCATTGACTATAAAGCGACCGAATAAAGCACTTTATATGCTGTTGATTGAGAAGATTGAAGCTAAACTAGAAGGATGGAAGAGTCGGTTGATTTCGAGAGGAGGTCGCGTACAGCTCATGAACTCGGTACTAAGTTCAATTCCAATTTATTTTATGGCATCCTTTTTGTTACTACAATGGGTGATTAATAGAATTGATAAGATAAGAAGGGATTTTTTATGGGGGAAAACAAGTATTTGGAACGGCATATCACTCATTAATTGGGCGGCAGTGTGCCTTCCAAGAGAAAATGGAGGAATGGGAGGGACAAATTTGACAATTCGAAATTGGTCCTTGCTTCTTCGTTGGTAGTGGAGATTGTACAGAAATCCCAACTCACTGTGGAAGTGTGGATTCAAACAATTCTAGCAATTTGATGTATCAATGGGGGCATGCACATGCCAAAATTTTGGGATTTTGCAAAGGTCTTTCTTTTGGAATCAGCTTCTTAAAATCAAGCCTTTATTTTTATGGGTACCCATTAGAGTATTGGATCGGGTTATTTAGATGGCAATTAGATAGTAATGAGAATTATGGATTGTTCAATGTTATATTTTGCTCAGTCTTTCTATTTATTTTTATTTTTATAAAGATTAAGGTCCCAGCCCATTTTATATATCCGTTGCCAGAGATATAATTGGGCCTCTTTGTCACGCAATGTAAAAGCAGCAATAGCGGTGGATCATTTTTAGCGCCTCGGACAACGGACATTTTAATTAATATCCAAAATTAATTATAAAATATTAATTATACCCAACTTAGATTAGGGGTGTCAATGATGGAATCAAATTCTCTGTCCACCGGCGGACAGGATTTTCCTGCTATTTATGAAAAATGCTACATTTTTGACCATGATGTTTTCAAAATAATTAAATGCCTTATGTCTAGTCTGTCATTAATATTTGTTGACTAACTTAAGTTTTCTAAGCACAGAAAAATTAACTCAGGTAATGAACAAAAATAGAAAAAAAAATCCAGTTTGTCTTTTATAAAATAATTAATAATACCACAGGTTATTTAGAAGATAATCATTATAATGAATATAAATGAATATAAAAAATAGGTTAATAAAAAGAATATCATAAGATATTCTTTATAAAAAAAAAGTAAGTTATTTGAGGGAGAGTTTCAATACAACAAATTTAATGTGTAATTTGAGTTATAAATTTTCAAATAGAAACAAAAATCTCATGTGCTCAATCTATTTTTCTATATTATTTAATAATAATTTTTAAAATTAAAAATTTTCTATGAGGCTACGAGATTTTTGTGCTATAAAATGTCCAAAGTTTACCTTTTTTCATTTATATTTGAAAATTTATAACTCAAATTGCACATAAAATTTGTTGTATTAGAACTCTCTTTTATATAACTTACTTTTTTTTTTTCATAATGTGGTATTTTTTTATAATTTTTTTTATTTATATTCATTATAATGATTATCCTCTATAATAATTTGTCGTATTATTAATTATTTCATAAAAGACATAATGGATTGTATTTTATATTTTTGTTCATCATGTGAGCTAATTTTTCAGTAATTAAAAAACTTACTAAGTTAGTCGATCTACACATATTAATGGCAATTGATTATTGTAAAAACCTTCATTGAGAGTTAACACAACGTACAGAACTACATATTAGTTAGTTTTTATAGATGGCAGGAAAATCCTGTCCCCCAATGGGTAGAGGATTTGATTCCGTCAATGATACCCTTTTAACCGTTTACCCTACCCGTACCGTATTCGATAAGGTGGGTATGGGTAAGGTTTTTTTTCCGTTAGCTTATCGAGTATGGGTATGGATAAGAATTTTTTTCGTTAGCTAAATGGGTAAGGGTACGGGTAAAGCCTATTTCGTACCCGTTACCATATAGGGTAATTATATAAAATAAAATTTCATAATAATGTTTGAGTAATAATTAGTGATGGTGAAATTTATTTGAGAAATATTTCATATAATATAGTTTAAGTAATAATTAGTGATGAACTTTTGTTACTTAGTGTTTTACTATAAAAAATATTAAACATATTACTTTTATTTATACGTTTTGTGATAAGCCTCAATTATATATACTTTTGATTAAGGTTTAACCTAAAAAACTAAGTCAATTTCCTTGTATTTTAGTGTAAATTTGTGTTAAAATATGCCAAGAACCAAGTTACTGCCAAAGTCTATTTAAATTACAGGAACTGGAGCAAACTGTAGATCTTCTCGCAAGCTTTCCGAAAAGTGGTAGAATACTGAAAACGGAGTTACGGATAATAAATTATGCCCATTTGAAATTCAGTTTCACAGAAATTCAGAGAGTTTTGCGGCCAGTACAAGAATCGTGCGGGCCGCACAACGGGTCGCATAGAATTACAGCTGCCGACATACAGTTCGTATTTTGGCCATATCTTGGTCATACGAACTCCGATTTGGGTGAATCAAAGCTTGACAGAACCAGGACAAAAAGATCTACAACTTTCATGAAGGAAACAAATCCAAATTCGGAATGTAGAATTTTGTGCAGCCACACCAATGGCCGCACCAGCTTAGATTTGGACAGATTTTATTGCCAACTTCGCCTGATTCACTTCTAGATCTGGTTTACTTGCTCCCAAAGGCACGAAATTGGCTATTGAATAGGAGGGAGGCAGCAGGAGAAGGGGATCTCATCTTCCACCTTGCTCCTAAGTTCTTTTTCTTCGAAACCTCTCCATTTTTATTCTCTCCTCTTCACAAGATCAAAGGCTTTTGGATTAACGGATTGAAGGCTTGATTCGAGCGAGCAAACATTGAAGACAAGGGCAGCAAACTAGGAGATTGGTGTATTCTCTTCTCTATTTGTTTATCTAGTTTTTAGTCATGTTTACTCTTTTCTATCTCTTGGATGTTATTGCACCCATGAGGGGCTAGATTCCTCTCTAGGGGCTTAGGCTTAAACTCATGAACTTGTATTAGATTCTATTTTACTTGGATAATATTTCTATGTGATGATTGTTTGTTAATTGATTGGTCTTGGTGATTTTATAATTCATGTGCTTAAGTGATTTGTGGATTATTAATTAGTGTCCCGCTTAGGTTTAACCAACTTAAGGTGTTAGGATCAAAGAATTGATAGAACAAAATTACTTGCATGAATAATCCTAGGATTGAGATTAGAAATGACCAAATCTACTTCTTAATCCGGAACCATAAGAC
Source organism: Carex kokanica (assembly GCA_025461125.1). Lineage (NCBI taxonomy): Eukaryota > Viridiplantae > Streptophyta > Magnoliopsida > Poales > Cyperaceae > Carex > Carex kokanica. The sequence goes on from JAJGRX010000112.1 coordinate 1,979,280, forward strand.
CGATGGTTGAATTGAGGCGAAGGACTTAATCGTGAAGCCTCATATTCAATTGGGACCCCTAAGATTGAACCGAATTTTGATATGAAGGACTTAATCGTGAAGTGTCGGTGTTTGGGAATAAATTAGGCTAAACATATGCTTATGGTCTAGATAATTAGGGTGAGGAACTTAACCGTGAAATCCGAATTATCTAGACACGTCATTAATTCACGAAAGTGACCCTTTTTGACATATTAGATTTAGAAACCCCAAAATAACAAACATGAATTTAGAAACCAAGCAAATGTGAATTTGATCAAGGGATTGAGAGACGATAGCCCTTAGATTCCATCTCTTTGATTACAAACTCCTTTTTATTATTTGTTTAGAATTGTTTTGTTTTGTTTCAACTCCAATTCGGGTATTGAACCCACCATTCCAGTTTTCAACAAAACCCCCCCTTTTTACTTAAATTGCATTATTTAGAATTAATTATTTAAGTAGAAAATAATTTATCCCGTTATCTTTGGATCGATACCTATTTTACTACAAGGATAGGTTGTATGCTTGCAATCAATCTATCATTGTGTATCAAGGTTTATAAATTTAAAGCACAGAGTGTATTACAAAATTGACCCACATATTCCAATACCAAAAATACACAACATTTTGTTATTTAGTTAAATAATAAAATTTATCCAAAGAGATATTGTGTTTTTGAATTCTCTTGCTTTATAAAAAAAAATAGTTGGAATTGATTGCACATTTTTTTATTAGTAATGTGATTGTATATGTGTGAAATCAATGATTTTTTATGTTCTATTTGTAAAATATAATAAAACTAATTATTATATTAATATTATTCGTTATTCACTCCCTACCGTTTCGTTACCCGATAATTTTAACGGGCAAGGATAGGGTAGGGTAAGATTAATTCTTAATGGGTATGGATAGGATATGGGTAAGGTCAATTCTTAGTGGGTATGGGTATGAAAATGCTTCCACCCTACCCGTATTGTACCCATTGACACCCCTAACTTAGATGGGTTTTTAAAAAAATGCTCAAACCGACCAAAAATGGCCGCTTGGATTAAAAAGTTATGTTAAAATATGCTAAAATATGGTAAATTACGCTAAATTACACTAACTTACGTTAAATTACGCTAATTATGCTAATTAAACTGAAATACACTAAATTATGCTAAATTACGCTAAACCCTAAACCCTCCTGACTGGCTAAAAAATGGCTGGTCCTAATTTTTAATCCAACCGGCTATTTATTGGCCGATTTGGATATTTTAAAAAAAACTCAGCTAAGCTGGATATAATTAATTTTGAATATTAATAAAAATGTCAGCTCGGACAGTGCTCACGATAGGGCTATAAATGAGCTGGCTCGGGCCGAGCTGGGCCCAAGATCAGCTCGTTAATTCTGGATTGAGCTCTTACCGAGCGAGCTGGACCTAGGATCGAGCTCTTACCGAGCTAGCTCGTGAGCTGACGAGTTGGCTCACTGGGTCTGGCTGGACCTTGTTTTAACCGAGCTGGACAGTATAAAATGCATACAAATTGATGTCTAGCCGAGCTAGCTCGTTAACCGCTCGGTCCAGTAATGAGCGAGTCAGGTGTGAGTCACGATCGAGCCACGAGCCACGAGCTTTTTTGCCACCCCTAGTTCACGGTATCTAAATCTTAGAGCATCTCCAATGGGAATTTCTTTTAAATTGCTAATCTGATGTGTTAATTGCTAATATAATTGCTGGGTTGTAGGCCGATTTCTAAAAAAATAAATTTACTTATAAAGCAAACGATTTCTTTTGGACATGCTGGTACTCTCTCTTTTTCCTATTGGCTCTGACCCAATTTATGAAATGAAGGGGTTCAAAATTAAAAAAAACTTAATTTTTAAACAGTGATTTACAGTTTTTTTTTATTTTTCGGATTGCTAGATTGGAGATGCTCTTAGGCCTTTCCTTTTTGCCAAATCAGTACATTGGTCATTCTCATTAATTGATTTGGTAAAAAGGTGAGACTATTGTACTTTGCAAAGCGTGTATCACATGTGTGAATTTATATCTTAATTTTTAAAGTTCATACATTCGATTTGAACTATTTAATATTATTTTCATATGAAAATATATTAGAAAATCAAATTTTACTTGTTTTTTAGAATTCTTTTTACTATTTTTCAAATAAAAAATTTACTTAATCTAAACATTATTAACCATCCAAAAATAGTGATTTTTTACATGTCTAAAAAAATAATAAAATGTTCTTAAAAAAAAGGTAAAATTTAGTTTTTAAGTACATTTTCATATGAAGATTATATTCAAATGTTCATATTTTTTAGGAGGGATCGGATGACACTCTTTTTTGGTGACATCGGATGACATTGTGCATTTTTAAAGTTTTCAAAGTCCAAACAGTCGATCCAAACCGTTCAATATGATGGATATATTAAAATGTGCTTGCAGATCAAATTTTACATTTTTTTGAATTTTTTACTATTTATTAAGTATTTTACAAAATCGTTGTTTTCAAACCATTGAATTTTTGTACCCATCTTAATAAATAGTAAAAAAATTCAAAAAAATATAAAATTTGATCTGCAAGCACATTTTAATATATTCATCATATTGAACGGTTTAGATCGACTGTTTAGACTTTGAAAATGTAGAGTGTCATCCGATGTCACAAAAAAAGAGTGTCATCTGATTCCTCCTCAATTTTATATTGATTTTTAAACTTTAAAACAGAAATATAAATTTACAGTGCAGATTGATCTGCACAATGCAAAGTACCGTAGTCTCACTCTTTGATAAAATATTAGATTTTAGTATTTTACAAAGCAATGTTGTGAGTCAGTGGCGTAATCAGGGGCGGATCTACATTCACCCGTATGGATGGTAAATCACCCTATAATTTTAATATTTTAGTTATGTATATTGAAATTTAATTGAATTTTACTTTTTTAGAACTTTTTATATAACCCAACCCCCTCATGAAATATGACATGTTTACTTGTAGTCTAGCTGTTAGAACTTATTTTGTAATTGTAGAGAGCTAAGATTCAATTTCCACCAACAATATATATTGTTCATTTTTAATTTTAACACCCCAATCATAATTTCTAGTTCCGCCCCTTTGGCATAACGAAACTTTAGTAGCTTTACATGACCAATTCCAGTCTAGAAATTTCTTGAAGGGTCGGTTGGCGCACGATAGATACACTTTTGGTTCGTTTTCATGAGATGCGATTTTTGTCTTTTCTGAATTAGAAAGAGAGCGTAAGAATTTGGACGCACATTCTCTCTTATTGGCTTGGAGTCGCGCACTGAGATTCCAATTTTCTGCCACATATGAGTTATGACATAATTAACTATTATCCACAAAAAAGGTTGACCTATCCGATCCGGATAAGACGAATTAAAAATTTAATTAATTAGATATAGATTGAGTTTTAATTAGTTAATCCGATATAAAGTTTTGAATACAGATTTTACATATAAAAAAAAGTTGAGTACAATCCGATCCGATCGTTTTACATTATTTTTCTTAGAATTTTTTAAATATAACTATTATTACTGTTACTGTTACTATTATTATTATTATTATTATTATTATTATATAAAATAATGTGGTATAATTCTACAAGAAGATACGCGGGACATCGACCGTTAGATTTTCCGGGACTCCAAGCACGAATCTTGATGCTTGGCAAGCCGTATATTTTTCTATGCTCTGTGTGCGGCTCTGGAGAGGACGCGACTGCTTTTCGTAGACCGGTTACTATAAAACAAAGTCAGACAGTCGCGCTCGCGCATATGCAGAATCTCTTTTGGAAGTTTGTAGGTAGACTTGGTGTATTGAACCACTGCCCACCGACCCCTCACATTAGTCATTATGAGAAACTAGTGGGACCCACAAGTTAGTGACGTGTTTTACCAGCTGGATATAGATCTGATCCAACAAGATTATTTCGGGACACAGCTGCAAGGTCACGTATTAAATGTTATTCTTGACTTTTATCTATACTTCTTTGTAGAAATCGGTGTAACGGTATAATTCAATGGAACATGGATGATGAATACAAGTGGTACGAAAAATCACACGGTCTTTGACACAAATAGGATAATACAGATAACCGGGTCGGTCGCCGAAAAGTTCTAGTGGGGGCCACTCTTCAGCTGGCTAAAAGATATTTTTGCTTGACATTTATTAGTATTTTAAACGCACTTTTGCCCGATCACCGCTTCAGATATTTTCAAAAATAATTTAATAATAAAATGGGGGGAGCCGGGAGCGCCAGTTGATTACGTGGCTGAGACGAGACAACGTAGGCATTCGCTTTTTCGCTCCTCCCCGAACCAATCTAAACTCATACTTGTCGAAGAAAAAAAGAGCGAATTTATTCTCATCTTTTATTTATTGTGGCGAGAGAGAGCTCCAAGCCAAACGCAATAAAATAGAGGGAGAACTAGAGAAGAGGGGGAGAAATTGAGCTCTACCTGCGGTCCTGGATCTCGAGCTAAAGAGCAAAGAGGTTGAAATTTTTGTCGATTAATTGTTTTCTGATAAGAAATTTCATTATTTTCCATGGTTGGTCGATATGCTTGTGAGCTGCCTGAAGCTTTATTTACTTCATATTAGTTTCAGTTCTTGTTCCATTGAATCGTAATGCGAGATAAGTTCTCTCTTTAGTTTTATAAACAAACCACCCCAACACCCCCCCCCCCCCCATTTCTGATTGGGAATTGGATAGTTTCCACAATTGGAAACTGGTGAAAACTCTTATTTTTACATATATAGTTTCAGGGGTGGAGCTAGACTTTCAAATATGGGGGTCAAACATATATGGAGATTAATCATATACAATTTTACTGTACCTTGACATTATACTCTAAATTATATAGAAAATAATATATAAATACAAAAAATGGGGGTCAATTGACCCCCATTGGGTCTTCTTCAATCCGCCTCTGTATGGTTTCATGTCCTTAAAAAATTTACATGTCTCAAGTGCATCCCGTTACCTACTTTAAGTAAAGTTTAGAAAAAATGAATTATCCTCTGTTTTTAAACGTGATTAAGTCCTCTTTTCTTCTCTGTTGCATTTATCACTCAAGTAACTAAGATTTTGAAATTTCTCCCATCAAAATGCAATGGAATAATTACCATCACGTATGTTTAGATTAATTTTAATTTGGGGCTTCTTCAATATTTCATTTTGCGACTTCTGATTCGAGTTTGTCAGTAATGAAGGTGAATTATATTGAAACTAAAATTCTTCTGATGTTATGTGATTTGAATTTGGGGTTATTGCTTTCACAAGCACCTCACATGATTTTTCTTTTATTTAGTGCTTTGTGATTGCATTATTAAACAGCATACAATTTACGTTGCACAATCTCAGAATGCTTGTGCTGAACTAAAAGTAAATGTGGTACCTGTCGGTACTATCTTAATTGTTGCAAATTCAGACATAAGACCCCAAAATAAACAAAATCAAAGAATTTGGTAGATGTTAACCTAGTATCAATATCAACTGGTGAGTACTGATACTAGATTGTGACCTTGTGTATACTTGAGCACTTGCTGTTTGTTTCATTTTTCATGTGCTAGGCTTGTGGAAAAAAAAAGATGGCATATTTATCACTGCTATTCATAACTTGGTGACTTGAAAGGAAGAACTTTTAATTGTTTTAGACTTTCATTTGTTGAATACAATGATTGCTGCTTTAAAGCAAATTACCCAAAATGATTGAATACAAACTGTGTAATGTTTGAGAGAAATGTTTTCTTCCAACTTGTTTGATAAAAACCACCACAATGATCCTTCTTTGGAGACTGCATATCCTTCTTGAATTTTTTTTCTTACGTGGTATGTATCATTTATGGACTACTGTTTTGTATTTGTATTTTTTTTCCATAAATATTTGTAGTGTAATTACTTAAAGGTGTACATTTTACCAATCTGAGCAACTTCCTTTTAATCAAACAATTCTGTCGTGGTTTTGCTTTGTAACTGGTATGTTTTATGGAACAGGCTCAGCTGTAAATTGTCTCACCATACTATGTTTGAACACGCTGAAATCAGATTCAAAGCAAGAGAAGACGTAAATATTCTCTTGGAAAAGAGAGTTGGAGCATCAAGCTCGTATCACAACCCTATGTGGATGGGTCACTGGACCAGTCGCACACAAAATAATAAAGGTGCAATCTCGCGTTCTGAAAACACCAAAACCAGAGTAGCTGAACAGTTGGTCATAGGTGTCAACCGCCGTACCACCACTAGCTCCAATCTGTTGAGTACCAGCAGAAATGAGAATTTTGACTTCTGCTTCAATTCACTCACCCAAAAAAGTGTGGTCTCATCAAACATGGCAGCTTGTGAAGTTCTAGAAGGTTCGGACCACTTTCCAATGTACGGCATCAAAAAGAAAATCGAGAGCATATTAAACCCGAAGGGGAAAGCTCGATTTGAGGATAAAATTTCTGGCCTAAATTTGACTTTTCATTCGTCCGAAGAGTTTCATTTCGAGACCCAGTTTCAAAACCCTAAAAACCACCAACTGACAGCTCTAGGGTCGTGCTCATGTAATGAAGAGGGTAATTTTTCTAGCTCTCAAATTAATTGCCCCAGCCATATAAATGAAACACAGAGCAGGGATTCAGCTGATAGTTTGAGAGGTTCTAGTAAGAGAAAAGCTGTATCTTTGTTTGAAATGGTGAGTTTTCCAACACAGTCATATGACATGGCCCGTAGTAGGAGAAAATCAAATAGTTGCCAGGATTTTGAGTGGCATGGGATGATTGATAATTTTAGAAAAGTTGAGGGGCAAGTTGAGCAAAGTGATGCATCACCAGTGGACAATATGAATGCACTTGGATCTGTTGGAGGTAAAATTATATATATAACAACGATATTAGCCTTGAAATTATTATTTAAATGGTAGTCCTGTTGAACAAAGACTCCAATTGGATTTCATTTATAGCCTACCCCAACTTGTTTGGGACTAAAGGCTTGGTTGTTGTTGTTGTAGTCCTGTTGAACAAAAAGTTGAGTATAATTTGAACAAAATGTTTGTCTGAAGAGTATCCATTACACCAAACTCGAAAATTTTTCTGACTGTTTTTGAACTAGAGAGAAAAAAAAAACCAGATATTCTGACAGCTTTTCCTCCATGTTATTTTCAGACCTAGCTTCTTCAAGGGCACAAAAGGTATGAAATCAACAAAACCATATCTCGTCATAAGAAAAATAAAAGGTTACAAATATGGTCTTTGGAAAACATTGAAATATAAAATGCTAAAATACTGCCAATTCTATTGCTGAAGCTTTTAAAGCAAATGTTTGGATTGCCTGGTATTAGATAAAGTGATCCTGAAATCGAATTTCACTAGGCACTTATCATAAAATAATTAGCCCCCATTAATAATTCTCATGTGATGTTTCTGTGAGCGAATCAGCAAACTAAGAAAATAGAGATGTTTTATTGAAACAATTTACTGGTATCTGCTTTCTGTCTCGATATCGATTCTAGTAAGAGGTGCCTTTCTCTAAACAATGAAGTGTCAGTTCTTTTGGTATTTTTTGCACATTTGACAATATTTGGACCTTTCAAAATAATCAGATGATTTCTCCAAGTCCGGAATGAAGACATAAAAAAATAGTCCAAAACCAGATTGGTGCATCTTGTTTAGTAAATTAAGATAATCTTACCCATCTATTTGACAGGTAATGACTTGCCATAATTCGACAAGACCCAACTCTACGGCAACTGCATCTCCTGAAAAATCACCTCCTACAAGAGACAATCATATTGGATCTCTCAACACTGACCCAGACCCGGGTCCCTCCCGGACTGTGACCATGGATGCCGGTGAAAGTCTCCCTGAATCAAGCGCAAAACAAAAGGCAACAGTAGACCAAGAAGCACTTGACAACCGATGGCTGAAGCGCCTCAGACATGACATTTCCAGTAATGCTCCCATGCTAAACCCCAAGCGGTTAAAAATTGAAAATAGTAATCCAAGTTGGGTTCCAGAGCAGCAAGTGAAGTCTTGGTTACAGAGATGGTGCGTAAAAAAATCACCGTTAGAGGGGAGCTTTGAAGGGAGGCGGTTTCCTAGTATCGCAGCTATGGCCATGATGGGGAAAGCCATGAATAAGTTCAGGCCCGGCGAATTCGAGAAACGGGGCCCATCAGTAGTTTGGAATAACAATGAATTTTGATCTTCAATTTGGAAATGCATTTATTTTTTCCATTCCTACCTTAAGAGGGCGCAGTAAGAGGTCACTTTAGTTTCTTTGAAAATAGATGGAATACTATATAATTTGATTTATTAAAAAGACTGCAACAAATAACTCGGATCAACATTTTTCAGGCTGGATTTTTTGCAACTGTAGGAAAAATTAAAATATTTCTTTGTATGTTATTGGAAAAAACTAAAAATATTTTAAATCTGAGTTATTAATCCCAGTTCAAAAGTAACTTCTAGATAAATACATAAACTATTTGGATTCATCTATTTTTGAAAAAACAAAAAAAATTGTCAGAAAAACTTTTTTGTCATAGAATTGTCAGAGAATTTTGTTTCGAAAATAGAAGGATCACAATATTTTCTGTATTTATCTAGAAGTGACTTTTGAACCGGGATCAATAACTCAGATTCAAAACATTTATATTTTTTTTCAACAACACATAAAGAAATATTTTAATTTTTCTTACACCTGCAAAAAATCCGACCTGAAAAATGTTAATCTGGGTTATTTGTCGCAGTCTTTCTAATAAATCAAATTATATAGTATTCCATCTATTTTTGAAGAAATATATAAAATATTTTTAATATTTCAATAAAAAATAATCAAAAAAACCTAAAACCTTAGCGGTTTTGGAATTCCAAAACCTAAAACCGCAAAATTATTTTGCGGTTTTAGGCTAAATTTCCGCAAAATATTTTTGCGGTTTGTGCAGAATGGAGTGTAGATTTTGAAATTTGATATTAATAAAAATTTCGGCAAAAAAAAAAAGTTAAAATTCGGCTGAAATTTAAACAAAAACTTAAATTAAATAGCAAATAAGAAAAGACCCAATTGATTCATTTTCAATAACAAGTTTCAACTAAAAAGATGAGGAGTAAATTAGGCCCATTCAATTTATGTACAAAGATATTTTACTAAAGTTCTAATTGTGGTCCCATCTTGTCATATTTGTCTCCCCCATCTCCTTTCATTCGTTCTATTTTCAAAACAACGACTCAATGCAAAAATCGACAGTCAACACAAATCAACACCTCAAAATCATACAAAACTCACGAATTAGACTGCGACAGGGGTAGGCAACGAGCCCAGACAGGGATAGGCAACGAGCTCAGACATGATAGACAATATCCCATTATAAATTTATAGATTAAAATTGTTATTCAAAATCCAGGAGTAGGCAACCCCTGGTTGACTGTAGCTTCACCACTGAACTTAACGGGTAATGATAGTTGAACTGGCCTTCAGATGTCTCCATGATGTAATGAAAGTTTTTGAAATTTGAAAAATAATTTGAGGGTTGTTTTTACAATTTCTTTGTATTTTAGGTCTAGCTTGGAGCCTGTATCCGACATTTTTATTTATACCCAAAGTTAATTACGAATTAATAAAAATACCCAGATCCGCCAACTTTTATTAACAATACCCAAACAGGCCATTTAATGGCCGGTCCCTGTAATTTTTTTTTTAGAGATAAATAGCTAAAATGCTGAAATATAACACTAAAAAATAAAAAATAAAATTTAATATTTGTCAAATTAATTTTTTGATAGCATATTTATACTAAAATACGCTAAATTACTTGAAATTATGTTAATTTATGCTGATTTACACTAAATTACTTGAAATTATGTTTATTTTTTTTATTTTTTTTAAGAGACAAATAGCTAAAATGCTGAGATATAACACTAAATTTTTTTTTTTTAATATTTGTTAGATTACTTTTTTGATATATAATTAGTATATTTATACTAAAATACTCTAAATTATTTGAAATTATGTTAATTTATTTTGAATAGCATATCTAGAAAGGAACTAGATTTGGGATATTGGTTTTTGTCAAATCAATTTCTCTCAATTTTAGGATGAAATTGAATATAATTGAATTTTTTTCATATCACACGGACTGTTTCTTGTTTGAACATACAAAATGAAAGATACTCAATATTAGAATGCTGGTTATTGTCAAATTAAATTCATTAGCCGCATACGAACACTAAACATCAGATCAGTAATTTTGATACAAGTTCTGTCACTAGCCGCAAATGAGTCATTATGTGTCTACCGATGATAAAAAACTTTAACTCAATTTTTTAGGCACTAAACGACATTTTTTTGTAATTCTGATTTCGTCAGCTCCTGGGGGGTTACCCCGAGGGCGCCATTGCCCCCGTCTCGTTTCAAGCTTTCCGAATTGGGGTCGTACGCGCAAATACGAGTTTCTTAGCTAAAGTTATGGTCGTTTAAAGTTTTTTAAAAAACAACGATGCTTTCGTACAAAAACACCAATGATGCACCAATGCTTTATGCACGGCTTGTCGACGACAGAAGTGCATCAATGTTTCATTACAAAAACATCAGCGACGCACCGATGTTTTTTCAGCATTACCCTGCTTAATTGCCAATGCTAAGACTAACGAAATATCGATGTTTAATTGCAAAAACAACGATGTTTAAGTCCCAATGGATTCTATGCTTATTAACAAATTTAACAAGGAATCATGTAATCAAATTCTCAATCTCATTAACAAAATCGGCCTAATTTAGCGTAATTTTGCGTAGTTTAGCGTAATTTAGCGTAATTTAGCGTGTTTTATTATAATTAGCGAAATTTTCGTAGTTTGCTTTAATTTAGCGTATTTTAGTATAAATATGCTAATTATACATCAAAATAAGTAATCTAACAAATTTTTTTTGAGATTTATGAGGGTATTAATAAAAAAATCGGAGCTATTTTTCTCTAAAAAAATAAAAAATTAAATCAGGGACCGGCCATTTAATGGCCGGTTTGGGTATTTTTAATAAAAGTTAACGGGTCTGGGTATTTTTATTAATTCGTAATTAACTTTGGGTATAAATAAAAATGTCGGGCCTGTATCCTCTATAATAACGTAAAAATCCGACTCAATTTAAATATTCACAATATCTCTTTAATATTCGTGTCAATTCAAAACGAATGATCCTGATTCTTTCAACAATAACTCAAATTCGTCATCGCCTGTATTGGGCGTATGGCTGTATGTATGGTGCAATGCACCTATCTGAGCACATTCAATTTTAAAATACCTATTTTACTCTTTATATTTTTCTGCTCCAAAATCTGAACCCTCATATTCGTTTCAAGATCCGTGCGGATCTAAACACTTCCCTCCAGTTCGCTCCCTACCCCCACTCTCTCTCCCTCTCCCTCTCCGTTCCCGCATGCAGTAGGCAATATATAAAGGATAAGGAATTTATGTCGTTGAATTGAATGAAATGTAGGCAATATCACTTGGGCAACTGGATAGAAAAAAATACATTCTAACGTCAATCTTGCAGCCACTTGTCTTTGCAATTAACTCTAATTTGTGGTGATAATTCATAGTTTTTTCTGACTTGATTATAAAATTCTCAACGATCGATCCACAACACTAATTTCAGTACTGAATTGAACATAGGACTTTCAGTTTTTTTTTTTACTATAAAAAACTGTGCATATGCGGGATCCGTATCCTCCCAGGTACCTGACTCAAGCAAATTGAAACGGACAGTCCAGATTAATCTTATTTGGACCAAACTCAATCCGGTGCTTATGGAGATTGTGGGGTCTGTTTTGAGATTTGTTCCATGTTAAAAGAACCGTCCGATCATAATTGTCTTCGGTCAAGTAACTTGAGGTGATGTGAATTCGCATATGCGTGCATCTTTTTTAGCTTTAATGTTCTTCCAATTCACAATTCTCGCCTCTTTCCAATTCCCATTTACTGTCATTGATAAACGCTGCAAAATAAACCTATTATAAATTGTAATCTTCCAGTCGGTGGTACACCAATGACTCCAGAAGAACCACTGAGTTATCTTTCAACTGGCGTCATTTATGGAAATTGACACACCCCTCCGCCTCAATGATTTTATATCTTTTTATGTATTTATTTATTTTTAATGTTATGAGGAAGTTAATTTACTTTTTTTAATAAGAAACTGTTTGTGAACTTCACGCTGGCTAAATGATTGGTTCAAATTATTTCTCCTTTTTAATTTATTGCTGATGTGGCTTAATAGAAACTCTAAAATTAATTTCAAAGATTTTTGTGTTAGAAACTTTAGAGACCTTAATTTTTAAAAAGTGATTAACAGTTATTTGAAAACTCATTTGAGTTGCAGGGATGTAGATGCTCTTAATTAAGCACCTCAAAGAAAGTGATGCAGTCATGCATATTAGGCAGATTAGCCCCGAATTATTTATGTTTTATGAACTGTTTTGAAGTATTTGTACCTTTTAATTCTCTTACAAAATAAGATTATACTACGATAACTTATCCAGTCTTTTATAGTTTAATTTGTCTCTATATATATCAAGGTTCTAAATAGCGTTTATAGCGTCGTAGCGGGAAGGCAAAAAAAAAAGCTATAGCGAATAGCGTCGCTATAGCGGAAGCTATTTCAAATAGCGTTTTTTTTTTACATTTCGTATATTCAATATTTGTACTATATATCAACATTATCTAAAGTCTCATAGAACAATAAATAACACCAAAGTAATTAAGAAACTATAATATTCATATTGGACCTGTACAAAGTCCAAATTGCGGTTCAAAATATCCATAGTAATATCATAAACTATTGATTTTTCTTATTAAAAATATCTTAAGCATCATGATTCATGACATAATCTATTTTTTTTTTCTATTCAAATTTTAATTTCGGTTTGGACTTTTTTTCTATTCAAATTTCTATTTCTATTCCCAATTTCAAATTGATTTATCTGTAGCAAGTAGCAACAAATTTAATTTCGGTTTGAGATTTTTTTTACCTTTATTTAAAACCCATATAAATTGCTTAAAAAAAAAAACCCATATTGTATAGCGCAAATAGCGCAAATAGCGGATCGCTATAGCGCTGTAGCGGCCGTAGCGCAAATAGCGCATTTTGATGTCATAGCGTAGCGTTTGGGGTCCAAAAACGCTATAGCGGCGCTATAGCGCGCTATTTAGAACACTAATATATATTGAGGTTTCTAAAGTTAAGTGGCAAGGGAACTTTTTAGTAAGATTCTCACCGTTTGATTGGATCCTATATAAGAAAATAGTACTTAAAATTACTCTCAAATGGCTTTTCTGAAATGAAGTTTTATATAAGAAAAGGGAACCTTTTATAAGTATTCGTGCCAATGAAGAAAAATAATTTCTTGGGTTTACTATTGGTAGACCCATTCGTCTTTTAAAAAAATCAATTATTCTATAAATTACTTTTCCGTTAAACTTTCTTATTAAATCAAAATTGACCAGACTACCCTTCTTTTAATAATTGGGGATAATTTTTTTTTTCTTACTGATAGTATATGAAAACAACAAATAACAAGAGCAGATGTTGAGAGTCCAATCTTGCTTAGAACTCTTCTATCTAATTATAAAATATATGATATTACTGATCCCCAACCACATAAAATCCAATTTTTTTGAAAAAAGAAAAGAGAGCTGTAAGCCCATTTCATTAAACATGAAACATTTAACTTACATCCTAGTTCTACTCCAAAATATAAATATATCTTTACAAATTGTTAGTGTTAGTTGCATATCTATTATATAGGATCCGTATCCTCTGCATTAACTCAAAAGGGAATCTTTTGAGTTAATGAATTTCAACCGTCTAATTTTAAACAGAGCCAATCCGGTTCGTGTCTATAACATAGAAGTCCTTTAATATTAGTGCAGATCTAATTCGCACAAATTTTGAAACAGATCGGACAGCCGAGATTCATTAACTCAAAAGATTCTCTTTTGAGTTAATGCAGAAGATATGAATTCTATTATATATATATAATCATCATAAGTCTTTGCTACAGTATATTCTACAGTAACAATGACATGTAGGTCTCACAAAACAGAAATATTTTATCCTCCTTTCTAATTTTTCCTTTTCAACTCTCTCTCCTTCTTTTGCTTTTCTAGCTTGTTCCAGAGAGAACCACCGAACTCCATGCTTCCAGTGTCTTTCACTCTTCCTTCCCTTCCGTCGAACTCAAGTTTTCGCTCTCCTGCTCGTCGTATCTCTCTCTCTCTCTCTCTCCTCTCTCTCAGAGTCTTTCGAAGAGGTGATTGAACTTCCCTTTCTTTATAACTGCGCTCCTAGGTTTGTTTCTTTATTTTAATCTCTCTCAAATCAATCGAGTGATTTCAGTTTCGCCTTCTTCTTTTCTCTCAAATTAGAGTACAAACCTAATTTTTCCTATATTGAATCGAATTTAGGTCTTTTTGGAGTTCAAACCCCAACAGAGTTGTTAACCTTCATTTGTTTGGGTAATGTTCTAAATTGGTGGTGTGACAAGCTTTATTCTTTGATTTCGTTGCTAAAAAATAAAAACCCAAAGAGCATACCTCTCTCTATAACATTATGATTTCTTAAGGTGTTTTAAGATAGCTTCATTTCAAAATAAACTTTTTAAAGTACTAATTTTTTGTTCATTTTTAATGCAAGGTTAGTTAATAGCAAAGCTTCAGCTTCTTGTTGTCTCTTGCTGTCTGTCCGTTTGTGTCAGGCTTAAAAGAGGTATATCGTCTTTCCTTTTGTTAAGAAATCTGAGGGATTTTAGAGGAGATCAGAAGAGGCCAAGAGCCACTTAAACCTTACAATATTTGATAGATATATTTTGTCGTAACTTCTCTGGACACAGAGAAAGTGTTTTACATATTAAAAGGTAAACTTACATATATAACCCTGAAAATAATAGAAATAGCAGAATGGTGAGATAAGAGACACATCTAACAATCTCCACCTTGGATCTTAATCTCACCCAAAAGAAAACAAAAACATAAAACAAGTACAAACTAACAACAAACAGAAATCAATTCAGCACAGTAGCTGAACTTCGCAGTTGGAATAGGCTTCGTCAACATGTCGGCCGGGTTATGGGCTGTAGCTATCTTGTTGATCTTTACTACGCCCCTTGAAATCACTTGCCGAACAAAATGGAACTTGACATCAATATGCTTGCTCCTTTCGTGATACATCTGATCCTTCGTTAAATGAATTGCACTCTGACTATCACAATAAACAGAGATAGGATCATCACAAGTTGAGATTTCTTCAAGCAAACCTTTAAGCCAAATTGCCTCCTTAACACCTTCTGTAACTGCCATATATTCGGCTTCTGTTGTTGATAATGCAACAGTGGATTGAAGAGTAGCCTTCCAACTGATTGCACATCCTCCCAAAGTGAAAACATAGGCAGTCAAAGACCGCCTCTTATCTAAATCACCCATAAAGTCCGAGTCTACATAACCTGTCAGTTTCATGTCACTTTTCCCAAACTCCAATCGAGCATTTGCAGTGCCCTTTAAATAGCGAAGAATCCACTTCACTGCCTCCCAATGCACTCTACCAGGACATGACAAATAGCGACTCACAACACTGACAGCATGAGCGATATCGGGTCTAGTGCAAACCATCAGGTACATGACACTCCCAACAGCACTAGAGTATGGTACTCTCGACATGTAATCTTGCTCCTTCTCTGTTTTCGGACTTTGTTGCCTTGATAATCTGAATTTTGCAGCAAGAGGAGTTGTCACTGGTTTCACATCCTTCATCTTGAAACGATCCAAAACCTTCTCAACAAAACACTTTTGTGAAAGATACAATTTCCCTTTAGGCCTATCTCTCGTGATCTCCATCCCGAGAATTCTCTTTGCAGCCCCTAACTCCTTCATCTCAAACTCTGAGCTCAATTGTTCCTTCACCTTTTTAATCTCCTCCTTGTTCAATGCCGCAACTAACATGTCATCTACATAGAGAAGTAGATACATGTAACTCCCATCAGACAACCTTTTGAAATAGACGCAACTGTCATACTGTGATCTACAAAATCCAATATTTTCCATAAAAGAATCAAACCTCCTGTACCATTGCCTAGGCGACTGTTTGAGACCATACAAAGATTTCTTCAATAGGCACACATGATTCTCTTTACCCGAGATTTGGTAACCTTCGGGTTGCTGCATATAAATATGCTCCTCTAGGTCACCATGCAAGAAAGCTGTCTTTACATCTAATTGCTCCAACTCATAATTGTTGGCAGCCACTAAGGAAAGTAAAACCCGAATAGATGTGTGCTTTACCACAGGTGAGAAAACCTCATTGAAATCCACACCTTCAACCTGACTGTAGCCTTTAGCTACTAATCTTGCCTTGTATCGTACACCAGCATTATCATCCTTTTTCTTGAACACCCACTTACAACCTACAACTTTCTTTTCTTTGGGTTGCTCAACAAGTGTCCATGTCTGATTCTTATGAAGAGATTGAATCTCTTCTTTCATGGCAGTTTTCCATTTCGCTGCATCAGATGAAGCAATTGCTTCCTTGTAATTTGAGGGTTCACTAAACTCCACCTCTTCTGCAACTGCCAAACAGTAAGCAAAATCAGAAAAACCATACCTTGTAGGTGCTTTAGTTACCCTCCTTTCTCGATCTCTAGCCAAAGAGAAAGCTTGTTGCTCCTCTTCATCCGACAAATCTGATTCACTCTCGGCTTGAGGAAAATCAGCATGAACTGAATGAGACTGGACCTCGGAAACATGGATCTCTAACTCCACCTTTTCCTTCACTTGCTCAATCTCCTTAACTTGCAACATTGCTGACTCATCAAAAGTTACATCACGTGAGATCAGAAACTTTGGAGACTTTGGGTCCGCACACCACAGGCGAAACCCTTTTACTCCCTCACCGTAACCAAGAAAAATGCACTTCTTTGCTCTAGGATCAAGCTTGTCTTCCTTTACATGCGCATATGCGGGACATCCAAATACCCGTAATATCGAGTAATCAGCCGGCTTACCCGACCACACCTCTTCTGGTGTCTTGCATTCAATGGCACTGTGTGGAGAACGATTCACCAAGTAACAAGCCGTGTTAATGGCTTCTGCCCAAAATTCTTTGCCAAGACCCGCATGAGAAAGCATGCATCTAGCTTTCTCTAGTAATGTCCTGTTCATTCTTTCTGCCACACCATTTTGTTGTGGGGTACCAACAACTGTTCGATGCCTCACGATCCCTTCAGCCTTGCAAAACTTATCAAACTCTTTATTGCAAAACTCTAGGCCATTGTCGGTTCTCAACCGCTTAATCTGCTTACCGGTTTGCTTCTCAATCAAGATCTTCCATTGCTTAAAAATATTAAACACCTCACTTTTTTCTTTCAAGAAAAAGACCCAAACCTTTCGTGAGAAATCATCAATAAAAAGAAGCATATAACGAGAACCATTACCTTTAGAAGGTACACGTGAAGGCCCCCACAAATCAGAATGAATGTAATCCAGAGTCCCTTTGGTACTATGCACAGCAGTGCTAAAACTGAGTCTTTTCTGCTTGCCAAAAACACAATTCTCGCAAAAACTGATTTTTCCAGTACTCTGACCACATAACAGCCCTTTCTTGCTCAATTCGGCCATACCACGCTCGCTCATGTGACCCAACCTCATATGCCACAATTTGGTATTGTCTGAATCTGATAGAGAATTCGCAACTGCAGCGGTGCCTATGACTGGTGTACCATTCAGAAAATACAAAGTCCCGATCCTCTCGGCTTTCATCAATGTAAGAGCTCCTTTTGATACTTTGAGAACTCCACCTTCACTTTGAAATTTACAACCAGCCTCCACAAGACACCCAAGTGAGACCAAATTCTTTGTCAATTCTGGGATATGCCTAACACCCGTCAAAGTGCGGGTAATACCATCATGCATCTTAATCTTCACTGTACCGACACCGGCAACCTTGCACAAATGGTCATTTCCCAAAAGAACTCCTCCATCACATGTCTCATAAGTTGCAAACCATTCTCTTTTTGGGGTCATATGCTGAGAAGCCCCCGTATCCATTACCCAATGTGTCTCAAACTTATCATTTCTGTTTGACACAATCAACAAATCTCCTACTGACTCAGATTCGGCTACATTAGCCTCTTCAGTGGAAACACCTTTTTGGCTTGCCTGCTGTTTATTTTTCAGCTTGAAACAGTCAGCCTTTATGTGTCCCATTTTCTTGCAATAATTGCATGTCAGGTTTCTATGTTTGGACCTTGAACGACTTCTGTTAATGTGATGACTCTTTTCCTTTTGTCTACCTCTCTCAACAATCAACCCAACATCCTGATGACTACTTCCTGCCTTGGTAGAGTCCAAATCGATGTCGGACTTAATTGAGAGATTGTTTTTCACATCTTCAAAAGTGAGAGAATCTCTACTGTGGAGAATAGTCTCCTTGAAAACTTTATAAGAATTGGGCAACGAACACAACAAAACCATGGCCTTATCCTCATCATCGGTTTTTATACCAATTCTTTCCATGTCATTCAACAAAGCAGTGTATTCAGAAATATGAGATTTAAGGGGAGTACCTTCACTCATTCTCAAAGAATGAAACCTCTGTTTCAAACGCAAACGATTCGTGACTGTCTTTTGCATATAGGTTTTCTCAAGCTTTGCCCAAGCATCAGCTGCTTTGGTTTCGGTAAGGATTTCCTGAAGTGTGCAGTCACTAAGACACAACTGAATCGTTGACAAGGCTTTATCTTCCATTACCTCCCACTTCTTATCATTATCAGCACCCTCTAATTCTTTAGGTCGATCAGTTAAAGCTGCCTTTACACCCATATTTGTCAAAATAGCTTTCATTCGTATTTGCCAAAGTGCAAAACTGGATGTACCATCGAACTTCTCAATATCAAACTTAGACCAATTTGCACTCATCTTAATGGGCAGAATTAAACGAACCTTGCAATATCCCCAAAAATCACCAAATTTCTAAATTAACTAATTTTCCCAAATATCAAATACACCACAAAAATCAGAGAGTGAAACTAGAATTATCAAATCCACAAAATCACTCTCTGACAGAAATATCAAGTTTGATATAAAGTTTGGTTTTGGAGAAAATCAAAGTTTGACCTGCTTCAATTTTGCGCTACCCAAATTGACTGGGTGTTGTCGCGGTTCACCAAAGAAAAATCACGGCTCACTGAGAAAACTCAACGCGATTTGAACAAAAACGCTCGCGACGAGCGAATCTGACTGGAGAGGCGAAATTGAAACCCTTGCGGCAGCAAAACCCTACAATAGCAGCGGACTGATCTGAACCCTGGAACCACCGAAAGAACTGCCGGCGGCGAGATGGCTCTGATACCAGTTTGTTAAGAAATCTGAGGGATTTTAGAGGAGATCAGAAGAGGCCAAGAGCCACTTAAACCTTACAATATTTGATAGATATATTTTGTCGTAACTTCTCTGGACACAGAGAAAGTGTTTTACATATTAAAAGGTAAACTTACATATATAACCCTGAAAATAATAGAAATAGCAAAATGGTGAGATAAGAGACACATCTAACACCTTTTGTGCTCTTATGTATTAATTTATAGATCATGTGTGCTAATAATGGAACACATTGTATTCAGTATGAAACATATAGTATAATTAATTAATCACCCTGTTTATATTATACATGTTAAATTAATACAATCGCACTTATGGCTAGCCAACAAGCATTTCAAGTCAGTATATATAAATTAAAGAGTGATATTTGTTTCATGTTGTTTGGATTGAACTTGGATTGATTGACAAAAAATGAGTTTAGATTTAATTATTTGATATTTTATCATTTGTTCTATTAGTTTTGGAGAACATAAAAGCTTTTGATTATCTCATCTAAAACCTTCGCTTAAATTTGTACATATTATTTCAAATTTTCAATACAAGCGATTCCAACATAAGAAATATTTAGTTAATGATTTTTTTAGCTCAAATTGAAATTAATTTATAAAAAATGACATGATGATAATATTTTGTTAAGATTTGGAGAGCCGCTCTAACACAACGAATAGATTTGCCTCGAGAAGCTCTTTCGAATATATAGCTTATCCTTCTCTTTATAAATTATTATTAAACAAAGATAAAAAAAATTAATTTTAGTTTTTGGATTTCGTCAAATCTTATCGTTTTCTCCAAATAAAGTTATTTCTAGAAGGAATTGTGTATATCAGGATGTAGGAATTTTATTATGAATAGCACTTTCGTTTATTTTGTGGCTAATTACCTTATTGATATTTTAAGAAACTGTTGGATTTTAAATTTTCTTCTATTATAAAGGAGAGTACAAGAATTTGATTTATATTTACTTTCTCACTCTCACCTATACAACCATAACCCTTAGGTCCTATTTATATTCATCATAAGACACTTCGGGTGCGTTTGGATGCAACTCCGGGAATAACAAGAATAGCGATAACCTAAACATTTTATATGAGGCAAAAAATAAAAGTCATTTTCACTCCCCTTTGAATGTCTGGGATTTCAATTTTAGATAATGATTTCATTTGGGATTACAAAAATTAGGCACAACTAGCCATGTGCCATAACTACGTAGATGTGTTTTTGCAAATATATTTTTTGTTGAATTAATTGAATCAAAGTCTTTGCAAATATATTTTAGGTTAAACTAATTGAAGACAACATATCTAAGATTTCCTTTGATTAATCAGATTGTGATATGGAGTGTTTAATAGAAATAATGAGGTACCAGGATTTTGTTAATTTCTAAAAACTTAGATAAATTATGAAATAGGCTGATTACGAAATTTACTAAATAAAATCTAAAATAAAGTACATGGGGAAGGGTTAGGATTTGGATGTAGCGTCCCATCAGGTCAAATTGCTAATTAGAATCGTTGATTAAATTGTACAAAAGAAAATATACACTGTTTATTCAGTACATATTATACTTGCTACATATACAGAAAGTGTGCAGTGTACTAATTAATGTCGCATTTATTTTGTTATATTTCGCAAATACTTGCTGCTAACATATTAAAATTTGTTCAAAAGAAACAACATGTCAATAAATTCCATCCTGATTGTTTATTGTATATTAAATCAATTATTCTCAACAACAACAATTTGCGATAAAGTTTCGCCTCTTTTATAGTCTCCATTTTAAAATCCGTTAATGGCTGAATAATGTACTTGGTTATGTTTGCAGCTTCATTTTGGGGTGACGGCACCCTACGAACAAAAAGACAATAATCTGCTACAAAGTTGTCCATAACTGCTTGCAGTTCACGAATCAACGGTTAGTTTACCTGCTGTATTTTTAAAATTAAATAATTTTGTAGTCATTTTGTCAATTATAGTCGTTGTTTCAATGTTCATTGTTTCGACTGTCTCACAGTCTTCATTCTAAAATCTGTGATGACTAAATAATGTACTTTATTATGTTTGCAGCAACAACCTACGAATTAACAAATAATAATCTGCTGCAAAAGAGTGGTTCATCACAAGTCAACGGTTAGTTTACATGCTGTATTTTTTTAATTTGGATAGATTTGTAGTGATTTTGTCGATTAAGTAGATATATTCAATAGTTCATTTACTGCGCCTTTAAAGTATAGTATTATAGTTATTCGTCAATGTTTCAATTTTCATCATCAGTTTTAAATAATATTGAAATCACAATTGCAGCTCTCAAGCACAACCAAAGCTCCCTATAGCAACTGGCACAACAGACACAAGGAGGCAACTATTCCTTGAAAATCCATCAAAAAGGCCGCGAACAAGGTAACACATTCTTATCCTAATATAATACAACACCTTGAGCCAAAACAGAAATAACTAAATAGACAAAAACAAATTATGACTTAAAACTTCAAAATTTCTCAAATATGTTTTTTCTCAAAATTCACTATTCTCCGTATTTAGATGCCATGTCAAGTTAAGTATGCACAAAATTTCTAATAATATTGTATTAAATTTATGCGCTAATTGCAAAACAATAGTCTTCCCATGCATATAGTCCAATCCATGTTCAAATGTTATGTCAAACTAAACATGCATATCATAATGGCATTACTGTATTATGGTACAATACTATTCGATCTTCACATATATTATTGTTGTATTTAATGATCTCTCCCTTTTTTTCCTAAAATTTTTCAAATAAATTTTTCATGAAATCTGCCAAAAATGTTGTATAGAAACTGAGGCCCCTTTTTCAACTGTTAGCTTTTTTATCCTAGCTTATAGTACTTGCATGTAGCATCGAAAATCTTGTACAAATGTTAAATAAAATAATTAAGGCTTAACTGAAACTGATATATCTTCAAAGCCTAATTCAATATGTATTAAACCATTCTTTTACATTGGTATGATCAACAAGCATTAGTCTACCTAATAATTTGTTCATACCAACAAATGTTCTTCTAAACTTTATTGTTAAGGGTTGCTAAATAACGCATTTTCTTAATTTTGCAGCAGTGAAGATAGTAAGAGGAAAGACAAAGCAGAATGAATAGATCGTCCCCACACAAAAACTTTAACACCTTCTGTGAATTATGAATAACATTTTGTTTAGTGCCTCGATGAAGAAAACACTTGGTACTATTTAGGAACTAATGTACTAAAAACCTTCTGTTTGGCAGTATCTCAACAAAGGAATAACATGCTATCACATAGCACTTATCCCTTCCCCAAACAGAATTGGTAAGCCAATATTTACAATGCAATGGCAATCAATGTAATAGTCATAATTGTACAGTTTTTGTCAACTGATGTAATAGATGTAGTTGTAGAGTTTTTGTTATGTATATTTATAACCGGTGTAACTTTATATATAGTTAGATGTTTATTTTAATAGTTAATTATCTTTTTTTTTTTGGAATATCCTGATACAATACTTTTTACACTCCTCTCGATAATAGTCGCCGAAGCAAAGTGAGGCTCACTTCTAGTTTTCATCTATTTTATATATAAATACAACTACAAAGATAATTTAAAGAAAAGAGGTGTTTGAAAAAAAAAAAATCAGCCATGTTCGTTCTAAAATTACTGAGGTATGATGTAAGAGAAATTAAATATAGGTGTCATAATGAGTGATGAATCTACCGAAATTTTTAAATATAGCACAGGCCAAAAAAAATATATACTAAAACGGCACCGTTTTGTGGGAATTTCAGATTTAGCACGGTCACAGATCGGTTGAGCGGACCCAGAATTGGAGCCGCAGATTGGCTGAGCGGCTCCATTTTTTTTTTTTTTTTAGAGACAATATGAATGAAATTGAAGCATAAAAATTTATATTTTGTTTTTAATAATTTTTAGATTACTTCTTTTGATGTATCTAATTTTTTTTTAATTTATATTAAAATACGCTAAATTACTTAAAATTATGTTAATTTGTGCTGAATTACACTAAATTACTTAAAATTACAATAATTATGTAGAATTATGCTAAAATACGGTAAATTACGCTAAATTACGTATGAATAGGGATGATATCTTCACCGAGAAGGCGAAAAACGACGACGAAACTTCAAACGGCTGTAAAACGGCGCTCGAGTGTCCGATTTCAGCACATGACCACTTTTCGGAAAGCTTGTGAAAATGCGCATGCGTCCAAATTGGCTTTACCAGATTTCCAAATTCAGAATCGCCAAAAAACAAAGGGAAGAGTCTCAAACTTCAGTTGAAGTTTCCGATTAAGATTTTCATTTCTATTCTCCAATCTACGTAGCTTAGTAAATTAGTTATGTAATGAACTTGTAGAATACCAATTTTTATTATTTTTGGAATTTTTTTTACTATTTTTTATGATTTATGAAAGATGCCACAAAATAGGCCCTATTCGTACGTAATTTAGCGTAATTTACCGTATTTTAGCATAATTCTACATAATTATTGTAATTTCAATTAATTTAGTGTAATTCAGCATAATTCAATATAATTTCAAGTAATTTAGCGTATTTTAGTATTAATTAAAAAAAATTCGGATACATCAAAAAAAGTAATCTAACAAATATTAAAAACAAAATTCGAATTTTTATGGTTCAATTTCATTCATATTGTCTCTCAAATCTTAAAAAAAAAAAATGGGGCCGCTCAGCCAATCTGCGGTCCCCAGTAAATGGGGCCGCTCAGCCGATCTGCGGCCGTGCTAAATCTGGAATTCCCAGGAAACGGTGCCGTTTTGATTTTTTTTTTTCTGTGCTATATTTAAAAATTTCGGATGAATCTAGGTTTTAATTAGAGGTTACTATAAATTCAAAATTAGTAATTTTATTTTTTTATATTTATAGTTTTTATAATTATTTATATCATTTAGTCTTCTTATAAAATAAAATTATATTACGGTAACTTATTCAATCTCTAATCTCAATTTTATTCAGTTCTCGACCAAAACATAACTGGATTACTATTCAAAAAAGCTGCAGATTACTTAACACACAAAAACGAGTTTTTTTTTTATTATCAAGACTTTTAATTCCAGGAACCCGGAGCGTTCCGATGAGTATTGAGTCAGAATCGTTCAATCTGCATTAGATTTGTGCCAAAGATTTATAAATAAGTTATATAAATTTAAATGGAACGTGCAAATCTCGATACAGATCGAACATCGGACTGAATTTAATCTGATGCTCTCTTTCCCCTATTCCAGTTCAATATTCCATCGATTCCCAAAACTTGCGACTAGTTTCAACTCTCAGCGCCTTTTTTTTAATTAAATTCAACACCTATCTTAATTTGTTTTACATTTTCGATGAACTGAGAAACTTGCAACTATGGTTATCAAATTTAGTAATCACAATTTTCTAAGTGGCTCAAGATATTGGAAATTACTTCACAATTATATTTTCTATATATGTTTTTCTTTTTAAAAAGAAATCACTAATGTATATTACTAATTTGGAGTGGAATCTTGATATTTCATCGGTTATTTAGAATATAAGGGGCAAAAAAAATATTCTTAATCAAATGTCTGTTATTTAGAATAAAATTAACTTAATCATGATGATGATCTCTTGAACTTTATTTCAAAAAAAAAAAATATCTATTTCAGAATAAATTAAATTTTACAATGAAACTTTTTATAAAAAAAAAACTCACAATCAATATAATTTTGTACATAAAATCTAAAATCTATATAATAAAAATAACATGATTAACCACGTAAAAAGTTATACAGAAATACAAACATACGTTTTATCTTCTTAATATGGATAGAGAATGAAAAAATATGAGTCCCTGGTCATTATAAATTAGAAAACATAACAAAATCAGAATGATGAGAATATTGATGAATGACATAATGAAAAGCCTAAAATTAAGATTTAATTATCTGTATGGAATATAGTTATTAATATTATTATTATAATAATAATAAGAGAATGGATCTAGTTACCACAATTTTGAGCTACAACAAAGTTACACAACCATTTTCTACATTTTCAAAGTTCAAATCGTCGATCCAAACCGTTCAACATGATATCCACAATAAAATATGCTTCCATATCAAATTTACATTTTTTTGAATTTTTTTACTATTTATTAAGATGGATACAAAATTCAATGGTCTGAATTTGACTAGTTTTTGTACCCATATTAATAAATAGTAAAAAAATTAAAAAAAAATGTAAAATTTGATAAAAAAAAAGTCCAACTTCATTATATGATAAATTATTCGGACCAATCATTCTTCTATTGAATTTGATTTAGATGGACATCTAGGATCAACATAGATTCATAAATTTGATTTGGATAGACAGTTGAGATTGAAATCTATCCAACATCATATAGTTTCAATAAGTCAATCGAGATTATGTATATATTTTCTCATCTTAAGTACTCCACCTCGGATGCTAAATCAGTAGAATCCAATATTTACTGCAGTAAATTATACGGTTGATACGGTTGGTTATTAAAGAAACATCTCTTCAACTCTTGTCTTGGGACCCTAAAGTTTTTAAGTTTAAATTTTTGGAATTTGAAGTTTTTGATTTTTTTTACTAAAATTAACACTACAATTAAAAATGTGGAAAAATTATATATAAGATTTGATGTACAATAACATGGATGCCGACGTCACTGTCAATATTCTTTTAATTTGTTTAATAAATGACAATATTAGTTTCATGTAATTTCTGTTATTAATTTAAAATGGGAACTTTAACGGTAACATATTCGAATTTTTTTTATAAACCATAATTAAAAAAAATATTTTGACGAAACCAACATGATTACTTTTTTTTTTACAAAAATTATAAGAACTGAAATGTCATTTCGGTCCGAAATTTTTTTTTTATTCCGAACCAAAATGTCATTTCAGTCCGGTCCCTTTTTGGATTTTCTGCGGTGGTTCATATGAAAACTTGTGAAACCAGTACCACAGAAAATCCAAAAATGGGACCGGACCGAAATGTCATTTTGGTCCGGAATAAGAAAAAAATTTGGACTGAAATGACATTTCGGTTCTTATGATTTTTGTAAAAAAAATAAAGTAATCATGTTGGTTTCGTAAAAAACAAAATTTTAATTATGGTTTATAAAAAAAATTCAACATATTCGTATGGGATATTGTCAATTTAGTGCAGCATTCACATCATCAAATTGGCATGCTGACAATTTTCAAGCAATATGTCATTCCCTATGTAAATAAATGTTAATGGTGCTACTAATTCAAATAGGGACTTTGAATGCAGACTTTAATGGCTAGTTTGAATGGTGCTGATTTAATGGCGAGTTTGAATCAATGTTTGCCATTTAATAAGAATTAGACAATTTTAATCGGATTTGAACATTTTTATCCTGAAAAGTCCAGGTATAACGTGAGCCGTTTGATTTTGATCGGACGGCTCACAAAAACAAAAGAACAGAATGCAGACTTTTTAATCGATGCTTAACTATTTCATTTTCAGGAGTTTCTTCTTTCTTAAGGAAGAGACAAGTGGAATGCTCTGCTCACCTGTGTACCATCAGTACCGCTTACCTTGCTAGACAAGCGACAGCACTACAGAGACTGCAAGTGGTACCCGCCGCACTGCTGTAATTTCCCGCGCTCTCTCTTCCTTTATTAAGGTCACTCGCTAGTCCCTACTCCCTAGTCCCCAGTCCCTATTGAATTCATATCACTGGAGTTAACTCAAATTTTAGTTTAGATCTGAACCGTCCGTGTTTTCGACCTCGGGCCGGATTGGCCCGTATTCTGATCGTACGGCCTGGATCAAAACGTAACATTTGAGTTATTCGATATTAAAGGCGGTCCGTGCATTCGAGCTCGTCGCTACTTTCCCTTCGTCATAATTTCTACTTTTTCAAATCTTAATTTCCAACTGCAGAGTGTCGCAGGTGAACAGTACAGCACCAAGTCACCAATGGAGGAAATCAGAAGAGTCGAAGGAGAAGATATGTCACCGGACCCTGAGACATACGCTAGAAGGTTTTCTTTTGACCCCGTTAAATCTATATACTATCTCTCTTCTCCATTGATTCATCATCTCAGATTCTGAATGGTTACGGCAGCTATCAACTGGAGGCACTGGAGAAAGCAAAAAGGGAGAACACGATCGTGTACCTGGAGACGGGGTCGGGGAAGACACTGATAGCAGTGATGCTGCTCAAGTCGTACGCGCACCTCCTTCGCAAACCATCTCCTTCTATCGGTGTATTTCTGGTTCCTACTGTCGTTTTGGTACATCAGCAAGCCGGTGTCGTCGAGATGCACAGTGACTTGAAAGTCGCCAAATTCTGGGGCGATATGGGTGTTGATAACTGGGACGCCGCCACCTGGCAATCCCATGTAGATCAGTCTGAGGTCTCTCTCTCTCTCTATCTCCCTCTCTCTCCCTCTACCTCTGTGTGTGTGTTTGTCTGTGCGTGCGTGCGAGTACAAGACTTGGCTTGTTGTATGTAATTGAATTTGCCTGATAATATTCACCGAACAAATTGTAATCAATCAAGGTCATGGATGTTGTTTATACAGATGCTGTGGAGAACTTGAGAGAATGATACTATTCAATTTAATTGACATCATTTATTTATTTATTTTATAAACAGGTGTTTGTAATGACTCCTCAGATCTTGCTGAACTGTCTAAGAAAAACCTTTCTCAAGCTAGATT
This sequence comes from Carex kokanica, assembly GCA_025461125.1. NCBI lineage: Eukaryota > Viridiplantae > Streptophyta > Magnoliopsida > Poales > Cyperaceae > Carex > Carex kokanica. The sequence goes on from JAJGRX010000112.1 coordinate 2,007,439, forward strand.
TCATTAAGTTGCTAATTCTTGATGAATGCCATCATGCAAAAGGAAATAGCCCTTATGCGTGTATAATGACGGTAAGTTGATGTCTTCTCTCTTTTTAATTTTATTCCTCTAATTTATCTATTGTTATATTGAACCATTCCAACTTGATCAAATTTTTTAGTTTGTTTTGGAATGGCTAAATGTTAGTGTCAGTGTGTCCTTTCCCATCAAATTAATGTTTATTGTGGAATAATCATTATAGCAATAAATTGCGAAATGAAGATTTTTTTTTTGTATCAGGAGTTCTACCACCGTGAGATGATGTCCAACCCATCAACAAGCCTCCCAAGAATTTTTGGAATGACAGCCTCTCTCATTAATTCCAAAGGTGAAGATTTATGTGGTTTACTTCATTGAAATTGTAATTTGTACCGACTATTACGAAAAAATTGTCTCTGTTTTTTTTTCCATTTCTTAATAGGATCTAATTACAATAAGGAAATTGTGAGACTCGAGACTATTTTGAATTCAAAGGTAGTACAATATTCTCTCTCTCACAGTTTTGTGTCTCTTTTGTTTACCCCAAAGTGCAATTCTTAATATTTCACACAAAAAACATTACTCTTTTGCTAATTTGAAGGTGTACACTGTGGATAGCAAATTGGTCCTTTCCCAGTATATCCCCTTTTCGGATACCAGAATAGTATTATATGAAGATGCTGTGAATCCATCTCATCTGTATCATGGTCTTGAAGAAAAATTGAGGAAACTTAAAGTTGAGGTGCCTGTTCTGTGTACATTCTTTTACTTATCCTATTTGTTTGTGTGTGTGTGTGTGTGTGTGTGTGTGTGTGCATGTGTGTAAATGACCTATCTTTTTTTGTAGTACTTGTCCAATTTGGAGAAAGAAATGGCAGATTCATCTTCTCTAGAAAGTGTTAGGAGAAAAATATCAAGGTTGCATGATACATTTGTGTATTGCCTCACTGATCTTGGAGCTTGGCTAGCAGCTAAGGTAACAGCTACATACTTTTCACAGTTTGTTTATATATGATGTATGACACTTTACATTAAGCAGGCAGCAGAGTTATTGTCAACTTCCAGTACGGAAACATGCTCATTCTTTTGGGGTGAAATGAAAGAGTCTAGTGAGAATGCCATGAGAAAGTTTAGTCAATTGGTATGGGAAGCCTTCTCGCGGTATATTAGAAAAGGTACACATGAAAATTGTATTTTTTTTTTTTTTAAATTTGATAGTTAATTTCACTTAGCATCGCATCTCACTCTGTTGCTTGTTTTCTTTATTTTAATTATTTGCTCAGATGTGCGCTTAAGTGCTGATCTGAAAACAGACGTACAATCAGGGTTAATAGCTCCCAAGTTGCAATGCCTTGTCCAATGCCTTGCAGAATACAGGTTTGTGGAAACTTGATTTTGATATTAGATGTGTGAATTATTATCTGATTTTCCAATTAATTAAATATTTGTTTTTCTTTTCAGAGAGGTCAAGGACATGAGATGCATTGTTTTCGTTGAAAGAATTATTGCTTCTATTGTGTTGCGATCTCTTTTAAGTAGCCTCCAGCAAATGTCGGGATGGGGAATTGAGTTCTTGGCCGGAAGCAATTTCAGTAATCTGCTAAGCCAGAGTGTCAATGAAAAGAACAAAATTGTGGATTCCTTTAGAGAAGGAGAGGTTGCTACCCACTTTTTTGTTGTTTAAATTTCTATATTTCCTTGGTTGTCTTTTTTACAGATGTACCTATTATTTTGAGTTCAACTGTGAACATCCTATCTATCATTCACAATCTTACCCTTTTCCTGCTGAGCTTTCCACAAATGCAAGTTATATGCAAGGTAATGATGATATTTGGCGTGAGTTGCACCTTTGACAGTCATAGTTAGGGGTGTTCACTGGGTCCGGTTTAGTCGGTTTTGAATTGAACCGAATTAGTTTGGACCAAACGGTTCGGTTTTTTCGGTTTAATGGTTCGGTTCGGTTTGCTTTTTTAAACCGAATTATAATTTCGATTCCGTTCGGTTTGGAAATTTTCAAAACCGAAATAACCGAACCGACCAAACTTTTATATATTATGAATTTGGTCCGGACCGCCCCGGTTTATTTCTTAATCAATTGTTTTAAATATTTCGGTTTATTTTTTAATCCTGGTTTATTTCTTAATACCCCGGTTTATTTCTTAATATGCTTCGGTTTATTATAAATCAATTGCTTTAAATAAAAAAATTAATATATTTTGGTTTGAACCGAACAAACCGAACAAACTGAAATAAAATTTTGGTTCGGTTCGGTTCAATTGCAATACTAAATCGGTTCCGTTCGGTTCTATTTTAGAAACCGAATTATTACTTTGGTTTGCCTAGTTCGGTTCGGTTTCAACTGAACTGATGAACACCCCTAATCATAGTATTGTTTAATTTTGTCTTCTCTCTGTTTTTTTTGGGTGTGTAATTTGGTTGTTTTTGGTTTCCCTTTATTTTGTGTTGAACATCATGTGATACTTGCATAATAACTCCAACACAGAGTGTTGGTGTTAGTTGCAAGTACAGTAAAATATTCTATTGATTTGTAGAAGAGACAAAAACTAAATTCTGATTGACTTTATTAACTTATTTGCATGTAGGTTAATATTATTGTTGCTACGCAAGTTTTAGAGGAAGGGTTGGATGTGCCAAGTTGTAACTTGGTTGTGCGGTTTGACCCGGCAGAAAACGTTCGCAGTTTCATTCAATCAAGGGGTCGTGCCCGATCTCCTGGCTCTGAATATATATTGCTTGTCAGAAAGTAATTTTTTTTTCATAATTATCAATTTATTTTCTATCATGTTAGATATAATGCCAAATGAAATTTCACATATTATAACCATAGTGGCATGTCTATATAGCGGTGGATATCTTTGGTTGTCTGATACAGAAAAAGCATCTTAACAAATAATGATAGATTGTAGTATATTGAATCACAAAACGTAAAGTAAAAAAATAGTATACCAACGCAGTTAAAAAACATCTGATTAACCTAATTGTTCATCACCAAATGCTTTTGCCCATTGGCTTTTAAATTGGTTTTATTATTTTTTTAGTGCTTTAGGGTGCGTTTATGAATGAATTAGAGCTATTGCAAGCATCACTATTTCATCTTGTTCTATTTGGACCCAAATGCATTTTTATTTACAAAACTTTCCAGGGACGATATTTTGATGCAAAACAAGGTCAAAGAATTTCTGGAAAGCGGAGAGAAGATGAGGGAGGAATCTCTCAAATTGGCATCCAAGCCTTGTGGGCCCCTGGACAGCATACTCTCGAAGGAAGATTTCTACCTTGTGGAGAAAACAGGGGCAATTGTTACCTCTAATTCTTGCATCTCTCTAATCTATAACTACTGCTCCAAGCTTCCTTCTGATCGGTACTATATATACATACACATATTTTTTTTCAAAATTTTTGGCAAGTCAGGTCTTCCATGCTCAAGTACTACAATAGAAATTGACTGAATATTTGAGCAAAATAAAGCAATAAATAACCAGTTCCTCCAAAGTAAACTTGAACTCAATGCCAAGAATTAATTTGGTTTAGTTGCTGCCTAGGTTGGGCTTAAAAGAATTAACAAAGTCAGATTTTTAGTTACAGGACCCAATTCTGTGTATTTAAGAGGTTAGTACTTGTCACTTGACAGAAAACTGAAAAGTATTATGTTATTAACCAAAGGAGTGGTCTTTTACTATTTGATTGAGACTGTTTATGTTGAATTAAATATGATTTTTTGTTTGTTTTATGGCATAGGTACTTCAAATCTAGCCCAAGATTTGTGTTAGACAAGGAATCCAATGTTGCCACGCTGCATCTTCCAAAAAATAGTGCTGTACAAGTGGTTAGCGCGAGGGGGGAAGACAACTCGTCGCTTAAGAGAATTGTTTGTCTAGAGGCGTGCAGAATGTTGCATCAAGTTGGTGCATTGAATGACTATCTGTTGCCTCACTCCGATTCTTCAATTGATGGTGATGACGACCTTGCCCAATATGATGGTATGTTTTTAGAGTTTTCTACCAACTATTTTGGATAGGGTCTTTTCAAAACAAGCCAATTTTAAGGTTGTTTGAAAAAAAAAAAATCCTAACCTTGCATCGAAAGTGCCCATTCGTTAAATATTGATGATCTTCCGTTAACTCAAAGACCAACTTTTACTTGCAAGGAGTCCGACAATCCAGCTAAACAGAATTAGGTCTTGGATTCCTAGTTTATATGTACTAAGTTTTAAAGAGAAATGGTCGTATTACACGAAAAATATTTGGGGCCATTGAGTCATTTTTTTCTAAACAAAATATTTTTCCCTGAAAACAAGGCTAATGTATGGAATTATGACTTATGAGGCTGACCAGTTGCAAATGCTATAGTGTTTTAAATATAATATGCTGAACAAAATCAGTTAAATTTATTCGAGCATATTAACTTATTTCCTAGTTCATGATTTGCTTTCTTGGTAGCCGCAAAATTGTGCGAAGGGGAGCAGCCTGACTATTTCCCAGGAGTACTGTTAGATTCATGGAGATCCTTCACATTTAGGGGAAATTACCATTGCTACATGATATCCTTTGATCAACATGGTATGGGCAGATACGGTCCCATTGAAAGCATCATACTGGCTTTGAGGTCAGATTTAGGTTCCAATTTTCCTCCCTGTTCATTCAATTTGAAGGTTGAGTGGGGATCTTTGACAGTTAATCTGCAGCGTATAGACAACATCACTCTGAGTGCAGACCAAGTAATTTTTCTCATCTTCTCTATGCAATTTTTCATTCTTTAATAAGTTGATGAATCCTGTAACCATGCCCTGACTGATATTACTCATGCCCTTACCCAGAGATAATTTTACGTTAGAGGTAACTCCAAGCAGCCCCTCACTTATAATTGTTCTCGAAAGTAAAAAATTTGGAGAGGGTTATATTTTACTTGTACTGTAATTTGATGGGAATGTGAGACAATTGGCTATCATGTAGAGATCAAAACTCTATATTGGAACTTCCCTTTTTCCTAAAGAGTTGTCACAACTAATAAATGCACATTTATTAAAAAAAAAAACTACGAACGCATAGATTGTATTAGTTCGTGTGTTCAATTTAGAGATAATTTGAATCTGATGTATTTGACATTGCAGGTTACAGGGGCAAAACGATTCCAAAGTAGTGTTCTTAGCCTGCTCATGGATCAAGATATTGCTAAGTTTGAGGAAGCAATGAACCGACTAATTTCCTTTGAAAAGCAACTCTCTTCTTCTTCTTGTGCTTCTTCAAAGGAAGTTTGTTATTTGCTCCTACCATGCAAAGAGGGCAGGGTCGACTGGTTGGCTGTCAGTTCTCCAACCATCTCTTTCGATAAAATCTCTAATAAATACATAGAGATGCATCACCTGAGTTCATGCAACGTAGGGTGCGGCTTGGTGCATGCAAAAGACAGTTCCATCTTTACATGCATACTACAAAATTCAATAGTGTATACAGCCCACACCGGTCTTTTCTACTCTGTTGATGGAGTTCTCGAATCTGTGAATGCTAATTCCTCCTTTAAATTGAGAGAAGGCCAGAGTGTAACCTACAAGAGTTACTACAAGTCCAAGTAATTCTTGAAATTATAACTTTTTTATAAAATGTCTATTTAGCAATTTTGAATTACCATAAAAATTCTTGATTGTACTTATTGTTAATCTAGGCATGGCATTGATTTGACTTGTGAGGAAGCACCCTTTCTAGCTGGCCGACATATTGCAAAGCCTCGTAATTACCTGCTGCAGCATACTTTTAGAAAGGAGAAGGGTAATCCTTTTCTGCATGTAGCTTCCATTTTGTCACATTTTAGTTGTTAAATATTCACCTCTTCTTTTTTTTTGTTCTGCTAGGAGAAAGCAATGGATCTGTTGAGTTACCGCCAGAACTGTGCAGAGTCATAATGTGCCCACTGTCGGTTGGTACATTAAATTCTTTTATGTTTATTCCGACCATAATGCACAGAGTCCAGTGCATGGCTCTGGCTTCTGCATTGAAGGATATGCAGTGGGCTCACTGCATGCAAAATGCAAATATTCTGTTAACTAAGGTACTTTACGATTGATTCCCTCTTTCTTTCTTTGTTTTGAAAAAATATGAAGAAGACATAATGTGCTCAAGCGATGTTAAAACAGATATTAGAGGCGATCACTGCTAAGAAATGTCACGAGGAGTACTCTTACGAATCTCTAGAAACACTTGGAGATTCTTTTCTGAAATATGCAGCTAGCCAACATGTTTTTGCGAAATATGAGCATCATCATGAAGGCATTCTTTGTAAAAAGAAGGAAAGGTTGGTTTCTAATACTTCACTTTGCTGCATCGGCTGCCTCCACAACCTAGCGGTACTTTCTCACTCCATCCTTCCCCTCCCCCAACACGAGTTTATCTAATCTTAAGAATTTATGATGGACACTTGTGATTGTCTCCCTATAAAAATGTGCAAACACGGTCTTATGGTCTCATAAGAAAATGTGACCTCAGTCACATAAAACCCTCTTCTAAAAAGGCCGCCCAATTTGATAGTGGATGAGTGAGAGAGAACTTGCACGGAAGCGATACTGATTTGTTAAATTTTCAGCATATTGCCTGGTAAAAAGACACACTGTTTGTTCTAAATTATTACATACCAAACACTTATTACATTAGAATTGCTACAAGTGGTGTATATAGGTAAGTAACAGTTGAAATCCCATCAAAGTTCCAAGTAGATCAGGTCTCCAAACCAAGATTGTAGGGAATCAAATTTTATAATTGTAATCTCAACCCTTTTATTTTTTAAAGGGATTTGTTCGTATGGAGGAGTTCAATCCCAAGCAGTGGGTGATTCCCGGCTTGAACTCTCACCCATGTGACCCCACCTCAATAAATGAGGTGTATACAAGTGGAACCAGGTCGATAAAAAGCAAGGTGGTAGCTGATCTGATGGAGGCTTTGATTGGAGCATCTCTCAGCACAGCCGGTGAAGCCACCACCTTCCTATTTCTGGAAAGTTTGGGAACCGGCATCAGATTTCATGAAAGAATGGCTGCTGAGAGGCCGATTCTGAGTAGGCCTGAGATGATTGTAAACATCAAAGAACTGGAGAATCTTCTCAGCTACAAATTTAAAGACCCAGCACTGGTGGTCGAAGCGCTGACACATGGATCCTACCAGATCCCTGACGTGCCAAGATCCTATCAGGTGTTCTGTTTTTACTTGCTTATTTTATATTTTTTGCAGCATTAACAATACTGGTACCAAATTAAATTGGTGTACTGAACTGGAAAAATGTTTAGTTTGTTTGATAACTAATGAGGTCTTTGAATTAAAAAGGTACAATATGTTAACTAAATAGCATGGATTTATATTTACTAGAGCTGTTTGGTTATGCCCATTTTTTGTAGCAAATTTTGATTAAAAAACTTTACACATGCAAATTTTCTTTCCCATTCCTAGATGGACTTCACTTAAAATTTTGATTAAAAATTTGGCTTTTCACAGAGGTTGGAATTTCTGGGGGATGCTGTGCTAGACTACTGCATAACTATGTACCTTTATGACAAGTACTACCCGGCAGTGACACCTGGATTACTGACGGATCTGAGATCAGCATCCACCAACAATGACTGCTATGCACATGCAGCCGCTAAAGCAGGGTTGAACAGGCACATTCTTCATGCCTCATCAGAACTGTATCGTCAAATCACTGCCTATCTCCAAAAGTTTGGCAATTCTTTCTCGGGCTCTTCCCATGGCTGGGATGCCGGTATCGCTCTCCCAAAGGTAACCATAATTTATTTTATATCTTTTTATGTATTTTTTTTTTACCTGTTACGACAGAGTTTATTTTTTTTTTTTTTTTAACTTGATGAAGTTAATTTAATTTGGGAAAGCTGATGTGACAAACAGGTGTTAGGGGATGTGATCGAGTCATTAGCAGGGGCAATCTACCTGGATAGCGGATGCAACAAGAATGTTGTTTGGGAATGCATCAGACCTCTGTTGGAGCCAATCGTCAGCCCCGAAACAATGGAATACAATCCAATCAGAGAACTAGGGGAATTGTGCGACCACAAAGGCTACACCAGCTCTTACAATACAGCTGTGCTGCATGGCAATTCTTATGTCATAGCAGAGGTGAAAGTTGGGAGGACTGCATACTCCGTAATGGAGACAGGGCCGAACAAGAAAACTGCTAAAAAGCTTGCGGCTAAAGCCATGCTTAAGCGCCTCAAGGAAAGTGATGTGGATTAGGCCAGATTAGCCCCAAATTTTTCATGTTTATGAACTGCTTTGACATGAAAACTTTTTTGGACTTGTGTTGTGAAATTGGTCAGATGGTTATCTCCATTCCATTATTAAGCACGTTGGATGTCCGATCCGCCAACGGTTACGATTGAGAGATGAAATTTCAAATTTAATCTCAGCCTTCCAATCACATAATTTGTTTTTTTTAATTAAATGCATATCTTTTATGTGTAGAAGTCCAAATTTAATTAGAAACATAATCGTCACACATAGTCCTACATGATATGTTACAATTTTAATTGAATGACTCTGTAGTGATTTTTCAATTCATTTTCTTATTTCTCCTTTACAGATATATTTGATTCATGCAATTAAATTATTTCTTTATTTCTCGGTTTCTTCTGTTTCATTTTTTCTCTTCCTCTATATTTTTGACAATGAAAATAGAAATTATTCAATCTTTTTGAATCTGTAGAGAAAATCAATTTTTCCGATCTATTCTTTGTGTGAAGTGGAGAAATAATCTTGATTAGAGCTATTGCATGTATCTTTGTGAATAGATGAAGAGCAGATCGTCCTATTCTGAAAACAATTATATGTTTCAGATATAGAGAGAAAATCAAGAATGTATTTAAAACTTATCGTGTAGAGAAATATGGGTGTAGATTTTAACAACAAAATTTTGGCTCATGCAGTGTTGAGATGAGAGAGATTTTATTTGGATCGTAATGCCCTTCCATCGTAGAGGAAACTAATAAAGGCGCTATTCATATCTTTAAAATTGTAGAAGTTATGGGTAATGGGACTCACTAAGCATTAATTGCCTATATCAATGTTTTAAATAACGCGCTATAGCGTTTTTGGACTCCAAACGCTACGCTATGACATCAAAATGCGCTATTTGCGCTCCAAACGCTACAGCGTTATAGCGGTCCTGCTATTTGCGCTATACAATATGAGTTATTTTTTAAGCAATTTATATGGGTTTTAAATAAAGATAAAAAAAATCTCAAACCGAAATTGAATTTGTTGCTACTTGCTACAGATAAATCAATTTGAAATTGGGAATAGAAATTGAAATTTGAATAGAAAAAAAGTCCAAACCGAAATTAAAATTTGAATAGGAAAAAAAAATAGATTATGTCATGAATCATGATGCTTAAGATATTTTTAATGGGAAAAAATCGATAGTTTATGATATTACTATGGATATTTTGAACCGCAATTTGGACTTTGTACGGATTCAATATGAATATTATAATTTCTTAATTACTTTGGTGTTATTTATTGTTCTATGAGACTTTAGATAATGTTGATATTTAGTACAAATATTGAATATACGAAATGTAAAAAAAACGCTATTTGGAATAGCTTCCTCTATTGCGACACTATTCGCTATAGCTTTTTTTTAGCCTTCCCGCTACGGCGCTATAAACGCTATTTAGAACCTGGCCTATATATTTAGAACTTTCATACTAAGTCTCACCGGTTTTGTTTATGTAGACGTGTATGCAGGAAAAATAAGGTACCTTTATATTGTCACTTAGTTGCTTAGGGTATAAAGTAGGGGTGTTAATGATACTCTTTAACTGTTTATTCGCTCCGTACCGTATTCGATCCGTACCGTATTCGATCAGGCGAATATGTGTTAGTGTTTTTTCATTAGCTTATTGGGAAGAGTATTGGGTAAGAGTATGGGTAAAAGCGAGTAGAACTAGGGTGTTCCTAAGCTCACCAAGCCTCTTGTGAACTCAACTCTAAAACCTATCGAATTGACTTCAAACGACATTTCCAAACCGTTAGATGTTCAATCTATATTAAAATGTGCTTGGAGACCAAATTTTACATTTTTTGAAATTTTTTTACTATTTATTAAGCTGGTTTGAAAACCGTTGTTTTCCAATGGTGCAGAATTTTAATAAAAACAGCGGTTTTCAAACCAGCTTAATAAATAGTAAAAAAATTTCAAAAAATGTAAAATTTGGTCTCCAAGCACATTTTAATATAGATTGAACATCTAACGGTTTGGAAATGTCGTTTGAAGTCAATTCGATGGGTTTAGAGTTGAGTTCACAAGAGGCTTAGTGAGCTTAGGAACACCCTAGTTCTACTCATATAACTATATAATTTTATTATTAGAATATAGTACTATGCATTGCACATATTGGCCCACTATGGACTAAAATCATTAGTTTGAAAATTCTAACAGTCGAGCCAAACTGTTCAACATGGTCTAATGTGTACTTGTAAACTAAATTTTACATTTTTTAGAAGGTTTTTACTATTTTTTTTAGATGGGTGGAAAATCACTTGATCTGAAAATTCTGGACCATCCAAAAATAGTGATTTTCTACCCATCTAAAATGATTGTAAATTACTTTTTACAATTACACATATTCATATGGAGATCATGTTGAACGGTTCGGATCGACCGTTAGAATTTTGAAAACAACAATATTGATTCATAGTATTTTTATTTTTTTATTTAGTATTTAACGATGCAATTAATTAATCAAACATTTTATATAATCTTTTAATTAGTAATTTATGACAAAATTAATTTATACAGTATTTTTACCATTTTATTTAATTGATAATTAATATTTTTTTAAATAATGGGATCAAAATTATAATGAGATAAAAATTTATTATTTTCAAAATGGGATCAAGATATAATTGAAGGAAAGATCTATTCTTTCACAGCTGTAAATATAAAGGATGCTCCGACGCAATACAAATTGGTAAATTCCGATATTGAATGCTTATTGACCAAAGAAACTGAGATAGAGGAGCAAGATGATAACAATAATATTATCATTATTTAATTTATATTTAGAACGTGTGACAATCTTCATGCTTTTGAAGGCAATAAGCATCTTCTAATTGGTAGGTTCATGGATTTATTTCCATTATTTCTAATATATTTTATTAGTTCGCAATTCAGTATATGGTTTTTGTGGCAATAAGGGTCTTCACCAATCTGTGACTCATTCTCAGAAACTCTAGTTTTCCATGTATAAAGCTCTCTATTCAAGGCTCAAAATGTGTATACATTAATAAACAGGTCCACCAATATGCTAATTAGGTCCCGTACTTGTATATCAGGTTGTACCAGCCCTTGTACTAGTCTTATGAACAAACGAGTCCAAATGAACACCAATTGGTACACAAAAAACACCAAAAGACAACAAAAAAGGAAAGAAAATAGAAAAACATAGCTACACAAATAATTTGATCAAACCCTTTTACAGGTACATAGAAAAATTCAAAACAAACATACTAGAATTTGATTTTGCATTTCTAGAATTTTTTTGCTATTTTAAATGTCCTTCCGAATCTCATCTTTCAAAAAACCAAAAAATTGTTAATTTAGCAAGTTGTTTCTTAAACTGCCTCTAGAAAAATGCATAAAAAACACAGTTCCATGTCTTGTTTGCATATTTTCTTGCTACCTCTTTTGAGAAATTAGTTGAATGTCTTTAACACCATTCTTTCCTTCTTATGTAATTATCTTCTCAGGTTTACCCTACCATCCGAGTACCCAATTATTCTAAATATTTCTCAACTCTGATACTGCTCGGTACCAGCATTATTTTCACATTTTTGTAAATTATGGCAAAATCAGAGGTAAAAATTGGCAAAAATGACTGTAAATCAGTGCAAAACATGAATACGACACTTTTGGGAACTAATACAAGTTAGATACTGTTCTTGTACCGTTCAGGGGCTGTTTTGTAACTTTCCAGCTTACTTCAATGTTCTAGAGTAATTTTGCAACATCCTAGGACCTTTTCTATAAAATTTAAGTATTATATATTTTGTTTGTTCATTTAAAAAAATATTAGACTACATCAAAGATATCATACTGGCAATGATATTTCAAGATCCATTTGTTGTAGATCAAAAAATTGTCTTCGTTTTTTGGGTGTAAATAGTAAGGGAAATCACATTCCTATGACATCATCAATTGAAGAAATAAGTATATTTTTTTTCACCATTTGTGTTGAATGAAGAAATAAAATAATTATTGGTTTCTATTCATTTTCGTATATAGTACATATTTTTCATTTGTGTTATAAATAATTCTCAAAAAATAAAAAATAAAAGATTGTGTATGCTGTAACATGCACAAAAGGGGCGGTCAGGGCACTTTTCGAAAATTTTGAAAAGCTGAGGGTATTTTTGTTATTTTTTTAAGGGTATTTATAAAAAATCGGCACAGAAGGTTGTTGAATTAAAGAAGTCATTTGTTGGTGTCTCTTTTATTGTTATTCGTTATTTGCCTATCAGTTCAATATTATAATATGTCCCCGTTGCAACGCACGGACACGATACTAGTAATTTATTATTGATGTAGGGTCAATCTAAGTACTGACTAACTAGGTGTGGATGGCTACCCATGTAAATTAAAAATTATCAGTTTTATCTTTAAAATTTTCTAATTTTTCTAATTACTTGTACCTTCTAGTCTTTTTTACAAAATAAAATTAGACTATGATAACTTATTCAGTCTTCCAATTTACCACTTTCCTCTCTGTAATGAGGTTTCTAAAGTTACGAGAGAACATTTAGTAATATTCTTACTGTTTGATATATAAGAAAATAGTACTTAAAATTACTCTCAAATGGCTTTTCTGAAATGAAGTTTTATATTAGACGGGGTGGCTTGTGCTAATGAAATCGGACACTTAACTAGAATTATTTAATCAAGAAAAATAATTTTTGGGGTTTACTATTGGTAGACCCATTGCCATAGGTCTTTTAAAAAACCCAATTATTCTATTAAAAACACAAAAAATAGCTTACTTCCGTTAAAATTCATTATTCTTTCTTTATCTCATTTAATCTATAATAAACATTTTATTAAATCGAAATTGACCAAATTACCCTTTTACTAATTGGGAATAATTATTATTTTCTTACTTAATAAGAAAAAATATGAAGTATATTTGTCCTCTTCTAAAATTATTAACAAAATTATTTGAAAAACCATTACCCCTCTTCTAAAATTATTAACAAAATGTTCCTATGAGCCCAACTCTTTCCTTCCTTCCCCCCTCCCTCCTCCCTTCAAGTTACACCCTTCCCTTCATAATAGAGTCTATATCCACTACGGTACCGCACTCGGTCTGATCAGTTGAAATTAACTTCTAATAGAGCGATTGAAATTCGGTGCATATTTAGACATAGGGGGTTCGTTTTTTAGATTTGTGCCACAATTAAAGAACGGTATAGATTTAGTAATTGAACGTGCATTACGGGGGTGATCCGAATTCTCCATAATACCGGTATTGTTTTACAATTGTGTATTATTTCAAGCATTAAACATCAGCTAAATAAAAAAATTATCTCAATCCTTTGTTAAGCTTTGACTATTATAAAATTGGGGAACATATCAGTTTTAGGTCTATTCGTCGATTCCTTCTCTTCAACAATTTTTAGAGAACATTTCTCCAAGACTTTTTTGGGCATATCTCTGCCTCCCTCTTTTACAGCTTCAATAAGGTCGTTTTCATCTTAGTTAAAGTATATGACAGCATAACACAATAACAGATGTCCAAGTTCTATTAAGAATACTCGTTTCTTTCTTAGGCCATGAGCAAGGAAATTATAGTTGGCACTATGTTACACTTTGTTTTTACCCTATTTGTAAACAACTTGTTTTCTATTGTCTAAATGAAGCTTGTACACTTTTTAAAAATGAATTGTGCATATTGAGTAGCGCATCTTATTCCTATTTAAATAAAGGAGAATTTTATTAAATTATTTTTTCGATCTGGTTACCTATCCCAATAGTTTTCAGCAGTTAATTAGTGTCGAAGAGTGGAAATTGTGACGCCATAGTTATGTGGGAACCATCTATTTCCGATTTTCGTTCTTATTTTTTTTTTGAAAGAAACTTGACAGCGGCTGTCAAGGATTACAGGAAAGGAATAAAAATTATATCTCAGTCCCTCAAAAGGGCTGAATCAACAACAAGCATACCATAAGGCCCCTTCCTGTAAAATAGAACTACCCACTACATCCGGACTCCTTCTTTTCCCCCTGAAAATCACCTCGTTTTTACTGCGCCAAAGCCACCAGCAAGTGCACAGTATGCGATTGATCCACTCCTTTTTGTTCAAACTACTGCAAATCCTAGCCTCGTGCCAAGATTTTTCCCAAATTTCTGGTACTGACATTTCCGGCAAGATCATTGAAGACAGGATTTTCCTGTTTGAAGCAGCTTGAGTGAAATTCCACACCGATCTCGCAAAGGCGCAGTCGAAGAAAAGGTGTGAAATTGATTCGAGTGTTTGAGATCCACACATCACGCAGCTAGAGTCGCAATCAAGATTCCTTCGTCGCAGAACTTCCTTCGTCAGGAGCCTGTCATTGAGGGCTAAGTATCCAAAGAATCGAATTGACGGTGGTACCTTGGCCGACCAAATCTCTTTGAACGACCATTTCGTTTTGCCACCTTCTCTCAGCAAATTGTATAGAGAGTGGGAGGAGTACATCCCTGAGGCCGTTAGATTCCAGATAACTGAGTCCCTCTGGTCGGTAAACGAAATGGAAAAGTTAGGAGCTACAGAGTTGATCAGAGGCATGGCTTCTCTTAAGGATACTAGTTGAAAGGGGGGGGTCTGTTGTTGTTGTGAAAATTGACAAGGGGGGTCCCGTCCCAATTATCGAACCAGAGAGAGATGCCTCTACCATCTCCAATTTGCCATCTGATACAGCGGAAGAACAACGGTTTGAGATTCATGAGAGTAGACCAGAAAAAAGAACCCTTTAATTTCCAAACTTTCGAGCCTTCCTCCAAGGATCCTCTGGAGTACAGATTGTGAATTGTTCGAGCCCACAACTGAACTTCAGGTTGGTAAAGGCGCCATAACCAGCGAATCAGTAGAGCCGTGTTTTGCAACTTGATATCAGAGATTCCCACCCCACCAGCAGACTTGGTGCAACGACATGCATCCCAATTAATTAGAGATAATCCTTTAACTCCTTGCGTGCCTTTTCCCCAGAGGAAGTGTCTTCTAATCCTGTCTATTTTTGCAATCACCCATGCTGGTAATTTGAAACAGCTCATAAAATAGATAGGGATAGAAGAAAGTACTGAGTTGAGAAGTTGTAATCTGCCTCCTCTTGTGAGGAGCTTGCCCTGCCATCCTAGTAAGTTCTTTTGCAGTTTCTCAATTAGAGGCATGTAGGACTGTCTGTCGGGACGCTTAACTGTCAAAGGCATGCCCAGATAAATTATCAGCAATTGAGTCACCTGACAAGCCGTGATTGCCATGTACCTGTTAATGAGCTCGGTGTTGAGATTAAAAGGGATGATTGCACTTTTTGTGAAATTGATCTTCAAACCCGAAATTTTGGAGAAGAGTCTGAGGATCAACTTGAAATTTACCACTGTTTCATCATCTCCTTTTAAAATAAATGCCGTGTCGTCGGCATACTGTAAGGCCAGTATAGGGTCTCGGATCCTAGGTGATAGGTGTGATGTGGAGATGCTATTCGAATTCGCCACAATTCTCTGAAGGACATCAACTGCCAAATTGAATAACAAAGGAGAAAGGGGATCGCCTTGTCGAAGACCTTTTTTGTGTTGGAAGTAATCGGATCTCATTCCATTGACAACAATCCGGGATGAGGCTGAAGACAGAAGTACCCAGATCCAATTAGTCCACCTTGAGGGGAAGCCTCTGCCCCGGAGCACCCGAAGCAAGAAAGCCCAGCTTATTGAATCAAACGCCTTAGAAAAATCTATTTTGGCCAGGATAAATTGATGCCCATTTGAGGACAAGTGTTGCAAAATTTCTCTAGTGGAGAGAAAGTTTTCTGCAATGTAGTGGCCCTTCATGAATGCCGTTTGGTTGATGGAGATTAAGCCAGGTAATACCCTTGCCAGCCTAGTAGCCAAGACCTTTGAAATTAATTTTGGAATTAGATTAATAATACTAATAGGTCTGTAATCGCCGGTACTTAATGCAACCTCTTTTTTTGGTATTAGGATCAGATCAACCCTGTTTAGCTCCCCAAGATCAAGAGTGTGGTTGTAGAATCCCTGTACCAACTCCATAATATTTGGCTTTAACCATGGCCAGAAATCCTTGAGGAATTCATTTGGTAGGCCGTCCGGGCCACACGCTTTGTTGGAAGCTAGATTGGCGATAGCCTCCGCAACTTCTGACTCCGTGAATGGGATTTCCAGAGAACACAGGTCAGTTTGCTGTGGGTATAAGTTGGAGATAGAGGGAAATGAAGGGAAAGGAGAAAAAAGTAATTGGGAGGGAGGAGGAAATAGAGGGAAGAGTAAGGCTTGGATAGCATAAGGTTTTTGTGTTGCTTTAAAAATCTATCGTATAAATTTCAAACTTCAATTTAAGTAGTTTAGTAAATTAGTTATATAATGAACTTGTAGAATATTAAGTTTTACTATTTTTGAAATATTTTTACTATTTTTTATGATTTATGAAAGATAGAAAAAAATGGCTTAAAAATAAAAAAATTTGCCAATGTTTTAGGTCATTTTTTACCATCTTTCGTATATCATAAAAAATAGTAAAAATTGGCATTCTACAGGTTCATTTTATAACCAATTTACTGAGCTATTTAGATCGAAGTTTGAAATTTATATGATAGAGAAAAATATATAAAATTCTCCATATAATTTTCCTTCTCTTAAGTGCACAAGCAATATTACTGATCCTCAACCACACAAAATCCATTTTAAAAGAAGTGAACTGGTGACACACAAAATCTTTGAATTTTTCTTTATATACAGTATTACCACTGTATTAGAATTGAAAATTAGTAAATGAGTCTAGTTTGAGCGAGTTAACTCGAGTTAAGATGACAATAACGAACTGTAAATGTAATTCAAGTTCAGTTTATTACCAACTCGAATTGACTCACAACTCGTTTATATCTCGTTTAACTCAGTCCATCCATGTGTTTGGGTTGGGATTTGAGTGAGTAGAGTTGGATTTGAGTCCGTGAGTTTGAGTAGTTATTTAGAATAGATGATTTGAGATCTATTATGGCGAATTTTGTGTAACTTGAGTTATTAATGAGCGAGTCGGAGTATGCTTAACTCAGCTCACTAATTGAACTAGTCAACTCAAATTAGAACTGACTTGAGTTGTAGATGAGTCGTTAACAAGTGAATTATGAGCAAATTATGAGTTCATAATTTTTTTGCAACCCTATTACTGATGAGATAGGAGTAGGTCCGATGGGCATCGGACCTACTTTTAGGTTCAATTAACTCTAGCACTGTACGATTAGTATTAAATCTGTGTGCACAACAATTGATACAGACTCACACGGATTTTGATGCGGATTGCACGAATCTTGATGCTGGTCGGAAAGTCATCACACCCATTGAACCAAAGTAGGTCTAATGGGCATCGGACCTACTCTGAATTCATTACTGATAAGTACTGCCAACGGGTCACCAATGCTGACGTGGAAACAACTTAGACCAAAACCAAAGCATTTTGGCACTTGTCAGAGGAACAACACAAGGAAAGACATTTTCTCAAGGCACAGAAATTCGGAATTCCTCTTATCCGTTCTCTTCTTGGTTCCCTCTCAAGGCTCTCTCAGCTTAAACAGTCAAAAACCAAAACCCTCGTCAACCAAAAAATGGAGTTGGCGGGTCTCTCTCCCCACCCTTCTCCGCCGCTTCATTTACGGCAGCGATCTCTCTCCTCTCGTTCGTTCATCCCTCCTCTCTCTTGCTCTCTTCCTTTCCTTACTCGCCACACCTCAACTCAACCTCTGTCGCTTCTTCGCAGGAATCTCCTTCCAAGGAGTAAAACCCAAACCGACGAAGAAATCTACGAGGAAAGAGATTATGAAGAAGAAGAGGAAGAAGAAGAATCGACTTCTTCGCGGAAGCCCGGGTCAGTTTTGTCATTGAATAACAAGCCTAGCAGGAACCTCTCTCTTCTCAACGAATATGAGATGGAAGAGCTTGAGTTCGATCCCTCCCATAAAAGCGGTTTGTCTCCTCTTTTAGTTGCATTTTTAGTTGTCGAAATTATTAATTCTAGCTTAATTGAGCCTACCTTTGAGCTCAATTAACATATAGGTTAGTAACATAAACGGTATAATTTGATTTATACAATCATGACTTGAGACATGAAGATATAACATGTATCTCTTTCCCCTGGTTTTCTTCTTATATATTGATAAATATTGTTAGGTTATTTGGGCATGTGCAAGTAAACGAGTACGAAGTAGTATGGTGAAAATATATTTTTTCCTCATATTTATCAAAATTGTAAATGATTTTCATTTACTTTTGTTGAGGTATATGTTTTACCTCTTGACATCTCTAAAGGGGCGCATAAAATTTAGCTCCAAGCATAATAGACACTCTTGTACTGTAACATTTTTCTGAAGCAGCTTTAAGCTTTAACCATCGGAGATATATCTAAATCAATTAATTGCATGTTATTTGTAGGATTTGTAGCTGTTCTGGGGAAACCTAATGTCGGTAAAAGTACACTTTCAAATCAATTAGTCGGCCAAAAGGTTTCTATTGTTACTGACAAGCCTCAAACAACACGACACAGGATCCTTGGCCTTTGTTCTGGTTCTGACTACCAGGTATTATTTTTCTTTTAAAATATGACATGTTTAAATGTTGTGGGATCAATGGAGCCTTATAAATTACTCTTTGGTATGTATTAGTACCAACCTGAGTGTTGGCTGGGGTTAATTGCATGATTAAAGTGATTGCATACTGATAATGATAAAATTTCGCTAATCAAGTTGGTCCTTTATGTTATTTTATTTAACATGGATTAAGAAAAAAGTAAATGATACGGAGAATTATATGCCCCTATTTTAAATTATTAATCTATATTGTATAATCGTTTGCACTTCTAAAGTTGCATTCTAGTAACTTTATATCTAACTGTTTCTAATTTGAGCTATGGTTTTAGTGTGCAGATAATACTATATGACACTCCTGGTGTGATACAAAAAGAGATGCACAAGTTAGACAGCATGATGATGAAGAATGTGAAGAAAGCAGCTGTTGATGCTGATTGTATGATGGTAGTGGTTGATGCTTGTAAAATGCCCCATAAGGCAAGTTTCATATGTTTCTGTCTTTCTATTTCATTGTTCCCATTTTTTTTATCCTTTGTGGGGGGGAGTGGGGTATGGGGAGTGTAGTAGGGTGATCCACATTTGAAAGAAATTTGCAAAACCCCTACCTTCTGTATTCATATTAATATAAATCCTGGTAAAATGAAATAACTGACACATCCTTTAATTCAATAAATTTCCAAATGTTCTTTTGAAATATTGCAATTGAAGAACTTGATTTAAATTCCTTAGTTATTTTTTAGGGCTCTTTTTGTTGTTTCGTGTTTGAAGCAAAATTGGATTTTATGACCCGACAACCAACTGTTGGAATTTGTTGATTTTTCAATTAGGCTTGGACTTATTTGCCAAAACGCAAGGAGTAGGACATTCTTGCAATTCGTTAATAATGGCAAGTGTCAATTATTATTCGGGTCTCTTCTAACTAGAAGATTTTAATTTCAGATCGATGATATACTTGAAGGTATCTGTACTTTGGAGAAAAAACCACCAACGCTACTTGTGTTAAATAAGAAAGACTTACTAAAGCCTGGAGAGATTGCAAAAAGGATAGAGGTCTATTATCTTATTTTACACAATATTATTTATTTATATTTTCTATGGTACTTGGGAACTTTTTGTTCCTTATTTACTTAAAATAGATCTAAAATATGGGCAAAAATAGGCACATAAAAGAAAAAATTGACTTTGGTTTGTGCCAACTGGCATGTGCTGGCATTGCTGGTTAATTTTAATCCACCCAATCAGTCATGTAATTCTTAAATTTCTAATACTTTGTAAATCATTCTCATAGTGGTATGAGAAAAATGCAGATGTAGACGATGTCATACCTGTCAGTGCCAAGTATGGGCATGGAATTGATGATGTCAGGGACTGGATAGTATCGAAATTACCATTTGGTCCTGCATATTATCCCAAGGTATGTGCCCTCAGGCCTATACTAATAACAGTAGTATAATACAAGCTGGTATGTACCGCCTGACATAGTTACCTTACTGATATGGCCAGTCTCTTGCCTTTATATCTTTTGATATTATCCTTCATTGTCTAATATTTCAATCGAAAAGTTTAGGATACAGTGAGGGTTAAATTTGGTTGAACTGACAGTTAGTCATACAAGTGAAGGTTAATTGGAGTAAAATTATGTTAAGTCATGAGTTAGTTCCTAAATCATCTACTAATTGAGCTTAAAGTTGGTTTAGTGTTTTATCAGTTGGACTCGGTATCCCGACAGACTAGGTTCCGCTTTTTAAGTTTTTTTATTGTGAAATAACCTATGCTGTAATGATTTTTAAGATTTTTTTCATGTTTTACATATTGTGTTATGCAGGATATCATTAGTGAGCATCCAGAGAGATTCTTCATAGGAGAAATTGTTCGCGAAAAAATTTTTATTCAATATAGGAAGGAAGTTCCTTATGCTTGTCAGGTTAGCTGTTCTTAGCTAGCTATGTCCTTAAATACCTGACTTCAATTTATGCTCTTACATTTTCGAAAAAAAAATTGTAATTTATTTTTGAGGTTATTGTGTTCACAGCTTTAATTGTATCCAGGTTAATGTTGTGACCTACAAAACAAGACCTAATGCGAAAGACTTCATTCAAGTCGAAATTTTAGTTGATAAAGACTCTCAGAAGGTTATTCTCATTGGCAAGGTATGAATTTTAAAAGTTTGGATTTAATTAATGGTGAATAGTTATTCCTATCTGGAGATGATTGGTTGTTAGTCTACCCTTTCTATCTTATTGATCAACAGGTTCATACTATATTCAACGAGTGTGATATGTAAAATTGAGCTTCACTGCCCAATTTTCTGTATAGCATTTGTTATAGTTTTTGTTTGTGAACATTGATTTGTTACACATTTGCATATAGTTTTGGATCAGAAGTGTTTTTTTTTAATTATATTACGAAAAAAAATTATTTCAGGAAGGGAAAGCACTGAAGGCATTGGCAACAGCTGCAAGGCTTGATATAGAGGATTTCCTAAATAAAAAAGTTTATCTCGAGGTACTACAATTATTTTGTCATGAAAAACAATTTATCTTTACTCCAAAAAAAAAAAAAAATCAAGAAATCTACCATGAGGCCACCACCCTGCTGAGTGCTGAGTCCAATTTGTTCAAAAGACCCTAAATTTACTTTTTTCACTCATTCCTGGCCAGAATTGAGTAATGTGTAGTTTCAGTGTCTCTTATAAAATTGGGGAAGGAGAATTATAGTGCTTATGTCAAATGTTTTATGGGTTCCCTTTTGTTTGGTATACTCCCCCGTTTACCTATGGATTTTTTTTAGAAAGACTTTTATCTATGGATATATAGATTGTGTCAGTTGTTATTTGGAGAGAATTTCAGATGCATCGTGATCCCAGCAATTATTTACTGGAGATTACGAGTGCTGTTGTATGTGATGTTGTTGTACGAGTGCTGTTGTCTGAGATTACATGTGTCCATAACATTATATGTGATGTTGTTGTATGTTGTTCTCTTGGTTTGGACAGGTTGAAGTCAAGGTAAAGGAGAAGTGGCGGGAAGATGAAAAGCTTTTGAAAACTTATGGGTATGCTGGAATTAAGATTTATTGATGTATATTTGCTTTTGCTGGAATCTGTTTTGATATTTTGCAAAAGAGGAATGAGAGGTAAGAGAAGCTTGGATTAAAATTCAATAATCTTTTGCAAAATATATTCAAAATGTGTCAATGGGTGACGGGAGGTGTCATTGCTAATCGCTTTGGTGAAATTTCACAATTACTTGTGAGTCGCATGATATCATTAGCGACATTTCGGAGATATTGATGATAAAAGCGTCAGTCAAAGTCTATGGTGAGGTTCACTACAAGGAAATAGACTTTTGGTGGTATTTATTGGGAAGGTCTTTACTTGTAAAAAAGCGAAATTGGATTCATCTCCATTAAATTTACTGTTTTAAAATATTTTCCCATTTACTCAAATTAGATATTTACCGATCAAGTAATGATGCTCATTAATATTTGTCCGTAGATTTAGTTTTGGCTTTTTCTTTCGTTTAAAATCACATTTTTTTTTTTCATGATAGAACATTTTACCCTTTGGATAAAATTGAAAAGAAATATATAACTTGAAAACAAAAGAGGAAGACGAAGTAGAGGAGGCTGGTCAGTGTATTAATTATTTGGGCAGAGGAGATCAAAATCAGGACCGTTGAATTTAATGGTTGAGATTCTGATCAATACAAACTGTCATAATACGAACTATTTCCGTATTGCGGTATGTTTCTTTTGTTCTTTAAACGGGCCTTAAATTTGGGCCAACATTTTAAAATGCTTTGGACTGTAGGTTACACTTGGCCTATATTATAAATCCAACAACTATTGACACAATATATAAAACAAGTCGTTTGTATCTGACAGTACTATTCAAAACAGAGCAGTGTACCATGAAGGACTCGTTTTGTTATTTAAAGTTTCGGTGCTAATCTGAAATGTCCCCATCAGAAAGCTCCGTTCTAAGGTACATAACGATTAGTAATCTTTGGTTCAGATCGAATAACATATTTTACCCCTAGGTCCGGATCCCCTAAAGTAACCCAATTTTTGGGTTTTGGATCGGGACTGTCCGAATCAAATCCGTCGCTCGAGATTGTCTCGGGATTCGAACCTGTCTCTCGGAATGTGTGCGCTCCACTTTAGTTGGATGGTCACGGATTTGAATCGGACGGTTCCGATCCAAAACCCAATTTTTTTGAGTTACTTCACTGGATCTGAATTCATTTACACCCCCCCAACCCCCCTTCTTATACTCTCTCTATCAATGCCTTGTATAAATGAGAGCCGGAAAAAAAAAAAAAAAAAAACAGGCAAGACCTCTAGGGTTGTAAACAAGCCGAACTGAGCTACATTGAGTTTGAACTCTGCTCGTGTAAGAACAAGCAGAGTCAATGTGATTTTAGCCGAGTCAATCACAAGCAAAGCAGCTCGTTCGTATTGTTTTCGCCAATTTGGTGCTAGCTATGAGCCACGCTTATACCGTGAGATGTGAAAAAATTTCATCTTCTTCTTGCAACAAGTTTCATTCTCTTATACTGAGCACGAAACATGAGAGGAAAAGAAAAGGTTGGTCAAAAGTTTCATATTCTTTTTGCAACGTGCAAAGAAATGAGCGGAGCTAAGCCAAGCTTAAACTTGCTCATGACGAGCAGAACTAAAATCGAATGAACTAATTAGGGGCTTTTTTTTAATCTATTTGAACGAACCGTGGGCTATGAATATTTTCGTCGGTCCTAGACAAAAATAGTCATTTTGCTTGTTTATTTCCATTATAATTAGTTTGGATAGGAGATGTCCATCTAATGCCTGCGAAGAGAAACAACTTGAAAAATAAAAAATATATTTTTCTTTTTTCAAAAAGAGCAAGTAACGAGGACTTAAATTTGAGGTTTGAACAGAGAAACCCATCAAGTGCCCGGTGAAAGAATCTATGTCAGGGTCCATGTGATCACAGATACTGATCAAGTGGCACTGGCACGGTAAATTTATTGGCAAAAAGAATATGTGGTGGGCCTAATGGCTAAGTGGTAGGGGTGTAAACGGATATGGATATCCGTCCGGATATCCGCTCCGAATCCGCTTATTATCCGAATCCGAATTTAAACAGATACGGATATCACGGATACGGATACGGATATTTTTTGCATAAGTAAATTTGATGCGGATACGGATACGGATAATTCTTTGAAAGTATAAACGGAGCGGATATCCGCACTATCCGGATCCGAAATTTTAACTTCTCCGCTTCGTTGTAACTTGACTTTCAGCGGTTAATATTCCCTAACTCCTCTCCATTCCTATATCTTCTCTATTTCTTTACCTTTTTTTAATTTACTTTTGTTTTTCATAATTGTTTTTAATTTTTTAATTTAGTATTTGTACTTAAAAGTTCGTATGACTCAATTATCCGACAATTATTAATTTCGTAACTGTATTCGAATCCGTATCCGTGGATTATCCGCTCCGTATTCGTATCCGTTTAAGACGGATTTGGTTTTGAATTTTGATATCCGTTTACTATCCGTATCCGTATCCGCTCATTGAAAAACAGATACGGATTTGGTATGAGCATTATCCGCTCCGTTTACACCCCTACTAAGTGGACCTTGGATAAAGTAAATAAAATAATTTTATTGATCTTCGAAGTAATGTTCATTTATCAGTTGTCATTATGATTTTCAGAATTTATAAATACAGTTTTAAATTTTTATTGAAATTAGTTTTATCCTTAAAAAATATTTTTATCTATTTAAAAGTCATCCTAGTATTTTTAAAAACTAAGCGGCGTACTATGTTAATTCGTAGATCATTACACGTGTCTGTTTAAAACAGGTTGAATGTGATATCGGAATTAACAGGTGCCAATTTGTATTAGAAATAAAAAAATGAAAGGTTAAACTAGTTTTCGTTTAAGAGTTCTAATACTTCATACAACAGGACCTCCGATTATATTCAATGGCTTTTTTCATACTCTGATCTGAGTATAAAAGTCCGAACATTTTAATTTTCAAAACTCAGGTATTTGGATTAGAGAGTACTAGTCCGGTTAATTGATTTTTCATAACACAAAAATATTTCCTTGCCTATATTAACATTGAGAGGCTCAAATGCCCCATTAATTTTGTGACCCAATAATGTCCCACATTATTATCTCAGTTTTCAAAGTTCAAACAGTCGATTCGAGCACTCAACGTGATCTCTACATTAAAATGTGCTTGGATATCAAATTTTATATATTTTTTTTTAAAATTACTATTTTGTAGGTATGTACAAAATCATTATTTTTCAGAAGATTTTGGACTATCCAGAAACAATAATTTTATATCTATCTAAAAAATAGTAAATTATGTTCAAAAAATACAAAATTTGATTTCTAAGTACATTTTAATATGAAGATCATGTTAAGCAGTTCGATCGTCTCTTCGACTTTAAAAATAGAAATAAGCATGAGATAAGCATGTAAAATAGGATTGGGGTACCAAAATCCCATGAGCCCTCCTCGTTAAGATTTTTGTTAATTATTGTAAGATCACAAATTCAAATTGAAAAGGTTGAACAATGGAAAAGTTGGACAATAATAGTCATGATTAGGGGTGGCAAAAAAGCTCGTAGCTCACGACTCGATCACGACTCGCATCTGACTCGCTCGCTAACAGCTCGCTCGTTACTAGCTCGAGCTGTTAACGAGCCAGCTCGCCACTAGCTCGGTCCAGAATTAACGAGTTCAAGCTGGGGCTTAGCTTGCTCGCTCGGCTAGGCATCAATTTGTGAATTTGTATGAATTTGTGTGCATTTTATACTGTCTAGCTCGGTCCAACTTGGTCCAGCTTAGTTAAAACAAAATCCAGCCAGATCCAGTGAGCCAGCTCGTCACGATTTCAAGCTGAGATTTTAGCTCGGATGTCCTAGGTCCAGCTCGCTCGGTAAGAGCTCGGTCTAAAATTAACAAGCTGCGCTAGGGCCCAGCTCGTTGACAGCCCTAGTCCTGATGCGTATCCTTCGAAATATCTCATATTTTGTGTAACGGACGTGTCCGGTGCCTATTCAGGGATAGTGCAGGGCCAGTATTATTTGAGCTTTGAGAATCGTGCAGAACGCATTTGAACGGTTAATATTTTTCAAAAATTCACGCAAAAATATGAGATATCTTAGGGATTTGTATTCTCCCGGGTACCTGATTGAAGACAATTATGATCGGACGGCTCAGATTAATCTTATTTGGGCCAAACTCAATCCGGTGCCTAGAGAGGGAAAAACGTGCCGTGCCGTGCCGTGACTAACACGCCGTGACTAACACGCCGTGACTTTGGTCACGTGCCGTGCCGTGCCGTGACCAAGTAAATTTTTCACGTGCCGTGCCGTGACAAAAATTACGAGGGGTGGTCACGGCACGCGAATGGTCACGGCACGCAAGTCACGCCGTGACTCGCGTGCCGTGACTAAGTCGTGCCGTGACTAATTCGTGCCGTGACCAAACGCGCGTTAGTCAAATTTGATCGCATTTAACGTTTTAAAAAAAATATGAAACGATTCTTTAAAATTCAAATGTTTTAATTGAAATTTAAATGTAAATATTTTAATTAAAATAAAATTATACTTTATAGGAAGGTATGTTAGTGTATTGCTTCGCTATTGCCGTGACTGGCGTGTCTTCCGTTCCGTGACTCACGTGTCCCGTGCCGTGCCGTTCCGTGTTTCCGTGCCGTGCCGTGCCGTGTCTTCTTTGCCAACAATTGGTCACGGCACGCGAATGGTCACGGCACGGGACACGCGAGTCACGGCACGTGACCGACACACGTGCCGTGCCGTTACCGTGCCGTTCCGTGACGGATCCGGCTCCTTCCCACTCTACCGGTGCCTATGGAGACTGTAGGGGGTCTGTTTTGAGATTCGTGCCATGTTAAAAAAACCATCCAATCATAATTGTCTTCAATCAGTTACCTGGGAGGATACGGATCCATATCTTAGAGGATGCGAATTCCATTAGTCAGGACTCCGGAATGTACTCTTTATCTGTTTATCAATTAACGGTCTCCAATAATAAAATAATAAATTAACGGTCCAAAAGAAGAAACGGATACCAAAGTGTGGGCCCCAACCTCGGAACTATACCTGACCAATACTTACCAGTGTTGTACTACTTTATGTCTCGTGACACACTGACGCCGCGCCTACAAATCGGGTTCACCAAAACCTTTTATAATTGAGCCAAGCCGTATGTTTTATTTTATTTTATTTTGCTGTTACTTCTGTTAAGTGTTAACCATACATGATACGTCCATTTAATTTTCAGAAAGAAGAAAGAAACAAATGGCGGGACCCACTCATTAATGATAGCAAGGTTGTCCCCGTTTTCTCCGGTTCCACCAAAAACTGGAACCATTCTTTGCATAATTCACAGTAATCTTAGATATGTATACAGTTTTATGGATATATTTTGTTTCTTCTTTTTCCTGTTACAGTGATAAATTTAAGAAAAGGAAATAAAAAATATTTGATGGTGCCTAAGGGCCATTCTTATGTTTGTTCAAATGGTACTGTAAAATTAAGAAACAAAAATTGTAATGATATTGATAATAGTAGAGCAATGACAGAGTTATTAAATCATAGTAGCTCATTTATACGGAAATATACTAGTAAAATTATAAGTTTCATGGATTCATTATTTTGAGACATTTCACATTAAATTGAGGAGGGTTTAAATGCATCAATTTTTTGTGGCTCCATCATGCATCCATAATTTTTTAATAACAAACATTCTAAAATTTAAATGTCAAAATAAATCCGTTAGATGTGATCTATCGCTCTACATGCACACAAAATATTATCATTTTTTGCCTTTGATTTTATATGAATCAACAAGTAAATCAATGTCTAAAATTTATCCACATTGTTTTATTTTTGCAAGCTCTTGATGAACAAATCGAAATGCAATGATTTTTTAGGTGTGCATAGAGAAAATTATATAGATCATATCTAAGTTTGACGGTTTTATTTTGACATTTGAGTTTTGAAAGCATGATAGAGGCAAAGAAATAAAAACAGTTTAACCCTCCTTTAGTAAATTACTGAGAGATAAATATTATGTTTCTTGGACGTTTTTACATAAAAAAAATTTATCACTTGTTACAGCAACCTTACTGAAAGGTGGTATAATATATTGATTTTCAAAAAATATGCATGATTTTTCTTTTTACATGAAAGCACAATTTTAACAGAACCTGTTTGCAAAAAGTTTCAAAGACATGTCCAGTATTATTAAACTGGAGACGAAAAGGAGGAGAGATTGCCTAATAGGCTAATAGTCGGTTGAACACATGCAGCCCAATAGCTCGTCAATCGCCATTGAAAGAAGAGCCCACCGTTAATGCCACGTGGCAGAATTGAACGGGTCTGTTTCTGTAGCTCCGTATTGGGTAGTAAAACAAATTATGGGAAGAGGTCCAATCTTTGAAAGGTAGAACGCTTTGTTATGGAACTCCAAAACTGTGCCTTCAATCTCATGCAAGTATTTTTTTTTTTTCACAATCAAGTTATCGTTCTATCCAATTAAAAAAATTAGTCCATACAAATTATAAATTAGTATTTTAAATCAGATCTCTCTGTGTTAACAAGTGTCTGACCCGATAATTCTTGTAGTGATTCTAGTGTGTTCACACATGGAATCGAGAAAATCAAGAATAGAAATATTATTTTTCTAATTTTATTATATTTGTTCAATTGGAGCAATTATAATTTTTTTTTCATTTTTTTTTTCATTTTCAGAAATGTTGCACTACATCGAAGAGAATCACACTAGCAATAATACTTCAAGATTTTTTTCATGTTATATTTGATCTATTTTTTTTCATTTGTTGTTGTTTCTTTTACGGTTATTTATTATTTATCTCTTCGTTTTTTTTGTTATTTGTGTTTTTTATTTTCATTTATATATTTTTTTCTTAATTCTGGGTGAAATGTCAATAAAAAAAGTCTCTTCATATTCTATTCGATCTTATAATATCTCGTTGCAACGCACGGGCACCATACTAGTATTAATATAAGATTAAGTTGGCATGTTGTGGTCCAATAAAAAATAAATTGACCATCATAATATCTACCAGACTACAATTCAAATACATCAATAAAATAGCTAATACTAATTATCAACTTACAATAGCAAAAGCACAAAACACAAGCATGCATAAAGTATTGAGTAGAGCTATGATGTTTGTAAGCTCATCAAGCTCAACAAGCATCCAAATCATTAAAATCGGCCCATTTCACAAGTGGTGTGTATACATGCAAAATTTATAAATTAATTTAGTATAAATACGAAGTGTAAAAAAAAAATAAGAAAAATGAATGTATTAATATTAACTTACAAAGCTTGTTATTTTGACTGCTTGATTACATTAAATTAATTTATAAATTTTGCATGTAAATGCATAACTTGTGAAGTAGATTGATTTTAAGTTTATAACGGGTTGGAACGTCATTTTAAGTCAATTTGATAGGTTTCAGAGTTAAGGTCGTCAAGGACTTGATAAGCTTCGGATAAACCTAAAAACGGTGCGGGTAATATCCATATGACACCGCTCCGGGTTCACTTATGAGGCAAATACGGATACACAGAACATATAATTTCACTGATACAAATTCAGATATTTATTAATACGAAGAAAAGATCTGCATCGAAAATAAATTTTATGATGCGTAAACAGAACGGATATATGAGATTATCTAAAACCTGAAGTTCTTCATCTTTCTTTTTACTCGCTTTTTTTTTTTCTGGACCGAGGTTGATATATAAATGTCCCCAAGTTCATTTACGTTTTATTTTGTGGGACTAATTGTTGTTCTACGTAATCTTCTAATTATTTTGTTTGACTAATTTGCAAAACATACAATAATTGTATTTAACGATTTCATTGTATGAGAGAGTTTGCAGGTTCAAGAACATTATAATTGCAAGATTAAAGTTTGAAGAACCAATGTAATCAACAAGACTTTATGAAGATTAAGATCATAAATTGTAATATCAAATAGAAAAATAAAGTATATTTTGACTGTTGATTTTAGGTACTATCCATTCGCTATGGAAGCAAACCGTTCAGTACACAATGTATTGAATGGTACCCGATAGATAATGATGCATTGCAGTACGGAAGAATTATTTCATTTGACAACCATTAAGAACGAAATAGTTCCGTAGCATCCAGGGACTTCCAGTTTAACTCTGTCCTAAACGGATATTGTTCGTACTGTACGCTACTCGAGTTTACACAGAATTGGGATAAATATACTATATGTACTGTATCGACATAAACGTACTGAACGGTTAGTATAAAGTTCAAAAAGGCAAAAACCCTATACTGCAATCACATTATAACTATCTTTTCGAACGGAAGATAACCGTACTGAACATATCAGTTCAAATACCTAGATCTAGAGCTCCCTCTATAAATAAAGTAAATACTCTAACTCCAGTTTGAAGCAAGCCGCCTCTAAATTTCAAAAAGCACTAATTATGTGTTCTTGAGAGCTTCATTCTTTGAGAGAGCTAAAACTTCAATTCTCCTTAAATAATCTCAAATCCACTTGACTAATCTACTTCTAGATTAAGTTAGAGTGTTGATTTTGTTGTTCGATAGTGTGAAGATCTACTTAGTGCTCCTATTCTATAGTTAGGTGACTTCTCGCCTGTAGGTCATCAAGGGCTCACCAGCTCGAGCGTTTTCGCTCACATATAAATATAGTTGTGTGATTTGTACACGAGTTAAGCCGTGTCACGAGTTGTATCATTTTCTTCATTGGATAATAAGAAAGGTGCGCCAATGAGGTTGCGTTGCCCCGGAGATGTAGGCATTTTAAGCCAAACTCTGTTAACATCCCGCATGTCAATCTCTCCTACTCTATCTATTTTACTTTACATTAATGTTGATTGATTGTGGTTGTTTGTTTGTTTTACGTCCAAGATTCTTTAAGTCACCATATTCACCCCTCTTCTAGGTGCCGTTAGGGACAACACTAATGTGTTGAGCTCCGGTCTAGAGCAAGATCCTTCTATTTTCCATTCGTTGTTTTTCTTTTTTATTTCTCCACCTCTTGTTTCTTCTCTTCTCCATTCTTATGTTCATGGACACTTCCATTTTAGTCTTTTTTTATTTGTTTTTCTTAATTTTCTTAATTAGTATATGTATTTTAAAGTTATATGGCTCAATTATCTTACAATTATTTGTTTCGTGTCTGTATTGAAAGCCGTATTCATGAATTATCTTCTCTGTATTCATTTAGACGGATTTAATTTTAAATTTTGACATCGTTTATTATTTGTATTCGTATTCGTTTTCACTTACTAAAATACAGATAGAAATTTAATATTAGCATTAGCCACTCCGAATTCGCTCCGTTTACGGTCCTAACTTAAAAACACCCTATTTCAACTCATAATATATCAGATATTTGGATAAATAATGGATATGCATTTGGATAAGACTTGGGCTAATTCTCTCGTACTTTTCCGTAATCTAACTAAGACTAGTCCAAGTTAAATTTCTGTGTAGATCCTGTCGGTGCAACCGTGCAAAGAAGTGTGTTGCTTATCTTCCATAAAAAAAAAAAATTATCGTGATACTTTAAACGGACACAAACTGCCCAACGGTCAGGCGGCCCAATGAAATTATGGAACCAAGTTCATGTGCATTCATTTTTGGGAAATTGTACATTGCTCAGCTGATCAACGCTTATGGGTTTCGCTCAAATCGAAAAAGATCAAAAGAAGAAAAAAAACAGGGAACATGAACATGAACAACGAGTAGCCGAATTTTCTATTTTAAAATGTATTAAATATTTTGTAAAAAAATTAAATAGATGAATTTTTCTTTATGACGTAGAAGAAACAGGATTATCTAATTCAAAGATTTAAATAGCGTTTATTGCGTCATAGCGGAAGGCTAAAAAAACGTTATAGCAGCGCTATAGCGCATTATTTTGAACATTATTATGAACTGCACGGCAATAGCGTCATAACGCGCTATTTAGAACCTTGGTGGCTATCAATATCACTGCTTAAAATATAAATGAACCGAATTATGATTTAGTTCATGAAAATAATTTACAAGAACCGAATAAATAATTATATTTTTTATATTACATCGAGAAATTTTTTCATCTTTCTCCTTTCTGACAAACTATTTAATATATGAGGAGGGATCCAATTACATCTTTTTTGTGACACACTTTGACACCTACCATTTTCAAAGTCCAAATAGTCGATTCAAACTGTTCAACATGATGGATATATTAAAGAGTGATGCTTCTATGGACATAAGGATCTATTTGTAAAATGAACATATTTTCATTTTCAAAGTTCAAGCAGTCGATCCGACCGTTCAACATTATCTCCATATTAAAATGTACTTGGAGGTCAAATTTTACATTTTTTTAAATTTTTTTACTATTTATTAAGTATTTTACAAAAACTAGTCAAATTCAGACCATTAAATTTTGTAAAATACTTAATAAATAGTAAAAAATTCAACAAAATGTAAAATTTGACCTCCAAGTACATTTTAATATGGAGATAATGTTGAACGGTCGGATCGACTGTTTGGACTTTGAAAATGAAAATATGTTCATTTTACAAATAGGTCCTTATGTCCATAGAAGAATTTGCCTATATTAAAATGTGCTTGGAGGTCAAATTTTACATTTTTTTGAATTTTTTTGTTATTTATTAAGATAGTTACAAAAATCGTTGTTTTCAGACATTGAAAAACAGCGATTTTGTAACCATCTTAATAAATAGTAAAAAAATTCAAAAAAATGTAAAATTTGATCTCCAAGCACATTTTAATATGGTGATCATGTTGAACGGTTCGGATCGACTGTTTGAATTTTAAAATCACAAAATTAACCTATATAAAAAACGGTGTCATGATGTGTCACCAAAAAAGGTATAATTGGATCCCTCCTCTTAGTATATTTCTAAAATTAAAATATTCTGATAAAAACTTATGGGTTTCGCTCAAATCGAAAAAAAAAAATGAAAAGAGAAAAACCAGGGAACATGAAGTGACACGCTTGGGGAACCAACGGGTAACATGGGTGGAGCCCATATCTAAAATTGGAGATAATCCGTGCAATTTATTACGAAATTGCTTTTGGCCTTTAATTCCTGCGTCGGCGCATCACATGCAACTAGTACCCGCAGTTTTTTTTTTCTCTTTTTTTTTGAATTAATAAAGGGATGAAATTTGACTATTGGAGAGTTCGTTTATGGATTTTTCTTACGGCAAGAAGTAAGAATTGTGGTATTACCATAGTGCTACTACTTACCTTTTTATTTTAATGAATACATAAAACTTAAATTAAATTTACAGAAAAAATATTAAATTAATATCAGCACATAGAAGGCCTGAATATTAAGTTAGAGCCGAGCCGAATTTTTTTTTCTTGGCCCTTGAAAGATTGGACATTCAAATCACTGCTCTCAATTTCTTTTCATTTTTTCAACTAAAAATGTGGATGCGAACCGTACATATTTTCTGAAGTTTTAATTTAGATTTTTTATTATTGAATAAAAAAATTCAGGTGCTATAGTTGGTAGTATAGTTATAAAATTTGTGAATGGCTCGTCAATTATTTATCTTCAGCACCTTCTCGAGTGAATAGACAAATTAAACAAATTTCTGAATATTGTTTCCCGAACTTTGAATCATTTATGAAATTTACAAATTATTCGCAGAATTTGTTCTCTATCTTAAGGGTATGACTGAAGTACATAAACTAAAAAAATAATTAGATTTAAATTCATAGGTGTGACTAAGCATCTCCTGGACTATACATAGATCCGCTCTAAATGACTTATTAGCATCTCCTGGACATACCAAAGTGTAACTAAATTTCAATTCTATGTGTTACTGAAAAAAAAAATGCTTTGGATATGAATGATTAATTCCGGTTCAAAAGTCACTTCTAGATAGATAAAAAAATTATCGTGATCTTTCTTGATATTTCAGTGGTCTTTTGGTTTATTTTTTTTATATGAGAGTATTTTAAAAATTTCGGCTTTCTAATAGTTATGTCACCTCTTAACTATTTTTTTTCACTGATATTAATTACCCCTCTAAATCCAGGATATCAGAAGAAAATGAGGCTAAAAGGAGGAGATTTGAGTAGGTCCGATGGGCATCGGACCTACTTTTAGATTCAATGAACTCTAGCACCATACGATTAGCATTAAATCTGTGCGCACGAAAATTGATGCAGACTTGCACGGCTTTTGATGCAGAGTACACGAATCTTGATGTTGATCGGATGGTCATCACACCCATCGAACCAAAGTAGGTCCGATGGGCATCGGACCTACTCTGAACTAAGGAGGAGATGCAGATGTTAAAAACGAGCTTGGTATAGAAAGAGAGGGAAGATGAGAGAGAGTAAAGGAAACATAGTAAGAGTCATATTAAGTTATTGTTATAAATAGTTTTAGTCACATATGTTACGAAGAACATACAAATTCTTTTTGAATATTTATGTTATTTTTACTATTATAAATTGATAGAGTTTTATGAAGTGTTTGTGATTTGAAAAATTATTATATTATTACGTTTAATAAAAATAATAATTTACGAAAATATTGCATTGATAAATTCTGAAATGTACCGATGCAAACGAGAAAAGAATACATTTTCAGCAACCAATTTAATTATGACACACACATATATATTGCAGGTAGGGCTGCTAATGAGCCGAGCCGGCTCATGAATCAATGAGTTGAGCGGCTCAATAAATTGTATTGAGTCAGATCCTAAACTAAATAAAGCCCGAACTCGACTCGGCTCATATTTTATCACTCAAACCGAGTCGAGCCGGCTCATGAGCCAATGAGTCTCTTCTTTTTGTACTTGATGATGTAATAGACTAAGGGTTGGAAAAAAAAATATAATTTCCTTGCGGCATGTTTTACGCTTGGCATTATGCGTGAGTGAGATTTAGATGTATTAAAAACAACAGTCGTATTATTATTTGGATCTAGCTATAAAAAAAATTTAGCGACATTTGACAACAAAGTATTGTCTAATAGTTGTTTAATTACTATTTAAGGGTGAGGTGTTAGAGAATTTTAACGCAGAGAATTTAAAATCATTTTTATCTGTTCAATCACATTATTTTAAAGTTTGATTTGAATTCGGTTCAATCGCATTATTATAAAAAGCTTGATTTGAATTCGGTTCAATCACATTATTTTAAAACTTGATTTGAATAGTTTAGGTAAGGTTATGACTTGTAGTAAAGTAAATGTTTATTTTTCTAATGCTTAGCATGAGTTGAGCTCGCGAGTTATGACATGAGTTGGGCTCGCGAGTCATGAGTTGAGTTTGAGCCGAGCCGAAGGCTCAAACCATTAAATTGAGCCGAGCTTTGTTCTCCAAGAATGAGCCGAGCCTGAATTGAGCCGAATTAGTTATATGACGAGCCGAGCTGAGTTTTGAGCCGAGCTTGGCTCGTTAGCAGCCCTAATTGCAGGGACATATTTGTATTTGCACGAGTAATAAATAAATTACATGGGGAGTAATTTGTACGAGCTGTATATGTTTAGTCCGTGCAGAAGAAGTTTCACACGTGACAGTTAAGAACATTTTTTGTCCATGCCAGTTGTGTTATTCTGTTCCACTAAAAAATAAAATAAAATATTATTCTCATGGGAAGAGGCAAAAAAAATGGAGGAGAGCGAATGGCGAAGTGGTCATAAGCCCATAAGCCCATAAGCCCATAAACTGATATGGGGTTAACTGCCCTGACCCTCACTCACTGGTCAGTGATGGAGCAACCTAGCGTGGTCTCTGAGGCATTAGGGACCCACCATGTGAGCGCGCTATGGTCCTGCCACGTGTAG
Organism: Carex kokanica; assembly: GCA_025461125.1. Taxonomy (NCBI): domain Eukaryota; kingdom Viridiplantae; phylum Streptophyta; class Magnoliopsida; order Poales; family Cyperaceae; genus Carex; species Carex kokanica. The sequence goes on from JAJGRX010000112.1 coordinate 2,043,220, forward strand.
TTGTATTAGCGGTGCAAAGTGCCAAAAAAAAGGGTGATACGCACCTCCTATTTTTGTCACCTGTTGTGTTCCTAGAGAGTAGTAACATTTTAGGAATTAAAAGCGCAATAATATTTGTTGTTGTGATTTTTACATACCAGAGTAGAAATATTGAGGCTCAGTATGTACATGTTGTTGTTTTAGATATGGATAATAGAATCATGCTTTTCGTCACTGTTCGATCTATATGATCATAAACGAATACATCAAATGGGTCCAATAACGTCATCTAAGAGTTTACGACATTAGCGAATAAATTCGATGCATTCATTTTTTATTAGATTCAAATCCAATTGGCATCTCTCTGCTGAGGGATGGCGGCCTTGAAGATGCTATTTTACTAGACCAATACATGTCTTTTGAGATTGTGGTATATCAGTCCCCTCCAGATTCTACAGCTCAAAAATGAAGATGCAGCAGTCTCAAATTTTGTCTTTAGTTGTTATCCCTAGTCTTTTAATGTGTGATTTAATTAGTGCAAATTTAGAATACTTTTGAAAATTAGCTATCTCACATACATGGTTCAATTCCAGGTTGTTATGCCTCCCCTGGTATGAGGTTCTCAATTCAGCTTTGTTGGCTAATTGTTTTTTGTATCTAAATATTTCAGCAGTGAAATGGACATCTGCCTTTTAAAAAAAAATCCAATTGACATCAATAGAAAACAAAAACCAATAATTAGTTACTATTATGATGTGAATAGCTTGTGTTGTGTAGATTCTAAAAGCAACACAGGACAGGTAATACATATGTCGAGCAAATATTTCTTTAGCATAAAATGAGGATCTAAGTACTCCAATCACCTCCAGTGATATGTAATGAATTTTGAATGTGTGACATCCCACAGAAAAAAGAACAATATTGTGGACAATTGTGTTTTGGGACAGATTTAGAATTTTCACCGGGAAGAGAGACAAAAAATAGCAAATTGGATCTAGATAAAAATACAATGCTCTAATTTATAATTTTCAATGCTAATTATCAATTAAAATTGAAGAAATTTTCTTCTAATTTTAACTCTAAATTTAACCCGAATTACAAATCATAATTCCATAAGGAGTCAAATAAAATTTTAAAAGTTGATCCGAGTCTATAAATCTCTATAAAATTTTAAAATCCATGAGGGAGCAGTTGCTCCCGACTCTACCTGAGTCCACCCCTAATTGTGCTGAGATATAAAAAAATAATTACGGTATGTCATAGAGACATAGACAATTGTTTTTGTTGTCTTGCTTAAAGAAAATATAAAAAAAAATCGTTGGCGGACTTGAAAAAATTGTCACAATATGTCTTAAATAGAACACGAACTTCTCAACAATTTCATAAATAAATAATGTGCATGGTCTAAATTGGACTTGTTTATATGTATAAATAAAAATTCGTATTATTATAAACCAAGAAACTTATTTATGTTATAGCTTACATTTCATTATGGGTACGTTTGGATCGTGTAAGAATTAGTGCAAGAATAGTGATTTTTGGGTTAGTAGTTGAGAATAGTGCTAACCTGAGTGGTTTGAGAATAGAGCTAACTTTAGACTAATCGGGTTAGTAAAAATATCATTTGAATTGTATATTTGGAATAACAATGGAAGGAATGAATAAAATAATTATTAAACTAATATTATATTACATTTAATATTTAAACTAATATCATGTTACATTTAAACTAATATTTTTTAATACTAATCTAATATTTTATTTAATAATAATGTAATCTAATTTAATATGATATTAAATATATTTAATACAAATTTGATATAAAACTAATATTATATTACATTTAACATTTAAACTAATATTATATTATATTTAATATTTAAATTAATATTATGTTATATTATATTTAATAATATTTTATTTAACACTAATCTAATATTTAAAGTAATATTATATTACATTTAATATTTAAACTAATATTATATTATATTAAATATAATATTTTATTTAATAATAATCTAATATAATCTGATATTATATTTACTTAACAATAATCTAATATTATATTACATTCAACACTTAACATTTTCACTAATAATATATTACATTAAAATTTTAAATTAATATTATATTATATTTAATCTAACATTTTATTTAATATTAATCTTATTTTATTTTATATTTATTTAATACTAATATAATATTTAAATTAATATTATATTACATTTAATATATAAACTAATATTTTATTTAATACTAATCTAATCTAATATTCTATTTAATACTAATCTAATATTAAATTACATTTAACATTTAAACTGATATTATATTACGCTTAATATTTAAACTAATGTAAGATTATATTTAATCAAATATTTTATTTAATACTAATCTAATATTTAAACTAATATAATATTACATTTAATATTTAAATGACTATAAGATAATATGATATTTAATCTAACATTGTATTTAAGTTAATCTAATTTGATATTATATTTATTTAATACTAATCTATATTTTAAGTTAATATCATATTATATTTTAATATTTAAACTAATATTTTATTTAATACTAATATAATATAATATAATATTTATTTAATACTGATCAAATATTTTATTTATTACTATGGTGTCAGTACCTGTTGTTATTTGTCTCCATTGTATACCCATTTTCATTTTAGTACTGGATAATTTTTTTTTCATCTAAGCAACGTGATTTGATCAAATAATAAATTATTCTTTTTTTAAAAATCCAAAATCCAGAATTTTGTCACATGCGTGACTTGAAAAATAATAAATTATTCAAAATAGAGATAGTAGTAGTAGTAATAGTAACAATAATAAATTAATAATAATTACTATGACGGTATGGATTATAAAGTGTGCAAAATGAATGACACCAAACAATTCCTGCTATGAATGCCGACACATATTAGGCTAATTAATTAAGTTGGTAATTTAGGATAGATCAAATTATGAAGCGTCGCTGGTCGCTAGTCACAGACTCACAGTAGCCAACAGCTCACATAGAGAGCGCATATTTATTTTAGTTAGAGGTCCAGCATTATTTTGCTATAGTGAATTCGTAAAAATAAAAATAAAACACCACAATTTACTTGATATTTTATGGGCTTTCTGTAATTTGTGACCGTAACATTCATACATGACGATGTTCGTATCATTATACATTATGAAATGTTAAATCAGATTTGTCCCAAATCTAAAGAACTTCGTGTAAATAATTTAACTAAGAGTTCCGTATCATCTAATATAACGTAAAATTTAGTTTTTTTTTATGGTTTAATGAAAAATTTCAAAATAACAAATATATTAATAGAAAAATATTTACAAAGTTTTTTACCGAAAGGCCGTCTGTAATTTTACTTTTCTAGAGGCGTTCCTAAATCATTCTTTAATTAGGAATTATGAGCCTAAGATTTACAATCAAAGAATGATTTATGAATACCTCTAGAAAAAAGTAAATTACATTTTGCTCATTTACTGAAAAAGCATGTCAAAAAAATTAAGAATGCACTACTTCTGAGGTCTGTTCCATTGTTCACGTGTCCTCTCACTCCTATCCAGTGGCGGATTGAAGAAGGGAGAATGGGGGTTAATAGACCCCCTTTTTTATTTTTTTTTAATAATTATGTACGATTTTCTATATAATTTAGAGTAAAATGTCTTCATATTGTAAAATTGACTTTCATTTTCCGTCGGAAAATTTTATATGATTGACTTCATATATATTTGACTCTTATTGTTCAAATGTCTGGCTCTGCCCTTACTCCTATCCAAATAGCATCCACTTATGAACGTTGATTGTTGCAATATGCAACCATCTAATAAGAATTCAGATCAAACTTAGACAAATTTAAAAATTCACGAGGTCCTGTTAATAGTCGTGTCAATCCTATTTGGCCAGCTATTGGAGAAGAAAATATTGATGTGATCCTGTTGTGTCAATTAATTAAAGAGTTCTTTGTCCGATGATAATATGTGTCGTTATAAATTGAATTTTAACAAAACAACTCAAAATTTGAATTTGAATCAAAGCAGGAATGCCGACACATATTATAATGATAATATGTGTTGTTACAAATTCAACGATAAAAACTTCAATCAAGCAAACTGATACAACACATTCCGCCCTCCCAAAACAACTCAAAATTAATTACGTAAATTTAAAATAATTACGAAAATTTCCAAATTAATTCGGATTTCAAACTCAAACTGTACGTGCCTATTCGAATCTTTCTTTTGCAAATTGCCAAAAACCGTCTATTAATTGTCGAACATCCAGGGACACAAAGCGAGGTGCTATTAACCTATTGGTACTGTTTGGGTACAGTTTGGGACCTTTTTGGTGTTTCCCTTAAGCAACAGTTGCAACAAATCTATAATTGCAAGTTTGCAACCCTAATGCAAAGGCAGTAAGGCACTCAACAACTGCTCGCTTTATCGCGTACGAATATAACCCGCCACATGGAATGATGTACAAAGAATGGAGCAGGAGATCTCACTTTCTCGGCTTCTAAATTTGGTTAGCACTAGTTAACTCAAAATTTAAATTACTGTCAAAATACACATTCTTGCCATTCACCCACACGCTAGGAATTTTTATGCGCAATTAGAAAAATGAACATGTAGTTTTCACCTCCTTTAAATCTGCCCGTTTCTTTTCTATACTTTGTTGCGTACATATTTGATTTTTTAAGTATTAGTTACATTATTTTAAATGTACATTGTAGTATTATTTTAGTACAACATAATAAGCTTATAGGATTATTTACAAAAAAAATCACATGTAGGATTATATTCAGGTAATTAAAGCAACAAATAATTATAAATGAAATTTAAATTTGTGAGTTTGTTGCACCATTGCATTGTGCTGCGAAAATAAATTTCTTCATGCTGTCAAGTATTGGTGATGTGATTTTTTATTTTGGTCCTGAATACTGTAATATTTATCTTCTAGTAAAAATGTGCACATATTGTATTTCCATCGGCATTTATTTTGGAAGTTGAAGGTGTACGATCCAATGAAATGTGGTAGTTGGTAAATGTACCAAAGAATGAACCAAAATGGGCAAAGAAAAAGACCAAGATATTAGTATATCATGATCGTTAATAAAATAATGTACCACACAGTGCTCAAGATTAAGGCACATTTGCAAACAACACCAAAAAAAAAAAAATACAAATCCCACCGCACTCTTATAAGTAATCAGTAATCAGCAAAGCCTAATCATCTCTCTCATTGGTGTCTCTCTTTTCCCAAAACAAACCTGTAGATAGATACTTCGCTTGCTAATCACTTGTGCAGCTGTGCTCTCTCTTTATTTATACCCATCTACATTCTCCCATTCATTCATCCCTCTCCTTCATACTTTCCCATTTTGAGAAAAAAAAGGAAAGACATTCATTAAAGAAAAGATTAAAAAATGGAGAATAAGCTCCATCTTGTCTCACCTCTCCTCTTGGTGCTTCTGTTAAGTCTAAGGCACCAGTTTGTTGAAGGAGAAGGTTTTGTTCAAACAAAAGGGGTACAATTTGTACTAAACGGGAACCCGTTTTACGCGAACGGGTTCAATGCATACTGGCTCATGACCTTGGCCTCTGATGTAAGTCAGAGGGATAAGGTCTCGACAGTATTAAGAGAGGCGCCGGGTAATTCTCTCTCTGTTGCTAGAACTTGGGCCTTTAGCGATGGCGGCAGCAATGCTCTGCAGTACTCTCCTGGATCTTACAATGAGCAAACATTTCAGGTTTGAAATTGGATTAATGTATGGTTTAATGTTTTTGTTTTCATGGGTTTACATATTTTGTTCATTATTGTTATTTTTTCATTTTCTTTTTGATAATGTAGCTATATTTGAGCTGATCTCATAGAAGATTTCATGAAAATGCCATTTCTTTATTATTTGGTATATTATTTTAAAATTTGAATTATTTCTCATTTTGTTGAAAGCAGACAGGGATCTGTATAAACAGTAACAGGACAAAAATGGCAATTGAGCTAAACATACTACTAGTAATTTTCTCTAAATAGATATTACAGGTCATGAAAAAAGAAAACTTTTGTTGATATTATCAAAATGCGTTGGCAAAACAGCATATATATTTTTTGTGAAATCCAGAGAAAGGAGGTATATATATAAATTTTACAGAATTGACCTTGTTGTATATTTCCAAATAGCTTAATAAAAAAAAAAAATCAGATACAACATACTGCTTGTGTGCTTGTTAAAATTAACTAAAAAAATTGGGCATTTTGCAAATTTCCATATAAAAGTTAAGTTAACATTTGTTTTTTTTTGGTTGGGCTGAAGGGATTAGATTTTGTGGTGTCAGAGGCAGGGAAGTATGGTGTGAAATTGATACTGAGCTTGGTGAATAATTATGATAACTTTGGAGGAAAAAAACAATATGTTAATTGGGCTAGAAACCAAGGCCAATACATTTCTTCTGATGATGATTTCTTCTCCAACTCTCTTGTCAAACAATACTACAAGAACCATGTGAAGGTAATTTATTTATTTATTTGTCTCTTCTGATTAATTAATGTATCTGTATGTATGTATGTTGGAAGTTTTTTAATTTGACATTGCCAAAATAGTAAGCAGAATTCCATCTTTTTGGCCTTGTGTGTAAATTAGATCTTCCGAGGAAAAATGGTCCCACAACTGTAGATTAATTTAAATTTGCATCTAATTTGTTCTGCAACTTTGTGCAAAAGTTGTTAAATAGACCTTAATTTACGGAGGAATTAACTGAGAGTCGTGATGTTGACCTATTAATAAAAAGTAGCTGGTTCTATTGAGGAAAGGTCCAGAATTTTTTATTATATTTTTCTTACCAGAAAGATCCGGAATTAGGGTTACTTGGCATGGGCCTGAATATAATGAGGCGTGCAGCTCACTAAATGATATATTTATTGAAAGATGTGTGGGCCTAGTATATGAAAGAACAAAATATTCAAATGAATGTAATTGAGACTTGAGAGTCAATAATTATTGCCCAACCCGAAATCCCCAAAGAATTGAGGCAGGTAAAAATATTGACAGAGCTAGTTTGGCTTCACCCAACGCATGCCCAATAGAGATAAAATAAAAGAACTCAAGAAGTATATGACTGTTGTGCTGCATGAAGCCAAACCAGCTCCGTCAATATCTTTACAATAGAGACTTTGCAACATACCGTGGAACTATTATTAGACCTAACAGTAAAGGAAACACTTCTAATTTGATACTTCTTTTTTTATTTTATTTTTGAAAAAAATAATAATGAAGGCTGTACTGACAAGGGTGAACACAGTAACTGGAGTAGTATACAAAGATGATCCAACCATTTTTGCTTGGGAACTTATGAATGAACCCAGATGCCCATCTGACCCCTCAGGAACTACTATTCAGGTAGCTTTGCATTCATGCCCAATAATATTCATATTTTATATTTTACGTAGTTAATTAGCTATTACAATTTTTGTATCAAAGCAAACCATTCCTGTGTATTTTTTAAGAAATTTGAGTTTGCTGCTGTACCTATGGAAACTTACAGATTACATTGGCATCCGTTGGATGAACAATTCAGGTTGTAATAAGTTCAAATTGATTTCATTGATTCCTTCAACATATTACTGACATGTTTATTAATTTTAAATTTAATTATGTCTAGAAATGGATCACTGAGATGGCAGCGCATGTGAAGTCGATAGATGCAAATCATATGCTGGAAGCGGGCTTAGAAGGGTTTTATGCACCAACAGCCGCCCGTAGCCAGATCAATCCCAGCTTTCAAATCGGCACCGATTTCATTTCCAATAATGTTATATCCGGAATCGATTTTGCGACTCTTCACTCGTATCCTGACCAATGGTACAATTTACATTTCACCCTTTTGAATTAACAACTCCAAATCCTGCTCAGATCAGTTTGTATGAAGTAAATATGAGGCTAGCAGAGTTCAGAACTATTTATTATTTACATTCTTTTAGCTATGTTTATATAATTATATCCTGTAAATGAAGAATTTTACTCTCACATTTCGGCAAGGTATAGGACAGTTTAGGCAAGGGTGTAAAGCCGTTTAATTACCTATCCATTCCATATGGTTATTGTATAAAATTGGTATTAATTAGACTACTTTTTTGATGTAAATTGCCATTTTTTGTCGTGATATTTTTTCCTATTTTGAAAATATAGGATGGCAAACTCAAACGACGATGCACAACTCTCCTTCCTTAGCAACTGGCTAGACGCACACATTCAAGATGCGCAAGATGTTCTGCGCAAACCGCTACTGATAACTGAGTTCGGAAAATCCCTGAAAGATCCAGGCTACAACAACAACCAAAGAGATGCGCTCTTCAGCATGGTCTACTCCAAGATATATCTCTCTGCACGTAATGAAGGTGCAGCGGCTGGCGGCCTCTTCTGGCAGCTGTTCGCACCGGGAATGGACAACTACAGGGATGGATACGAGGTGGTACTCGGGGAAACACCGTCGACCACTAATGTGATCACGGCGCAATGCAAGAAGCTGCATTATCTCGGGAGGATGTTTGCGAGAGCGAATAATTTGGTTAAGGCAGAAAGGGCTAAAGAGATGAGGAAGGGGCAAGGGAGGGGGAACTAATTAGATACAAGTGAAGGGGTTCAATTAATTATACATATAGTTTAATATATGATATGGTTTGAGTGTTTGGTTTGATTGGGTTAAAGTTAGGTTTAGGTTTTGAGTAACTCCTAGAGATGATGTTGGTTCATCCAGGAGAAAGAGAGCTAATAATATTATATTGTAATTTGGCTCTCAGAAAGAAAATGCTAGTTCCAACTTTTTGTTGATTACTATACATTTTTTATGAAATTTCTTTCATTTGAATTTAACCAGGGAGCTATTTAATTTAGGCTTTGTGAATTTAACCAGGTAGCTGTCTTCTAATTGGTCAGTTTTTAAAAGCAAACGTTCTATTTTTCTGCTTATAACGTATATACACAGTGACATTTACCTACACATAGGAGTGCAAACGGATCGGATACGGATCGGATAGTGGTAAAACCATATCCGTATCCGTTTTTATTTTTCAGATACGAATACGGATCGGATATTAGACGGATATGTACGGATCGGATATCTGTAAATATATACATAAATATTGTCATAATATATATTAAATTATATGGTATATATCTACTATTCGGATACGGATAATTAAAATGTAAAACCATATCCGTATCCGTACGGATATTCGGATATCGGATATCCGTATTTAATTTTCGGACGGATCCGGATACGGTCGGATATTATCCGATCCGTTTGCACCCCTACCTACACACTTGTGTATAAGTAAAGAAATTGACCGCTTGCTCACGAAAACCGACCAATTACAAGACTAATAATTTTTAAATATGTTATATATATTTTTTAATAAAGGGTAAATCAGTAGGGCTGCACAAAAAATTCGTAGTTCGTAATTCGATTCGAGTTTGATTCGAAAAAGTTCGTCAAAAGTTCGATTCGAAATTGAGTTCGTTCAAAATTATTTCAAACCAAACTTAGTTCGAAATTAATTCAAACCAAACTCAAACTGGACCTAGTTCGTTCGAAATAGGTTCGCAAACCAAATTTAGTTTGAAATTAACTCACACGTGAACTATTAATTTATGCTGATAACTTATGTTCATTGATGAAAATATAAACCGTCCAGTCCATAATTGCTTTGAATTATGACTTCTGAAACAGAAAGTCCGGTCCAATTACAAGCTCAAATAAAAAAATTCAACAACAAAGCCCAAAATAGAAAAATTAAACAAAATCAGCTTTAGCCCATAATCGTTGGTTGTGAACTTTCGGCTTAGTCCAAAGTCCAAACCCTAGAGTTTCCCTCTGTTGGCTACTTGGCTGCGATACCAAACTGGGACCGGCCGTGAGGCGAGGCGAGGCGACCCTCATTGATATCTGCTTTGTTGGTTGATTATTGGGACCGGCCATGAGGCGAGGCCACCCTTGGTACCGGCCGTTTATTTGCCCTTCTTGCGATTTGCTCCTCTCTCGGGTAATTAAAAAACACACCCTTTTTATTGTTGCTTGTTTTATAGATCAAATAGATGGCACACGCCAGTAAACCTATAGATCAAATAGATGATCATTTTTATTGTTACGATTCCCTCCTCTCTTTGCCTTAAAGATGGCACACGCTAGTTTAATTTTTTTTTCTTTTTAATCTGATCCCTTGTCATACCAGAAACTTTCCATATAATAGTCTAAACCAGAAATAAAAAAACTATAGAAAATCAGCAAAACCAGCAACAGAGATCTGTCATTTACAAGCATCAGAAAATCAAGAAAATAAAAAAACAGCAAAGCTGATTTGGCACTATGGACCAGTCATAAGTCATAACTCGTAAGTCGCAAGTGCTGTAATTTCGCACTATGGACCAGTCATAAGTCATAACTCGTAAGTCGTAACAAAGTTCGTAAAGGTTCGAAATTGAGTTCGAAAAAAAATTCGGTTCGAAATTGAGTTCGAAAAAAAATTCGGTTCGAAATTGAGTTCGTTCGAAATTAATTCAAATCAAACCTAGTTCGAAATTAATTCAAACCAAACTCAAACTGGAGGTAAGTTCGATTCGGTTCGGTTCGTTTGCAGCCCTAGGTAAATGGGTATTTATTAGTTTAAAATGAGTTTAATTGAAAAGACAATAAAATGGGTAAATTTGTGAGTTTTTACAATTTAGAAGGGTAAATATGATATTATGAAGTGTAAATATGTAATTTTGTTGTTTTTGAGGAGCATACATGTAATTTTGTTGTTTCTAATTCTCAGCGTCTCCTACTTCAGGGCTTCAGGCCACTTGGTATGGTCTTTATTTGGAGACTTTATTATTTTATTAAAAGTCCAACATTTTTTAGATGTTATTATGGAGAATTGAACTTGCATTTCTCCATATAAAAATAAAGACTTGTGCAACTACACTGAGCCCACAATTTTATCTGATTTGGAGACTTAATACAAGTTTATTGGTAATTGGCACCACAATTTTATCTGATTTGGAGACTTAATACAAGTTTATTGGTAATTGGCACTTTTTTGTTTAATTGTACCATGTACCAGTGCTGTAGCTAATGCATATGTACAGTACTTTTGGCATGGTGCTTCAATGCCAACAAATGCACTACTGATGTACATTTTTAAAATTTCGTGTAACTTCTACTATATGTTGTTGAATTAAAATTAAATAAAGTCAATGACGTAAGAGGGGCGGAACTAGGAAATAGAAATTGAAGAAGTTGAAAAATCAAATGTAGTGCAATTTCATTTTATAAAGAAGCTAAAAGATATTAATACATAGTAAAATTACAAAATTTAATGAACTAAAATATAAAATGTCAATTTATAGGGAATGCTTAGCCCCTTTGTGCTCTATTGTGTTTCCGCCACTGTGTAAGTAACATATTCTAAGTTCTTTTGGCATGGTGCTTCAATGCCAACAAATGCATTACTTATGTACATTTTTTATTAACAATATTAAATAAAGTTAAAATATAAAAAATTAAGTCATGATTTTAAGTAATATATTCTAACTAAATGATAAATGAGTAGGGTTAAAATGCACCATTGGTTTTGTACTCCAATTATGTTTCACATCTTTATTTTTATTTTCAAAGTCCGAACAGTCAATCCGAACCGTTCACCATAATCTTTGTATTAAAATGTGCTTGGAGACCAAATTTTATATTTTTTTGAAATTTTTTTACTATTTTTTAGATAGATACAAACCGTTGTTTTTAGAAGATTCTGAACTATCTAAAACAGTAATTTTATTCCTATCTAAAAAATATATTAAATTTTTTTCAAAAAATATAAAATTTTGTCTCCAAGAACATTTTAATATGAAGATCATATTGAACGGTTCGGATCGATTGTTCGAATTTTAAAAACAGAAGAAAAGACGTGAAGCATGATTAGAGCATAAAACCAATAGTGCATTTTAACCCTACTCATGATAAATAATTGAAGTCATAGTGTAAGTAACAATTTGTAACCAAACAAACAAAAGTAACTTAATCTATTTTAACTTAAAATAAGTAATCCCTCCTTAAGATTACTCCATAATCAAACATCACCAAATAAGGGGTCGGGTTATTGAAAATGAATCCGAAATAAAACAAATAATAAAATAAAAGCCAAACCCATGCCCGTATACCACTGTGATATACCTTGAAATAATTCAGATACAAGAAAAACAAATAAAAACGAGCTCAATGACTCCGAGCCACCAACGGATCTTTTTATAAATACCAAAAATTCAGCCCAATGATTCTTCCATGTCTCAGCCTATGCTATGACAGATGAATTTTTTCTTCTGTATGCGATTCAGCCCAATCTGACAATGCATGTCTAGGCTTTTTTTTCAACAAAAAAAGAGAGAAAATCTCGAGCAAACAATCTCTCGGAGTTCACATCTCTGAGCGACCTAACAGAATATTTCTGATTAGACATAGATCGTCGGATTAGAATATGAACTAATTTGATTTGAGGGAGAATCAGGGGCTGAGCCAGACTTTCGAACTATGGGGGTCAATCATATACAATTTTTTTTATGAAAAATGGGAATCAATTATATAATATCAAGTCATTTCACTCTAAATTATATAGAAAATCATATCTAAATACAAAAAATTTCAAAAAAATAGAAGTCAATTGACCCCCATTCCCCCTTAATGCCTCCGCCCTTGGGGAGAATGCAAGAGTTCCTTAAACATTCGTGCGAAATGTAGCTTGCCTTTTTTTTTTTTGGGTGTAAAGTCCGTAGACGATTTTATTGATTTAAAGAGTTACAAACTAGTTGGTACATATGATTAGACAATAAGTGTCTTAAAAAACAACAAGTATCTTTGAGCTGTAGTGCTCACCTTCTTTCTTTGAGCTGTTGTGCTCATCTATCATTTGTGTGGACTGTATGAGTGTTATGTTGTATTTCTTTCTTCATTGAGTAATAGAAATGCACGCTTATTTAAGTTGCGTTCCTCCGGAGACGTAGGTCCTTCAGTGGCTGAACTTCGTTACCAACTTCTATGTCACGCCTTCCATTTCTATTTATTTACTTTACTTTATTATTTATTTAATTTACAAGTTATTGATTCCGTCAAAAACTACACATTAACACACATGTACACTTAGATTTAATTTTATACGTCAAATACTTAGTTGATAGAGTTTAATTTTAAACAGTCCTCTATTCATCCCCCTCTAGGTGCCGTTAGGGACAACACACGTACTATGCCATGCTGTGACGGAAACATGTCGTGCTGTGACATATCCGGTCACGCCGTAACTTTTTTAGGTCCCAAGTACATTGTAGGTTCGCTGACCCTATAAATTAGTTATGTTTTGAAAAAATAATGCGACATAATCAACAATAAAAAAACTAATCCAGTTTAGTAGGAAAAAAATCTGCTGCGATTCTTTGGAATCGCAGGGACCCTGCTTTTCCAAATCAAACCATTAATCTATTTTGAGATTCATGTATAAACCAACTTCCTTTTGAGATTCGTGTATTTCAAAAAAATTAATGGTTTGATTTGGAAAAGCAGGTTTCCTGCGATTCCAAAGAATCGCAGCAGATTTATTTCCAGTTTAGTAACCCTTTTGTGCTAAAAGTAGGGGTGCAAACGGATCGAATACGAATCGAATAGTGGTAAAATCATATTGTATTTGCTTTTATTTTTTAGATATGGATACAAATTAGATATTTGACGGATACAGATACAGATCGGATATCTGTAGATATATACATAAATCTTTTCATAATATATATTAAACTATATGATATATATTTACTATTTGAATACGAATAATTAAAATTTAAAACTATATTTGTATCTGTATCCGTACGGATATTCAGATATCTGATATCCATATCTAATTTTCGGATACAGCTCCGCATACGATCAGATAATATCCGATCCGTTTGCACCCCTAGCTAAAAGTGTACCAGAATGCTATAAATTAGCTGTAAAATCCTGATTTTACCATAAAACTTAATTTCTACAAAAACCCTACTTTTTTTATAAAATGCTATATATCAATTTTTATATACTCCAGGATTTTTATTTTTCCATTTTATAGTCAAGACTGTTGAAGCTCTCACATTTCATTAGTAGAAAGCTATGGAAAATTCCAAATTTGACAGCGAGATTCTAAAAATAAAATAAAATTGTAAGCTAAGGTAAAACATAAGCATATATATATGGCTATATGCTATGCCTCTATAATACACACTGAAGTCAAACATGAAAGAAAATCCAACGAGGAAAATAATGAGTTTTTACCCGGAATTGGAGATTGGGAGATTGCAGAAATACAAGATGGCAGAAGAGAGAGAGAACAGGTAGGGAGGCGAGAAGAAAATGAATGGAGGTTTTTCGCACAAAAAATCACTAATGAAGAGAGAGAAAATCGAAACATTGTTGTCATGATGGTGAGACCTTCATATGTGAAGTAAGTTAATTCATATTCACCACTTACTCTTTATATTTTACTTCTTATTTAGAAGCTTAAATGTAGAGCAATGAATTTATTCCACCTTTTACTTCACAATCAAAACCTTTATTCATGTGGTTACTCGATTTAAAAAATAATATAACTAGAAATAAAACCCGACCGAAATCATCAAACCAAAAAATGTCAGAAGTGGGATTTGAACCCACGCCCTCTCACGAGGACCAGAACTTGAGTCTGGCGCCTTAGACCACTCGGCCATCCTGACGTTTTTATTATTGATCTAAATTCAAAATAAATCCCTACATTATTGTATTGATCTCTCACACATTTAACCTTACATGAAACTCTCCCTTTTTTTTTTTTCGTAGTGCAAAATTTGATGTGAATATGCAAGAAGAAATGCACCAGCAGAGTAATAGTAGCTCTGATCTTCTTAGCTAGCTTTTAATAAAAAGAAAAGCCGGCCATCTCCATTCCAAGTTTCTGTTTCACTCAATGGCGAATCATTACCAAGATCGACATTGAGTAGCACAGTAATAAATTAAGTCCCAACTCGCGGACTTGACTCGATCATTGCACCGTCATATGGGTGGTAATTTTGGATTGGTCTCTAAGACTTGGTAGTTCTCTCTCTGTTTTTTTATCAAAGTTCATCCTTCTGAGTGTGTGACTTGGAAGAACAGGGTTCCCTTGATGTCCCTTGTGTAACAGAGCTATGGGATAGTAATAGTTATCTCCGTATTTAGCCATCATATTGTTTAGTCTGTTGAACTGTTCTTTCAACGTGCTCTTCTCTTCTCTTTCTCGTTGCAATTCCGATTTTGTCACTGCCAACTATTTCATAAAAAGAAAAATCTTTTAGCAAAATTAAATATTCTCTTATTTCTACTTAAAAGTTTTCTTTTCATTTCTATTGGTCTCTTATTTTGTAAAACTTCAATTTTATTAATATATTGTTGGCTCGTAATTGCCAACTTGTATTAAAAAAACTAATTAAAATTGTTTTTTTTTAAGGTTAGTGGCTTTTAAATTAAAATTGTTAAATGTGCAATCCTATTGCGAATGGATTGAAGATGTAGGTAGACAAAAAACAATCTAAATTGAAGTAATGCATCAAGATAATAGTTCTTACCTCATGTGCCACACGCTTGTATGCCTGTTGCAGTGGTTCTTCATTGTTCAAACCAATCTGCTCTCATTACAAAATTATAAAGAAAAAAAAAAAACCATCAAATTTTGCACAATAAATATTATCGAATTTTTCAACACAATAAATGTACTAAATCTACTAACTTGAAGGGTAATATCTTCTTCTTTGATCTGCGGAATCGACGAAGACAATGGACCGGGTTCCAATTTAGGCATTTTTCTTTTCTCACTTCGAAAAAAAAATCTATCTCGTTTACAATCTTGCGCTTGCCCTTTCTATCAACGCTTGCCTCATCATAGAAGCTCTTTCTCGATGGAAAACTAGACGGTATAAAATTCCCGAATACATTATTTCGAAGAATAATAGGTCGTTTCGTTGTTGTATCGACAACGCTAAACATTACACCGGCCAAGTTGCTCGCATTGTTCTGTACGGGAAATATACCTGTCTTATCCATACTCTTTGGAGTGATCGAGATCGAGATTGCGGCGAGGAGAATGATTGGAGGGGTAAATAATTGTCAGCTGTTTAGTAGCAATATATAGCGGTAATTCGGGATAGTTGTAACTGTAACTTCTCTAAAAATAACAAGAAAAGAGGAAAAAAATACACTGTTTAATTTTGGTAGGGGCAATATATAGCAGTAATTCGGGTTAGTTGTAACTAAAACTTCTCTAAATATAACAATAAAAGAGAAAAAAATAAGCAGGTCAAGCAAGGCATTCAAAAGAGCTGTCTTTGCTTATAATAGATCACTGTAGCGAGATCATTGCATTTTTTGTTGGAGCAATGCACTATTGATAGAAATAAGCATTCTAACAGAAGGTGCTCTAAACTTGAAGAAACACAAACATCACATCACATCAAATTGATCAAATTTGCTATTTTGCTTTCAGATTTCTAACTGAAAAAAAATAAAAGCATGAAATAAGCTAACTGTACGTATCAAGTCCGGTCACTTATTCAGGTGTTATCGTTCTTTTGCATCAGAAACCTCTTTTGGATAACAAAGATATTTCATTGATCTATATTTAGTTACCCCAAGTTAAAAAATTAGGGCTTGAGCGCGAGTCTTGTGAGTACTATAATTCGAAAATCGTTTGTTTTATTTGCACTTCTAAATATAAAACCAAGCAATTGCCGACGACCATAAAAAAAATATAAATCCAAGTGTTGTGCCGTGTCAGTTCAAGATAGAAATTATATATAGAGTCGGTTCATTGCCGTACATGCTTTACAAAAGTGCTATCCTTGTGCCTGAAACAGAGGACGAAATCGATGCTGGAAATATACTAATTTACTTATAAAAGGTGAACAATTTTAGAAAAATAAATACTTATTGATAAGAACATATATACCATTTCAAACTGCAAAGAAGTTGATACAGGCTAACTTTAGCATTATGTTCTGAAAGGGTCAAGAATAACTAAACTCGTGTACAGAGCATTGACTTGGCCATTCATGAAAATTAATTTTAATCTAATTATATTAGTCAGTAATTAAACCTCAAATCAATGCAAATTTTGATCAACCAATTCAGCAATACACTGATTTTTTTGGATAAGGTTGGCTTATTAGAAGAAAAGAAAAGAAAAATTAAGCAAAATATGCTCTCAGTCACAAAAGCTCCTCTGTGGTTTTGTTTTGTTTTGTTTTGTTTGAATATTTTCCGACAATAAATTTTTCATAGTTTGCTCTAATATTGCCCCTAAAATGCTTTGCAATATGTCTCAAGCAACTCCACAAATATTGAAAACGGAAACTCTGCTTTTGATCAATTTGATCCCTCAAATATTTAATTATTTTTCGATTTAGGTCATGAATCTTGTTTGGTTTTATTTGGTTTATAGATGATGACATGATTCCACATTATTACTCAATTTAGTGCTATGTTAATGCCAAATCATCATCAGAGAGCCTCTATAGTGCTAAAGGGTCACCTAAATGTCTGTGACGGGCGGAGGTAGGATGTGATACAGAGTGAGCAAAAATTGAGGAAGCAAGTGCCCCTTTTCGCTGTACGTGGCTCTGTCGCTGAATGAATGTTAATAAAAACAAATAATAAAAGAACCACAATGGCAATAATAAAATCTTTTTACATTAATTCCAGAGGGATAGAGATGAGAGAGAGAGAGTAGAGAGACAAGAGTAAGAAAGCAACATTTTTATTGCATTAACTTGTGTTCTTTTAAACATGGGATACAAAAAATATTTCCAAGATTTTGGCAAACCGATTACAAACCATAATCGCAGACATAACACAAGACAATCAGAAGGGATTTATAAAAGAGCGACAAATTACAGAAGGCTTTATGTATGCTGATCAAGGGTTGCTGCAAGCGGCATACAAAGACAAATACCTAAAGCCGACATACATAAAGCGTACGTATGACACAAGAAACTGGGAATTTCTATCTAAAGTAATGGAAAATATTGGATTCTTGATCAAATGGGTGAAATGGATAAATAACTTTGTGCTACAAGGATCTTCTCAATTAATAATCAAATGAGTGAAATGGGTGAAATGGATAAATAACTTTGTGGACGATGCATAATTTTTTCTCAAATCAGAGCTACGTCATATACAAGCTTTGAAGATTCTTCTCATCTGTTTTCCAATCAATCTCAGGGTTGAAAGCGAGCATGAATAAATCTGAATTACTAATCTCAAGAGAGTCAGCACAGTGGACACAACAACTAGTTTCGGCAATGGGTTGCAATAATGGAGAATTCCCTCTAACTTAGGATTGCCGTTGTTAGATAAGAGACTCGGCAAAAATGCATGCTTGTCTTTAATTGAAAAGATGAGTAGGAAATTGGGAAGCTGTACATTTGTCGATTCTAAGGGTCCCCTCTACTCATAACGTTTGAAGACCAAAACACAAATTTTTATCTTTTGGGAGCATATGGGTAAAAGCTGGTAAATCAGGACCATTCTGGCAATTCAATACAACTAAAACACTTGTATAGCTGATATGAAAAGAAGGAAAAAAAATTCTGTCCTGTAAAATGTAAATCAGTAAATATTATTATTTTAAATTTTAAAATGATACTTGGGATATGGTATGAGATTTGCTTGTATAAATCTGTAGAGCTGAGAGTAACATTTCTTGTTGTACTTGAAACCATAAATTCTGAAAAATCAAATGTGATATAAGAATACTTATTGAGACTTGAGAGGAAACAATTCACTTTGACAAGAGGAAAAAGCAAGGCTGTTAGGGAAATTGAGTTAATCAAACAGCTTTTAAATTCATACTCACAAATTACTGGTAGGGTTAATTAAAATTTAATCCATAATCAATCAAACAAGATCCGAATTCAATCCTAAATTCAATTATTCAAGCACATAATTGATACTTCAACAGTGGCAGATGAGAGGGAATCGCAGCAGAGGAGAGACAGCACCAGGGTCGGGGAGGACGGGTGCACCAGGACAGGATAGACGCAGAGGAGCGGAAGCTAGAGCGGAGCCGCAAAAGAGAGGGCAGAGGGCGTGGCGGAGGAGAGGGGAGAGAGTCAAGAGAGGGAATTGCGCTAAATTTGGATTATAGCGGGAAAATTGCGCTAGAGAATGGAGATGGATTTTTTCTATAGAAAATAATAAAAAAGAAAGAAGAGAAATAAAAAGAATATCTGTGATTTTCTATTGGTAGAAAGATTGATAGGAGACACCAACTCAAAAAAATTTAATAGTAGAATCAATACTAACCTACTGACCCTAATTCAGTTTTTTTAGTTTTCTCTATTAAAATATAATCTTTTTAAAGAAGAAAATAAATAGTCTTTCTATTACATTTAAATTCTAAGATACTCTATTTATTTACAAAAATTATTTTAATTGATAAAATAAAAAAATGGGTTAGAATTGGTAGAATTAGTACTGATTCTAACATTGAAAATTTTAAATGGTAGAATTAGTATCGATCTTTCTATCAATGAAAAACAATAGGTACTATTTCTATTTCTCTTTCTTATTTTTTATTATTTTCTATATAATTTTTTTTAATTGGAGTAAGTTGGGATTGGGATGTGGGAGCGTTAGGAAATAGGAGTGTCAATGACATTCTTTTATTCATTTACCCGATCTGCAAGGGCAAATCTACATTCACCCGTACGGGTGCTAAGCCACCCTATGATTTTAAAATTTAATTATATATATTGAAATGTAATTGAATTTTATTATTTTAAAATTTTTTATATAGTCTAGCCCCCCTTATAAAATATCACATATCTACTTGTAGTCCAGTAGTTAGAGCTTATTTTGTGGTTGTGGAGAACTTGAGTTCAATTCCCACTAACAACATATTGTGCATTTTAAATTTTAGCACCCTCTATCATGATTTTCTAGTTCCGCCCCTGCCGATCCGTACCGTATCCTATAAGACAGATATGCATAATATTTTTTTTCGTAAACTTATCGGGTATGGGTAAAGATTTTTTTCATTATCTATATAAAGGTACAATAAAGCCTATTTCGTACTCATTACCCTATCAGGTTATTATAAAAAAAATATTATATACTTATTAATATATATAAGCATTGAAAAAAATACTTTAATTGGTTTACTTGCGCTTAGCATTATCAGAATATTTTTTTCAATAAAGTATTATACATGTGTGAAATGAATGTATATGTTTTAATTTTTAATTTAATAAATAATAAAAATAATTATTATATTAGTATTACCCGTTATTTACCTGCTATCTTTTTGTTATCCGACAATCATAACAGGTAAGGGTAGAGTATGGGTAAGATAATTTGTAGGGTAATAATAGAGTACGGGTAATAACAATTTGTAACGGATATGGGTATGAAAATACTTCCATCCGACCCTTACCGTACCCGTTGACATCTCTACTAGGAAAGCTGCTGCGCAAAAAAAAAAAAAAAAATGGAATGGGCTGTGCAGGGATTTTGGGCTTTTATATAGTAGCGCAAAAACTTTTTCATCGTGGGAGCAATAATCCAATAACGAATGGGCTATAAACTATTTTTCAAAATTCAGGATAGGACAGCCGATATGAGTCCGTCATACTCAATCATAAAGTAAAAGCTTTCAATAAAGATCTGTTAGCCCAATAACATTGGCAGTGGATTAACACTGTGATCGGAACAATTCAATATTAAAATAGAGTTCAATTCAATAGAAAAGAGATGATGTAGAATTGAATTTTATTGATCGGAAGCTTCAAGCATAGAGATAATTCAGTATTTAAAGTAGCAAAAAAGTCAAAATTTTCACTTAATTTACAAAATCTGCCATTAAAATCTAAGAACTAGGGTTTCAAATTTAGTATGAAAAATAATTACGAATTAAAGCTGCATATAGAGAATTAGACCAAATGTGAAGAGAAATAAAAAAAAAATCTAATCGGAAGATTTACCCTCTGCTAAGTGCTCAGAAGCACCATATCTTAGTTCTAGACGGAAGTCCGAAGAAAGAGAAGAAAAGGGAGAGCTATTGCGTCTTAACACTTCGCTGAATTCGATTCTCGTCAAATACCTCCACTTTTCACGCGATTTCGCTGAGCGACTTTTTCCTTCTCAAATCCTGCCGAATCGATTCTCGCTGCCTTTAGTCTTTGCTTCTGATCACGAACGCGACGCGCATTCCTTTTCCATTTCGCGTTTGAGAAATCGCGTGGCCATTCCGATCACAGCCTAAACCAGATAATAAATTATGGAAATCGGTATACCAGATTATGATAGAAGATACTTACTGCTACCTAATCATGATTTCGTTCAAAAAACTATAAATGTTCAACAGTATAATTCATTGAATAATGTTTCTCAACAAAGGTGCCAGTGCCAGGGGACGGAAGAAGAATTGGTTTCTGGCATCATAGTTGGGGTCAGGGGTTTATGGAAATAAAGAACGGTGGTAATTTCAAATTAAATTAACTTCACCGAGAATTGGTTTCTGGCATCTAAGCCGTCTGACTCATGTACTCATGTTTAAGTTCGTGTGAACAGATTTAAATATGTACTAATTTTAACTGCCCTATAACTATAAACCGTCCGTACGTAT
Source organism: Carex kokanica (assembly GCA_025461125.1). Lineage (NCBI taxonomy): Eukaryota > Viridiplantae > Streptophyta > Magnoliopsida > Poales > Cyperaceae > Carex > Carex kokanica. The sequence goes on from JAJGRX010000112.1 coordinate 2,064,895, forward strand.
TTTGGCGCAAATCAAACGACTTAGGCTATACAGCAAATAGAATAAAATAACATATAAAATTAACTGCCGATTAAAATAAATACAAATGGTCTGTGCCAATCAAAACCCTCCTCTTCCAGTAATAAAATATATATAGTATTAAATATAAAATAAAAACAGATGGTAATAAATTTATATTTTATACAAATTTAAATTATTATATATAACTGCCTGAATCGAGAATGAAAATTACCTGACGAGACAAATTATTTTGTCTTACAAAAATCAGTTTGCCTTGGGATTTCTAAAAAAAAAAATAGAAATATGGTCGCTTACTTGTATAAAAAAAAGAGAATTGATGGGTCATGTATTTCGAATTTGTCAACTTTTGACATGGACCGTCGGATGAGTACACATTTTGACTGGCAGTTTTTAATTCATACTAAACATAGATAATAAAGTGAAAATTGTCCTGTCAAAATGCCGAGATTTTTAAAAATACTCTACGTTAATTACAAATTATTAAATCTGCCCACGAGTCGTTGGTTTTATTAAATATGCCCAAACCGGCCAATAATTGACCGGTCCCGATTAAAATTCGATTAAATTCCCAACGGCCAATTATTGGCCGGTCCCGTGATTTTTTTTTTTAGAGAAAAATAGCTAAAATGCTGAAATAAAATCTAACACAAAAAAATCGAATTATTTTTTTAAATATTTGTTAGATTACTTTTTTTGATAGCATATTTATACTAAAATACGCTAAATTACTTGAAATTATGTTAATTATGCTGATTGACACTAGATTACTTTAAATTATGTTAACTTTTTTTTAAGAGACAAATAGCTAAAATGCTGAAATATAACACTAAAAAATCGAATTTATTTTTAAATATTTGTTATATTACATTTTTTATATATAATTAGCATATTTATACTAAAACACGCTAAATTACTTGATTTATGCTGAATTACAGTAAATTACAATAATTATGTAGAATTATGCTAGAATACGGTAAAGTACGCTAAATTACGCACGAATAGAGATGATATCTTCACTGAGAAGGCGAAAAACGACGACGAAACTTCAAACGGCCATAAAACGGTGCTCGAGTGTCCGATTTCAGCAAATGACTACTTTTCGGAAAGCTTGCGAAAATGCGCATGCGTCCAAACTAGCTTTGTTTCCAAATTTAGAATCGCCAAAAAACAAACGGAAGAGCCTCAAAACTTCAGTTGAAGTTTCCGATTAAGATTTTCATTTCTATTCTCCAATCTACGTAGCTCAGTAAATTAGTTATATAATGGACTTGTAGAATACCAATTTTTATTATTTTTTGGAATTTTTTTACTATTTTTTATGATTTATGAAAGATGGCACAAAATCGGCCCTATTCATACGTAATTTAGCGTAATTTACCGTATTTTAGCATAATTCTACATAATTATTGTGATTTCAGCATTTTAGTAAATGTACCGTATTTTAGCATAATTATTGTAATTTACCGTATTTTAGCACAAAATCGGCCCTATTCGTAGCGTATTTTCTAACAAATATTTAAAAAAATAATTCGATTTTTTGTGTTAGATTTTATTTCAGCATTTTAGCTATTTTTCTCTAAAAAAAAAAGGGAAAATTGGTTATTTGCCACTCCAAAACTTTCAAATTGTAAAAATGTCATCCCAAAATTTGAAATTGTAAAAATGCCACTCTAAACTTCATTAATTTCTAATTTTGCCATTTATAATGTATTCTTATACTATTTTTATTAAAAATTAACTGAAAAATACTGTTTTGGCAGCACGAAGATCGCAGCAAAGGAGATGTGCAAAAGAAGAATACAGTATTTTTCAGTTAATTTTTAATAAAAATAGTATAAGAATACATTATAAATGGCAAAATTAGAAATTAATGAAGTTTAGAGTGGCATTTTTACAATTTCAAATTTCGGGATTGCATTTTTACAATTTGAAGATTTTGGAGTGGCAAATAACTAATTTTCCCAAAAAAAAAAAATCACGGGACCGGCCAATTATTGACCGGTTTGGACATATTTAATAAAACCAACGACTTGTGGGCAGATTTAATAATTTGTAATTAACGTAGGGTATTTTTAAAAATCTCGGGTCAAAATGTATTCCCGGATGAAATAATACCTTAGATTGACTTTATTATTTAAGCCATTTCTAATCTATTATTTAAGTCATTTTTAATTGCGGGGTTTCATGTTCTAGAAGAGATGATAAATATTACCGTTGACTAAACAACGACACAGAATTTTGATAGCATTATTTTATTACAAAAATATCATCTTTGGTTGAGAGCTAACATTGGCTTAAGTTCACCTTTAATGATTCATAAACTTAACTACAAAAATTATTCAAGTAGACATCAAATAATGAATTTAAATTTTAAAACTGATTTACTTTACAAACACGTGAAATTTATAACGAATTTTGATAGCATTATTTTATTACAAAATATCATCTTCGGTTAAGACCTAACCTGGGCGTTCACCTTTAGTGATTCATAAACATAACTACAAAATTATTGGACATCAAATAATAAATTTAAATTTTAAAACTGATTTACTTTACGTGTTTACATATTAAATTTATAACTTTTCAAATTCATTTAATATAAAATCAACCTGTAAAAAAAAATTAACTAGTTATAAGGATGCGTTTAATTTATTATTTTTTGACCACTCAATATTATACTGAATTAGTTATAAAAGTTTATAAAATTGACATGCAAATAAAACATTAATAATATTTTATAGATTTAAACGGTATAGATACATCACTTGACGTTGATATGACATATTTTATAATTCGGAGCGACTAACTATCCCCCAGTTCATTTCTCTCATTCATCTCTAGTCATTAACTACCTGGGAGGACCACTAATTAACTGGGAGACCACTAACTACTTGGTGGACCGCCTAATATTTGATAAATTTTACAATTAACGTGCGTAAATATGGATACCTATGCACGCGCCTAATACTTGGGGGATCGCCTAATATTAGAGCATAACTTGCGTTCAAGGACTCCAAAGATTCTTTTATTATTAAAATTTTGTTTAATTAATTTTAGATACCAATAAAATAGATGCATCAAAGAAGAATAAATGTTGTTTCGTCATTTTTGGATATTGCATTTTGGATTTAACTTTCTCTCTGTTTTTTTTTAAATCAAGGGGTACGTTCGAATGATTTTGTTAGTTTAATTCAATCGAATTAACATTTTTTTAGATAAAATGAATTGATTTATTTTGTTTGATTCGATTTAGAGAATTATAATAATTTCAATTTACGATTCAAAACTAATAGTGACAATTTTATTTATTTATTTTTGAGACAGATGAAGGTTTATGCCTCTCAAATTTCAATATTTATAAAGAATTCTCACCGGTCTCACAACTTCTCACACGAAGGGGTTATTTTTTGCTATTCGACAACTGAAAACTACATAAATTCAACAAACTAAATAAACCAAAATAATAGTCAATATTATGTTAGTATTGTAATATTTCACTACATTATGAAGTTAATATATAAATTAGCAGTTATAAATTTTAATTTATTTCACTAATTCGTATTAATTGAATTAACCAAATTTAAATTGTAATTTGGTTGATCTTGGGTTTTGACTCTCCAAAAAATGATTATAACAGTATATATGTTCATATCCATCATTGACCTGTTGAAGGACAATGCCAACAAAATAAAAATAACAAAATAAAGTTAGCTATAAATCCCACAAAACCGGTTATTTTATGACACACTTCTTAATTTATAATAATTTTATACAATCTAGTAATTTAAGATGTATTAAATTAAATATCACGTGTATATGTAATTTACATGTATATTTAACAAAAGAAAAACACACCGGTCTCTCAGATCAAGACAAACAACGTATACGTGCAGTGGTGGAGCTACGTGAACGCAGGGGTAGGCACTTGCCTACCCCTGAATTTTTTTTTTTTTTTAGACCGGTATTTTTTGGACTTTGCCTACCCCTGATTTTGGGCTTTGCCTACCCCTGCCCTGCGCCTGCGCTGTGCGAAGTCACGAGAAAAAAAAAACTCTCGGAGACGGAGAGGAGAGGCGAAGCAGAAGAAGTGAAGAACCGACTACCTCTGGAAGAAGAAGCTCCGCCTCTGTCTCTGGAAGAAGCTCCGTTAATTTTTCGTTCAAACCCAAATTCGTTAATTTTTTCGAACCCGAACCGTTAATTTTTTCGAACCCGAATCCGATTATTGCCTACCCCTGACTCAAATCCTAGCTCCGCCACTGTATACGTGAATAATCCCAGTATGATGATCCCACACACCAATTACAAAGCAAATCTTAAAAACTTACAATCTAAACTCCCTAAATATGTCATTGTAAATTATACATAAAAAACAAATTATATCTTTTATGTACAAATCAATAATGTTGACATAATTCAATTTCTGTGCACAAATTAAATTATATTCCTCATCATATATTAATTCTCATGTACAAATTTAATAGACAATTTAACAAAATAGTAAATAAGGGCACGTTATGTTGTCATGGGATTGTACCGAATAGAATTCTTTGGGTACGGAAACAAACAAAATTAATATATGAGAATTCATGCCAATAGATATCCACGAAAATAATTGTGGGAACATGCTAAAATGAATACGGTTGTACCGTGAGAATAGTTGTGGGAAATCATAATTTGAGAAAAATATTTATGGAAATTGTATTTTTGTTTCTGAAAGACGTGTTATCAATACTAATTTTGTGATTAATAGATATTAATAATTTTATGATCAATTCTAATCATCTAAAGTATAATAATTAACACATAATAAAATCTAGAAAATAAAAAATAAAATTGTGTAAGTATAAATAAATTATAATTTTTTCTTAGTCATATAAATTATATGAATGATATTTAAATAATGGCAAACATCATTATATTTTTGATAACTTAAAGTATCTTTTATAATTAGAAAATTAAATTTAGCACTTTGAGATCATGATAATTTTTATGAGATTCAGATGAAAATATCTCTTTTATCTTATTAAGCATGTAGATGTCTTGAACCACCAACGGTTGTGATTAAAAGATGAAATTTCAGATTGAACTCCAATCAAACAGTCTGTCTTTTTTTTATTCTACGCATCTTTTTGATATTTCTTTACGTGTAGAAGTCTAAATTTATTTAGACACGTACTTATCACACTTATTTGATGGTTAGATACTCAATTTTCATATTAGTCCTGATTTCTTTCAATTTTTTAAATGTCATTTAATAAATTTTTGGATTGATTGGTCATGCCTTTATTTCTTTCTATTTTTATATCATTTATTATTTGTCATTTAATACTCTTATTTAAGTAAACATAATTCTACTCTATTCAAAATCTAAGACATTCCAAATTAATAAATATAATACACCACATTTGTTGCTATCACTATTTATTTAATTATTTGTTTAAATAAGTTGAATCTTATCAGCCTAAAACACGGTAAAAATTAATATTAGCAAGCTGTAACTTGTTTGAAGTGTTCAAAAGAGAGGGGTACACAATCTACAACTTTTTTTTTTTTTTAACAAAGAACAGTAACGCCTATCAAATTTATGTGTTATGTCTCAACTTAATTTTTTATAACTAAAACATAAATTTGAAATTCGAAGACCATGCCAAGGAAAGAGACATGTTAGTTTAGTAAATATTTTCTTTCAAAGTATAATTAAAAAGGCCTCCATTGCAGAGCAGATATAACCTGACACCAAGTTCATTAGAGGAGGAAAATGATCATTGACATGTAAGAACCATAAAGCAGACGCAAATGAAAGAATCAATCCAAAGCAAAATTTGGCAGCAAATAATTAATTCCCAAAAGCACATAAGATCTTTAAAAATTAAAATCCAGATCACAACAGAAATAAATTACACCGTTTTGAGAAGAGTTACAGTATCTTAAAAGTTAAAAGTTAAAACATATTGTTATTTGCAAAAGCACATCCATCTTTTGAAATTGAATCATACCGAGTAACAAGGTATGTAAACCCAGAAACGCAACACATCACTCAGAGAACCCACCTTCTTTGTTTTCCCTGTGCTCAAGTCCAGCGACATGAAATGGGCACATCCCAGAGGCATAAACAGGATGTCTTTTTCTGGATGAAATGCAAAATGTCCAAATAATCGCATGCGATAGCACATATGAGAAACATTGGAATGAGGCTGGAGACCCGAATATATTTGAGGAAGGCTTAATCGGTGCTTCAACACCCATTCTTGTTGAGTGTAGCTCTTAAGAACCCAAATGAACAACAATCCTTTCTTGTCGCACAAAGACAGACAATGCAAGAGCCCTTGCGACTGTCCGATTTCAACCAAAGTATTGTTTTCTATATTTGGCTGGTGGATCACCTCATAGGAGCATTTTTTTGGATCGATGCTCAGGATTTCATGCTGAGTTGTTACACGATACACCCTTCCTTCAACAAAAGTGCCCTTCGAACAAAATCTGATCATTGTGTTACATGCCAAATCTTTCCGACTGATGCATTTGCCTCTCTCAAACGAGAAAATGTCAAGAAAGCTAAATATTCCTCCACCATCCCTCCAGCTTGAAAAGCATATGATGTGAAACTGAGAGTGTACTTGAGGATCGAAAGCTAAAGAAAAAGTCTGATAGAACCTTTCATGGTCAAACGTTGGAGTGAAGGACCACACTGTAAGCAGAGTCCGAGTTGCCGGGTTATAGACAAATAGTTCGTGTACAGTTGGGATGTTCATGCTCAATGCTTCAATAAGGAGGAGACCATTGCAACAGTCGATTATTCTCAAAAGGGCATAACTTGATAAGGCACTGATCGTTCCATCAATTTCCACCTTGTCAGCGCCACGAGATAAGTTCATAAATCCAGCACCAAAGCTAGAATTATTGTAAAAAATACCACCCAATGTTGGTAAGTGCTTGTTGAGCTCCAGGGCAATAGAGAAGAGGGAGAGCCATAACTTGCAAACGGTTTTGCAGCAAAAGAAGGACTTAGGTGGCAAGAGAGAAAGGATCTCTGTCACCAACTCATCTGGGAGTGTACCGATCGGTGATGAGGCTCGGTTGTTTCTCTTGCACTGTGATGATGAGTTAGTGGTCCCTGCTCCTTAAAATTTAATTTAATTACGAACATAGTAGATTCAGTTGTCTCTGAAAATGGATGTTAGATAAATTTTGTAAGAAGAGTGAATCTTTTTAAGTTGACCACAGAAATTAAGTCCTTCATTTTCATATTGTAACCTCTGGGGAAAACATAACCCAGACTTCCTCCCCTCTCTTATTTTTCTTATTTTTCTTTTTCGCTGGCTTTTCTTTTTCACACCTTCTTTCCCGAGTTTCTACTCAGAAACTCAAAAACCTGTAACCGACAATGGTTAATGAAATATGGGCTAGACCCTTATTGTTTCTAAAAAAAAAAAGAAAATTAACACGGACAAAAATATTTACTTTAACATAAAGAACTATATATGCTAATGGTCATCTTTAATATATTTTTATTTCCAATTTTCTTCTTGCGGCGCAGAAAATTGTTTATATACCACATTTCTATTGCCCTATCCTGTGAAAGGTTCGTAGACTTATAGTTAGCATTTGCGTCCATAATTTTATTCAGAGTTGCTTACATGCTATTTAGGTGACTTTATCATCTCCAAGCTAACTTAGCACAAGTAAAAAGGTATTGGTATTTTTTTTATACGAGTAATATATAGAGCATATTTACTTCAAAAGCATCCAAAATGCTCCCAACATATTCTATTTATGCATTTCCTTCGTCTTTATTTTTATATTTGGCATAGCCACAAGGGTATAACCTAAACATTTTTTGTTTATGTCAACTCAAGAGGTAATATAAAATACCATTTACTTCTCTTTTCTAGCTTGATTACCATGTCAAACAAAATACGGTCTTTAAAAGAATATGCAACACTACACTAGGAATTGAGTGATTTTTTTTTTTGTATATGTACTTCTTTTTCTATCTCCATAATTAGAAATGGCAGAATTTGATCCAATCCCCAGACCCTCCGATCAAAAACAAAACTACAACCTGATCAACACTAAACATCAAACTTTTACCTTAATTATGTACAGTTCGCATTGCGTGGTATCATATTTAATTAAACTTTCTTAATACAAAGACATAGACAATAAGGTCCATATTGAAAAAAGAGAAGGTGTGAATGGGGGTAGAGAAATACTAACCTTTCCTCTCCGTCTGATGGAGCGTAGAGCTGCACGCAGCACCATTCCTCTTCCTGATCCGCTCCGATCGGCGCATCAAGGTATTTATAGCCATATTTATGCGGGGGAGGAGAGAAGTCCTAGGATGTAGGTGCAATTTGTGGCATATATATATAGAGAGAGAGGAGCGACCGAGTGAGGAATGAATTGAAATTGAAAGCAAAAAGGAGCTAGAGACTACGTACGTACACCGATTAGGCTATATATAAACGATTAGTCTTGAAGTTTGAGTCGGCATAGTATGATTGCTTCTGAGTTGTTCGATCATAATCAGACTGTTCATGATAAAAATATTACCCTCCCAAAATTGAATCAAATTGCAAAGAAAGGATTCCTAAAAACAGCACCAACTTGCCCATGGAATACAAGGCAACAGTTACCTTCCAAAATTACAATCGTCTACCTTGCAAAATAAGAATATGCTCTATAATTAGGTCGTTAAATATGTAGTATTCGTGTCGAAATTTTACATTGCTAGCCGATTATATCATCTTTAAAATATAAATTATTCACGCATTCTATATCCTACATCCATTTTGTAGATATTTAAATTTATAACCTTTTATTTATAAACATTTTACTTATAAACATTTTACATTCTTGCATTCTTCAAAAAAGAGTAAAAAATAACAATGATCAAATATTGTAGTAGTTACATGATTATAATAGTATCTTGTCAAAAATAACAATGATCCAATCAATAATGTTCGTCTTATTTGTGTGTTGAGAATTTGAGATTCACTCTTAAAATTATTTCTTGTCAGTTCAAAAACTCTAGCAAACAAATTAACTCAAACTTATTTTTTGGTTTAGTATATCTTTCTCGTATAAGCCACAAAATAGGACCTTGGAAATGAACAAAGAAAAATAAAAGCGTTTGTTTTTATGGAAATTAAGTTCGTACATTTCCCTTGCAGTTTCATTTGGAATCTACAAAATTAAAGGAATTTCAAACTTCATTTACTCAACATATATACAAGCAGAATAAAAGAAGAATGAGATTGAAACATTCCAGAGAAAGACAACTTACAAGGATGGTAGTTAAGAGTACCAACTGGTTATGATGATTGTGAATTATTTTATATAAACAATAGACAAGATTATTAAAACTAAATTATTTACTGGTAGTTTCTATGATTTATGTGTTAACATTCTTAGATACATAGTTTACATATGAATGTTGAACAACGAAGTAGATTAAAATACATAATTCTTCTGTAATTAAATTGTAAAGAGTGATGCCAAATCATTCTTAGAGCTGTACGGATTTATTAGTATGGGTATTTTAATCCGAAAATTCATTTTTGGTAAAGAAAATATGTTTAATGTTCAAATTATAATTTATATTGCAATGGAGGCATAAACCATCCTAATTTTAATTTTCTGTTACATACACAAACATATCATACTAAATTAGATTGATTAGTAACATTACCTTAATTAGTTATGTCTTTTAATAGAAAGACATGTGAATCCAAAATAACTAGGTAAAGATTTAGAGATAATCTACGGTATGCAGTAATTATAAACTGATGTATATATTTGTTATTTAAGTATAACGTGTTTAAGATAATAAGTACTTTTCGTATTACTAATGAATGGCTTAATTCGTATACTTATAAGGTTTGTCATTAGTAAATTGCTATTTTATTAAATAAAACAATATATCATAATGAATCGTTTATGTCAAAGATGTTTTTTTTCAGTTGTATACACAATCTGATAAAATGAAGAATATTATTTTCTATAATCGTGATAAAGTTGTACAAGTAAACTTTTCATTATTATTTTGATAATGGTACGAGGACTGGAACAAAACTGACTGATCATCAGTTTTGCTTTGATCTTTAATAATGTGAGAAATATTCTTTCTTCTTTGACTAGCTATCTAAGAAGAAGACCAACCTTGATGTTGTGGTACCATATGAAGGATTTTAAAATAAAATCATACTTAAATCTTAAATTTTGTAGAATGACAATAGTATATAATTTGAAAATACTAAAGTAAAAGTTTACTAGTTAATCAATAATTTTAGAATTGCACAGCGGTATCATGATGGTTTTACGTCAGACACAAACTAGACTCTTAACACCTGAAACATTTTGCTTCATATTAACTCTACTTTGATTCATACAAAACATGGCTTGTTAAAACAAGAAAAGTTTATGATGGCATTTAAAAAATTCTGCGTTCTCCGTCTATCATTAAAAGATACACTTCAAGGACATGCACAGGTAAACAAAACCTTAGTACAGCTCTTTGTCAATTTAAATTATATCTCATCACTTCTCAAATAATGCAGACATAAAATAATCAGGTTTCTAGGATAATAACAAAAGAAAATATTAAGATATATACAGTGTTATCAACTGACTACAATCATTTACATTTCAGAGTTCAAACCCACTTCAATGTCTGCAGCAGCCAACATTTAATTTTGCAAAATAGTTATAAATTCATTTGTGGTCACCAATGAGCTTTTGGACAATGCCAATTGAATTGAGATGATACAAAATTTATGGTAATTTGAGTGTACAAATATAAACTATTTGCTGTGCTTCAAAAGTAGCTCAAAAATTAGCCTCTGTGTTTACACAAAATGAGTGCAAAAGAGAGAGGAATTGAGCAAGTCCATTCACCCAGCCCTTTGAAGCTGGCATTGTGAAAGGTAATTCCTTGCTTCATTCAAGCCTACAATATAATATTAGTCAATGTGGAGAAATTTTCTAGTTGAAAGAAACTACGACAGAAATTAAAAGGGCCCCACCTAACCTTATCAGTCAAAAATAGCAGGAAAGTCAACCTGACATGCTGTGACACAACTGGACTCATTATATTCATCAATATACCGGTAGTGGTGATTTGTTATATGAAAAGATGTTCAATTTAACTGCTGAATACAGTCTTATTTGAAGGCCTGGTAGGATGTTTAAGTAATGTGCAAAATAAGGGGGAACATGAAAGTACCAGGAAGTTTATCAAAATCAGGTTGAATCCCATTTCCATTTATGTCCATGTGTGTTGGAGTTATGTATTTTCCTATTGTGACCACCACACCAGATCCATCATGGAGCTCAAAAACAGATTGTATCAAGCCCTGAAGAAGTCAAAACACTTAAAATCTAAAACAGACATGCATCCTAAGTAGAAACATTGAGGAATTCCTTCTCGCTGGTAACTATATGATAGTATGTTATACATCACAATTTTTAGATGGAACATAATACAAACTTGGATCTATAAGTCCTCAGCAGTAGTATGTTTGTTAATTTAAACTAACCTTGCCAAATGTCCTTTCTCCAACAAGAACAGCTTTGCAATTGTCATGGAGGGAAGAAGCTACCTGAACAAAAGAAAACAAAAAAATAATCAACATATCACTCTTGAATTGGGTTATCATAGCAGAAATATACTGGCAATAGAAGCTGGTGTTAGCTTACTATTTCACTAGCACTAGCAGTTCTATGATTCACCATGACCTGCATTATAAAAAGACATCATATAAGTATAATAAAGACCACAGCTATATCTCCATGCTTACTGTTCAAGCACATGTCCATGTGTGTAGAGAGAGAGAGAGTTAAAAATAACAGAGAGAGAGAGAGAGAGAGAGAGAGAGAGAGATGTACAACTAAAGGAGCTTTGACAAAAGGTGATGTCTCAGCTACAAAACTATTTTGCACCTGGTGATCACGGCCAGCAGTGGATATTATCTGTAAATTCAGAAAGTTGTATATTTATAAACCTACTTGAATCAATGCTTATAATACTTGTCGTTATATTGTTTCATGCCCTGCATGGTCAGGACCTAATACCATCTTAATTTCCATTGCTTCTTTCTTTTCCCTATTTTCCATGAATTTTGCTTTAACAAGCACAAAATGTGTAAGAAAGGCTAATTAGGGTAAATGCAGACTGTATTATCGCACAATTATACAAGAGAGTATTATGAGGGAAAAATTGCATACTGAGGCATAGTTAGATGCCAATAGGAACTAATTTAAGCTGGGAACCTGATATAGACTGCTCCAGTAACCTTTGTTTGTGTTAATAGTATGAACCAGCCAAAAATTTTAGAATACTGTCAATGTTTTTAAGTATAATGTACACCAAACTAGAAAAACATTAAAATATACTAAGAGGAGAGTTGAAAAATGAACTTCTATCAGGGTACATACTGTCTCTCCTTTCTCTAAGAAAAGCTTTGCAATCTCTATGCCAGCCTACAGAATAGAAAAAAGTTAGAGATTTCTAAGTAATACATCCTTTCATCTAAATAACACCTAATATCTAGTTGGTCGTCATTGGAGGCTACAGTTTGTTTTAGAAATTCAATGAAACACTGAGACAGATATCAAAAAGAAAAAATAATAAGAGGTCATTAACCTACTTGGACGAGGCCACCAAGATTATCTCTCAAATCAAGGACAAAGTAGGAAGCACCAGAGTCCTGAAGCCTTTTTAAAGCTGCAGTAAAAAATTTAGTTTACAGTAATAAAAGTGCATTAAAGGCACAAATTCATCTCCCTTGCAATCCCATCAAATATCACAGAAGCCTGTGCTAACATCATGCCATCTTTAAGATATCATTTTTCTTTTTGCAAAATCTTAAACTAACAGGATTAACAGTCAAGTATCAGTAGAGAATATTGATGTATGTTTGCTAGCATCATAGTAATATTTATGATAATTATAGAGGGGGGTATCTGATTTTATTTGAGTTTACAGGGGTAAACCACCTAGAAAACACCAAATCCTCTATACATGTTTAGAGGAGAATATCTGTTCTGCCCCACCATGCATCAATATTGCTAAATTTGTTCATCTGAACTTGCATATAGTTATGCGGACTTATGTTGGAATTAAGTTTATTTGAACAATGATTTTTTGGCCTTGCTATGAGCAATGGGAATTTCCAAGTTTAACAAATCTCGGTGTAATGTGCTTAGAAGACTGGTAAAAATAGAAAAGAAACACCACCTATGACCAAATCCTTCTTCGCTAGAGCATTGAACTCCTTAATCCGAATGTATCCTACTGAGGAATCGCCACTCTCCATCTTATCCAAACGATAGAAAACCGGTGTGCGTGCAGTAATTTGTCTTTCAACCTTTATAGACTCGATAGGACCACAATCGTTATGCTTAACCTATCCACAGGCAATGTTTAGCAATTGTTAATGGAAATAACACCTTTTAGCAGCACACACACACAAAATAAATGCAACTGAGTCATTGTAAAACGGACCCTCAACTGAGTCATTGTTCTTCAAACTAGTTTCTTTTCAGCTGTCACTCTTAACAATTGTGGGTCAGCATCAACTATGAGAAAATGTCATAAAGCCTAAAAACTATGAGATGGGGCAGTAGCACAGTTGGCTAGGAAAAAAAGGTCCTAGGACTGTGGCTACTCAAAGGTCGAGAGAAGGAGCCCCACTCATGACTTCGCAGCCTCTGCAAAGATTTAAAAAAAAAACCTAAAAACTATGTTCTCCCTTACATGCCAATTCAATGATATGATATACAAGATATGAACCCAATATATCATATACAAGATCAAGTTAGTTTAATTATCCTATGCTTTATTCGAAAAATGCTGATGGTATGCCTATCCTTATTACAGGCATTTCAAAATTTAATTCTGCTCTATTAGCAAGTCTCCACTTGAGAGTGCATTTTATTCCAAACAGTCAAACAGGATGGGCCTTTTACATATTCATCCTATTGGAAGTCGAAACTACCTTTGATAAGTTTTGCTGCCCTGTTAGAAGAATTAAGTTAAATATGGCATTACCTCAATAGTGACAAATGTTTCTTTAGGGCCTTGTAGCAGAGAAGACACATCAAAAGCTGACTTCCCACTCACATCAATTCCATTAACCGACAAGAGCTCATCTCCCTATATGCACATGAGAAGAAAGCCAAAATTACAAGCGTGATAATTTGTGTACCTTTCAAGTCAAGGTCCATATTTACCAAATCTTTAGCTACCAAAAACTGAGAAATTTCAACCCACTAGTACTACTACATTATACGGGGCACTGGTCTAGCATAATAATGCATATTAAGCACCACTTTGACCTCTCCAGTGTTCAGTGAAGCAATTTCAACAAAAGAGAATAGACAAAAAAATTAAAGTAGGAATTAGTCTCCAACCCCAGGAATGCTATTTTGTATATTTGTAAGATTGTAACCTGTACCTGATTATAAAACAGTGATAGGGAGACAAGCTAGTGTTCTTTACAAACTGTTTCATCAATTTTCTATGGCCCTGAAGCTCTACCTAGGTAATTTGATTGTTCATAAACTATTATCCTACATCGACCTGGGCCTGATAATACAAATAGGGTTGGCAACTTGGCATTGATTTAATCTAAGTTAACTGACCCAACCTGATAACACCCAGGTAAAGGACAATTAGTTAATTCATAATCCAGCAAATAGCACACAAACATGAGATTGAACTTTTTTCTGGTATACCTGACGAACACCGGCAGAATGAGCAGGCCCATCTAGAATTATACCTAATACTTTCAACTTCACTGAGCCGTCAGTATCCGGAATCTCCTTCAGATTTACTCCTATACCAGTCATGTCGTACTTGGCCATCTTTGCAAACTTTTTTTGTTTGCAATTTGGTGATGATTGTTATCGCATTGTCAGAACAAACATGGAAAACTGCACAAGTTATTAGCATATACAATTGAAGTGGCAAAGAATATTCACAAAAGCGGGAACAAAATCCAAAATTGTTGGAAGATTTTCAAACGTTTTTCAGAGGATTCAATCAATCCAGGTTCTGTAATAAGAAGGTAACCTTTAGCACTTAAATAACCATTAAAATATAAAAAATTCAAATCAATTAGTCCATATGCCCTGAAACTAAAAGATGTTGCAGATTATGTTCAAGCAAAGTTATTCTATTTCCTAAAATTACAATGGCTTGTTAAAGTTATACTGCATTGCGAGAAGTTGAGAAAAGCAGTCTATGATTTTAAGTAAGCACTTTGAGGCCCAACAGCAGTACCACCACATGCATATTTTCTGCATACAACCAAACTTTCCCTCATGACTTTGTTCTACTGCTTTTTGTTAGCATGGAGTACATGCACAAGTAAATATTTTGGCAAGCCTTCCAAACATTAAGTACCACACTGCAAATCATGCCAAACCGACAGGCCACAATCAAAAGACCACTTCTATTCTTGGTCAAGTCACATTGCTTTATCAAAGAAAAAAAGAGCACCTCAATTTCTATGTTTTGTTTCCTTCTTCTTGTGAGTGTGTGTGTGTGTGTGTGGTTGAGAGGGGGCTTACTTCGTCGGGAGAAAGGAATCTTGTATAGGGGTCACCGATACTAGCAAGCATTTTTCGAATAATATCATGAGCTCTTGATCTAGTCTGAATCCTGCTTTGGCGGATATCTTCTTTCTTTTGCTACAGTTACCAAACTACATTAGCTTAGTTACTTGCTTTAGCCTAAAGTCATTCAAACCTATCCAAAGCATTTGAACACTTTGAAAGGCATTAGTAGTAATGCCGAGATGGTGCTTAATGAAATGCCAAAGCAAACCAGAGCTCAAAACCTACCAGCCATAGCTCCGGCGACCAAGGTCGAGTTCCAGCATGAGGGAGGAAGCTCTGATTGACGACCTCCCAAGCCTCCTCCACCAGAGACTCGTTCGTCAAATTGGGCTCTTTCGTTTCCTCCTCCTCCCTCCTCGCCTCACCGCAAAGATCCACCGAGGGAGAAGCAGCTATGTTTTCTGACGCTACCGCCGGGGCGGAGGGGAAGAAGGGAGGGGAGGCGACGAGGGAGAAGGAGAGCGCTATCGCCGTGGATTTCAAGAGGATTGTTCGAAGAGTGTTTGGGATGATAAGGTTACTGTTAGGGTTTTTTCGAGGGGGAGACGGAGGTGGCGGTGGTGGTAGTGAGGAGGAGGAAAGAGAGAAAGAGAAAGCTCTCATCGCTTCTCTGCGGTTCAGCGTAGAGCATTAGGAACTGAGACCAGAAAAAACTGACAGGAGATATACTGATTCTAGATCCTCTGTGGCAGTAAACATCAGCCACGCTCGTGTGGTGAATCATGATACATATTTTCATCCATTTTGGCATTCTCTGTAGGCAGGGAGCGATAAATGTGAAATATCGTTGTGAATTATTGCTTGCTGCGCCGGGTTCTTCTGGGTTTCTGTGGACCACCTGATATTTTGTTCTATACATGTCAGCCTCGTACGGAACACAATTTAATCAAATATGCACAACAGCCCTTTTTTTTTTATAATTTGGAAATAATTCAAGTTGTATGGTTGCTGCATGCCTATTGAACTGTATTGTTCACAGTTCATTATTCTCCATATATTATAAAGATCCATAATTCTCTATTATCAAACGAAGGGAAACATATATGGACGTGTGTGTGTGTGTAAGATAAATTACTTTGCAATATATTTCCATGTTGGAAGTTATACAGGCAAAATGACAAACAAATACTATCCTCGTAACAAGATAAATATGAGTTTATTTTTCACTTGAGATTTGTCATGTTTTTACATGACAATTTGAGAGATTTTGAAAACTTCGATATTGTTGGAACTTTTTGGAACTTTAATGGGTAATTTGATGCAAGATAGAGAGAGTATAGAGAAAGATAGTAAAGTGCAGAGAAGAGAAAACAGAGAGAGAAATAATACAAAATTCAATTTATTTTAAAGTAGAATTAGGGTGTGATGAATCATGTTCATTACAATTACATGGATATTTATAGTTTATTTTTTTCATTTGTCACTCTAATTATCCTAAACAGCTCTCATTAACAACTTATTTATCGCTAATTTATTCTAATTACTATTATATATTAAACAATGAACTAAAATGAGGCGATTATTAATATTCTCTTCTCCTTCAAATGCATTTCCAATGAGGCCGTTACATGCATCTCCGGTCTCTGAGCACATCTACAATCAGCTTAAGCCAGCGGTCTTCATTTAATTTGAAAACCAAAGCGCCAGCAATTAATGAATGGTTTCCTCTATTACTATTAGTATGGTCCTTAAAATTGTGACATCTCTACTTATTATCGGGATCTGATGTGGTTGGCGTTCGTGCAGTTGATCATGTACCTATCTTGATCAATGCAGGTGCAGTGACAGAATCCTGCGATGTAAATAGTGGTGTTACTAAATGTTTCATAAATTACAAATCCAGCTATAATTTTTGCAATTTCGAAAAAAAAGGAACATATATATACTGGTAAGGTGGATGTCAATGGTGAAGTGCAGCCTCCGTACGGCAATGAAACTGGGCCCGTGATAGATCCAGTGAGGTGTAACAGATCGTGGGACCCATCTGGCAGTGATATGCTCACACCTGATATCTGCTTGTCACGGATGCACTCAACCAATTCCTTCTGGACCCTCCATACGTGCAGCATGGCGAGAGATGGGATTCGAAATAGTGCCCGGATCGAAGAGAAAGGGAATGAGAATACTGGCATACCACCCCTAAAAGGAGGTAAAGGGAAATTAGTTGAGTGGAACAAAGGAAAATAATGTCTTTATTTTTGCGCTTGAATTGGGAACTTAGCGCAAGTTTTGTGCAATGCTGTATAAGTTAATATACTTCAATACTTGTAACAAAACTACATTTACATATATGTCCATTTGAGTGTTTCATAGAAAATTAGAAACATTATTTGTATTGAAAAACTGAAACTAACATGCCATATTTGGTTCTCTCTTAAATAATCCTAATTTCTAAATTACTCAAAAGGCACTTGAGGCCCAGTTTCCTGTTTATTACATAAATTAAGTTGAAGAAACAACTAATACATAAACAAAAGTGTGTTTAGAAAGATAAAATTGTTTTACAGGAAGCATGTTTACCTTTGCTAAATTGTTTCTCCTTTCTACACCCTTGCCATTAACTAGTTTGAAAGATAAAGGAGCCATTTCACATATACACTCTCAAGCTTCAACAAAACATTTCAATTCGTAATAATAGTAATAAATCATTTTATCAATTTACCTGCCTGACTTTTCCTAGACCATCCATGCTGAATTAATAGAATTCACAATTTGATAATTACTTGTATAAACCAAACAAGAAGAATGATATATCTACAAACTAATTGAAATTTTGGAAGAGAGAGAGAGAAGGTCAAACCTTTGTAGGTGCTCACGCTGTATAACCAGCCAGAGAGATGACGAACACTTTGGTGCACTTAATGTAAAGCTCTTTATGTATTTCATGAGTTTAAATAGCATTTTAGGGTATGAGATGAATTAAATGTGCGTACTAGTATATCTTTTAAAAGATATAGATGCATATGTGTACTATTAGTATATCTTTTAAAAGATTAGTATTCATTGTACTTGTACTTGGTACAGCATATTATGGTGAAGCGTATTAATGTGTAATGAATAAGTTTTTGAAAGGCATTGTTTCGTCTGGGCCTGTATACAGGGGAGCGAAAGGGTTCCTTCCGAGGATCCGTATCCTCTGCATTAACTCAAAAGAAATCTTTTGAGTTAATGAATTTTAACTGTTTGATTTGAAACGGAGCCAATTTGGCTCGTGCCTATAACATAGGGGCTCTTTAATATTAGTACAGATCTAATTTGCATGAATTTTAAAACAGATCGGACGGTTAAAATTCATTAACTCAAAAGATTCCCTTTTGAGTTAATGCAGAGGATACGAATTCTCCTTCCGACCGGCATTGGATCAAATTTGGTTTGGCTGTTGATCTGCATTGAGATACGCACATTCATTTGAGATCCTAAGATGATTTATAAATTTTACATCTGCGCTTGGATTGCATATTTGCATGTAGGGGTGTTTATCGGTTCGGTTCAGTTGAAACCGAAATAAAATAGACAAACCAAAGCTTTATTCGGTTTTCAAAAATAGAACCGAATCAACCGAATTAAACTTATCAACCAATTAAAACCGAACCAATGTAAATTTCGGTTTATTCGGTTTAACCAAACAAACCGAAATATATTAATTTGCTGTTTGTTACTAAACACCATTGAATCATTAATCATTTTAAAAACTTATAAAGAGAGCACATTGAAAAAATAAAGTAAAATAATTAACCAATGACATATACAGTATTTTATTATTTCTACTTCATTACAAAGACTCACAGAGCACATTGAAGAAATAAAGGTACAACTATTACATACTATAATAGAAAATTTTAACATTTGATCAGTCCAAGTTCTTAAAGTTTAACCATATTTTAACTCTGAGAACACGATGTACATACAGGCTCGTGTATTACCACTTTACCGGTAAAAGCTTAACCAAATATGACAAAATCAAGACCAAATTTGGGTTCATTGATGACAAATTGTATTAAATTAAGAATTATAGTTTCAGACAAGTGAAATTAAACCTGAAAATTTTCAAGATTTGGTCAATCTCAGAGTCACCGAGAAACAAGGGTTGGTCGTTAACCATTTCTGCAAATATGCACTATGTCAATTGGGTTCAGCGATTTGAGTACTTCGGTCGGTTCGGTTAGCGTTGTTTTTAAAAATTATAAACCAAACCATGCTATAAAAACCGAACAACAGCAAAAATTGAACCGAACCGGTCCAATTAAACTGAAAAATCGAACCATTTGAACCAAACTATTTCAGTTCGGTTAAAAACCAAACAAACCGGACCCAATGAACACCCATATTTGCATGTACTATTTTTGAAATTATCAAATAGATGTCATAAAAATTAGATATACTTTTACTGTCCAAATGCAACACCTTCAATTCACTATTCTTTTGAAAAGGCGATGTTGAGCCCACTGAATTGGCACTATATCTTTGAAAAATTCTGGTACTGAATAACGAATTTCACCCAAAAAAAATGGCAAAACGGGCCAAACACCGTTTTCAATTAACCCACAATTCCCACGCGAATATTTTAAATTATGATAATTTCAATCAGCATTAAATAAACAAAGAGCATAATACGAACAATAAAAAGACAATTCATAATTCTACTAATTAGGGGTGTATGACCCTCCGTTAGATAATATAAGTATTTAAACACTACAAGAAATATTCGTAAATAATTCGTAGGTAGGTTGATAATACAAGTGGCTCTATGGAAAACAACACCAAAGAAAAGAAAGAAGAGAATAACTGAAATTAGTCTCAACCGCACACACACAGAGCACACGTTAAAAAAAACACTCAAACATCGTAGAGAGCTGCCACCGCACTGTCCCTCCTATAGCAGCAACCAAAGTCTATTCTCGGTTGCTACAAGCTGAGTACCCTAAAACTACAATAAAATGAGAAGGGGAGGCGAGGCGGCTGTTGGTTGGTTGTACCGTACATGCCGTAGTACCCTCAATAGGTGTTCTGCCAGAGCTGGTGAGAGGGCTGCTGAGTTGCTCCCTGGGCTCCACCACTCAGACTAGCATCGCCAGGGTTCTGTTGGTGGTGGTGGTGGTGGTGGTCCTGGGTCCCGGCAGGCATCTGGGAGTGGTAGAAGTTGGGGTACCCGAGAGAATTTAGCTGAGATGGCTGCTGCCCCTGACGAAAACCGCCGTGCTGGGTTTGGCCCTGGTAGCTGTAAAAATTGCTAGCTGGCATTGTTGAGAGAGTTCTCGAGCCGGCAGCACCATGAAGCCACATTGCTGGGTTCTCACTCTATCAGATAAACAAGTAAAAGATGCATTAGGGAATTTGATGAAAGATTGAAATCATAAAAAGGGTAGATTGCAATAACAAATGTACCTGCTGCTGAAGAGACATGTAATGGCTCATATCCTTGTATTGCGAACTCAATGCCTCGTCAAACCCAAGACTCGTGCTTGCACCCGATCCGCTTCCTGGGTTAACAGAAAAATTCCCAGGTACACTACCTGATCCACCAAATGCCCCATACCCAGACACTACAGATGAAGCCTGAGGCATGCTTGTAGAAGAAGAGACACTGCTCTTGTACTGAGGTAGAGTTGTGTATTTTATACCACCAGCATTTGGCACAGCAGCAGCAGATTGGTGGAAGGCACCATTGCCTGTGTAGGGTTGCTGGAAGGCAGTG
Source organism: Carex kokanica (assembly GCA_025461125.1). Lineage (NCBI taxonomy): Eukaryota > Viridiplantae > Streptophyta > Magnoliopsida > Poales > Cyperaceae > Carex > Carex kokanica. The sequence goes on from JAJGRX010000112.1 coordinate 2,086,235, forward strand.
GAGGGTAGGTAGGTGTAGCTCTGGGGGAGGAATGGGTACCCTATTAGGTTGGCAAACGGGCCCAGAGGGAGAGTTGGTTGTGAATATGGGTGCACTGCTAGGGGTTGGGGCAGGGGAGGCCCGGTCGGTACATTTGTGCTCGCTAGTGTTTGAGTTTGGCTTTGGTTCTGGTTTTGTGTTTGGGCTGTCACTTGCTGGTTGGAGAAGACACCCTGTTTTGCCGCCTGACACAGTTAACCAGATGAGGGGTAAGGCAATAATAGTGTTAAAAGTTGCTTTATCATTTTTTCGGTATAGTTTTTTTTTGCTTATTTAAGTTTTTACAAGTCCTTGTGTTATCTTCGTCAATGTAATGTAAAATTAGTAAAAATCTAATCTTCCATACGTATCAGAAAATAATGCGACAATAACACGTCTTTCTGTGAAACGGTTTGTTCAAATATTTAAGAATGAAAGAAGTAACATCACGAGACACAAGGGAAAGAGAGAGAGAGTATACCTCTTGCACAGAAATAGTGGACCCACTAGTAGATGGAACAGATGACATGTATTTTGCAGGCATGGCCTGGCTAGTGACTAGTTGTGAGAAAGAGAGATCAAAGTCCCGAGAAGGTTGCGCTGTTGGAGCCAGTAAGCTGCCATGCAATGAGTTTGCTTGCTGCAAAACAGTAAAAAAATTAATCAGAGACCGCGCAAATGCAACCATGAGCACATATATATTCATTTTATATCATAAAATTTATTTTGCAGCTTTCTGCTTTTACTAAATTTCACAAGAAACATAAAATCAAAGTTGGGATTCATTAGAAAGTTATATAAAACACCCTCACTAACGATTTCCAAGTCAAAAAAAGATTTTAGATTGTACAAACACCAGCAAAAATTTAATGAAAATTTTATAGTGGCAAATCCAACCCAACCAAAACAAACAGGTGAAATAAAATTGCCTCTAGCATTGCAACATACCAGGAGGCTAGAGAAAGCCGTAAGATTTGGCAATTGATTGTTGCTTTGAGGATAGCCGAACTCAACACCGCTAGGTTGTGCTGCACTGGGGAACCCATGGCTTGAGACTGAAGGCACGTTGTACTGCAGCCCGTGCACAGCATCTTGTGCCTCATTTCTAAGCACATCAGGTTCTGATGCAGAGACTGTTGGCATGTCAAGGGTTTCCACTCTGGTCCCCATCCTTGCACCAGTGTTCTCGGTTGGTGATGCTTTTAGTGGGCCATTGTTGTAGTACTCTTCATTCCTACAGATTGAAGTCACGGAATAAAAAAAATAAACTCATGTTAGTTTGAGACAGTAAATTTTCATATTTGAAATCGTAAAGCAAAATCATTAAGCAAATCTGGTACAACAAAAAATGCAGGAGTACTTCAGCAAAAAGGACTATGTACCTGTTATCTGGCTGATCTACTGTAGAAGGTTCTTCAACTGCAGGTGAAACCTCGAGATGAGTTTCGAGAGCTTTCTGTTGGAACATTCCCGAAAACGCTCCTGAGCTGAAGCTGCCAAAGCTAAGATGTGCACAGTCGGCATTAGACACCTGCAAATGATCTGGGATTATTACTGCAGGGTTCTCTTCTTGAGCATTATGTTGTGCCTCCTCTTCATGTAAGTTCAGTTGCTGGAAGTTGCCAGCAGCAGATGCTTCTGCATCTTCGTCGGTCTCCTCATCTGAATTTTAAAAAAAAGCAAAAGAGATCAATAATGTTTCCAATAAATTATGGTACACAATTTGATCAAGCAAGCCAAAATTCAATTATCACTGTTTGACACCAGGTAAATTGTTATACAATAGCTTAACCTAGACTTATAAAGGATAATATAGATATAAACCAAGTATTAACAATTTATAGACTTAACCAACACTGATATTCATCTCTACCCATAGAGGCATTGCTTGTTATGGGTATAAAACGCTTGCAAATCTCTTATCAATGCAAATAACCAAATTAAAACTAAAAATTAATCAAATGTTTGCAAGTGTAGCCAGCTATAATGCAGCTACGAAGTTACCTTCATCATGCTCAAAAGAGTGCCCTTGAGACTGATAAGCAGCAGCATTATTCAAAGCATCATCTAATTCAGCATCAATTGTGGACTCTTCCACCTGGACCTCAACATCTGAGGTTGCCACCTGGCCATATTGTGTATCAACCTCCCCTTCCAAAGAGCTCACACCAGCAGAATAATCAGCCGCAACTACTGGTGCTTCATCCACAATAGTCCAGTCATCAGCAATTGAACTATTGGTTACTGTAGAAGTAGTAATAGGTAAGGGATCAGTAACTGTAAGTTGAGGTTGTGATTGAGGTTGAGACTCTGCAGTCTCAGGAGGCACGACAGAACCCATTTTAGGAGCATGGCTGGTTGGCATGGCCGGGTACTGAGCAGCATAAGAACGGTCTGTAACAACTGGTGCAACTGGTGCAGCAGCAGATTTGGCTTGTTGGGGCCGCCCCATTTTTACCACATCAGCCATTGAGAGGTGACCATGCAGCCCTCCTGACCATGCACTTTGAAAACCGGATGGGGTCGGATGCGTTGACAGTGGTGGCCCATCAGTCAGGCTACTTGGTATCTGTGTCGCCGTGTTTAATGTGGAGCTGAAAAGGAAAAAGAAAATTAAATATATCAAACACAATACAAACGGATCTCTAACTATTCACGATACGACCCCTACATGGAAATTTGAAGCATTTACCACAAGATATTACCTTGGTTTCTGATGTGAATTATTGGCACCGGTGGCAGGTCCCAAGATTGACGATGTATGGTGAGAATTGGTCTCATTCTCTTTTACAGGTGCAGCTTTAGCTCGCGGTGCCTGGTTGTCTGAAGGAATCAACAAAAGAAATAACATCAATCTCCAATCTTTCTTACTTGGGTACAAATCTTTTAAGAAACAAAATGAAACTTGTCGTTAAGCCATTTAAATGTTTTTTGGACCCCCTAGTGTTAAAATTCTCTACAAACCCCAGCCATAGATGGAGTTTAAAAAGCGATCAAACCGTTAAATCATAGCGCCCCCTCTTGGTTAAATGTTGTTAGACGTTTTTTAAAAGCTTGCTAGGAATAGATAACACCAAATGCACAAACAAATAAATATATTAAAGAAGCAGAACATATGCATTTATACATCCGTACCATGCTTACCATTTGAGCTAGATTGGTAATAACTGCTGCGGGGTCCACGGTCAGAGTTAACCCTAGATCCTCGAGTCGAGGTGTTATTAACTGCACGAGTCCTGGGCTCTCCTGTTTCTTTGGTCTGCAAAAGTCATCATAGTCAGGTATTAAATTTCAGGAGATCATGTTAAAAAATAATAATAATAATACACGAAAAATAAAAAATAATTAAAACAACATAGAAAGACATGAGAAGTTACACACCTCCTTTTTCTTGTCTCGTTTGCTTTTCACTTCATGAAAAGTATCTGGAAAAAGAAGAGTACCACATCAGACAAACAGCAGGAAAGAGAGGCAATGATAAAGTATATCCACCGATTGATATTTTTTTTCTTTTTGATGTATAACTTACAATGAAGACTTCACTTAGAAACCATAGTGCTTAAGTGCCTATATATCTTCTTAGAATAAAGTTTCTGTAATTTCATTTTTGGAAACCAGGAAATACACACACTAATCAATGGACTTCCCTTTGTGTCACACACAAAACAAAAGAGGAAAACTAATTAGGTCATCTATGCTACCATATGATGATATTGCAGATGCATCTTCTCAAAATTTAAACCAACAACTCCAAGGGAAGGTGTTCCTTCTCTAGCAGTTGCATTAATTTCTACGCATTATGCAGTACAAACAAAAAAAAAATCAACCAAGATAACACTGCATCTCCACTGTTCCTCGTTTTAAAAACAAGTACAACCAAGTTCAAAGCAAACTTGCTTTCTTCCCTCCAATAACTGTCCTCAAAATCATGAAAGATCTCCACTTTCTATGTTGCCTTCCTAATTAAAACGTAAATAATTATCTCCCACAAACCCTAGTACAGCCCTTCTATTTTTTTCTTCAAGTAACACTATTCCAAAATAATATCAGAAAAAGCTACCTACAACAATTCCCACACATCTCTCCAAAGGGTTAACAAAATCGACGACCCCACACTACTCGAACGTGGCTCTCAGATTTTGGCAACAAACAGCAGTGCTGTTTCTCTACTAAACAAAGAAAAAACACAAAGGGAACTTATCGAGAACAGAGGGTAGGAAATAAGAGGAAAAGAAACCTTGTGTAAGGAGTCGATTGACTGTCGCATCAGGGTCCATATCGCACTCTTTGAGAGTCGCATAGATCTCCGCCTCAGGGCAGTTAACAATCTCTTTTAAACTCTGTACCAGCTTCCGCGCCGACGCCGGAATCCCCGGCGCGGCCGCCGCCGCCACTTTACCACTCATCCTCCTTCAAAAGAGGAAAAAAGACGAGACGAAACCCTCGCTTCTCTCTCCTTCTCTCTCGCAACAAAGCAACGAAGGAAGAATCAGTTCTCGTCTTTTTCTCTCCCTTCGTCTGTTCTCTTCTTCTCTCTCTATCTCGCTGTTTTGGTTCTGTTCCTATCTCTCGGCGGCCAAAACCCTTCTCCTATCGAGAGACAAGAGACAGTTTTTATTATATAAAGGGGTGGGGAAAGAGAAACGAAAAGAGAGAAAATAAAAAAAGGAGAGTTTATTTTTATTAATAGATGCGCTTCTGTTAAGTTTTGTGTGTACTTGGGGTTTTGGAGCGGTCGGCAAGAGAGAGAAAAAAAGGAGGTGATAAGTGCGAAAGTGGCTTTCTTCTGACAAGTGGGGCCCAATTATAGACAGAAAATAGACCCTGTTATTTTCGGAATAACTGGAGGCAAATTTATCCGACTTCAAAACTAAACGCGGTGCGGCGAATTAATTAGAGAACTCTGTAGTCTGTACGATTACAAGGGCACAACTGCACAAGTGCACAACAATGCGCGCAGTGTATGTTTGATATGGGACCCACTTGCAGTGATAGAAAACACAGCTGACTATACGGTGAGGGATTTAGCATCTTGGGTCTTTGCTTGGATCACAATCCATGGATCAGAATAGAGCCCCAGACACAGGCCCCAGCCGAATTGGGAAAATTTCTTAGGTTTTCCCTCCTCTTTGGTTTGGAGTTCCCTTTTTGTCTTACGATAATAATAGTACTCTCTTTGACCTAGATAATAATAGTACAGTGCTTTCTTATGGGTTTTCCTAATTATACCATTTTTTTAGATTAGTAAGGTCGGTGCTATGTAAATAGTCAGCAGTTAGATCGGGCATACATACGTGGTGAGAATAAATGTTGCATAAATACCTTGCCAAAAAAATTGTTGCATAAATTGTAGAAAAATAACGAAAAAATTTCAATGATATGGAAGAAACAGCACCAAATGTACGGTTACTTTGGGATCAGTCAATTATCAGATATTTGATGCAGTTTCTTAGCATGTCGCCATACCACATGTACGACGGCCGCATGAAATCTCATTTGTAAAGGAACTGCAAATTTAATTAAGTTCCTTTACGTCTAGCTTTTTACGCTCAGTCTTTTGCACAATATTGGCTTTGCATCACAAATAATATTTTTGTGTCAAACAGGTTCCCCTATGACACGCTAAGGAACTGCACTAAATATATAATTCTTTAGCAAATTCCCAAAACAAATAGTGCGGTTCCTTAAAATGCCATCAAAAAAATTTCACAATCCATCTTATCCTTTAAAAATATTTACTTCTTCTCTAAATTAAAATTAAAAAAAGCTGGTTCACTTATAAGCTGTTTTGGCATCTAATTTATTACTAGGGAGTAGGGAGATTAGGGGATGTTCTGCCTGTTGTAGTTAAAGAAGGGACAGTTCGCTTTTGGGACGGTCCAGACGCATTTGGATTTTACAGTGCTCATTTCTTTTTCTGAGCAATTATACGACACAATGAAAGAAACAAAAAAAAAAAAGCTGGTTTTTTCTGAAAAGAAAACACAGTGACTTTAATTAAAATCGGTCTATTAAAAGCTTATTGTTTTACAATTTTATTCAAAATAATTTCCACCAAGATTTTCATAAAAAGGGAAGAGCTGTGCATAATTGCATACAGTATTCTTTAACATTTAAAATCGCCACACAAGAACACAATATTTGCATCTCTCATTCCAAATTGAAGAGCAAAGATACGCCAAACAAGTTTTTTTTACAGCAAACTGAAATTAAACTTCAAAAATTTGGCTGCGGTTTAGTTGTTCTTATACCAGAGTTCAGATGTTTTAGAGCTGAAAGATTCCAATCTTGTTGCAAAAATACAAATTTAATGTAAATTTTTTTATTTCTTAACACAAGTTTCAGCTTACTCATCACACATACTTAGCGAATTGTACAAAATTAGGAAAATCAACCAAACCCAAGTGCCGATTTTGGTAAGGCTCAAAATTTTCACAGGGGTCCCTCTAAACTTGGGTAAAATGTAGAGATCCCTGCATCATGTACTCTTCTCATGGGAAATAAATCTGCTGTTATTCTCAAGGAATATCAGGAACCTGTTATCCCGATCCAAACCATTGGTGTTCATTGAGATTTGTGCATAAAAAACTTACTTCTTCAAGGTTTGCGCATGGAAAAGTTTGAACAGTTGAGATCAGAATAACAGGTTATGTAATTCCTTCTCATGCTATCCTTTTCTAATCATTAATTTTGTTTTTTTTTCTGAAATCTGTTATTAATTATCATTTTTCTATTATGTTGCTTTAAACAATGTTTTGCCTCTCCTGGTACAGGTTCTCAGTCCAGCCTTGCTGGCTAACTGGTTTTTGTATCTAAATATTTCAATAATGAAATGGGCATCTGCCTTTTTTTTTAAAAAAATTATCATTTTTCCATCTTACTGCTTTTAACATAGCCAAAAAAACCCAAAAAAAAATGAAGATAATGTAGCACTTGAATAGGATCGTACTGCACCGGTAAAAGTTTCCAAAATGAACAATGTTTAATGCTCGGGTTTGTAAAAAAAATTGGACGTATGAAATTATTATATGAAGTTAACAAATTTCTAAGTTGTAGGCTATGAAGAAACTATCTTTTTCTTCCTAAGAAGATATTCAGTGTCCAGTGAATCAATCTTTGACGCAAGTATGAAGTCATTTTCCGTCAATCCTCCTGAAAGAGAAAAATCATAAAATCAATCAATACACAGGTGTTTTCATTCTACCCCTGCAAAATGATGTTATATCATGTGTGCCCCTAGAATAAAGGATCAACATGTTCCTGAGGGTAAAAGGGGCGGAGCTTAGATGAGTACAAAAACAAAAGTGGTTTCCCATTCTAATGGGGATAACCTCAAAAATGCAACTTTGATGTTCTATAGTGGCACATATGAGATAATTCCTATAGCTTTATCAGGAATAATGATGTAAGAAAAAATATATGAAATCAGAAACTTTACCAACTGAATGAGTCCATATCTCAATTTTCACATTATTCCAGCCGACCAAATGCAAATCAGGATGATGGCCTGAGAAAACCATTTCATGAAGAAGCAGTTAATATTTTATATAGGAATTTATATAGGAAATTTAAGAGCCAAAATATATTATATACTTGTGTACCAAAACTGTTTTATATATACTATAACATTCATCAAGCGCATTATATACTATAACCTCTCTTTTTTTACATATAACATAATCAACTGATGTGCTAAATGATTAAAGGCACGCTTTTAAAATTTCAAATCACTGTTCTCTTTTTTCTAGAGTAAAAGAAAATATATGATTAAAAACTAGAGTAGAACTAGGGTGCTCCTAAGCTCACCAAGCCCTTCGTGAGCACGACTCTAAAACCTATCGAATTGACTTCAAACGACATTTTCAAACCGTTAGATGTTCAATCTATATTAAAATGTGCTTGGAGACCAAATTTTACATTTTTTGAAATTTTTTTACTATTTATTAAGATGGTTTAAAAATTGCTGTTTTTATTAAAATTCTGCACCATTGAAAAACAGCGATTTTCAAACCATCTTAATAAATAGTAAAAAAATTCCAAAAAATATAAAATTTGGTCTCCAAGCACATTTTAATATAGATTGAACATCTAACAGTTTGGAAATGTCGTTTGAAGTCAATTCGATAGGTTTTAGAGTCGTGCTCACGAAAGGGCTTGGTGAGCTTAGGAGCACCCTAGTTCTACTCTAAAAACTACATAAGAAAATGTCAACCAAACACATGATTAAATATTCATAAAAACAACAAAAGTATACCAGCCCCATACTCATGTCAGATGTTACAGATAACCCCAAATACTTTATTGTACTTTAAATAGCACCCAAACTTGAACACACACAATAAGAGAGCAAAAAAGGGCTACTAATATCCACTAACTTGAGATGCAGGCAGAATGCATCAATTTTTGTAAATCCAAACTTCAAAATGAATAAAATAACTAGTTCCAAGTGACTCTGTTGTAGTTCAATTGGGGGTTATACCAATAGAAGAGAGAATTTTTAAGGAACAGGCAAAATGCGTAGATTACTATGGAATATACTTCTTCCATCATAAGCAGCATTTGAGCGGATAATGCTTATTGCAAATGACTCCAAACGTGCATTGGGTGTTATTTGCCGATACAATAGCTCATATTTTATATCCAGTGTGCTTGCAAGTACACATATTTTGGACAACAACATACACATTTAAACCTAGCAGTGAGAAAATAGCAAATTTGTAGAGAGAACTGGTACCTTCAGCCTCTGCAACATTAGCTATGAGTTGAAAGAACTCGAGCCCTTTAGTAAAGCTTTTAACTTTCCATGAGCGTTGCAGTTTCATGACATCATTGTCAGTTACCAACTCCCAATTTTTCACCTGTATTAAACTCAAAACCTCAAACTTAGCTAAGATGCTAAGTGCATGCATTGACACCCAACAACAGATTTCTAAAAATGAGAAATTTCATTCAGGCCCCTTCAGAACATCAAAATACCATACATAACACTACAAAAATTAAGTATCTGAAATGCCCCTTTATAACATTCACCCACTTTCTTCAAAACCAAACTAATCATCTGTTAACTCTAAATTATGCAGCGTTATACAATATTTTTGTAGGGATGTGTTGATATTCCAATGTGCACTGATAATATAGACTTCACTAGCGAAATGCACATGAAATTGTCCGCCCTCGAAAGAAAAACCACATGACAGGCCAACTAAAATTTCAATCAGTACAGATTCGGTTGAATTTAATATAATATTTTTTAGTTACTTCCATTAAAATATATTTTTTAATTGCTCCTATTATTAAGCTTCCAAATAAGTATTTTAAGAGCTCAGTTTAAGTAGACACATCAATACTGTACCACCGATATTTTTGTTAATATTAATTCAATACTGTGTACAAGGAAAATTGTAATCCTAGCATGAAAAATCAAAATTAAACCTGTGGAAGCAACTCCATAGCTGATTCCCTTGACATAGCATGGATAACCTTTGAACTACATGGGATGCATTTCTTTGTCGACAAATCTGAACCCTCCATCAACCCTTTCAAATGCAAAACAAAATTAACAAAATCCCCAGTTATATACTGATTAATATAGCAGTAAGACAGACATTAGCTTTACAAAATTCCATATCCACCTACTAGGACTATTTTTTTGTGCATAATTTGGAAAGTCTATGCACAAAAAATGACTATCTTGTTGTATTCACAAATAAGATCCGATTCCTCATGCTCCAACTGTCACACATCATTTATTTGAGATAATTGCAAGCACCTGACATTTAGAATAGTGTAACAGAAAATGTATATTATAAAAAATATATTATGCTATCTTTGCACAACTTTAATAGTATTGTTTTCCCTAAATAACAAATTGAAATGGATTTGGATATTGGTTTCAAATTTACATGAACCAGTAAAGAAGAGATATACGCTAATTAACTCTAGGAAATTGAGCACAATTTACTCATCTCCAATTGTATTAACCTAAATAATGACCGAGTCTATGATTCAAACACAAGAAAGGATTGGGTGTTTTTTTTGCCACCCCTATTTCGACCCATTTTAAGAAAAATATTGAAATATTACTAAGCAGGCCTGAAGTTTTGTCACCCATATCCAAAATTAGAATATTAGTAGTCCTTGTTTCCTGTTTTAGTCCCTGAAATTTTTTATCAATCAGTTTTGGTCTGCAAATGTTCCAATTTGCACCATGTTTGGTCCTAAAATTCATTTCCCAGTGCAAAAATGGACAACATAGCAATTAGCAATGACAATTGACAACAAAATCATTCTCCAATCAAAAGTATTCCAAAGATGACAGTCTGGACACAAACGAATTTGTGAAAAGTTGTAATAATTAGGGTCTAAATTTGAACTCTGAAATTTCAGGAACCAGATGAGGAATACAAACTAGAAGAATCACAAAAATTTACCTTTCTCTGGCAAAGTCGAAAAATCACGGTAAGATCTTGTAAGTGTCAACAGCCGACCATGATCTTGACACAGCAAAGCTCGAAACAAACTGCACAAATATGCTACCTCATAAAAACACCAAACAGAAAGGTTTCAAATTTACTGGTAAAAGCCTTCCCTTGACATGTTGTGCAGTAAACAGGACCTGATACATTAGCAGAATCCATTCCATTACTGAACATAAAATCAGACACTAACACTGGGTACTAAAGGTAATTCCAAGGAGGGGCTATTAGGGATGTAAATTCGTGTCGTGCCGTGACCAAGTCAGATTCATTCACGATTCACCATTCGATCAAGATGTAGTGGTCACATTTAACTATTTTTTTCATAATTCAAGTTAGTTTATTCAAGATTCGCCATTCGATCAAGATCTAATGGTCCTGATCACACGTGACTCGCGTGACCACGCGTCGTGTCGTGCCATGACCAAATTAGTTTGCGTGCCGTGCCGTGTTGTGCCAATTTTCCAAAGGATGGTCACATCATGCAAATGGTCACGGCATGGGACACACTAGTCACGGCGACCGACACACATGGCGTGCCGTGCCGTGACGTATCTTTTCACATTTCTAGGGGCTATGACAGCTTCTAATCAGCTATGGAGAGCAATCAGTAAATGAGAGAAAGAGAAAGAGATTACCAGGAATTGACAGGAGATGGGCGAACGGAGAGAGGAGCAGGGTACGGAAGCACTGAGCGCTGGAGAAGCACCTGAGATTGTTAAAAAAGCAAAGTAAAAAATCAAATGAAGGGTACAGTAATTTAATTGAGATGAGAAAACAGATGGCTAGGATTGAGGAAAGAGACAGAGACGGTGGAGCAGCAGCGCCGGAGCAGCACACGGCAATTCATCGCCGCTGATGAATTGATTTCCGACACGGAATTCTACAGCTCAGGTCTTTCAATTCAGATGCTCCAAGTATCCCAAAATGTTATATTTGAAGCTGAACCGTCCGTTATAAATTAGTACGAATTTTAAAGCCGCACGTGCTCTCTGTTCGACTTGATTTGAGTTAAAAGTTAAAAAGTACGAGTAGAACTGGGATGTTCCTGAGCTCGCCAAGTCCTTCCGCGAGCTTGACTCTAAAACTTATCGAATTGACTTTAAATGATATTTTCAAACCGTTAAATGTTCAATCTATATTAAAATGTGCTTGGAAATCAAATTTTACATTTTTTAGAATTTTTTTTACTATTTATTAAGATGGTTTGAAAATCGCTATTTTTATTAAAATTCTGCACTATTGAAAAACAGCGATTTTCAAACCATCTTAATAAATAGTAAAAAAATTTCAAAAAATGTAAAATTTGGTCTCCAAACACTTTTTAATATAGATTGAACATCTAACAGTTTGAAAATATCGTTTGAAGTCAATTCGATAGGTTTTAGAATCGAGCTCACGAAGGGCTTGGTGAGCTTAGAAACACCCTAGTTCTACTCTAAAAAGTATAGTTTTGACTTTTGAGAGTGAGGTTACAATAATTTGCCACGTGGATCCGAACCATGAATTTATATTATATTTTTGAAGTTTAAATAATGAGGGATGCGGACTAAAAATTTAATTATAATTTAAGCGAATTAGTCAGAGCCGTTGATTCCATAAAGGGTAAAATGGGTAAAATAATATATGATTTATATTGGAGAAAATCGCTGGCCACTGGAGACGTCCACTGGAGAAAATCGCTGGCCATACGATGCTTTAGTTTTCGATCAACTAGATGGATGGGCAATTGAAAACAAAAATTTATCAAACTTTCATGGAAGACAATAAATGCAGTGCTCTTTGATTTCAATGGTCCCGATCGGTCAACGGACGACATGTTTACGTACGTCTTTATTAACTCACAAGGCAAGAGTATATGCGCCTAGAGGGCAACTTCATACTACTCCAGGTAATTTTATTATTGCAACTTAATTTTATGCTACTACTATTAACTCCACAAGTTATAAAAAAAATGTAGAGAGAATTAAATACCATTATGGTTTGCTTATTACTTGAGATATATAATTAGTGAGCTGCTTGAGAGCTCAAACTGCTGAAACTGCTTGAGAGCTTAAAATTAGTGAGCTGAAACTGTTTAAGGGCTACAATTAGTGAGTCAATGAGTCTTTCTCATTATTTGTGTCACTTGTGCTTTAATATAGTTGCGGTACTATGAGCATGTACAAGAAATTACAGCCAACAACTATTTGGACCACCATCATCCCTTAATATCCAAATGGACCCGTGAACAAATGAAATGTAGGGAAGAACATGAGCGTCGACATGGACAGTTCTACGAAAATATAATTCAGCATCTTAATCTATCACAAGTTGAAGGACAACTCAATTCATTTCCTGATCTAAACACGATCCTCAATCTCTAATCTAAAACACCATCCCCAATCCTCCTAGCCCTGACCCAAACCCTCAACAAAATTCAAATTTAGCACGAGTAGCTTCCAAGTCAAAATTCAAGGGTATAGTTAAAAAAGCAACGGTGAATGAGACAAAGAAGAAGAAAGAGAAAATAGAAGAAAGCACGGATTAAATATGCAGCACAGATTGTTGACCACTCTTTCTTCTTTTTCTCTTTCTTCTTGTCATTCACCGTGTCTTTTATTAGCCATATCCCCTTGAATTTAACCGACTTTTAAGCTGCTGGTGTTGAATTTGAATGTTGATCAAGGTTTGGGTTAGGGTTAGGAGGATTGAGATGGAGTTTAGATTAGGGATTGAGGATGGAGTTTACATTACGGCTAGGAGGGATGGGCATGGTATTTGAACTAGGATTAGAATAAGGGTTTGTGTGTGTGGTGGGGGGGATTGGAATGCGTATCCTCTACATTAACTCAAAAGGGAATCTTTTGAGTTCATGAATCTTAACCGTCTGATTTTAAACGGAGCCAATTCGGCTCTTGCCTATAACATAGGGGGCTTTTAATATTAGTGCGAATCTAGTCTGCACAAATCTTAAAACAGATCGGATGGTCGAGATGGATTCCCTTTTGAGTTAATACAGAGGATACGAATTCAGGGGAGAGACGGTAGGATTTTCTTCCAAATAAAAGGTTTTCAATGATGATGATTGAAGTAACAGAGGATCCGGATTCCGGACCCCTCTTATAGATGACATGTAGCCTCTTCCGATTCAAGCGTTCTTTCGCCCAAAACACAACTAATCAGTTTGGACATCTGTTATCCATCCCATGAATCAGTTCAGAATTCCACATCTACCGCCCATTGATGAAAACAATATAATTGTGCCATCTTAGTTCTCAATTTTGAGACATGAGGCTTAATTGAGCAATATGGTATGCTTTTCCGAGTATCTCCTTAGGTACCGCAGGGCATAGAATACTCCCAGCCAAACCAAAATCATTTTGGGACCTAATTGGATTATAGGGGGTCTGCTTAAAGATTCAGGCCAGATTTAAACGGGCAACCGAGATCTCATTCTACACAGTCAGGTATTGCATTGGATCTGAATTCATGTTTCTCCATTACTGGCTAGAAAATAACTTGAATTGAGAAAACAGCTATTAATGACTACTCGCATCTGAAAAGAAAGCTTGCTTTGACTCCCCACTCAAAGAAAAACCAGCACCAGGTAAACGGACCTCTAAACTTGTAAAGTTAAATTCATCTTTGGGCATACAGAAAGCATTTACAAAGAAATTAAGTAAACCAACTATAGAGTAGAAAAATGCATGCATAGAGTTATGGAAACCAATCGGTAAGAATGAAGAAACAAATTAATCGAAAGAATATAATAGCCAAAAAAGGTAAATTTTTCATTTGTCCAAGCTGAAATTTAGAGCTTTGATGCGCATGCAAATTGCAATAGTACCTCCATGCATAATCAACAAATGCATAAATTCAAAAAATAAATTATGGCGTGCCAGATAACTTAGATGCTTTCTTTTTGAAACTTTTTTGAAAGACGATGTTAGAACTTTGAGTAACCTCTGCCCATGACAATAAATTTTAAGAAAAAACATTCATCCTCTTCCCTCAATCGAACTATGGATAAAATTCAAGTGAAGCAACACACTGTTAATGACTCGCAGATGCAAATAGCTAGGGGTGTTCATCGGTTCGGTTCGGTTCCGAACTAGGCAAACCAAAGTAATAATTCGGTTTCTAAAATAGAACCAAACTGAACAGATCTAGCATTTCAACCGAACCAAAGTTTTATTTCGGTTTGTTCAGTTCAAATCAAAATATATTAATTTTTTATTTAAAGCAATTGATTTATAATAAACCGAATTATATTAAGAAATAAACCGGGGTATTAAGAAATAAACCAGGATATTAAGAAATGAACCGAAGTATTTAAAGCAATTGATTAAGAAATAAATTGGGGTATTAAGAAATAAACCGGAATGGTCCGGACCAAATTCATAATATATAAAAGTTCGGTCGGTTCGGTTATTTCGGTTTTAAAAAATTTCAAACCGAACCGAACCGAAATTATAATTCGGTTTTAAAAAGTAAACCGAACCGAACCATTAAACCGAACCGTTTGGTCCAAACTAATTCGGTTCGGTTCAAAACCGACTAAACTGGACCCAATGAACACCCCTACAAATAGCTACTAACCAGGTAATAAGGTTGCTTAAACCGATGTTCTTTGTGAAAAAAAATATATAACAGAAGATGAAAACACATTTCATAATAAGTTAAGAAATTAGTAGCTGTATGACATCAGTAGATTACATTTCATCAGACGTCCATACAAATTGACAGCTAATTGAATGAGATTCCAACTAAAGCATGGGGGGCATTTTCTTTGTCCAAAAAAAGAAACAAAAGATTGCAAAATTGGATACTGAATTGTAAAAGTTTAAAAAAAAAAAAAAACTCCTAGAGTCCAACTTTCTTTCGGAAAAAATAGAGAAGGCTGGAATCTCAGATTATACTGACTCTTTTAGTTTCTATACTCGTCACCCTTGCTCGCAAAAAAGAAAAGATAGAAGGCTGGATTCTTAGGACCCGGCCTTTTCCATGTAAGGGGACGGTTTCAAGAGTCTGTTCTTTCCCATTTTGCAAAATTTTACAATTCATTTCCCCGACAAAAAAAACCCCAAGCATGAGATATAGCAATACTACTTTCAAGTGCCAAATAGGCTCCGGACAAAACAGGTTTGACAGCCTCACAATATACAGGTTGGGTACAATTATCAGGTTGGGTTAGATTTTGCCCAGCTCTAGACCAAACCTGGAGATTGAATGTAGGGCTGCAAACGGATCAAATAGTGGTAAAACTTTTACTGTAAAAGGAAACCAATAGAATCTTTCCTTCTCTTTCTTTTCCTTCAACAATAGCAACATGAAGAGGAAAGCTCTACTTGCATCTCAGTAAAAAAAAAAAAAAAAAAAAACTTCAAACATGCAAAAGAAAAAGAAAAAAAATAACTCGCCCAATGAATCAAGAAGTCTGATTTTACTGTGTTAGGACTTCATCATAGAGAAATCATGGAAGTACTAGTGTGCAGAGTAAGAGATTCGCAAAAAAAAAAAAAAACTTGTGTGAAAATCACTTCATGTTAAAAAAAAAAAGAGGATATTCCCACACTATTATTTTGAAATCACTTGATGTTAGCATCAGAAAATGATCAAGGTAATCCAATCTTTATTTTCTCATTTCTTATTGCTAGCTTCCAAATTTAAGGTTTTCAAAGGGAATAGAAAAGAATTTGATATACAACAAAGAAAATACAGGACAAAAATAACAGAGCAAAACGAACCTTTCTATTATACAGGTCAAAGAAGTTCAACCACAAATGTTCATTATTCAAGTTTAAAAAAAATGCAGCAACAAAGACAGAAAAAAAAAAATACTGAACAAACAATGTCTGGACGTTCCATGCATTAATAGAACACAAGTTTCAGCAGAAACTACCAAAAAAAAAAATTGTAGGTTGATTTAATAAATCTTTTAAAAGAAGAGGCAACATGTTGTACTGATGCCCTCAGAAAGACAACTAAATACTCACAGACAGGTTCTGAAGTGGGTTATCCATTTGTGCAAAGAGAAAGCAAGCCTATCCTTTCAGTACCAAGCAGAAAGGTGAAGTTGAGAAGGCAATGGATTTTCAACATGACATGATTTCTAAAGGGCATGAGCCTGATGTTGTGACCTATAACACTCTTATAGATGGGTTGTGCAAGAAATGTGAAATTGAGGAGGCAACCTTTTAATTGACACAACATACTTCATGCTATCCCCAAGTATCTCTTCCGATCATCAATCAATAGCATCCACCTTTGCCTAAGCTATTGAAGAATCAGTCAGTCAGTAGAGAGCAACTTGAAGAGGGGAACTTGAAGAGGGGAACTTGAATCAGTCAGTCAGTCAGTATATAGTATGTTTTTCCCCATTACTGGTTAGAGTCTTAGAGAGCAACTTGAAGAGGGGAAAAAACCATTAATGACTACTCGCATCTGAAAAGATAAGCTTGCTTTGACTCCCCACTCGAAGAAAAACCAACACAAGGTAAACGGATCTCTAAAATTTGTACAACTAAATTCATCATTGGGCATAGATAACATTCACAAAGAAATCAAGTAAACCAACTATAAAGTAGAAAAATGCATGCATAAAGTTATGGAAACGTAGTAAGAAAGAAAAAAAAATTAACCGAAGGAAAAGAAAAAAGAGTTACAAAACCGTAATCAGTAGTAAGTGAACGAGATTGAAGTTAACCAAAAAGAGTTACAAAAAAGCACTTACATAGCCAAAATTAAAGGCTCGCTTCTCTCTCCTCCTAGAGAAGTACGAGCGAAGAACTAGCGAGAAAAGTAGTTCATAGGAAACGGAGTCAAGAACCCTAAAACCCTTTCCCACCGGACCAACTTACTTCTGTGGTTCTGCGGTCTGATTGCAAAATCGGAATTCCACAACCCGTCCCTTCCAATTCAGACCGTCGATCAAGTAGCTCAAATAAAATTTGCATCCGGACCGTCCATTACAAAACATCACGCGTTTTAAAGCTTTTCCTTTTTTCTGTCCTACTTGATTTCAAACAAATGGATAATTTTAATTGCACATCCAACATTTATGGTACATTTAATTTTTATAGTATAGATCTCTAATATTATTTAAACTAAAAATCGAAACTGTTCTCAATTATTTAGATATGACTTGTTTCAAATTTGAGTAAATTTGAACTTTAATTGGTTATTAAGGATTTAAGGGTCAAGTTCAATACCATATTCTCCAACTTGTATTTATGTGATTACATTAGTATCTAATATTACTTGATGTCGTCATCCCTTTAAAAGATCGATTGTTAGTCGAATTAATACGCGCAGTTCTTTGGTCTATTTGATTAGAAAGAAATCGTATTTGTTTTAATGATACTCAACCCATCTCTATTAAGGCAATTGGTACCAAAATAATTTCATTAGCTACTTTTTGGTGTAATTCTAACAGTAAACATTCTTTACTTAATTTGAGCTTGATGATTCCTTTTGATGTTAAGGACCTCCCAGATCTCATTCTGGAGGAAGAAATCAGCAGCCCGGATTCATCCTAGGTAGTGGATTCCGAGGCACTCCTTATTCAGGTTTTTGGAGTTGGTAGCCCCCAAAGTCAAATGTCTGGCGAAGAGTTGATTAATGCTGATGTTGAGATTTGCAATGACTTAGTCTAAGTTTCTTTACAGTAGTTCTATCTCCTGCTATGCTATATTTTGTTGTTATAAGGTTTTGTTTAGAATAACGTGGTAGTAGTACTTGGTTGTATTTCTTTTCAGCTTTTATGCTTCTGTTAGTCTCGTTGTAAAACTTTGGTATCTGGTATAAGGTATCTGTTTTGGGTACCTAATCAGATCCTTTGTGGTTTCTATATGAAATCGGTGGATGCTCCCACTATTCTTCAAAAAAACTTAAATAGAACACATCAAATTTGATAAAATTTGAAGCAAAATTTAATTAAACAAATACAAAAGAAAACTAAAAAAAAATCTATACAGAGATCGAAACCAATAAGATTTCACTATGAAAATTTTACAAAGTGCATCCATCACTGAGCTAATATAGCTTTCCCCTTTTTTCTTCAGATATCTCGTACAAGCAAAGAACCAATTTGCAGTGAAAATACATTATACATAAAATGATTAAAAATACAACAAAAAATTACATTTATGGTAGCCTTTTCCTTTGGAAACAGCTAGTACAGAAATAGAAATATAGAAAATAGAAACAGAGAGTTCTGACTTCTGATAATTCACATATTCAATCAACATCAGATCCAGTTTTGAGATAGACCACAGGTACACAACAGGATGCTTTGTACATAATGCTTTATTTTTTAGATGTAATTGTTTCATGGTTATTTTTATTTTTCTGGTGGTAATGGCCATATTTAAGTTCTAGAAATGAGATTGAGTTTCAAAAATAGAACTAGAAAAACAATTCTGCTTTTGAGAAACAAAAAACTGAAATGATACCAAAATACTTTATAACCACACAATTTCATGGGTTCCATACAACTGTAGATGATCTGAACCTTAAGGATCATATAACATATGAAATACATTGGGGAGGATCGGAACTTGACAGATGGAAGCTCCATCTGACGACTTGCATCTCAGAAGGGAAAAATTAATTAGCTTCACATGATCAGAAGGAAAATAATTAAAGCAAACAGCTATCTCAAGTCTGTATGTCATATGATTTATCATCACCAGACAAAAGTATAGTGTGTTATCATATATTAAGGTTATTCTAGATAGGTCAGCTAATGAACATATTAAAATGCAATAAAATACAAAAGAGCTTACAAGGAAAGATGCCACAAGAAAGTTCATATAGCACAACCTGATTTTTAAACAAAATAAAAAAATAAATTAGAGCATACATACTGTTCCAGATAACTTAGATGCTTTCTTTTTTATTTATTTTTTTTGCAAGAAAACATCCGACCTATCCTTTTGAGTAACCTCTGCCCATAACTATACAACAACAACAACAACCAAGTAACCTCTGCCCATAACAATAGATGTAAAAAAAAAATATATCCTTTTACTCTCATCAATTCAACTATCGATAAACTTCAAGTGAAGCAACACACCATTAATGACTCGTAGAAGCAAATAGTAGGAAGTAAAATAACAATAGAATAAAGTATTTTCAATTAACTAGGTGTAGAATAATAACTTCATATGGAATGCTAGTTTTCAACTTCTATTATATATTTTTTTCACAAAAACTACTAGTTTAAGCAACCGTATTTTATTCAACTAGTTCAAGCATTCCATATTAGTAGCTGTGCCATCAGAGATTACATTTCATCAGACAAATTGACAGCTAATTGAATGAGTTTCCAACTTAAAGCATGGGGAGTCTATTTTTGGTTGGGAAAAAGAAGAACAAAAAATAATGAAATCAGATACTGAATATTTAAAAATTTCAAAACAGAAAAGACCTGAGAGACCAGCCTTCTCAGAGTGCCTTATTCAGACAAAAGCTACACCCTCTCTTATAATTTCTACACTCGTCACTCTTACTCGCAAATAAAAATAAAACAAATAAATAAATAGAAGGCCAAATTATTAAAATTTGGCCCTCTCAGTGATAAGGAATTCAGTCTTTCCTGTTTTGTAAATTTTACAATTCAGTTTATGCTTAATAACTTTTTGTTTTTCTTTTCTCCGACAAAAAAAAAAAGGCATGGGAGATAGCAAGACTACTTTCAAGTACCAAGTAGGCTCCAGTCAGAATAGATTTGACAGCCTTGCAATATGCAGGTTGGGTACTCATGGATACAGTTAACCGGTCGGGTTAGATTTTGCCCAGCTCTAGACCAAACCTGGAGGTTGAATGTTGGGATGCAAACGGATGATAGTGGTAAAAAGATACCAATAGTATCTTTCCTTGTCTTTCTTTTCCTTCAACAATAACAAGATGAAGGAGAGCTTTACTTGCATCTCAGTAAAAACTAGATTCACACAAGCACAACGAAATAAAAACTCACTCACCCAATGCATCAAGATGTCTGATCTTACTAGTGCAGAGTAAAGTTTTGCCCAAAAGAAAGGATTATCATTTCTTATTGCTAGTATGTTTAAACTCACACTACTATGTTTAAGTCGCTTAATGTTAGCATCAGAAAATAATCAGGGTTCTCAAATCTTTGTTTTCTCATTTCTTATTGCTAGCTTCCAATAGAAGTTTTTTAGAGGGAACAGAAAAGAATTTGAAATACAACAAAGAAAATATAGGAGAGAATTAACAAATCAAAATGAACCTTTTAATTATGAAGGTCAAAGAAATACTAACAATATTCATTATTCCAGTTCAGAAAAAAAACAAATGCAGCAACAAAGACAAAAAAAAAATGAATCTTACTGAACAAACAATGCCAGTCCATTCGATGCCAAGCATCAGTAGAACACAAGTTTCAGCTGAAACTACCAAAAAAAATAATTGTAGGTTAATTTAATAAATCTTTAAAAAGAAGATGCAACATGTTGTTGTACTGATGCCCTCAGAAAGTTAACTCATTGTTATTCACAAACAAGTACCAAAGTGGGTTATCCATTTGAGCAAACAGAAAGCAAGCCTATCCTTTCAGTACCAAGCAGAAAGGTGAAGTTGGTGAGGCAATGTATTTTCTACATGACATGATTTCTAAGGGCATGAGCCTGATGTCGTGACCTATAGAACTCTTATAGATGGGCTGTGCAAGAAATGTGAAATTGAGGAAGCACCCTTTTAATTAACAAAATATACTTCATGCTATCCCCAAAAATCTCTTCCGATCATCAATCAATAGCATCCACCTTTGTCCAAGCTATTGAAAAATCACACAATATATCGGATCATGGTCTGTAAATAGATTTTCCAAACTTTTTTGGCAACAATGGACTATTGCTTGGTATAGCAGAAGGTCCAAATTTTAGAGTAAGGTACTTCACAAACTAACAATTAGGGGCACTTCAATGCTTAATTTCACAATTCAAGATAGTAAGGCTTACTCGAGCCTGGCAAAGGCTTAACCTTTGGAATAGCACTATGCTGGGTTGTTTTAATCATCTCATGATACATGAATTCATTCTTAAGAGAGTTCAAACTCCTTGTAAAGGACTCATTCAGTAGACAAGGAACTGAAAGTCCATGATTATGTGTTTATGCCACAAAATTAAACTACATATAGTAGTCATAAAACAACTGCTCTAGAGAGCAAATTCCACAAATTGAGAGTGTTATTAAGGTCATATTTGGCTGGGACTAAAAGTTTGATTAGGACCATCCAAAAACAGTGATTTTTTAGTAAAAAAATTCCAAAAATATAAAATTTGGTATCCAAGCACATTTTAAAATGGAGATCATGTTGAACGGTTCAGATCGACTATTTGGACCTTGAAAACAGAGATTATAAGGATGTGAGACATTTTTGAGGCACAAAAACAATGGTGCATTTTAACCCTACTCTTTGGGAAAATTCTATATAGTGTCACAAGGGGATCTGTTATTCATCCAATGAATCAGTTCACAATTTTGCATCTGCTACCATTGTTGAGAAGAATACGATTGTGCCATTTTAAATCTCAATTTTGAGACATGAGGCTTAGTTGAGTGATCTGGTATGTTTTCCCCATTACTAATTAAAGAGCGACTTGAAGAAAGAAGAAAACCATTGATGACTACTCGCATCTGAAAAGAAAAGCTTCCTTTGACTCCCCACTCAAACAAAAACCAACACAAGGTAAACGGGTCTATAAAACTTGTACAGTTAAATTCATCATTGGGCATAGATAACATTCAAAAAGAAATTAAGTAAACCAACTATAAAGTAGAAAAATGCATGCATAGAGTTTTGGAAACCAATCAGTAGTAAGGAAGAAAAAAAAAATTAACCAGAGGAAAAGAAAAGCATCAAGATGTCTGATCTTACTGCATTAAGACATCATCATAGAGCAATTTTGCTAGTACTAGTGCAAAGAAAGTTCTGCAAAAAGAAACATTCCCACACTATTATGTTAAAATCACTTAATGTCAATATCAGAAAATAAACAGGGTTATCAAATCTTTGTTTTCTCATTTTTTATTGCTGGCTTCCAAATATAAGGTAATCAAAATAGAAAAGAATTTGAAATACAACAAAGAACATATATTAAAAAATAACTGAGCAAACCCACATATAAGGATATTATCAATTTCTCTCTATTAGAAACAAACCCTACCACCAACCCCCCCCCCCCCCCCCAACCCTAATCCAAATACCATGGCCATCCCTCCTAGCTGTAATTCTATCCCTAATCTAAACTCCATCCCCAGTCCTCCTAGCCCTAACCGAAACCCTCAACGAAATTCAAATTCAGCACGAGCAGCTTCCAAGTCAGTTAAATTCAAGGGGGTGTATGGCTAAAAAAAACCACGGTGAATAAGACGAAGAAGAAGAAAGAGAAAAAGAAGGAAGAGCATGCTTAATTTGAATGTTGATCGGGGTTTGGGTCAGGGCTAGGAGGATTGGGGATGGAGTTTAGATGAGGGATAGGATTACGGTTAGGAGGGATGGCCATGGTATTTGGATTAGGGTTTTGGGGGGGGGTGTTCAGCAGTAGGGTTTGCTTCTAATAGAGAGAAATTGATAAAATCCTTATATGTGGGTTATTTTTTCGTATTTGGATTAGGGTTGGGTTGGGGGGGTCGGCGGTAGGGTTTGCATTCAAATAAAAGGTTTGCAATGATGATGATGATGATGATGTCTAAGAAAAGGTGAAATTGATAACATCCTTATAAGTGGGTTGTACAAGAATGGTGGAATTGATAACATTCGTTATATAGGGGGTCCACCTAAAGATTTGGGCCAGATTAAAACGGACGACTGAGATATCATTCTACATGGTCAGGTATTGCACTGGATCTGAATTCATGTTTTTCCATTACTGGCTAGAAAGTAACTTGAAATGGGAAAATAGATATTAATGACTACTCGCACCTGAAGAGATAAGCTTGTGTTGACTCCCCACTCAAAGAAAAACCAGCACTAGGTAAACAAGCCCCTAAAACTTGTTAAGGTAAATTCATCATTGGGCATATAGAAAGCATTCAGAAAGAAATTAAGTAAATTTACTATAGAGTAGAAAAATGCATGCATAGAGTTATAAAAACCAATAAGTAAGAATGAAGAAACAAATTAATCAAAGAAAAAGAATAGCCAAAAAATTAAATTTGTTTACTTGTCCAAGCTGAAATTTAGAGCTTTGATGTGCATGCAAATTGCAAAAATCAACAATCGCAGCACATGTAAATGGCAAAATTTAGCAGTATTGTCTACATGTAGTTATAAATCTAGTATTGGATCTAAGGTCTAAGACATCTAATTCAATCATAAACTGTTCAAAGTGTACCAAATTGAAATAAATAAAAAGTAGAAAAAAGGAGTTGCACAAAAACATTTACACAGCCGAAAGTAAAGGCTGGCTTCTATCTCCTCTAAAGAAGGACAAGCGAAGACATAGAAGAAGAAGAATGAATCTTACTGAACAACCAATGTCAGTCCATTCAATGCCAGCATCAATAAAACACGAGTTTCAGCCGAAACTACCAAAAACCTATAATTGTCGGTTAATTTAATAGATATTTTAAGAGAAGCAACAAAGCAAAAGTTCATCAATTAAAACATCAACATGTTGTTGTACTGATGCCCTCAGAAAGTTAACTCGTTATTACTCGTAGATAATTACCAAAGTGGGTTATCCATTTAAGCAAGGGAAAGCAAGCCTATCCTTTCAGTACCAAGTAGAACCAATAGCTTCCTCCCAAATACATACAGCTCTAACCTTTTAATGGAGGCAGTACCTGACAGACCCATTTTCTATCTCCTTTTAATTAACAAAACATACTTCACGGTATCCCCAAATATCTCTTCCGATCAACAATCAATAGCATCCACCTTTGCCTAAGCTATTGAAGAATGAGGCATTTAAACCCTACTCATGATGATGATGATGATGATGATGATGATGCGTAAGAAAGGTGAAATTGAGAACGCAATGGAGTTTCTACATGACATGATTTCTAAAGGGCATGAGCCTTATGTTGTGATCTGTAGCACTTCAAATTTGAGTTACTTTAGAGCATCCGGACCCCTCTTATAGATGGGCTGTGCAAGAAGAATTCAGTTCCAGTCAAATACCTGACCTAGTAGAATGAGAGGGATAATAGCCATTAATGACTAGCATCTGAAAAGATAAGCTTGCTTTGGTTCCTCACTCAAAGAAAAACCAACACAAGGTAAACGGGCCTCTAAAACTTGTTCATTTAAATTCATCATTGGGCATAAATAACATTCACAAAGAAATTAAGTAAACCAACTATGAAGTAGAAAAATGCATGCATAAAGTTATGGAAACCAATCAGTGGTAAGGGAGAAAAAAAAATTACCGAAGAAAAAGAAGAGCAACAAAGAAATAAAATTTCGCTAGTTTAACCTGAAAATTAGAGCTCTGATGCACATGCAAAAGTATCTCCATGCGTAATCAACAAACACAGGACATGTAAATGGCAAAAACTAGCAGTATTGTCTCCATGCAGTTACAAATCTAGTCTTGGATCTAAGGTCTAAGACATCTAATTCAATCATAAACTGTTCAAAGTGCACCAGATTGAAATAAACAAAAAGTAGACAAAAGGAGTTGCACAAAAGCACTTGCGTAGCCAAAATCAAAGGCTCTCTTTTATATCCTCTGAAAAAAGGACGAGCATAGAAGACAAATAATGAATCTTACTAAACAAACAATGTCAGTCCATTCGACGCCACCATCAATAGAAACAGCAACATGTTGTTGTATTGATGCCCTCAGAGAGTTAACTCATTATTACTCATAGACAAGTACCAAAGTGGGTTATCCATTTAAGCAAAGCAAAAGCAAGCCTATCCTTTCAGTACCAAGCAGAACCAATAGCTTCATCCCAAATACATATGAGTCTGTATCCCCTCAATTATTGGACTGAGAACAATACTCCCAGCCCGGCCAAAAGTAATATGGTGCCTATTTAGATATTGGGGGGGGGGGGGGGGGGGGGGGTCTGTTTTGAGATTTGTGCCATATTAAAACTGACAACTCAGATTTCATTGTACTCTGTCAAGTATTGCACTGGATCTGAATTCAGATACATACGGCTCTAACCTTAAATGATGATGATGATGAAAGGGTGCGGGTCGGGTAAACGGATAAAAGAGTACCATTGACACTCCTAGTGGTGAGCCTTTTTTGCTCACTGATTAGAAAGTAACTTGAAGAGTGAAAATAGCCATTAATCACTAGTACAGAAAAAGCGACTATACACGGTTAAAAGCGCTGATGACACACGATTGCGAATGCGTGTCCACGTGCATCATTAATGAGTGCCCGCATCTGAAAAGATAAACTTGCTTTGACTCACCACTCAAAGAAAAACCAAGACAAGGTAAATGGATTTCTATGACTTGAACAGTTAAATTCATCATTGGACATAGATAACATTCACAAGGAAATTAAGTCAACCATTTATGAAGTAGAAAAATGCATGCAAAGAGTTATGGAAACCAATCAGTATTAAGAAAGAATAAAAAATTAACGAAAGGAAAAGGAAAGCAACAAAGAATCAAAATTATTACTTGTCCAACATGAAAATTAGAGCATTGATGCGCATGCAATAGTATCTCCATGCGTAATCAACTAACGCATCACATGTAATGGCAAAATCTAGCAGTATTTACCACATACAGCTACAAATCTAATCTTGGATCTAAGGTCTAAGACATCTAATTCAATCATAAACCGTTTCAAGTGCACCGGAATGAAGTAAGCAAAAAATAGGCAAAAAGATTTACACAAAAACACTTACATAGTCAGAATTAAAGGCTCGCTACTCTCTCTTCTGCAAGAAAGGACGAGCGACGAACTAGCGAGTGATTCAATTTAGACACTGAAATTGGGGAAGTGAGGAGTAAAGGAAACGGCTTCTAAAGCCCCAACTAAGGCGAGAAAAAGAGTAGTTCATACTTCATAGGGAACGGAGCCTGGAACCCTAAACCCTTTCCCACTTGCGGTCTGATCGTTATCGCCAAAGTGGGAAATAAATCTGCTGCGATTCCAAAATCCAAAGAATAGCAGGGTCATACCTTCATCATCTGTTTTGAGGTTCGTGCATTCCAAAAAATTAAAGGGAGGAATTTCGCAGGACCCTGCGATTCCAAAGTGACTAATGAAGTCGGTGGAAATCTTATTTTGTTGTTATTAAGAAGAGAGAGTCAATTAAGAACAAAGTCGTTGTAGTATAGTGGTGAGTATTCCCGCCTGTCACGCGGGTGACCCGGGTTCGATCCCCGGCAACGGCGAAGGATAAAATATTTTTGGTTCGTTCCTACTCTTTCTTTTTATCTTCTCTCGTTCCAGTCTCTTTCTATTTTTATTAATCTTTAATTTTCTAATAATAAGATTTTTAAAATTCTAACGCAAAATAAATTTGTTAAATGTGATCTGTATTATTTTTCTACATACATGTAAATAAAATATTACTTTTTAGCTTTATTTTTATATAAATTCATAAGTTAAAAAACCAACATTCATAAATTATCTATGTATTTTTACAGACTAATATAGATCATATTTAATTATTTTATTTTTGACATTTGAATTAGATTTTAAAGTTATTGATGTTCTAAAACTGAAGACATAATAGAGGCAAAAAGTAAGGCATTTCAACCTCCTCCTTAGTAGATAGGTAGAACAACAAATTAGCAATGCATAAAATATCAATATTATTATTTTATAATATGAGTTGGGCTGCGGTACTTCGCGAAGTAAAGTGAGTGTTTTACTTCACATCTATATCTTCAATTTCAAAGTTCAAAATGTCGATCTGAACCATTGAAGTTGATCTCCATATTAAATTGTGCTTGGAGACCAAATTTTACAATTTTTAGAATTTTTTTACTATTTTTTGGGAATTTTTTTAAATCACTGATTTTTTACGGTCCACGATTTTCTGAAAAACAGTGATTTTAAAAAATTCCCTAAAAATAGTAAATAATTTCTAAAAATTGTAAAATTTGGTATCCAAGTACAATTTAATATGAAGATCAACTTGAACGGTTTGGATCGACATTTTGAACTTTGAAATTGAAGATATAGATGTGAAGTAAACACTCGCTTTAGTCCACAAAGTACCGTAGCCCAACTCTTTATAACATTATTTATTATAAATATTAGTATTTATCATTATTTTATTATTTTATATTTTTTTAACAATTTTTTTATCTGTTATAATTATTTTTTACTATTATATTGTTATTATCATTTCAATAACTACTAATATTATCAATACTTATTATATTTTTATACTATTATTACTATTAATGTTGTTGTTATTATGATACTATCATTATTTACTATAGTGCTATTATTTCAAAATTATTATTATTATTTGCATCTTCGTCATCAGCATTAATATGATAAGAAATATAATAATGATTAGAGTAGAACTAGGGTGCTCCTAAGCTCACCAAGCCCTTCCGTGAGCGCAACTCTAAAACCTATCGAATTGACTTCAAACGATATTTCCAAACCGTTAGATGTTCAATCTATATTAAAATGTGCTTGGAGACCAAATTTTACATTTTTTGGAATTTTTTTACTATTTATTAAGATGGTTTGAAAATCACTATTTTCCAATGGTGCAGAATTTTAATAAAAACAGCAATTTTCAAACCATCTTAATAAATAGTAAAAAAATTTCAAAAAATGTAAAATTTGGTCTCCAAGCACATTTTAATATAGACTGAACATCTAACGGTTTAGAAATGTCGTTTGAGGTCAATTCGATAGGTTTTAGAGTCGCGCTCACGAAGGACTTGGTGAGCTTAGGAGCACCCTAGTTCTACTCTATTATACTATTAATAATAATTAAAAGTGTCATCATCATCATCATACGATCCACCTTTTCACTATTTCAAACAACACTTTACCGAATTACATTTTCACTCATCTGAATTATGCAGAATAGTACTTCTGTAATACTAAAGAGGTATGTTTGGATCACCTAAAATAGCTACTATTCGGAATAGCTATGAGTTATTGAGTTCCAAACAAAGAACTTACTACTACTCTTGCAGTCTTGCTATTCATGAATTGCCAAACAAGTCCTCCGTGAAACTAACTAAATGCTGTAATATTTGTTTTTTTTTTAACGTTTTGCCCCTTTTTACGATCAGTAACTGATACAGTGATACTACTGATGCTTGTTGTGGTAATTTTAAGAGACTATTCGATGCGGTTTGGAGTCGGTGGAAATGTAACTATGTATTTAATAAAGAATGGAGAATTATCAAACAATAAAGTCGTTGTAGTATAGTGGTGAGTATTCCCGCCTGTCACGCGGGTGACCCGGGTTCGATCCCCGGCAACGGCGATATTAATTTTTTTTTTGTGTTCTCTGTCAAAGATTCCCTACCGGGTCACTTCAAACAAAGGCAACCCCGCAACCTAGCTCTTTCAAAAAAGTTGTGTTCCCCGTTTCAATTTTCTTCCAAAATAAAATGTAAATTTCTGAATATTCCACTCATTTAAAAGTTACAGATATTTTCGTGATATTCATTAGGAAGTTCATGCGTCATCAGTTATAGTCAACTTCAGAAGAAGAAAAATCCAAGAAACAGACGCCACATTAGCTTTGGCTAACGAACAGCCAACTTGCCTATTTTATCAGGTAGTCTTTAATGAAACTTGCATAATATATCCAAGGTATTCTCGATTGGAGGTCATTTAGCGACAAGCAATATTTCTTATCTAAATGCAATCTCATATCCACTTCATGGTTCCCTTAAAATTACATGATAACTGCATTTCTTTCTTAATCAACTTGCATTTATATTTTCTTTTCTCGGTGATGAATATTCTAATAATTCTTTATGAATTTTTTACTGGATAACGAAAAATGATCCCGACTTGTTTGAGCTTGCTGATCCGCTCCTTATAAATGCACCTCAAATTGCTACTCTGCAGACTATATTACATCTCTTTTTTCCGAATATATTGTAGTACTCTTATATGTAGTCGTTGGAATTATATACATGCTCTTGCATGCTGATTAGAACTGGTACCACACATGAATTAGTAAAACACAGTACTTTTGCTTTTACTTTATCCTTTTCTTCCATTGCAAACCCATGAATTCGTTTTTAGCTGTTGCTAATTCATTTTGAAAGTACCCAAATAAATGTAGTTGTAAAAAAATCTGTAACAAAGAGCATAAGCAAATTAATAAAAAAAAAAATCATAAGGCTTAGCCAGCGCTGATCAATTGTCCCATCATTGACCTCGTCAGAGACTAAACGGCAAATGTGACAGATCTATACAACTCGTATAGTTCTTCCCCAATTAAGCGCCTCTTTATCTAGCAATGTTGATTTATTAAATCATGGTGAGAGACGAAAGATGAAGAGTACCTCTGAGCCAGCCCGAACATACCGAGGGTCCCACCTGTGTGAACCATCAACACCTTGGTATCCATTTGTTTATCTAGAGAGAGAGAGACAGCAAGGTCCCATGCTGCCAAGGTATAAATCGGATCCAAAGGAACTGCTGTTTGCTGTGCAATTTTACAGCATCTCTCTATTTCGCCATTCAGTACCTTCCCAAATCTGAAATTATTAACTTACAAACTGTTACAAGCATATGGTAAGAATGAGGTGGTTAATGGTTTTTTCTTTTTCCATGTCAAAACCAAATTCAAAATATAAGAAAGGAAAATCATAACAGCAAATATATGAATGTACTTTCTTGGCTGAGAGCGCTGGACCCAATTCAAAATCCCCTCAGTAGCATTATAGGATTCCTGTGCGGGAAAATCCAACTTGTAAACCCTTTTAAACTCGGCAATTAAGGTTTTCTCTCTCTCCTTGTAGGCTTCCAATGTATCAGCTAGCATCACACCAGTAACCTTCCATGGAAGTCTACAAATTTGAAAAAAACGAAACCATATTATACTATCATAAAATTGTTCAAATTGGTAATAATATTGATCAGAGGTCCAACCTTAGCATCAGATACTAACTGCTTTCTTTAAAAAAAAAAGATACTAACTGCTACAAACATGCAAATAATCTGCAAAATTTGGTACAAAAATAATATAAGGAGAGCTAGGTTACAACTGTTTGAAAACGCACCCCATAATAAGAGCTCCAAGTGCTATGCCAACAGCTGTTGTACCTGTACCCGCATCCACTATGACCTGAACTTGACAGCCGTTTCCAAATTGTGATGATTCAGAGAGAAATTTAACGAGACGGATAACACCTACAAAAATAAAATACATGAACTCATGGATATTATTGCCTCATATGCCCTCTTAAACATGACAAGTATCAAAGAGAAATACTCTCCAAATCTATATGATAAATGTAAGGCCCTTTTTTTGTTCCAACTTCCAAGTCATCGCAGGGATACGTGAGCAAGAACAGCTATTTTTAGTAAGTAAATGAAAAAGGAAAGGCACTTGTGGTACTCCTAGCATTTGGTAGATGTACGCGTGACTTGCTAGGTTCTTGGGGGGTATACATGACATTTAATATTTTCCAACAGTATATAACATCATATTTTGCCATTTTTGCAGGGCATTGTCCCATAAACCATACCTCTGCCTCAGGAACAGTTATACCAGAGAATTCAATTTTGAAATAAAATTAACCATATTAATATTTTAAAGGTTATGCTGCACAAACCTAGCAATGCTACTGCACTGGCAGCTCCTTCATTGACTATCACCACTCTTCTAGAAGCACCAGAAAACTCCAGTTCTTGCCGCTTCAGGTCAGTGATATCGTCTGCCCATAGCACTAACCCATCAGACCCCGCAACTTTCTCTGCATGGTCATGTAGCATCTGACTTCTCTGTGCATACACGGATCTTGATGCATATGTTACATTACCAAACATTAGAGATATCAAGTTGTATCCAGTTGGCACTTGTGGTTGTTCTCCTCTTAGCAACAGATGCGGCCTGATATGCATCTCTGCACAATATAGAGCTGTTTTGCAAAATTAATCTTTTGCTTTTAAAAGGCTGGTTATAAAAGTAGTAAGCACCGGTTAGATTCACTCAATAGGAGCTTTTGATTAAGTGTTCAATCAGTATTTTGCCGGTCAGGTACTTATTCATTCTAAAGTCTGGCCTTTTTACTTCTACTATGGTTTGCTTATCCTCTTGGTGCCATAGAATAAAAAAATCAGGTAAAATCTGAAAAGGTGGCAAATAAATGTTATACCAAGAGCAGCAGCATGAGCACTCTGGCAACCACCACATGTCACCTGAGGGAAGTGATGGAAATATACTTTTACTTTTGTATTTCTCAAATAAAATTGGCTCATGCTGTCATGCACCATAGTCCCGTAGACATTTTTAGGATTTCTCCATGCATCTTTTTGAAGTGTTAATTTAACTCAAGTAGCATAACCCATGCATTACATATAATAGGAGTGCCTTTCAAAGAATAAGCGGATACTTAAATTAATTAAAATAGTAAAATGGCGACAGAACCTTCTCCAATTTATTTATTTATTTTATTTTATTTTATTATACTGTGACAAAAGAAGCTTACTACATCGGTGGCAGAGTAAGTACGAAGAAGAGGGAGGAGGGCATCAAGCTTGCGCGCCTTATTTCCGTTTGCCAGGGGATGCAACAGATCATCCCTCGCCACGTAGAAGCGCGCGATTGATGAGATTCTCCGCTCCGTTTCTTCTTCTTCTTCTCCATCGAGAAGCTTCGAGAAGGAGAAATGACCTCGGTCAGGGGCGACAGTGATGGTGTGTATTGGGGTGAAAGGAGAAGGGAGGTGCCAGCTGGTGGTGGATAATAGGTCTGAGAGTGAAGCGAAACTGCGGTAGTGAAGGAGATCGCCGGAGGTGGCGGAGATTGGCAGCGCCGCCGGTCTGGCGAGGCGGATAGACATGTTTTGTTATCCTATTGAGAACTAATCAACTAAATCAAATAGCGGAGCGGATAATCAACAAATCTTTTAAGAATATTTCGGGTACGGATTCCGTTATGAAAAAGTCTGAAATTTCTGCCTAGCGGAGCGGAATAATCAACAAATCTTTCGAGAAATATCGGGTACGGATTCCGTTAGTAAAGAAATTCGAAATTTCTGCCTAGCGGAGCGGATAATCAACAAATCTTTTTGAGAAAATATCGGGTATGGATTCGGTCATAAAGAAAAATCCGAAAGTTCGGCCCAAGGTCCAGCAGCCAGTGGCTGGAATTCAGATATGATGGTAAAATTTAGGTCCAAGAATAAATATTTTTTCTCATAAAATATATTTAAAATTAGAATAGAACTAGAGTGTGATGTGCTCGCCAAACTCTTTGGTGAGCATAACTTCATAATCTATCGTATTCACTTCAAATGAGATGAATCTAAGCCGTTGAAACCGATGTACTTCACGAGTGATGTGTGTACATGCAAAATTTTGAATGTTTTGGATTTATTTAGTACAAAGTCAAGCGGTCAAAATTTATTTAGAAGTTATTTAATGCATTCATTTTTCATCAATTTTGACCACTTGACTTTAGACTAAATGAATTCAAAAAATTCAAAATTTTGCATGTACGCGCATCACTCGTGAAGTATATCAGTTTCAACGGTTTGGATTCATTTCGTTTGAAGTGAATCCGATAGATTATGAAATTATGCTCACCAAAGAGTTTGGTGAGCACATCACACCCTAGTTCTACTCTTTAAAATGAATTAAACTAATACAAAAATTTCATTTGATGACCAACATATAGGAGGAATTATATTATCCTTTCTAACTTCTCCTTGTCTTACCAAAGCAATATTGTTTAAAATTGATTAAACTAATACTAATTGTTTTTAGTATGCAATAGCACATCAATATTGTTTAAAATTGATTAAACTAATACTAATTGTTTTTAGTATGCAATAGCACATCATATGAATCCAGTTGTTGTACTATTTTACTTTATTTTATTTTATTTTTCTTGAGCTTTAAAAATCATGAATACAGTTGAGAGGTTCCCAACACATGAATCCCCTTGTGTATAAAAAGGCACATGAAACCATATTAGTATAACATCACCACAGTAATGCTACTATAGTTTAGTTCTCACTAATAAGTATATAAATATGGCTTATTGCAATCTTCCTTTCATGTTTGTTTTGATTGTCTTCCTCTCAGGTGCATACCAATCTTGATTTGATTGGAAATTTACATGTAACATGCTATTTTCTTTTCTTTTTTTTGTTGGTGAAAGGAACCCGCAAGTGGTCGATTTTGGCAGCTTATTTTTAATTCCGGTGTCCTCTTAAACAGAAATCATATTTTTCGCCATTTATACATACAATATTCTCCTATTAATAGTGCAATATATGTGTTTAATTTTCACATCTCATAAACAAATTATTTGTCCTAATTTCAGGGGTCACAACGAGGCTAGTTAACAGCCAGGTACTGTAAAAAATATCTATCTGGTCCACATACAATTTTATAATAAATTATTTACACCATAACACCAATCAAGAAAGAAAAAAAAAATCAGTTTACATTTTTCTTGTTGTAATGCAGAAGACATGGTGTGTAGCAAAACCTAATGCAGATGAAACGACATTAAAGAGCAACATTGAGTTTGCTTGCTCCAAGGTGAATTGCGCACCAATTAATCAAGGCGGGTCATGTTTTGACCCGGACAATTATATTTCTCAAGCATCGTTTGTTATGAACTTGTACTATCAAGCCGCCGGAGGAGGCGCATGGGATTGCGATTTCGGTGGTACCGGCCTCATTACAACATCCGATCCGAGTTAGTCAATTTTCTATTAAGTGCATATATATTGGATTTTTTATTCTAATTTATAAAATTTCTTTTTCAATTTTTGACGTGTATGAAAGTTTCAAAATTAGCAAGATTTTTTTTAAAAATAAATTGCTTTCTAATTTTCACGTTGACAAAATTATGGATCTTCATTCGCTGATTGTTAATTACTAATTCTATATTAGACTTACAATTTTAATTTCTAATTAAATTAGATATGAAGATGCTCTAAGTTAATTTATATTATTTCCATGACAGTTAAATTTAATTTCATTGATATAGATATTCTTATATCTTTTCTTTTACTTGGTGTTTTTAATCTAATAATTAATGGTCTTTTATATGTGTTTTTCAGGTTATGGAAGCTGCCACTATGTTTAGGAGAAGTAGGTGTTTTTAAATATGATCTGAATCATACAAGGATTTGGAACAAAATAAATGATGAACTTCAATAATTGGCTGCTAATGGCTGCTTTAGCAGTTACATACTTTTTGTCAATGTGTGACAAATTATATGTTTGATACTATTAATAGTTATAGCAATTTTATCTCTTTTCTCAAGAATTATTCACTATATATGAATTACTGCACCATATATGCTGCACACAAGGCCACAACACACTATTTTTATCTTGGAAATTATTTAGAATAAAATTAGTATGTACTTAAGCTTATTAAGGTGCACATGGTTGATGAATTTAATTCAAAAATTTATTGATTATGCTTCAAACGATGAATCCAAACATTTGAAATCAATCTATTTGACATGCAGATGAAGTGTTTATATGCTAAATTTGCTAATTTCATTTAGTATAAAATTAAGCGATAAAAATGATACAAAAAATAAATGCATTAAAATAACTTATAAACCTTTATTGTTTTGATTTTTTTTATTAGCCCTAAAAATTAAAAAATTATAAATTTGAAAGGTAAATGTATTACTCATGAAGTATATCGGTTTCAACGTTTATGCGTATCGTTTGAAGTCAGTTTAATATATTTTAGATATAAGTTCACCGAATCCTTGTAAATTTAAAGTACATGTTAGCATCACTTAAAAGTTAAAATAATTACCAAGCACCTTATTTTGTACGAGTATGTACTTTTTCGATCTTTTCCTTCCCCTTATTATCTCATGCAAAATATACGCTTACATATTA
Organism: Carex kokanica; assembly: GCA_025461125.1. Classification (NCBI taxonomy): domain Eukaryota; kingdom Viridiplantae; phylum Streptophyta; class Magnoliopsida; order Poales; family Cyperaceae; genus Carex; species Carex kokanica. The sequence continues at coordinate 2,121,699 of JAJGRX010000112.1, forward strand.
TTTAGTAAGTCATTCTTAGCGTACATCAATTTGATATTTTTAAATGAATATTTAACCAAACAAATAGAATAATATGTGGATTTTCAATTACGCAAGTAGAGTATCTATAAAGTCTGACTCAAATAATAATAAAAAAAAACAATCATTGATTTGATCAAATTAAGCGGATGACTGAGATCCAATTTCCACGTGGATTTTATATCTGAGCCTTCAGTACGATTTATCATAACTCCAATTAGGAATCAGAGTAGGTCCGATGGGCATCGGACCTATCTTGGTTCGATGGGTGTGATGACCATTTGATCTGCATAAAGATTTGTGTCTCTGTATCAAAATCCGTGCAAGTCTGTATCAAATTCCGTGCACATAGATTTGATGCTAATCGTACGGTCCTAGAGCTAATTGAACCTAAATGTAGGTCCGATGCCCATCGGACCTACTCCTATCCCCTCCAATTAAAGATCCATAATGTACGTAGGCACATTTACCTAAATCATATACGATCAAATTGCGAATTCGATTTCTACGGCAACAACAAAAAACATCTAAAAAGACTTGACAGGACAGCGCCCTTAGAAAAAAAAAATATGCTCTCTCATCTTTTGCCTTTCTCCCGACATTTTTATTAATATTCAACATTAAATAAAAATATTAAATATATCTAACTTAGTTGGGTATTTTTAAAAATGTTCAGACAGTCATTTTTTGGTCGGTTGGAATTAAAATTAGGACCGGCCAAAAATTAGCCGGTCAGGTATATATATATATATATATATTTTTTTTGTGAAATAGTTGATAGATTAATATTTTGATGTATAATTAACATAATTTAGTTTATTTTAGCATATTTTAATTTATTTTTGTTTAATTTAACATAATTAGTATAATTTATTTTATTTAAGTATAATTTAGCATAATTTAGTTTATTTAGTATAATTTAATTTATTTTAGTTTATTTTAATTTATTTTAGTATAATTTAGTATAATTTAGCATAATTTAGTTTATTTTAGTATAATTTAGCGTAATTTAATTTATTTTAGTATAATTTAGTGACAAAAAAATCTAAAAAAATATAAATACTACTATAAAAATACCATAAAGTAGCAAATATAAAAAAACAAACATAAATTATGCTAATTATACTGAGATATACTAAATAATGCAAATATATGCAAAAATATACTAAATATGCTAATTTTAAGTATATTTGATATTTTTTATTTAATGTTGGATATTAATAAAAATATCGGCCTTTCTCAGGCGCACATCGAGCGAATAAATTTGATGTAACATCAAAAATTGATATTCCAATTTTCCTTTTTTTTCTTCTGAAAGATTTGATAGTGACTATCAATATTGCATTAATTAAATGTGATTACAATCACACAGCATTATAGATTACAAGCAGCCACCTGTGTTATTTCAGAATTGATAACCCCTGATCCTTGAACATTATTTTTTTTAAGGTTAGTGATTTTAAATGTCAACTAACAATTTCATTGATAAAAACGTATTTATAATGAGTCAAATGACCGTAACTATTAAATTTATTTTTTTATTCTCATAAAATATTCTAAACTAATCTAGTATTTTAATCCTCATCTCGCTCCACGACCGGATCTGCTTCTTCGACCACTGCCGCGCTCCAACAGCAACCGAATCTACTCACCGTCGCACTTCAATCGAAATGTTGATCACCTCAATACTTTAATTGTTATCTCACTCCATGACCGGAGCCGCACTCCGACAACGCCCAAATCTGACCCTTGAACATTATTACAACTCTTGCAATATCAAGTTCTCAAGTCTCAACCATAAAATACCTTATTCAATTATTCTCCCAACCCAACACCCCGGATAGCAGTGCAGAGCCTCTAAAAATCACTTCATCTCGCTGTCTCCAAACATTCCACATTACAGTCATAGATTTTGTATCCCATTCCAATTCTTATTCCTCGAACCACCATCTCTAAAGCTTAAATAAGAATACTCCCAAGTGTGTTGCACTATATCTTCCAGCCAAAACAATTGTGTTTGTGCCAAGGAAAAATATCTTCGGTGTCTGGATTTTTATTATTATTATTATTATAAAGATTGGAGATCAAAGAGATTTCTTTATTCAGATTTTAAATTTATAACTTCTCGGATATTATTTTTGCCACTAAATCAAAAACAAATTTTCAATGTTTGAATAATTTAAAACTATATACACCTGAATTTGTAATCACAGTTATTTTACATTTATATTTGACTAAAAAGGTTGTTACATCATTTTATTTTATCTGAGTTGTTATCCATAATAGTCACGAGTGCATATCTTCCCAGATATGTGTAAGGCGGAGCTTACTACTTTACGGCTTATTAACTCAAATACAGACTATACAGTGCCTATTTGGAGTAACGCAGAGGGCCAGAGGCCAACATTATTTGTGCTTTGAGATTCGTGCAAAAATAAAAGAACAGTCCGGGGAGGATCCGAATTCTAATAGTCACAAGTAGCACGTCGTCCGCTACAATATGTGATCAGCATTTAATCTATGTATGGGAAGGGTCCTTGATCACAATCATTTGGGAATTTTTATAATAAATTTCCAAATTTTTTAAATAAAATTAAAATTTAAAAGAAATTTTATAAGTATGTTATTGAATATATAGATATTTTACCAATAAAATTTAATAGAACTTAAGTATTGTTTAATAACGTACTAATAATGTACTTGATAATCTTTAATTTTTTATCGTTAAAATTTTAAATCTTCTAATATTATTGATCAAATGTCATCATACTTATGGGAACAATACAATTCATGTTTATCAAATTCGTGCTATAAATTTTTATTTTATTTTGAAAGCTCAAACAGTGAATATGATTTTCTATGAAAAGATAAAATTTTCAATTTTTTTAGACTTTTTTACTATTTTTATATTGGTAAAAAATTACTTGATATAAAGATTTTTGGTCATATTTTCTACCTATCGAAAAAACAATTGTTTTAAAAAAAATGTAAAATTTAATCGGTAAGTACATTTAAAAAAAAATTATATTACGCGATTTAGATTAACTGTTTTAACTTCGAAAAATGAGATATGAATTCATGATGTAATCGGTCTGTACGTTACAATGTATCGTAGATTCGTAGTATCATCCGTCTAAAATTTTAAATTTTATTTATTTAAAAGTATCAAATTTAAAATAAAAAATCAAGTGGTCGCGCTTTAGATATTGACCAGACATATAAAGAGACTTAAAATAAAAAATAACAGAATACACGGCCACCTGTTTTTGTTTTTTTTTGTCGAAAGTCAAGCAGAGGCTGCTAGATAACATCATGACACGGCCACATGTTAATAGTTCCTTTTTCGGTGCTGGGAACGATCCTCTCCAGCTCTGGAGTATTCAAGCGCATGGAGAGCCGTTAAATTTCATTCGGATTGGGCCGACAAGACATGAGACTGGAGCGGATTCGCGGATTCCCTGAAGCGGCAGAGATAAGTAGATTCGCGCACGAATGTAGCTATCAGTGCTGGAGGGTTGCGAATCCAGTACATGCAGCAGCGATTCTTTCCATCTGAAGCTCCACCACGTGTCTTTCGGATGAGTACAATACCTGACCGGGTAAAATGAGTTTTGAGTCGTGAGTTTTAATCTGACGTGAATCATTAAACGGTCTCCTGTATTCCACTCGGTCCGGTGCCTGATAGGTACTGAAATGAATTTGATCCGACTGTGAGTATTCTACTCGATCCGGTATATAAGAGATACTAAATTAAATTGAGTTTAGTCCAGCTGTGAATATCTTACTCGGTCCGGCACCTGCGAGGCAACGAACGAAATTGCAAAAATGATACTCACAATTATAGACCAAATTCAATTTAATTCAATATATCTTAGATACTAGATAGAGTAGGATATTTCCAGTCGAACCAAACTCAATTCAGTACCTTTCAGGTACCGGACGAGTGGAATACAATAGACCGTTTAAACATATGCTTCAGATTAAAACCGACCACTTGAAATTCATTTTACCCGCTCAGGTATTGTACTCGATCTAAAATAATTCATCTGAAGGACACGTGGCGGAGTTTCATATGAAAAGAATCGCTGCTGCATGCACTGGATTCGTAACCCGCCAGCACCGACAAAATTCACATCATCTCAGGTTTACTGACTGAGGATAATTGAAACAGACGTTCAGGATTGTTCTTTTAACTTGACATGAATCTCAAAGCACAAATAATACTGCTCCTGCGCTATCCTAAATAGACACAGGCTGCTGGGCCGTCCGTTTCAATTTGCTTGAGTCAGGTACCTGGGAGGATACGGATCCGCACTGACAGCTACATTCGTGCGCGAGAGGTACCTCTCGGTCCGGTATACTGAATTGAGTCTGGCCCGGAGACATGAGAGGTATACTCACCCTCAGGCCTCAGACGAGAAAGTAACGAACGAAAGTGCGAGAACGATTCACCGTCGCTCTCTTCGTGATAGAGATTTTGTCTTCACTCTTGCGCTCCACTCTCATCTCTCATTTCCTTGTCTCTCTCCCCTCGTAAGTGAATTCGCGAAATTCTCCTCCCTTCTGATGTAAATTTTGTGTTTGATCGGTAAATTCTCGATTAACTTTCTTTTGAAGCGCACTTCGTGCTCTCCGTAGCTTCCGTTTTCAATTTTGGTAATCGGTGATTCCTTTGTCGCGAGTTATCAGCTTAAGCGGTCTGTGGATTTGATTGTAACCTGCAATTGTTAAATTCACGTCTCACGATTTGGATTAGAATGAGAGAATTATTATATTCATTATTTGCAAAGGGGTCTGGTTCGCATGCAGATTGTGAGCTCTAAATTTGGTTATTTTCTTGCAATTGGATCCTAGTGTTATCAACACGTGCTTGTGGTTTGATTAAAGGGACATTTTAATTTGTATTTTCAACATAATTGGGAGTTGTTGTTCCTTATTGTGCTGTATACTAGAAATTTCTTTTTAGTGACAAAATTAGAACGAATGAGTGTGCAATGTATTGCACTTCTTTTCACTCTTTTCAAATAAATGATAATTTAAATTCTTGTTAGCTTTTAGCTTATTTTTGTTCTAATCTGCACAGGCATGAAATATACTGTAGACTAAAGTAAACAAAAGGCAAGGAAAAATGGGTGACAACACGGATAGTGAGAATTCAGGCAGTTCAAAGTTGACAAAGCATGAAAACAGTAAACTTAACATGAGCAGAGATGGTCCACCTGTCAGTGACCTATGGAATGAAGGTTTAATCTGTGCTTTTGAGTATGTCAGAGGCAATCCCCGGAGGCCAAGTCCACACAAACACTACCCAATAAGGACATCCAAACTTGCTAATAATTCCCTATCAGGTGTAAATGGAAATGATGCACCCGCCCCAGATGACCCCGCCAAGTTGAAACCTTTTTTTGATAGAAAGTGGGTCCCAATTGGGTGGTCCCGCATCTCAGAGCTGGTGCAAAAGGTCCAGGCTGATACCAGCTGGGCAGAACAGCAGATGGATTTTTCAGAAGAGGAGGATGACTACACGGTTGCTGATGTGGCAGCTCCATATTGGGAGCGGCCGGCGGGCCCCACATGGTGGCTTCACGTGGCAGTGGGCCACCCCGTGGTTGATACATGGCTGAGTAATGCTCAGTGGTTGCACCCAGCTATTAGAACTGCTCTTAGAGATGAGAACCGGCTCATTAGTGATCGGATGAAGCATCTCCTTTATGAGGTGACTTTTTCTTTTCATTTTCATTTTTTTACTTCTCATGGTTTTCAATTTTTCTTAAATAGAAATGTTACACTCCTCATGTGATCTGTTTGAAACGATTATGAATGCACATTTCTTAGTTCTATACCAGACCTTCCTAGCGGTACTGGCATTCCCAATTCTGTTATCCAGCCAAATTCCCTAATAATTGAAGTGTCGTAAATTTAGTTCCATTTTGCCTCATGTAACTCTCTTGAATAGTTTGTCTCAATTAAGTGTTTAGTTTATTTGGATGCACAAACTGAAGGGCTAGAATTTGGTTACAATTGCATGGCTGCTCCTTGACCAAAGCAGGTACAGTGCCCCTTGTTATGGAAAAAGATTACCATTTATCCTTATTATGAAAATAGTGAGGTGGCCTTCCCATTATGCACTTGTGCATGCAGATGTGAAGACATTCAAATGCACACAAAAAGAGTAATTAAAGAAAATAAAGGAAGTGCTTATTATTTTAATCAACAGACAAAAGTGGCTTGTGCTACAGTTGGATTGCTCATCGTCTAATTGTTACTCTCTGCTTTCTAATTTGCATTTTATTAATTGGATATCCTGACATTAGCTGTTCAGGTCCCAGTAAGAGTTGCTGGAGGGCTTTTATTTGAGCTATTGGGTCAATCCGTTGGCGACCCGCTTAATGAAGAAGATGACATACCGATTGTGCTCCGTTGTTGGCAAGCACAAAATTTTCTGGTATCTGCAATGCATGTAAAGGGCACTCCTCCCAATTTGAATGTTCTCGGCATAACTGAAGTTCTGGTACGGATAAGAGCTCTCTAAAAAATAACTGGTTCATTGGTTAAAGGCTGTTTCAGTAAAATTGAATCAATTATCTAAGGGTCAGTGATCATAGTGGGAGAAACTAGAGATATGGTAAAATTGAATGGATCTTATTTTTTATGGAAGAATCGTGTATTGTCTGAGTGGAAAAAAGTACGTATGGGTATATTTGAATGAATGATACAGAGTAGTGCAATAATTGTTATGAAGCTTATTGATTGTAATTGTAATGATTAAATCAGGAGCTACTGCTTGCTGGGGGAAGTCAAGCTCCAAGATCAGTCCATGAAGTGATAGCGCATTTGGCTTGCCGCCTTGCCCGATGGGACGATAGGTAAATAGCTTTTAGGATTATTATTCTTATAATTCCCTGATGAAATAAGTTCGCCCCTGATTTTAAATTTTAAATGTTAGGTATTGAACATGAGTTCCTTTTCATAACTTTAGGTTGTTCAGGAAGTATGTATTTGGAGAGGCAGATGAAATTGAGCTCAAGTTTGTTAATAGGTACTGTTTCCTGATTGATATGTACATAAATTTTTCTTTTTCTGCAAAGACACCTACCATTTTTCATAATCACGGTGAAACCCAATATTTTTTTGTGACATATGTTAATTGAAGCATTAAAATTCTTGTGCCGGAAAGGAATAATTATTCTAAATGGGGACAATCTTATCTCTAGCCCTAATGAGACTTGTGTAGTAAGACTGAATTGAACTGAAAATCATGAAAAGACTTGGTACGCTAAGACTTTGTCTTAATGGGTATTGATGAAACCACCTAGTTCACTTAGTATGTAGTTTATTTCTTTTGCAAGACTTGGCATTTATTTGCCAATGACAAAAATCATTGGGTGTTAGCTGCAAGTGCAAGAAATGTTTGTTTTAATTCAAAAGTACAATAAAGAATTGTTAAAAAAATAAAGGTTATAGTTATCTCATCTTTTCCTATTGCTACCAGGAGGAACTATGAAGACCTAAACCTGCTGAGCATAATACTTAACCAAGAAATTAAGAGATTGGCAACTCAGGTAAGTCTTGTGAGCGTAGGTTCCCAGATCTCAGCTGCATTGTTTGGATGTAGTCATGATTTGGAACAATTAGGGGTTGAAATTTTTTTTGAGTTGCATATTCCTATACTGGAGTTGGATCTTGCTATTTACGTGCATGTTGATAGTCGTGAGAAAAAGAAATACCATCAAGGACAAGCATGCATATTGTTAGATTGAGAATACTTCTTAATTTGCCAAACAAAAATTCTTTTTTTTTTTCTTTGTTAGGTTATTAGGGTTAAGTGGTCATTGCATGCTAGAGAGGAGATTGTATTTGAGCTGATCCAACACCTAAGAGGAAGCACAACAAGAAGTATTTTAGAAGCAATAAAGAAAAGCACAAGGGTCATGTTAGAAGAGCAAGAGGCCGTGCGGGGTCGACTCTTTACAATCCAGGATGTCATGCAGAGTACTGTTCGTGCTTGGTTACAGGCAAGAATTAACATACCTAATTTTGGTACTGTCTATGTCTGTCTCAGTACCAGCTTAAAACCATGTGTACTGGCTGGGCTGAACAGCTTAACAGTTGTTTTCTTTTTCTTCATCTTCCTTCTCTATTTCTTATTTTCTACTTGGTCACTTTTTCTCAATTACGGTAGAATGAGAAAAGGTGGTTTTAAAACGAGCTTATTTGCACTTGTGGGTAAATAACATCTGCCTTTACCCTTTTCCATGTAAGAGTTGTTACCTCCACTTTTACTTATCCTCTAACCAACCGATTCTAATCCAGGATAGAAGCCTCCGAGTAACACACAACCTTGGGATCTTCGGTGGCTGTGGCTTGGTTCTCTCTATAATCACTGGTCTCTTTGGAATAAATGTGGATGGAATACCTGGAGCAGAGAACACACCATACGCATTCAGCCTCTTCACTGGCCTCCTTTTTGTGATTGGTGCTACGCTGATTGCCGCTGGCATGCTCTATCTCGGTCTTCAGAATCCAGTTTCGGAAGAAAAGGTGAAAGTGAGGAAACTGGAGTTACAGCAACTGGTTTCTATGTTTCAACGTGATGCCGAAAATCACACTAAGGTTAGAGATGGCATTAGGCACGGGCCCACCCCGGATTTGTCTGGTAATTTGTCTGATGTTGATTATATTCTTATTCAGTGATAGTAAAATTTGTTCTTTGCAAAGTTAAGGGGGCAAAAGGCATTTATTAGAGGTGTGATAGGATTGAGGGAATATGTGTATATATTTTTCTTCTTTTTATTGACCAAATATTAGACCAGAGATTCAGAGTATTGACTATATCCACCTCTTTGCCCCTTGAGTTAGTAATTAGATGTGTAATTTTGAGTTAAAGTTGCCAAAAAAGAAGAAACAAGTCATAACAACAACTCGACCACTTGTCAAAATTCCCAAATTTTAGTTTCACGGAAAAAGGAAGCAAGGAACATTAGCTTGAGAAAAATAAAATAGAAAGAATGAACAAATAAACTTATGAACAATTTCTCATGAAATACATACAACTCGTGGCTTGCTAGCATCTGTCAGACCCGAAAGCCGAAGCGAACGAAAAACCAACAAAAATATGATACAAGAACTACACCCTCCACAACATAGCGCACGGCGAAGGCCAAACGAAAGAAAATCTCATCTAGAAAGTCTAGAAAGCGTCGATCCAAATGCTTGTTGCTCAACCGTTTCCAAAACACTGACAAGTAATTGCTGGGTCGACGCACCGCCTGTTTCTCCTTACTCCTCAGGAGCCCCATCTTTCGAAAAATAGAACTGCACTTGCTCATTGCTTGAGTTACCAGAATTAATTGGCTTTCTTGGTTTTTGTGAAATGGTGAAGTCATAGCAGCTGATTTGCAGATTTATATTGGATTAGTCTGACTGCCACGGTTTTGAGATGTAGGGGGAATGGAAGTTTCTCATGATTAAAAGTCGCCATTCTCTCAATTCTACTAAGAACTGGAGATGTCCATTGAATGTTGACCGTATGCGCGGCCTCTGCAAGCGTAGATGTTGACCGTAAGGACTGGAGATGATAAAATTCAGCTACCTAATTCCACACGGACTAATAAAATATGATTAGGTCAACGAAAAGATCCAGTTTTGTATTTGGCATGCCTTTTGAAAGCGTAGATGTCATGTTTGACATGATTACTAGAAGACTGGATCATCCAAACATGGTAATGACAAGTTACAACTTTCATTATTTTCTTGTTAGCTTCAGCTTGCAAATAAATAAGAATAAAGGAGAAATTTTATTTAATTGTTACTTTGACCTCCTGGACCTATGTATTAGTCAATTACAAAATACATAAGAGGAAGGATCCAATTACATCTTTTTTGGTGACACATCATGACACTGTTTTTTATATAGGTCAATTTTGCGATTTCAAAATTCAAACAGTCGATCCGAACCGTTCAACATGATCATCATATTAAAATGTACTTGGAGATCAAATTTTACATTTTTTTGAATTTTTTTACTATTTATTAAGATGGTTACAAAATTGCTGTTTTTCAATGGTCTGAAAACAACAATTTTTGTAACCATCTTAATAAATAGCAAAAAAATTTAAAAAAATGTAAAATTTGATCTCCAAGCACATTTTAATATATCCATCATGTTGAACGGTTTGAATCGACTATTTGGACTTTGAAAATAGTAGGTGTCAAAGTGTGTCACCAAAAAAGGTGTAATCGGATCCCTCCTCAATACATAATACATGTATAATTGTATAATTGTATATGTTTTTGAAGGGCAGTTGCTAGTTAAGAATTAATGGTGAGATTCATTTAAAAGTAAAGATAATTAGTTGACAAATACAAATATGAGGATTACTAACTTGTCTTGTGATTAGCTAAGTACCTAACGCTCGTTTGCAGGGGTGGAGCCAGACTTTCAAGTTATGGAAGGTCAAAAATGAATTAGGATTAAAATTTTCATACTGATTATTGGAATCAATTTTACAGTCTCATAGCATTTTACTCTAAATTATATAGAAATTCATATATAAATACAAAATTTTTGAAACAAAAATGGAGTCAATTGACCCGTCTTAGTAAATCCGCCATTGCTCTTGGACGCTAGTGTGAATATGGATAAATTGGATGATCGAATTTTGATATGTAGAAAAAAGTAAATTATGTATAAATTCAAATCTGTACATGGTTTATTCTTTCGGGCACAATTAAAATTTGTAAAGTTAACCATTTTTTATGCATTAAAATTTGTGCACGTTGTCAAAAAGTGCACTGGCAATTCTTGACGATGTTTGATTAGTGTGAATCCAATACAAAATTTTAATGTGTACAGTTGACGATCACTCCTTGGACGGTATGTCTCATTTTTCTACGAATATTTATCATCTAGAATCCCAAAATAGCAGATGAGGCATCTAGTACATGCTTGCTTGTTTGGCAAGCATACTCCAGTAGCCAGCTCATGTCATTAACTCATGACCTTGTGAAAAGTTTTGAGTGGAGAAAAAGAAACGGCCCAAGAATCTTAGAAATGAATGTCACATGATTAACATGGGTTTAAAAAAACAGATTTAGAACTGACCACATCTGACCTACACCTTAATACCTTATGCTGAGCTAAGGCATTACTCACTCTCCAATGAATTCTCAAACGGGCGTACAATGTTGACCAGACAGCCTGTGTATGAAAAGTATAGTAGGTCAAGATGGACGCTGTGAAAAATCCAAGTCCAATAACTCTTTTATGGTCATTATATTTATAGATACGGCCGTGATTTTATTAAGGGAGAAGAGGGGTTTTTGATGGATGTTGGACCCAGATCCGTCTAATGCTATGTTTAAGCTGTCGATTTGTGTCGAGATTTGCGTGAATGGTTTATCATAGGGATGGTTGAGATTAGTGTAAAGTAAATATTTGTACGTATTTTGACGCCAATCGGATATTTTTAGATTGAATATTGAACCAATTTCATTTGGAAGATTGATTGGAAGCAACGATTAATTACTTAATTTGACTTCATCTTACAACTCAGGTCCAACACAATATTTTTGGAATTCATATCGCCTAAGGTAAAGTACCTCACAGTTTGAGTTTGAATCCGGCCCATTCATTACATTGGCACGATTCTTAAAGCATCCAATTAATTTCAAATAGACCCATATTGTCTCCGTTTTAGATGAAACGGTCTGATTCTCAACTCTGGTTTACACTACTTTTGATCTGTTCAAAGCCGAATTAAGACATTTCCATATTATCCGTTCCGGCCAGGCCCAGTAACCTATCATTTATCATTTCTATTGTAGAAATCCCTTTTTCTTTTCTTAAATAAGGAAAACAAACACCTCATTTTTAATTTCAGGATAAAATAGTTTGTATTTATTTGTGTAGTGATAGCATAATTGGGCGTTTTTCTGCATTTATTTACGTTTTCAAAAGCAGAATTTGTTTTTCATGTGGATTTTACAAAATAATTTTTTGATGGAAAGAATCTTAATAAGCCCTGAACAATGATCAAATACCATTCACTCAATTTGGATTGGAAGTTTTTTAGTGTCAGAGAGAATACCATGTTAAATTCATTATCTACAATGCTCCTCTCTCAGAAAAAAAAAAGCACCAAGTCCGATCTGTGAAGACATTTATAACTTTAAAGGATATTTTGGAAATTTCAGGCTATCCACGCAAGAAAACCCTAGGCCGCAACACTCAACCTTCTCTAGAGTTTTGCTAGAACCGATATGTGCATCTTGGTTTAGTTCTCCAACACGCGTTCTTAGTTCAAGGTGTTCTATTCACTTTCTTCGTTTTGGCTTAGACTGTACTAATTGGCCGATTTTACTAGGTCTGGAGTTTTTTTGGTTGCCTTTGATTTAATTTTCCCTCTTGCTACTTCGCATAATATAGTTCATTAGTTTCTGTCATATTGTATCACGGTCACACTAGGATGAGAGAGATGGAGAGAGGAATTGCTAGAGTATATGCCTGCTCTACAACAACTATTGTATCGGCTTGTTAGCTATCAGATGCTTAGTTTAAACTCTTTTATTTTTTTAAACCGGAAAATAATTAAATTAACAATGTCGCCAGTTGTTCTGTGATGTGGTTAATTAGTAGGGGAGATTTGAATCGGTAGTAATAGTCGATTTGATGTGGTTAATTACTAGGGGAGATTTGATTAATTAGAAGAATAGATCGGTAGTAAGAACAGCTCGTAAGTGCAAGTCAATTTGCTGGTAAGAGTATTACTGATCTCTTCTTGAATTGCTGATGCTGAGAGAAAGTGAAAATAGATATCGGTAAGAAAGAGTATGCTAAGAGAAAGTGAACTATTCACACCTGCAGTGGCAGGATAGAACAGGATGTGGTAAGAAGAGGTACAATGTGTAGTGTTGTAGGTTGAGCTTATATTACAATGGTGTATGCCAATAATAAAAAAAATCTAATACCATGTTTACTTTAATGTAAAGATAAAAAAATGTATGAAAGAATTTTTTTCATTAATTTTCTCACATGTTAACATTTACATGGATGGCTTTATATAACCTTGTTAGATATGCTTGACATATGAACTATTCACATTTGCATGACTAGGTATAAATACTTATAATATTTGATATTAATACTTTCAAACATCATCTAATGCTACAACAATAAAAATTTAATAGAATATGTTAGATGCAAACACTTGATAAATTAACTATTCACATTTGCATGACGAGGTATAAATACTTGTAATACTTGATCTTAATACTTTCAAACATCATTCAGTGTCATATGAAAAAAATGATATAATTTGTTAGATACAAACACTTGATATATGAACTATTTACACTTGCAATACGATATATGAATACTTACAATACTTGATCTTAATAATTTCAGACATCATCCAATGTCATATGGAAAAAAAAAAAATTTGTTAGATACAAACATTTGATATATAAACAATTCACACTTGCATAACGAAGTATGAATACTAAGCAAATATAAATACATTTGATACCGTACGGAAACATACGGATGAATTTTTAAGATAATTCTTCTTAAAAATTGAACCTGTACAAATTCTAATACGATCCACGGTTTAGACTCTGCAAATATAAATAAATTATTTTTCTTAAAAAAATAAGCAACAAACAAACAAAAATGTTTCTATTCTAAAAAAGCTGATACATTGTTCTTATTCACGTGACCCACCAAAAAATAAAAAATTAGTGGGGATTGACATCACACTGAAATTCGTTATAAAAATGATTCCCCTTTTTCCTTTCTTGCTAATTCTCTTCTCAGAAAAAGAAACTGTTCCATTTGTCTTCAAGTGAAATCCGAAAAGAGACCTGTCTTTTTACCGTTTCACATGCAATAATTCTGTACTAATTAGTACATTTATTGTTGGTAACTTTCCCATCTAATCCTTCTAGAAATAATATTCGCTGCATTAGTTGTCTTCTAGAAATAAAAGAAAGAAGACAACAACACTCCTCTGACAGTCTCAAAAAAGAGAAATTATTGATAATGATGTGGCCACTAAGCCTCTAAACCAATTACCTTTTATCAATTACAAATATCTGATGAGTGGGCCCATAGATTGTTCTTATAAACAGGCTTTGGATAAGGTGGGAACCATTAGTTAGTGAATTACAACACAGTATACATGAGAGAATTGTAACAGAGGATCTGGATTCCAAAAATAGCCGTTAGCGCCTTTTCTTCTTCCCCTCGTTTAAGTCATTCCCTCTTTAAATGGCGCACAAGTGCACTTGGTTAGCATCAACACAAATCCCTTCAATTAAAATTCTCTCTTCACCTCCCTTCTCCAATCTTGTTCTAAAGAGTGTTTCAATGGAGAGACTATCAATGACTCTCAGCACAATCCTCCTACTGCTCTGTCTCATCTCTGGTACTTGATCTAATTATTCGAATTTAAGGAACTGTTCAAGTTTACCCAATTTTTTTTTCTCTGTTTAATTTCACTTTTATGTGTAATTTCTTTAATTCCTTTTCCCTTTTTCTTTTGTGATCAGGAGGAGGAACGGTGTACTCACAGGTAGTGTAACATGTTGTATCAAATATCACAAAATTTATTAAATTTAGTATGCAATGTATTTTCTCAAATAATGCAGAAATATCGCATCAGAACTCTGGTATGATTAATTTTTGTGGAAGTTGCAATTTACACAGTGACCACATATAATTAAAGTGCAATACATAATATGTAAATATTCAAAATTTCTAATTAATGTAGAAAACATGGTGCATTGCGAAACCTTCGACCGGAGAGGTAGCCCTGGTCGACAACATAGCTTACGCGTGCTCAGTAGTAGACTGCACACTATTTCAAGAAGGGAATCCATGTTTCAACCCCAACAACAGCATTTCTCATGCTTCCATTGCAATGAATCTCTACTACCAATCTCGTGGCCGCAACTACTGGAACTGCAACTTTGGCAACTCTGGCGTAATCGTCTCTACCAATCCGAGTAAGTAAATGAAATTAATTGATCAACTTGTGCTTGTTATAGTTGTAATTTGTTATTTGTATTGTAAATAGTGGTTAGTTCTGCAGTTAGTTTCCTAATTTATACAACGAAGGCCCTTACAAAATGAGAAAAAGTTGCATTTATAGTTATATACCTTGCTTATGAAAGAGGAGGTATATTAATGATTTTCATTAAGACCAGTAAATAATTATATTTTCTTTTGAATTTTGAATTAATGATTGCTTAATTTTGTTCCTCTTGCAGGTTTTGGAAGCTGCATTTATACGTAGTGTTAACTACTAAATAACAAGAAAGAAG
This sequence comes from Carex kokanica, assembly GCA_025461125.1. NCBI lineage: Eukaryota > Viridiplantae > Streptophyta > Magnoliopsida > Poales > Cyperaceae > Carex > Carex kokanica. The sequence continues at coordinate 2,137,038 of JAJGRX010000112.1, forward strand.
AAGGTTTAGGATTAACTTAATTAGTGAAGTAAATGTGTAGCTATAAAATGAAGCAATTGTTGTGGACTATGCTCTTAGTTGACTGCTGCAACTGTTCTGCTGGGTTATTTTGTTACACTTTAAAAGTACTGCCATTATCACAGGCACAAGGGGACAGACTATTTAATTTTACTTTTATCTGAAATTGGTCCTCAGTGCAAATTTCTCTATATGTTTTTCAAATCGAAATATCAATTTTCAAGATTCAATTGGACTAGTAGGGTCCTTTTTAAAAGTCTCTCTATTTTTTTTTTTTTTGGTAATTGGTGTTTATTCGCAATCTTTGTTTGAATGTCATCAGAACCCATCAGAAAAAGGTTTTGAATGTTGATAAATGAATAGATTTTTAGTTTAAAAAAAATTGAGATGATGGAACAAACATATTCTGGTAGAAATTACCATACCAATTTGAAGTATGACAAGGACAATTGTGGTACTTTTTATCAAGGGGATACCTATAGAATTGATTGTACATATATTAAAAGCTTATTCGAGACAACAAATTTATTAGTTTTGTTATAAACAGGATCTGAGGTATTAGACAACCAAGGAAAGATGAGCTAAACTGTGTCCCTACTGTTAGTATCAGGCCCAAAAAACAATTAAGTACTTTTTTTTATTAATTCAATATAACTTTTGGGAACAAAAATCATCTCAACAGTTTTTTTTATTAGTTTTGCGAAAGCCAAGAAAGTTACTGGATTCATGTACCGGCTACAAGCCGAATGATGTATACATTTTTTCTTCTTGTCTTTGTAAAAAGGAGTACAATAGAATCTATCACATTTAATTGGAGCTATGGAAAATGAAGTATTATCTAGGGAATGGATAATCAACTACCTATACTAGCTGCTAAATATAATAAATTGCTAAATTTCCCCTTGGCCGTTCATGCAAATTCAATCATGTAATCTGTCTCATTTGGTTTTAGTCTTTTTAAGCTAGATCTCAATGTCATGCAAAAATGTGCACTTCCTCTTTCCTCGGCGTTCTTGTATCGTCTTTAGCACAATTCATGTTACTTGCGCAGCACTTTGTCTCAATTAAGTTAATGGTAATTCTTAGTCCACACAGGCACAGAGTAGATCAAGGTCCCAAGCACAAATGAGACTATTACAGTGGACCCCGCATATATGAATGCTTTGCCGCTATGCTCTGCATCATCGTGTAAATCTCAGCTACAAATGTAGACACCCTGCTCATGCATCCGAGAAATCCTAATTGAATTCCGCTTAAGATCACCCCACTTCTCTTTGTGTTTACCTACACACAAATCCAAGTAGGTGTTGTTAGACTACAAAATCTGCATGCTTATTAGTTATTACTGAATGGGATGGTACAAGCATGACTTGGTATACCGACTGGAGACTGATATGGTGATACTAATACAGTACATCTCGTGCTGAATATAGAAAACCTCACATCACTAACTCAAAATTTACACATAATTAATAGTTTACCTAATAGGCTTGATATAAGATCAGTAATAACTAAAAGAAAAGGCTTACTGCTTTGCTAATAACTGAGAGTGCTGACATGCTACATGCGGCAATAACATTAGCCAACAACATGCCGAAAGGAAACCACCTGAGACGGCTGTTCTTGCCAATACCAACACCATTGAGCCTGGCAGATACCAGCGGACCCACACTCCAGGTGGCCACACCACACTCCCCAGCCAGAGGACAGCACCATTAGTGAGATGATGCACCTTCACCACCGCCAAAATGCAATTCACAAGCCAAATAGTGACCAAAGAGAAAAACATGACGGCAATGACAGCCACATGATGGTCCTTTGTATCGATCTTCCATTTATTGAAGTTGCATTTGAACCTTTTCCGTAAACCCTCAGCAAATTCAGATCCTATGGTGATTGACTCATTCACGATAAACAGTCGTACAGATAAAAAAAAAAAATGATTCAATTAATGCAAGTAATATTTATATTTCTACTTATTGCTTTTGTGCTGAATCTTAGATAAAATGGACATCCAAATTCCAACATAAACAGCTTGTAAGTGGGAAAACGTGAAATAATATATAAACACACATAAAAGTTCAAAGAAACAAAACAAACAAATAAATGAATATAAAAAGAAATAAGAAAACAAATGAATAAAAAAAAAAATGAGCAGAAGTATTTGTATCCGTATTTGAATATGTATTCGTAGATTATCCGCTCCGTATTCGTATTCATTTAAAGTGGTTTTGATTTTAAATTTTGACAACCATTTACTATCTGTATTCATATCCATATCCGTTCATTGACATACGGATACGGAATTGATATCGCTCCTTTTACACTCCTCATAGGTCCTTTTCGTTTAGAATTCGCATCCTTTGAGATATCTCAACTTTTGCGTGTTTTTTTGGAAAATATCAACCGTTCAAATAGGTTCTGTACGAATCTCCAAGCACAAATAATACTGGCCCTCTTCGCTATCTACGAATAGGCACCGGACACGTCGGTCACGCAAAAGTTGAGATATCTCAGAGGATACGCACTCTTTTGTTTATCCCCAGTCCCCAGATACTCGAGTTCATAGTAGGTCTGAATTGGTTTAATTTTAATAGATAGTTACTATGTTGGTCCATTAAAGAATAAGGAGCATGGCCTTTATTAGGCCCAATTAGCTGAAGATAAACTAGGGCTTTATACTTTATTTTTTTCATCAGAAATACTTGAGAGGTGGAATCAGATTAGGCTTTTTCACCACTTCTTTTTTGAATAATTCTGTATAAGTTTAATTATTTGATTCTAAAAAAAAATATTATTCGAATTTGAGTCAATTTTAAAATTTAATTAGTCTCCATTAAAAACTGTCAGAACTCAACTTTTAAAAAAATTATTGTTTGATTGAAGACTTAGTGGCTTTTAACATAGTCCAAATTTGTACACTATCATTTAAACAACGAAGTACACATTCTTAATATTTAATATTTTTATTAGTTTGTAAAATATATATTTAAAATATTAAATAAATAAACTATAAAAGTAATCTACTTTAGAAACTTAGAATTATCCTCTTTTTTCAGATTTAGAAAACGTAGATTGGTAGATTGATTACCGAAGGTAAATAATAGATTTTTGAAGGTTAATTAGTAACTTCTCCATTCAGTGACAGTGTTGAAGATAAGCATTTTATATAGTCAGCTGATTGAGTTGGCATTCCACTTGAATCAAATTATTTAATTAATACAAACAATCTCTTATGACCTCAGAGAGACACTTCATGACTTCAACATCCACGTCACAAACCAAATGTAAATTAAGATCCGAGAGGATCAACGTACATGCTCAAATTTTCTGTAAGTACTACAACAACAATCAAATCTTTAGTCCAAAACCAGTTGGAATTGGTTAAAAATAAAATTCAAATCACAAAGTCAAAATGAGTAGGAATAAAATAATAATAATAATAGTAATAGTAATAGTAATAGTAATAGTAATAATGTACCAATAATAATAGTAATAATGTTAATTGTATATGTCTACACGATAGATCGTAGAGGCCAAAATTCTAAATTTTTACGCATTCCTGTCCGAAGCCAGCTATTTAGATACATTCCATTCTTTCAAATTTATTTTTATCCAAAAAAATATTTTAAAATAAAACCACAGGGACTAATAAAAAATTTCCTCTTGTATATGCAAACAATCAAAAATCAAAACAAGATTATTTTTAAGAATTCTGAGACGATATATGCACAGCTTATTACATGTGCTGTTGTTTGGTCTATCTCAAATATCTAAAATAAAATAAATTTGCAAAATATCCATAGACTCTTTTCGTTTTTCTCTTTATGAACAGGGTTAGGTGTAACTTGGAATATCTTTATCGTACGAACATCATTTTTTTTTAAAGAAATGTAAATCGGCAGGTTTCAGCCTGCTTTTTTTTAAATAATAATAATAATAAAGTAGGTTATGATCACCTAAGATCTCTTTATCTCTTAAAGCATTTCTCTTAATCATTTATTTCGTGAAAACGAAATTTATTCTGGGTGCATATCTGACAAATCCTTCCGAATTAATTAATACAAAGATGAAAGATCTAGCAGTACCCACTACCCACAACCAACCAACGATAAGAAGTAGAAGACACTACTTCTAGATGATCCACAATTAATATTCTGTTTTTTTGTTTGTCTTTGTGCGCCGTCAATTATTAATATATTATCGGAGAAAAGAAATATCGTTTTTCATTTTTTTTTTATAGGATATACAAGAAAAACAACGAATCGAACCAATTGAAAACTTGAGTTAGAATGATGACACTATGCCATAAGAAAATAACCAAACAAAGAAAGTGAATTTTATGTGTTTCATCTTAATCATGGAGAACAAATAAAAGTTGAAGACTACTATGTGGAGCTTTCTTTCCCTTTTTTTCCATTCTAGCTAGTGTGTACTTTTATATAAAAAAATTGGAGCGGAGAATCAGAGAAGGATAGGAAGGGCAATGCTTAATTTAGTGTTGCCCAAGGATATTTAAAAACAAAAATTTGTAAAAAAAAAAAATTGAAGTCTAAATATTTCCAATTTTACATGAACATAGTCTTTCCAGGACTCCCAGCTTTTTATTATTTTGAACATATACCTCCGATTTCCTTTTTCTTTTTTTCTTTTTCAAATTCTCAAGCACTATGATAGAATATGGCCTTAATTAATTGTTTTAATCCAAATAAATTGATAAGGAGAGCTCACATTTAATAATTGATCAATCCATTTCAGTTGAAAAGAAAATATATTTTTTTTCCTATTCCTATGTTTGAATTAAGTGACAATAATATCTTCATTTTTAAATATTAGTTGACAAGTAATGTCTGGACACAAATGTTCACTATTTTTTTATAAAACGTAATGGAAAAAAAAATTAAAGAAAGAACTTAATTAGGCTGATTTTTACAAAAACCATCAGTACCAAATTCTTGATTCGGTAGGGGTATCAAATTAAGAATTCGGTACACCCCTTACCACACAATTTCACCAATGACCACACCAAAATGCCCTCTGTAACGAAGCAAAAATTCAGTACATGAGGTGTACTATTTTTTTTGAATACCAGGCAGTGGCTGCCAGGTGCTATATTAGAAAAAGAAAGGAGTTCAACTACAATTTACCCCAACAGACAGCTGATACTGCCAGTAAGAGCATGACATCTTCCTAGAAAAAAATTGAAAAATTAATTAACGCAGCGCAAGTCTCCCCCGACGGCTGCCTCTTCCAAGGACGATCTCCCAAAGAGTTGCCTCACTGACTATCCACTGTGCCACCGTATCCGCCGGTACCACTTTGTCTTCAAATATTCTGTTGTTACGCTGCCTCCAAATGAACCAGCAGGTTGCCGAGAAGAAACCTTCCCACCTTCTACACAATACTGGATTGCGCCTAAAAAATTTGGAGAATTTTCTCCAACATTCCTGTACCGATTCCCCCCTTATCAAAAGTTGGCATCCCACCAGTGAGCTTACTCTATTCCAAATCTCAGATGAGTATGAACATTGGAAAAACAGATGGAACGCGGTTTCCAAGGCTTCCGATTGACATAATGCACAGGCACCAGTTGGGCAATTGAAGTTCCTTCGGATGAGGATTTCTCTTGTTAGAATTATGTTCTTTAAAAGCAGGTACAGAAAGATCTTAACTGAAGCAGGGATGTTGTACTTCCATGTTTTCACAAACTGCCATTTAATGAGGCCGCCTCCGATGAGTGATTGATAGGCAGAGGATGCATTGTAATGCCCACCCGGAGCTAGCCGCCAAAGAAGGTCGTCAGGGGCGTCTGTTAAGGTAGGGAATGGGTGACTATCCTAGTGGGTTGTCAGGCGGATGACCTTTGCTTGGTGTAAAGTACATGGGGATTTTTCTTTTAAATAGTTTGGATGCTTTATCCACAAAACTTTAAATTTGTATCCCTCCAATATCTAAGAGTACAATGATTAAATTTGGATCATTCTTTTAACCTAGCATGGATCTCAAAATGAACTCCCTGTATCTTTTATGAGTACCGGATTAAGTTTGATTCGATTGACATTAATTTACACCATCCTTCAAATATTGTGTAAATAAATCTACTATTATTTCAAAGAAATAACAAGAACCTATTATTACGATCCCAACTATTAATCTTCGTTGAAATTCACATATGAACATTTTTTTTATTGAGATCCACACATAAAAAATATTTTTGTTAAAATTCACACATGAAAACATTTAAATGATTGGAATTGGAATAACGTGTTCATATTATTCCTTTGAATTAAGGAGTAGAACTAGGGTGTTCTTAAGCTCACCAAGTCCCTTTGTGAGCTTAATTCAAAAACTCATCGGATTGGCTTCAAGCGACGCATCTAAATCGTTGAAACTGATCTACATCACGAGTGATGAGTTTATATGTCAAATTTATAAATTTTCAAACTAATTTAATATAAAATCAAGCGGTAAAAAAATAATGAAAAATGAACACATTAAAATTAACTTATAAACCATCTTTTTTGACCGCTTGATTTTATACTAAATTAGTTTGAAAATTTATAAATTTGACATATAAACGCATCACTCGTGAAGTAGATCGATTTCAATAGTTTAAATACATCGTTTGAAGCCAATTTAATAGGTTTTTAAATTAATTTTACAAAGAGACTCGGTGAACTTAATAACACCCTAGTTCTACTCCGAAATAAGAGTATATTTAATTTCCAAATATTGTACCTTCCAATCCGAGACGATCCCAAAACTTTAGTACTAGAAATGAAAATTTAAAACAATAATTTAAAAATTACTCCAGCCTAATCATTTCATTACTTTGGTTTTCATGTTTGACTTTCTTATCCATCATCATGGCCTCATCTATGAAAAAAGTATTAATCTAGGATCCGACTCTGCGGCTTAAGAAAAATAGAATTATGTTTTTCCGATTCTAACTATTTAAATTTTTTTATTTATATATCTCAATAAAGAAATTTTTTTTATGTACAAATTTTAATAAATTTAAATGGTTGGAATCGGAAATGCACAAATTTTAACAAATTTGAATGGTTGGAATCGGAAAAGCAGAACTCTGTTTTTCTTAGAAAAAAACAACAAAATCCATTCCATTAATCTACGGTCCAATGCATATTCCTTCCACATAACGGATCATTTTCATTATGAAAAAGAAAGGCATAGGTTCGGTCCTGCCTCTGCGGAATTTTAGAGAGTGAGTTGTGTGGGGTGTGTGCCTACGGGCTAAGATATAAAAAAAGAAGAAAAAGCAGCAACTTGCGACCCTAACAACTAAAATTTGGGAGTCAATTATTGCAAGAACTCCACAGGGGAAAGGAGAACTTTTCGTCCATAAAAATTATTAAGAAAATAAAAGAGAAATAGAAAACGTATTCTATTTATAATGTTCATAGAAAAATCAGAAGTATTGGTTCTGATACGTCCTATCTCGGGAGATGAGGCCGTATGGGAAGTTGGGCTGAGTAGGATTCGTCCTACCAAAAGATGGCAGGCCGAGGTGTGAAGGGAGTTGTGAACTCGGGGTGGATTGTGAGAGATTCTGACTCTATCCTGTGTGATCTCTCTCGTGGTCGGAAAAAGTGTCCCCGCTTCATGGGAATCACCGCCTTATATAGTCCATCCATAACTGCTATCTCGGGCAGTTATGGAGGACGTGGGTAGTTATATCAGCCGTTACTGGGATGGGAGGCATTAAGTTAGCCGTTTCCACTGTCATCCCGCATGTCGGTTAACACGATCCCCATTTAAGGCATATTGGGGCCGCTGTACTGGGCCCCGACTTGGTGGATCTTTTGGGCCTTTCATATGACTTCGGGTTGGCCTCTTAGTGAGGTCCGAATCCCAGTCGTTCATGGCCCAGTTTAAATTAGGTAAAAGGGCCTGTGGAACATGGCCCTATCATTAGCCCCCGAAGTCGGAATGCATCAGCGAGATGCTTTCGACTTGAGGGTGAATAACTCGTGAAAGCACATTTATTTAGGTTATCAATATTCGTGATGTAACATCTTCGGTTGCGAGATGTGATTGTGACATCGTGTGATGTATGATGTCGATGTTTAAAGAATATACCAAATATAAATGAACTCCTTTTATTAATAAAGACCCATTACAACTCGAGCTAAACTAAGGATTCAAGCAAAAATAAAGGCTACAACTCGAGCTAAACTAAGGATTCAAGTAAAAATAAAGGCGGGTCTACTTAGCCTATTAACTATTATTCTCACAAGTAATTTAATGAAATCCCGGAGGTGAAGGGATGAAGTCCATCATCTCACTATCAGGATCTTCAAAATGGTCGTCTTCCCAAATCTGGTCCGGAGTAGCTGTGGCCAGTGTGGGTGCATTGGGATGTCGGTTTTGGCAAGTTTGACATCTGAAGAATCGACGTCGGGGATCCGACCGACCATGAATCAGAAAATGAGCGGGATGCCACCATGTGCGACAACCCCGACATTTGACCATGTCTTCTTTTGGGGCGGATTGCCCACATGCCAGGCAATCACGAAGAGGTCCGAGGAATTCGACGATGTTAAATTCATCGCCCACCTCCCTGAATACCGCCAGCTTGTAATTTAAAAGGTCTCGGATGGTAATGGACTCGTTATCCAGCATCCAATCCAAGTCATTGGGAAAGTCTTGGATCAAGTCCTCCCTCTCCTCGGTTGTAAGTACACGTCGTTGTGGGGCCTGGGGACCTCGGCTGGAGCTGGATGATCCAACAGGGCGAGATGGGATAACTCGACGTTGCCTTGCACGTTCCGCTAGGAACTCTAAAGCATGTCGGTTAACAGACATGATAGACGCGAGGTGAAAATGTTTTTCTAAGAAGCAAAAGCAAAGGGAAAGTATGTCCCCCTCTCTGGAAGGAATACCCTATTTATAGTCGTAACACCGCCATCTGCCCAACTGTATACCATTAAATAGGCAAGTTTTGTTTAAAATAGGCAAGTTTTAAACCGCCATCTCTTTTCTTTTTTTTTTTTTTTTGTTGTAAATGGTTGTAGGAAAAACGAGATGAAAACGCGAGGTAAGCAAGACGAGAAGATAAAAAATAGATTAATTGTTCATTGATATTTCAAACTCATACAAAATCTAACTCAAACTGATATAATAAAAAAGCCTATTTATCCTAAAGATCATGAAAATAGGATCTCGCAAAGGAGGGACACAAAGATAGTTAATGCAGCCTCCTTTACTGTTGAGCGTGAAGACCACACCATTGGGTCAAACAATGTCGTGGGAAACCTTATGAAACCGACGTGCATGGTCACGGCATTGGCTGCAAGTGAAGGATGTGAAGCGAAGATCACTATGGTTCCGAGGTGATCTTCGAGCCGAACACCCGGGATGAAAGGCTTCTTCACAGCTGTCACAGTGAAACATTTGCGGAGAGTATCCCCTCAATTTGCAAATGGCACATCGGTCCCAAGCTAGTGGGTCATCTTCTTCATTGGGCTTGTGGATGGTAACCTCGGGACATGGATGTGGGGGAAGTGTACGAGGTGACGGAATATCATCTTTTTTAAGGGCAACCTCGTCGTTCACTTGATCAGTCATCTCGTGATAACGAGAGTTAGAAAGAGAAATGTATGGTTGATGGATCGTTAAAGGGAGACGGAGGAAGTATATATAGTATTCCGGCATTAAATGCCTGACGCCTCGTCTTCCGTTAACTCGCCGTCAGCCATCAAATCACCCATCAGATCAGTCAGGGAAACGAGGTGATGGCGCAATCCTCGCTTGACACGTGGCACGCGTTAACTCGGTGAGAATTCGCGACCGGTGAATGAGCGCGGGAATCGAAGCGTCGCCATGATGAAAGGAGACAACGCGACGTTTCGTGGCGTCGTTTTGAAAACTACGCAAGTATTGAGCGGGAAAAATGAAGATCGCTATATATATTTCGGCCCCCCCCATTTATTCAGTATCGTTTACTTGAGCCATTTGATATCGGAGGGAAAGAGCAAAAGCAATCTCGGAATTCAGGAGCTGCCAATCTCGGAAGTGGACGTCGGACGAAAGTCGAGCATTTAAATCTCCAAGAAGGTAAACCTTTATCACTTCGGTAACTGACCTTGAATTGACAAATCCAGCATATTGTAATGTTTATTTACCGAGGTTAGGGAGTAAAGTAATGAATAGCATAAAGCATGGTAATGTTGTAGGAGTCTATTTGCCTACCCTAACCTTGACATCTAATGTGCATCAGTAGCATAAATGCTTTTAGAAACTGACATTGTAATAGTAAGCTCGGTGACTTAAGCCAATCATGTTTATTCGTAAATTTAGAAATGGCCGAAGAACAAGGTGGATCTCGGGACCAATCCCCCCATATCTATGAGGAGGTGTCCCCACTATCCTTTTCACCCCCCGCCCTGGTAAGGGCAAGAGTTTATATGGGATGCCTCCCGTACATCCTGACACAATGTCGGGAGATGATGAGGAGGAAGCATATATTGAAGGAGATGAGCACGAGAGTCCATCTCGGGGTGAACTGGTTGACACCCCAGTGGGAACATCACAGGGGCCGTCAAAACCTAAAAACCAAAAGGCCAAGAAAGTAGTAGTGCCCCGAGATGGTCATGCGAATGACACGGTCTTCCCGACATCTGCCGGTATCTCACCTAAGCTGGTTGTTCAATGTGAAGCGTATGTTAATGCCTTCTACAACGAACTTGTGATGGAGGTTAACCGAGAAGAGTATTCTCGGGAGGTAGTTCGGATGGTAGCCCCGGGTCCAAATGACCGAGCTCACGACGCAGAGCGCGGCATGTGCATATATTGGAAAATGCCAAAGTGCGGGTTCAAGATAAGGTTATCCAAGTTCGCACGCGAGATATTGCGACATCTCGAAGTGGCTCCTGCACAGTTGACCGCACCTGCGTGGTGTTACATCATGAGCTTCAAGTTTGTATTCGATCACTTGCCCGAGTTGAAGAATTATTTCCCGAGTGTCGAGTTATTCTTTCATTATTTCACCGTGTTATATAATAGTGAAAGTTATCTCGCAATAAGGAAGCGCCCTAATGGTTTGGCGCTTTTTGAGCAATTGTCCAAAGCAGACGAGTGGAACCACGGGTGGGTATATCTCGAGAACCCTGAGGAACTGAAGTACTTAACAAATATACGAAAGGAATGGCGCCCTCTAGAAAAGAAAAAATTGATGCCGACCTCACCTGATCCCCTGACTCCAGTTGACTTAAAGGCTAAAGAAATTATTGATAATTATTTCACAAGTTAGTCTTTTTTGCTTTTAATTTACACCGGTATACCTGTGCATCATATTTATTTATCTAACTTGTAATAACATGAATAATGTACTAACTTTCGCATACCCTTTATGTCGCAGGTCGCGGTTATATGGCATTGCCTTGGAAGGCCGCTAGTTCCTTCCCAGTCGTAGCTAACCCGGAGGGCGGGGTTGTTCAAAAGAAAGGAGTTAAGAACCCATCCAAGCCGAAGTCGGCTATAGTTCAAAAAACTCCGAAGTCAGCCTCTACGACTCCCGTAACTCGTCAGCCGAGATCGGCACATACCGGGAAAATTATCAAAGACTGCACCTCCGGTTCTTCCAAACTCGGGGGGTCTCAGAAGAGGAAGGAAGTATCTGTAGACGTTCCTCCGCGTTTGACAAGGGAGGAAAAGGGAAAGGGTACGGCTTCTGGGCATCCCGAGGCCAAAAAGCAAAAAATTCAACCCGAGATTGTTTTGGGTAGACCACAGGAGGTTGTAGAGGAACCCTCCCAAGCCCAAGTCGACGCTGCTCAAGGGGAGTTGGACAAAATTATTGACGACGCAGCCGACAACGTGTGGGACCCCTCAGAGGAACATAGGGAGTTCCTGAAGTCGCGAGTTTCTGACCAAGGGCGACAAACTGGTTTTGTGTGGGGTACGAATATTTCTCGGGGTTTCCCAGACAGTATTTTGGCCTATCTCCCCGGATACTCGCTTATGCAGGACGAGGTAGAACATCCCGAGGTTCATGCTGCCTTTTCTCGGGAAACCTTCAGGTTAACCACCACTCAGTACCAAAGGAAATGGGCTGAGGAGCACCCCGACCAAGTTGTTGGTCATGTATCGAGCTTACTGCATGATGCCGGGGTGTACTTCGGGTTTCTGAAGGACTCGATTGACAAACGGGATTCCCTCGTCATTCATACTGACCAAGAGGCGCTGAACAGGGCTATCCTAGAGAGGAACTATTTTTTGCAAATGGCCTCAAAAAAGGATAAGGAAATGAGAGTAGCGAATGGCCAAGCTGCTGTGTTTAAGGCCAAATTCGAGTTAGTAAAGCACTTGGGCGTGCAAGCCGATACTGAACGCAAAGAGGCCGAGGAAAAACTGAGGCGACAGAAACGCAAAGCCGAGGACTACAAGAGCAAGTCGGCACGTCTTAAGACTGACCTCGAGGCTCAAACTAAAGAGTTGGAGGTCGTGAAAGCAGAGAATGCCCGACTTCGGGCCAAGATGCATGAGTTGCCAAAGACAACACTTAGCAAATTTCTGGGCAGCAGAGCTTTCACACAAGCTGTCCCTTATGCATGTGTTGACATGATGACAGCAACCGTTCATGGCTATCTCAAGGCACTAGCTGGCCATTACCCGTTCAGACCTGAGCAGGTAGGGTTTACCGAGATGAATCCCGAAAAGATCATTACAAAAAACCTCTCGGGTTACTGCTGGGATGAAGAGAATGACTCGTTGTTGAACTCGGATGGTACTCCGATTAATCAAGAGCTTGTGCTTGAGAATCATCCGATTTTAGGTATCGTCCATCCCTGGCCTAAGGATAAATGGCCCAAGCATCTCGACTTGCCAGACGCCCCATCTGAAGAGCAGGATGGTTTGCCTTCTGAGGCCTCTGAAGGTAACAGTGTAGACCTCGAGATGAGGGAAGAAGAAGGTGATATCGTTCAACCAGGTGGGCAAGAAGATGAGGCGACTTTAGATGCTCATATCTCACCTCGTGATGAAGGAAATGATAGTCCCAAAGAAGTGGACCCTTCTATTTGTAAGTGTAAATTTATATATCTTGTTTCCCGAGATGTTATGTTCTGGCTTATGCTCACTATGTCCTTTTTTGTTTATATGCAGGATCATATCGAGCCAAGGAATCAAGGAATTTTGTTTTGTTTAGGAGTGAATGATTTTATACCCCCGAGATGTGGGGGTTAACAGAAATGTGATGTATTAATTTATTCATACCCCCGAGATGTGGGGGTTTTAACAGAAATGTTGTAATATGATATTGTACGCCCCTGAGATGTAGGGGTTTAACAGAAATTTTTGTAATCCTTGAACTATTATCATTTCTTAATTTATCTTGATTTCTCCGAGATGTTTCTTTCGATTTTTATCTCGGTTCATGCTTTGTATATATCCTTCTTGCCCCCTTTTTTTTATTTATCTACATCGGGGAAAAGGGAGGTCGCGAGAAACATATACGTTACCCCGAGGGGTTTTCGATTAATGTCGCGAACATAAAAATAAAAATCATATTACTGGTTTAACAGTCGTCGTCTCGTAAGACTACATTTATTTGTTGTGTATCTCGGGAATGTTAACCAAGACTTATTTCGTTGCCAAAAAGGCTTTCGTTCATATATCTCGTACCCAAATAATAAGAACACAATCAAATATCATATATATATTGAGAATAGCCTAGGACCATACAAAAACTTGTATCTCGGTCTAGGTAAAATACATGAGATGTAACAGAAAAGGCTTATCTCGCCCATAACTTTACATGGAATATAGGAAGTAAAACAATGTTAAAGTAAAATCATACATTAAGTGTAGAATTTCCGAAGGTGGCAAGCGTTCCATGGTCGAGTAAGTATGAAACCACTCGGATCTTCCAACTCGTATGCGCCTTTTCCTCGGGGTCGGATGACCTTGAAGGGGCCTTCCCATTGAGGAGCGAGTTTACTGACATGTTTGTCAGTAGCTTCAATAGTTTTAAGAACCAAGTCACCAGGTTGAAATGCACGAGGCACCACATGTTTGTCGAATGCACGCTTAACTCGACGTTGGTATTCCATGGTGCGTATGCGAGCTTTCTCCCGACCTTCGGTGAGAAGGTCGAGGTCGGTAGCACGCGCATCGCAGTTCGCTTCAGTGGAATATGCCAAAGTGCGGAGAGATGGTTCCATCAATTCGATTGGGGTGACTGCTTCCATCCCGAATACCAGAGAATATGGTGTTTGCTGTGTAGCCTCTCGGGGTGTTGTGCGATAAGCCCACAAGATGCCATCAAGAATGTCGGGCCAGTCTTTCCTGTTCTCCGCAACTTTCTTCTTCAGACCGTCTAAGATTGTACGGTTGGTGACTTCGGCCAATCCATTGCTAGCCGGGTGGCTGACCGAGGTGAAATTGTTTTGGATACCCAAGTTGGAAAGAAATGCGATGGTGCGAGCTGCATTGAATTGAGTTCAATTGTCCGAGATAAGTGCATGTGGTATGCCAAAACGACAAATGATGTTCCTCCAAATGAACTTCTCTGCTGTTGCGGCTGTAATTGTTGCTAGTGCTTCGGCTTCAACCTATTTGGTGAAATATTCCACTGCAACGATTATCCAACGGCGCTGTCTACCAGCTGTGGGAAATGGCCCGACTATGTCTATTCCCCATAAGTCAAAAGGCCAGGCCCCCGAGATGGATATCTGGTCGTATGCTGGGATGTTACTCAACTTGCTATGGTATTGGCACCGTTCGCACTTTCGGACCAAAGTCGCCGCATCCTGTTGCATGGTTGGCCAGTAAAAACCAGCTCGGAGAATGCGTTTTGCAAGAGTTTTCGCCCCTTGATGGCTCCCACAGATGCCCTCATGTACTTCTGATAACATTTTTGAAGCCATCTCTTCGTTTATACACTTGAGCCAAGGTCGCACGTATCCTCGTTTATAGAGATGATTGTTGAAAATAGAATACATGGGCGCGATCCTTTTCAAACGTCGGGCTTCCAATTGGTCTGTGGGTAGGACCCCCGTGTTAAGGAAATTCCACATCGAGGTGAACCATGACTCACCGGGTTCATTGATGGCGAGAATGGCTGTGGTATCAATGTGAATGTTGGATTCGGGAACATCCATAACAATCACGGGCCGTTCTTTGTCAAGGTTGCCCGCAGCACCGAGTTTGGATAAAGCATCAGCTTGGCAATTTTTGTTGCGAGAAACATGTTGAATGTTGACCTCGTCGAAGTGACTCTTGAGCTGGTGGAACTGCTGTCGATATTTGCGCAAGTTGTCATCCATAACTCGACATTCGTCATTGATTTGCTTGACTGCTAATTCAGAATCGCTACGGAGGTGAACCTCGCGGGCTCCTAACTCTTTAGCCAACTTTAGGCCCGCTATCATGGCTTCGTATTCCGCGGTATTGTTTGTTACCGGGAATTGAAAGTGAAGAGCATAATTCAGGGTTTCCCCTTGTGGACCAGTGAGGGATACCCCGGCCCCCGCTCCTTGTAACGAAGAGGCACCATCAACATGAATTACCCAACGCCCCTCAGATTCGGGAGGAAGTCCGGAATATTCAGCGATAAAGTCGGCGAAGATCTGCGACTTCAGGGCATTCTGGGGGTGGAAAGAGACATCAAACTCGGATAACTCGAGCGCCCAAGCTAGCAATCGTCCGGATGAATCAAAATTTGCGAAGGCCTTCTTAAGTGGAATCCCGGTATAAACCTTTATGGGATGTGATTGAAAGTAAGGTCGCAACTTCCGTGCAGCTATGACTAGAGCATATGCCGCCTTTTCAATCTGGGAGTATCTGGTTTCGGCATCCCGGAGGACATGTGAAACAAAATAGACCGGCTTCTGATCTCGTCCCTCTTCCCGAACAAGGGCGGCACTTACTGCATGCCCTGTTGTTGCCAAGTACAACACCAAGGTGTCACCTGTGGTTGGCCTACTGAGACACGGTGGATTGGCGAGATGGGCTTTGACCTTTTCAAAGGCTATCGCACATTCATCTGTCCATTCAAATTTGGCCGACTTGCGCATGGCCTTAAAGAAAGGAAAACACACATCCCCAGATCTCGCAATAAACCTGTTAAGAGCGGCCAGTTTACCTGTGAGAGATTGCAGCTCTTTGAGATTTCGGGGTGGTTTCATGTCGAGGATGGCTTGTGATTTGGAGGGATGAATCTCAATACCCCGCATAGAAACCATGAAGCCAAGGAATTTACCGCCAGTTAGACCGAAGAAACTTTTCTTCGGGTTGAGTTTCATGTTGGCAGAATTTAAAGTCGCGAAGGTTTCACGGAGATCTCGGACATGGTCGAGGTCAGACATGCTTTTGACAAGTAGATCATCTACGTATGCCTCTACATTTCGTCCAATCTGACCTTGGAATACCGTGTTAACCATTCTTTGGAATGTGGCGCCAGCGTTGCGCAATCCAAAAGGCATGACCCGGTAACAGTAAAGTCCCGAGTTGGTAGTAAAAACAGTTTTCTCCTCGTCGGCTTGGCTCATCCGGATTTGATTGTACCCGGAGAAGGCATCCATGAAACTGAGATAAGCATGTCCCGAGGTTGAATCGACCAATTGATCGATTTTGGGCAAAGGGAAAGGATCCATGTGACATGCTTTGTTGAGATCGGTATAATCGATACACATACGCCAGTCGCCATTGGATTTCTTGACAAGCACGGGATTGGCTGTCCATTCCGGGCATTCGACATTTCTTATAAAGCCAGCGTCAAGTAATTTCTTTACCTCGCGCTTGACGGCTTGCTGTCGTTCGTCCCCCATATTACGCTTCCTCTGTCTGACTGGTTTTGAGCCTGGTTTAATGTGCAATCGGTGCTCGGCAATTGACCTAGGAATTCCCGGCATGTCGGCTGCAGTCCAAGCGAAAACAGATTGGTTTTCTTGGAGGAATTTGATTAACTCAGCCTGTGCCGACCCTTGGATCGCCTTCCCTACATTAAGTGTTTTACCATCACCTAATTCAATTTGCTCGACTTCATCAACGGGCTCAAGGGGAGCTTTCGCCTCAGTTTTATCCACTGGGTCCAATGCGAGGTCGGTGTTTGGAGGTAAAAAGTCAGTACTAGAACGCAACCGCTGTGGATTGGTCTTTGCATCAGGCTGATCGACTTGGTGAACAGAACCTCCATGACCTTGAATGGTTGTCATGTAGCATTCACGAGCTACCTGCTGTTGGCCACATTCTTCCCCTATCCCGTTTTCGGTGTGGAACTTGATTTTGAGGTGAGAAGGAGAAATGATAGCACCGATTTTATTCAAGGTCGCTCTACCCAAGATCGCATTGTACGCAGAAGGGGCATTCACAATGAGGAAGTCCACCATGACTTCCACTGTCCGGGGGGATGTACCGAATGTCACTTTAAGTGGCATCATTCCCCGAGGTTGAAGGGCGTCTCCCGTGAAGCCTATCAAGGGTGATATGTGTTGTTGGAGGACGCGAGTGTTGAGGCCCATTTGCGTAAAGGCTGGTAAATACAGGATGTCGGCCGAGCTGCCAGTATCAACTAACACTCTTTTAACTCGGTGAGTGTTGATCTTGAGGTTAAGCACTATGGGATCATCATGCGGGCCTGAAATTTCACCGAGGTCTTTCTCAGAAAAAGATATCACTTCCTCAGGTCGAGGCCGTTTTTTATCATTCATGGTTTCGACCGGTAGGACAGTGGGATACGGTTTTCGATTGTCGCGTGGTATGATTTGTCGGGCAGTACCGCGATGGCCTCCACTGATCACATTTATGACAGGGCTGCCTAGCCGCTCTGGGCGCCGTGTCTCGGGACCATCCCGGGTTTGGGGACTGACCTCACCAACCCGAGGTCCCGTGTAATCTTGTCTATATGGGATGGGTTTCTTAAAAACTTTACCTTGACCATTGTATTTCTTGAAAAACTTTTTGAAGAAGTCAGGGTTGATGAATTCGACTAGTTTACCCTCTCGGGCTAGTCTCTCCAGGATGTCCTTCAATTGGAGGCATTCTGCGGTGGAGTGCCCGTTGAATCCGTGGTATTCGCACTTTTTTGAGTTGTCAATCACCGTAAAAATGCTCTCTGGCAGCGGCGGAGGGAGATCGAACATGCCCTCTATAATGTTGTACATCTCATGCCGCTTCTTAGTGAGAGGAGCATATCGCACAAAATGCTGTCGGTACCCTTTGGTACCGGAATTGTGCTCGGTTGGTTGGTTTTGCCGAGGTTCTCTTTGATTGCGAGACCTATCTTGAGTCTGCTGTTTGTTTGTTGGACGGGGAGATCGGGATCGAAACCTTGTGGGACTTCCATTGTCGTCCTCAGCACGGATGTAACCCTCAGCAAAGGCTACAAATTCCCTCAAAGTAGTCATTTTCTTCATATGTGCCTCGTAACGCAAAGTACCCGGACCCCCTTTGCGAAGTCCTTTCTTGATGGCAGCCAAGGCGAATTCCTCGTTAAGATTCTGAATTCGCCGAGATGCTTGTATAAACCGATTAACGAACGCACCTGTTCTTTCACGCTGTCCTTGGACAATGTCTAGGAGCATCTCGCATGTAGCTTGCGGTGGCTTGATAATCGTGTATCTTTCCAGGAACAATTTTGCGAAGTCTTCAAACTTGTTGATGGATCTCCGGGGTAACGTCATGTACCAGTCCCATGCTTCACCTGTTAAACAAGTGGTGAAGACGCGGCACATGATGGCGTCAGTGGCTCCAAGGAGGCGAAGTCGCTCAAGGAATCCGTACACGAAGTTATGCGGATCCTGAGTATCGCCGCTGCCCCGGAAGCTGGGAAGAGTTGTTGGATACTTGAAATCCGTCATGGAATGGCGGTAGATGTCTCTAGAGAGTGGTCCATCGTTGATCCCCATAGGCCGAGAGGTGGCACCTGTCTTCTGGGATTCTATCTCGGCCAATTTAGCCGCAAGCCTTGTCTGGATCAATTCTTCAATTTGAGCCATATTTACACCTCGGACCGGGGTAGGTGATCGCCTGTTTCTTCTACGATCATCTCGGCGAGTTCTATCCCGACCTCGGGGTGGGCTTCGTTCGCGTTCCCTACGGGAGCGCGACTGTTCTCGGCGTGACGGTCTGGAACCTTCGCCATGATTAGCTGATTCGCGCTCGTTATTACGATGAACTTCGGGGTTCTCGACATGTAATTGTTTTTCAGGATCAGGGTTCCTACTTTTGCCTTGCCCCTCCTGCTGTCTTCTTCCATTTGGTTGATCTCCTGTTGGTGGAATAGTTTGGTCCTGGTGTTTGGATTGGACCTGTTGGTCTTGCAGGATGGGCGTGTCTGTTTCACTACCAGTTCGAACATCTACGAACTGAGAGTTCAAATTTCTAGGAGGAATTTTAGTTGGCCGACTAAGGACACGGTTTGCTGATAGAGGCCGGGTAGCCGGCGCAGTTAGTGGCACGGTCTGGATTACAGGTCGCAGTGGTACTTGTTGGGAATGTGGCGTTGGACCTGTCATTGGATATACCCCTTGAGCACCTCCCGGACCCCATTGTGCAGGTGGTGTCGCATAAGAATACTGGGGGTACATCGGTGTGTACGGCGCGTAGGTGGTCGCGCCATAAGGGTAAAATGGCGTCTGTTGAGTGTAGTGCGGTATGTATGGTGGGTGATAAGTACTGAGTAACGGTGTGTGCTCAGTATACAATGGTCTGCTCATGTGTCCTTCGGTAAACAAAGGTTGAGCAGCAATGTCGGGGCCTGTGTGGCGAGGTTGTGTCGGTTGAGGACCAGAAGGTCGTATTATCGGATTGTTAGGCCTCGTCGCATGGGGCTGACTGTGGGAGGGGTTCCCTGTAAGCGGGGTTACAAGGGGAGGTGGTGTAATCGTTACACCTAGTGGGACTGTGACTCCTGGTTGGAGTGGAACTGATGTGTTTTGTTGAGCCATCTAATTCTCTGTATGAGCAAAGGCGTGGCCCCACGGTGGTTGATACGTCCTATCTCGGGAGATGAGGCCGTATGGGAAGTTGGGCTGAGTAGGATTCGTCCTGCCAAAAGATGGCAGGCCGAGGTGTGAAGGGAGTTGTGAACTCGGGGTGGATTGTGAGAGATTCTGACTCTATCCTGTGTGATCTCTCTCGTGGTAGGAAAAAGTGTCCCCGCTTTATGGAAAACACCGCCTTATATAGTCCATCCATAACTGCTATCTCGGACAGTTATGGAGGACGTGGGTAGTTATGTCAGCCGTTACTGGGATGGGAGGCATTAAGTTAGCCGTTTCCACTGTCATCCCGCATGTCGGTTAACACGATCCCCATTTAAGGCATATTGGGGCCGCTGTACTGGGCCCCGACTTGGTGGATCTTTTGGGCCTTTCATATGACTTCGGGTTGGCCTCTTAGTGAGGTCCGAATTCCAGTCGTTCATGGCCCAGTTTAAATTAGGTAAAAGGGCCTGTGGAACATGGCCCTATCAGGTTCCGATTCAAAATATGAATCGAAATAATAATACCGATCCAAAATCTTGTTTTCCTTATTTTTTTTTTAATTTGCTTGATAAAAGAAATGAGATGGGTCCCACCTCTTCACTATGCTCTCTCTCCATTGAAAATTTATAAAATAAATGAGACGGGTCTCAACTTCTCTCTATTTTTTGAGTTAGAAACTTATAAAGTAATAAGGTGGGCTTCATATCAATTGGAGGGGAATAATGAAGGCCTTGAGATGGGTTCATATTTTGGCAGCATTCAGTGTACTGCACTGGAGAAGAAGAAGAAAATCAAAATTTTGAATCGGGATCAATGTCTTTAGCTTTCTATAGTCTTCTCTCTTACTTTTTAATAATTTCTATGAATAAAAAATATTCAGAGAGAGATTAGACCGAGGGTTAGGTCCGGTCTCGAGATGTACCGAATGTAAGGTTAGGTACTTGTTGAGATTTTTTGTGTAGACAGTGCTACATATTGGAGTAAACAGGGTTGTACCGACCCTTGAAGTATATCGAATCAAGAATTGGTATTGATAGTTTTTGTAAACCAGCCCAATCAAGTTTCCTTCGTTCACTGTCAAGTTTTTTCTAAAATAAAATAAAAGTTCTTTCGTTAATTTTTTCTTATTACGTTTTATAAAAAAAAAAAAAATCAGTATTCACGCTCCTGCTGTCCATCAAATAATTTGATATTTATTTTGAGTGCTGAATGTATGCATCCATTTCAGATTGCTCTAGGTACAAGCCAAAAGACAATTTGTGGTTTTACAAGTGGTATGATATTGATGCGTGTGTCTAATTAATATTACTTGCAGAAAATCCTTTTTACAATTATAGAGGGTCCCAACTGCCCAAGCAGGGTCAACCATATCTCTGCCCTAGCAGCCGAGTTAGAATCCAAGCATGATAAGCCACACTTCACACTTGTGTGCATTACCTTTTAATTAGTACGAGGCGTGTCACAAGAAGTGGTTGCTTCAACAACTCATCTACCTCTCTTTAACTGATGGCGTCATGAGTGTTCTTATTTAGACTACAACCGTTTATTTAAAGGTCTTATTGGATTGAATTTAAATAGGCATCTTTATTCTTATATTAAGCACGTAGATATTTTCATCTGCCAATGATTATGATTAAATGATGGAATTTTGGATTAAATTTCAGTTCTTCAATCAAACAAATAACATATTATTTATTCTATGCATCTTTTTGATGTTTTTCTATGTGTAAAAATCTAAATTTATTTAGATATGTACTCGCCACACGTAGTCGGCACATATAGATACAATAATTACTCCATTTTTTTTTACCAAAAACTTCCCTGAGTATGCAAATTTGACAATTATAACTAACTGTCAACAACAATATATAAATTACAAGGGACCGACTAACTATCCCCCAGCTCACATCCCCTATTCATCCCCCAGTCAATAACTGCCTTTGTTGACTGTTAATTAAGAGGGGACCACAAATTTCAACGATAAAAGACAAAACAAAACGTGTCATTATCGCGGCAAGTGCAAGTATTCATATATAATACATCAAGTATTCATATCTAAGATATCAAGTATTCAAAAAAAAACTGGACACATCACTCACCCATCTTTTACACGTTTTTAGAGGTGGGTTTTTTTCTCCGTTCACTCTAATCAATATTTCTGACAATCTAGTAGGAATTTTGCAAATATAAAATCACGAACGTTTTCTACACAATTTTCTCTTTCAAATGAGATCCATGATGACATACTTTCGAGTTGTTCGTTGCACAAGTATTCATACATTGTCATTCAAGTATTCATACATCATTGAACAAGTATTGATACCTCATCAGTATTTCACAAATAAAAAACTGGACACATAATTCACTCATTTTTTACCGATTGAAATTTCATTACCACTCAATTACTGGAAGTGTCAAGTACACTCTATCTTAGATATGAATACTTGTTCGACGAAGTATGAATACTTGCTCGACGTGGTATGAATACTTGCATGACGAGATATAAATAATTTTACGAGGTATGAATACTTATGCAACGGATAACTCAAAAGTATTTCATCATGGATCTCATTTGAAAGAGAAAATTGCGTAGAAGACGTTTGTGATTTTAGATTCGCAAAATTCTTCACAAATTGTAATAAATATTAGTTAGAGTGAACGGAGAAAAAAAAATCATCTCTAAAAACGTGTAAAAGATGGGTGAATGATGTGTCCAGTTTTTTTTAAATACTTGATATCTTATATATGAATACTTAGTGTATTATATATGAATACTTGATATATTATATGAGGAGGGATCCGATTACACCTTTTTTTGTGACACACTTTGACACCTACCATTTTCAAAGTCCAAATTCAAACCGTTCAACATGATGGATATATTAAAATGTGCTTGGAGATCAAATTTTACATTTTTTTGAATTTTTTTGCTATTTATTAAGATGGTTACAAAAATCGTTGTTTTCAGACCATTGAAAAATAGCGATTTTGTAACCATCTTAATAAATAGTAAAAAATTCAAAAAAATGTAAAATTTGATCTCCAAGTACATTTTAATATGGTGATCATGTTGAACGGTTCGGATCGACTGTTTGGATTTTGAAATCGCAAAATTGACCTATATAAAAAACGGTGTCATGATGTGTCACCAAAAAAGGTGTAATTGGATCCCTCCTCATATTATATATAATACTTGTGCGCGTCAGTTATAAAAATTTTCAAATATAAGCGGTCCTCCACGTAATTAATGATTGATACACGTTTTCTTTTGTCTTTTTGTACTTGAAGTTGTGGTCCCCTACATAATTAATGATTGGGGGATGAATAGGGGATAGGAGCTGGGGGAAATTTTTTTTTATCCAAATTACAATCATTCATCGTATCTAGTTTGAATCACAGTACATGATATTCTAACCAATTATCTACATTTGGTATCTTTATTAAATCCAAACCTTATGTGAATCCTAATTAATGAGATCTGATTGGTAGATGCAATCAATTCTTAGTAGTTGATTCAAAAAATAACTACTAATATTAAGTCGTAAATCTAGGAGGTTAAAGATTAATTTAAGCATCTATGGAAATAATTCAATCAAAATTCAATTTATGATTATTAGGTGATCTTAATTGCTGAGTTAGAATGCCAATATTAGCAAGAATTTTATTGATTCCTGAACAAACAATCAAAACCAAATAAAATAAAATTGTGTATAGATTTAATTCTTTCTTGTGATGTAAGAAAAAGATACCACATTATCATTAAGAAAATTATTCCTTAATTTATTTGGTTTTTATATTATTATTATTATGTGCACAATAAGTTTTGTTAACAATTAAAACTTAAGACCTCGTAATTAATCGTTACGTGAAGGACAGTCAAAACTTCGTAAAAAGTACCTTAAAATTTAAAGGAATGAAAATTGTATACATGGTAATAAAAATGAGTGAGGCTATGGTACTATGCATAGCACGGATTGGTCCGTGCTACGGTTCGATATTTGAGTTTTCAAAATCCCAACGGTCGATCCCAACCGTTCAACATGATTAAAAAATGAATATGTACTTGCAAACCAAATTTTACATTTTTTCAAACTTTTTTACTATTTTTTTAGATAGGTAGAAAATCATTTTTTTGGATGGTCCAGAATTTTCAGATCAAGGGATTTTCTACCTATCTAAAAAATAGTAAAAAAATTTGAAAAAATATAAAATTTGGTTTGCAAGTACATATTCATTTTATAATCATGTTGAACGGTTCGGATTGACCGTTATAATTTTGAAAACTCAAATATTGAGCCGTAGCACAGATCCAACCGTGCTATGCATAGTACCATAGCCTCACTCAATAAATATTATGTTATATGTACATAAATAACCAACATTCAGATAATGAGATATATAACAGAAAGGGCATGATGAAAAAAAGGGAATTTATTTTAAAATACCACACAAAATCAACGTACTTACGAATTAAAAGTCCTCCAACTTATTTTCTATAAAATAATGAATTTTGTTACTTTGTACATATTTGCTCTCTTATAATATGTCCCCATTCCAATATATTTTAATATCATTCATAAATATTATTGAATAATTAATCTTTTCATCGGTCTATTTTTTTTATGAATATATGTTATTTTCTATGAAAATATTCTGTTCTTTTATAACATGTTCCTGTTGCAACGCACGGGCACGATACTAGTTTAAAAATTGAGATGGTTTGTCAGCTTAAAAAAAATTGTATCATAACTCTGAAAAATTATAAATTTCGGACGAAATCTAAATCTAATTTGTATCTCTGATTTATTTTTCTTTTCTTTTTTAAGGTTGGTAGGTGATTGACTTTGTATCGCTGATTTCGGATCCATATATTGCATCTATATTAAATTTGTCTATAGGCCTTATCGGATTGTATGCAGGGGCAGAGATATTAAGGGGAAATGGGGGGTTAATTGACTCTCATTTTTTTAAATTTTTTTTTGTGTTTAGATACAATTTTCTATATAATTTAGAGTGAATGGCTTGATATTATAAAATTGATTCTCATTTTTCATAGAAAAATTGTATATGATTGACCCCCATAGTTCGAAAGTCTGGCTCTGCCTCTGATCGTATGCATATGTATTTGTAATAACAAATATTATCTCTAAACATTCTCTTTTATTTCTTTTGTCAAGTCACCCTGTTGGCCAAAATACAGCCGACATTTTCAAAAATACCCTAAGTTAATTACAGATTAATAAAAATGTCCACGACTGTTCCGAAATTTTAAATATGTCCAAACCGGCCATTTAATTGCCGGTCCCCCATTTATTTTTATTTTTTTTAGACAAATAGATAAAATGCTGAAATCTAAGACTAAAAAATCGAATTGTTTTTTTAAATATTTGTTAGATTACTTTTTTGATAGCATATTTATACTAAAATACGCTAAATTACTTGAAATTATGTTAATTTATGCTGATTGACACTAAATTACTTTAAATTATGTTAGATTTTTTTAAGAGACAAATAGCTAAAATGCTGAATTATAACACTAAAAAATTGAATTTATTTTTAAATATTTGCTATATTACATTTTATATATATAATTAGCATATTTATACCAAAACACGCTAAATTACTTGAAATTATGTTAATTTATGCTGAATTACACTAAATTACTCTGAATTACAATAATTATGTAGAATTATGGTAGAATACACTAAATTACGCTAAATTACGTATAAATAGGGATGATATCTTCACTGAGAAAGCGAAAAACGACGACAAAACTTCAAACGGCCATAAAATGACGCTCGAGTGTCCGATTTCAGCAAATGACCACTTTTCGGAAAGCTTGTGAAAATGCACATGCGTCCGTGCTAGCAAAGCCAGATTGCCAAATTCAGAATCGCCAAAAAACAAAGGGAAGAGCCTCAAAACTTCAGTTGAAGTTTCCTATTAAGATTTTCATTTATATTGTTCAATCTACGTAGCTCAGGAAATTAGTTATATAATGAACTTGTAGAATACCAATTTTTGTTATTTTTTTACTATTTTTTATGATTTATGAAAGATGGCATAATTTAGCGTAATTTATACGTAATTTAGCGTAATTTACCGTATTTTAGCATAATTCTACATAATTATTGTAATTTCAACATAAATTAACATAATTTCAAGTAAATTACCGTATTTTAGCATAATTCTACTGTAAATCAGCATAAATTAACATAATTTCAAGTAATTTAGTGTATTTTAGTATATGCTATTAAAAAAATAATCTAACAAATATTTTTAAAAAAAATTCAATTTTTTAGTGTTATATTTCAGTATTTTAGCTATTTGTCTTAAAAAAAAAAAAAAAATTTCACAGGACCAGCCATTTAATGGCCGGTTTGGGCATATTAAAAATTTCGGAACAGTCGTGGACATTTTTATTAATTTGTAATTAACTTAGGTTATTTTTAAAAATGTCGGAAAATACAGTAACATCTTTTTTCCAAACATATTTTCAAATAATTTAAGTGCAAGAACAATAATATTTGTTCGTTTCTACACAATTTCAATTTTCTTTTTTCTTTTCCTTTTTTTAGTAAGGACCGTACGAAATGTCATATTTTCTGAATCCCATATTAACATCAAAAAATTTGAAAGTCAAGTCTTTCAGTTCACACAAAGAAGAAGCTGTACCTTTTGCTTTTGTGTCTTCTCTGTAGTCAATACACACAGAGGAAAGCAAAAGGTACAGCTTTCCTTTTTTTACTATGTTTACTGATACCCATTCGCCGAGTTTGGATCTACGCGTAAATCAATGCAGACACGTGATGGGATGGGGATGTCTAGCGACACGCTACAGCATCACCACTTGCAATATACAAACACCTACAGACCTACATTCTACGAATCTACGGGAATCAATGCAGACACGTGATGGGATGGAATGTCTACCGACACGCTATAGCATCACCACTTGCAATATACAAACACCTACATACCTACCTTCTACGATTCTACGAGGAATCAGAGTAGGTCCGATGCCCATCGGACCTACCTTGGTTCGATGGGTGTGATGACCATTCGATCTGAATCAAGATTCGTGTGCTCTACATCAAATCCGTGCAAATATGTATCAATTTCCGTGCACATTGATCTTGATGCTAATCGTACGGTTCTAAAGCTAATTGAACCTAAATATAGGTCCGATGCCCATCGGACCTACTCCTATCTCATTCTACGATGGACGCTACAGCATCACCACTTGCAATATACAAACACCTACAGACCTACCTTCTACGAATCTACGATGGGAATCAATGCAGACACGTGATGGGATGGGATGTCTAGCGACACGCTACAGCATCACCACTTGCAATATACAAACACCTACAGACCTACCTTCTACGAATCTACGATGGGAAAGCAAGCAGGACACGTTACAGATATATAATTATAAGAGCAGAACTAGGTTGTGTCGTGCTTCCGAAAGAATTTGGTGAACATAATTTCTAAATTTATCGGATTGATTTCAAACGAGACGAATCTAAACCGTTAAAACCGATCTACTTCACGAGTAATGTGTGTACATGTAAAATTTTAATTTTTTTGAATTCATTTAGTCCAAAGTTAAGCGGTCAAAATTGATGAAAAATGAATGCATGAAAATAACTCTTAAATCTTTATTTTGGTGCATTAATTTTTTATCAATTTTGACCTCTTGATTTTAGACTAAATGAATTTGAAAATTTGAAAATTTTGTATATGCACGCATCACTTGTAAAACAGATCAGTTTTAACAGTTTGAATTCGTCTCGTTTAAAATCAATCTATTAGATTTAGGTGTTATGTCTTTGATGAGCACAACACACCCAGTTCTACTCTAATTATAAATACGTACATATACCTTCTTCCTTCAGCAAAAATATAGTCATCTCATCTCACGGAACTCCTCGCTTCAATCAATCATTACAGAGCACACACCATTTAGTTAACTACAGTCGGAGACTGTGAACCTGTACCCTTCCAAAGAATTAAATCAAAGAAATGACTTCTTCTTCTTCTTCCAATCTCTTTCTCATCACCACTGGCACTACTACTCTCTCTGTCCACCTCCTAATCTCAATCTCGCTCATCTCTTTCTGCTTCCTACTTCATCCTACAAACGCAGCGGCCACTACCACTACCAATGCAACAGAAACCGACTTGCTCGCGCTTCTCTCCTTCAAGTCTCTCATCTGGAGTGACCCCTCCAACATATTGTCCTCATGGAACGCCTCTCTCCACCACTGTCAGTGGCCAGGCATCAGCTGCGGCCGTCGCCATCCCGACAGAGTCACTGGTCTCTCTCTCAAGTCATTCCAATTGGCGGGTCATATATCTCCTTCTTTGGCTAACCTCACTTTTCTTCAGAAATTGAAGCTTAATGACAACCGCCTTTCCGGGAACATCCCAGAGGAACTCAGCCGATTGAGCAGATTGCAATACCTCAACCTCGACTTTAATTCTCTCCACGGAACCATACCCTCTACCCTTGGTAATAATTGTTCCAATCTAGAAGCATTTACTGTGGCTAATAATAATATCGGAGGAAACATACCTTCGACTCTCGGACAGTGCCGAAAACTTCAGTTCCTCGGATTGAAAAATAATTTTCTCAGCGGAGGCATACCTCCTGGATTAGGTAACCTCCTGCAGCTCAGCTATTTAACCATGTCTAACAATAATCTCACCGGAACCATACCGCCCACCTTAGGAAATCTTACTAACTTATTGGATCTTGATCTTTACACAAATAGCTTTACGGGTCCCATTCCAGATTCGCTTGGCCAACTTAAGTCCCTTTGGTATTTTCAAATCAATGATAATCAAATTTCTGGCACAGTACCTCGTTCTATTTACAATCTATCCAACTTAATCATGTTAGATCTCAGCATCAATTATATCCAAGGATTTCTTCCATCTGAGATTTGTGATGCTTTTCAAACCTTGAGAGCTGTAATCATTTATGAAAACCAATTTAAAGGTGAAATTCCATCTTCATTGTCTAATTGCACGACCATACGTACAATTGATGTTAGTTTTAATAATTTCACCGGCACAATACCTTCCAGCATAGGAAGCTTGCAACAACTTCACTCACTACAAGTTAGTGGCAATCAACTAGAAGCGAAGACATCTAGTGATTGGAGTTTTATTCATGCTTTGATCAATTGTACAAATCTTCAACATCTAGAAGCTGGATACAACCAACTACAAGGCGTGATACCAAGTTCTTTAACAAACATTACCAGTCTTACTACTCTGGTATTATCTGGAAACCCAATTTCAGGATCTATTCCAGCAGAATTTGAAATGCTGACTAATCTAACTGATCTCGAACTTGGTCAAACACTCCTAAGTGGCAAAATCCCAAGGGAAATTGGGAACCTTTGGAACCTGCAAGGGTTACTTATGTCGAACAACATGCTATCTGGTGAAATTCCATCATCTTTTGGTAACCTTACTAAGATGAATCAGCTCTTTCTTAATAATAATGCATTTGAAGGGCGTATACCACCGTCTTTAGGTAACATGCAATTTCTGGCGTTCTTGGATATTTCAAACAACAAATTGATCGGTGAAATTCCAGGAGAAATCATGAATCTTCGTTCTCTTTCTATTGGCCTAAACTTGTCACGAAATCTTTTAAATGGATCGATACCGTCAGAAATTGGCAAGTTAAATAATATAGTTCAACTTGACTTGTCATATAACAATTTATCCGGGCAAGTTCCTAGCACTATCGACGGTTGTCAACTGCTACAAACCCTTCATCTAGAAGGGAACTCACTCCACGGGCCCATTCCTTCCTCTTTGAGCAATTTAAAAGGGTTGCAAGAGCTTGATCTCTCCAGCAATTCTTTCTCTGGTAAAATACCTTCTTTTATTAGTGCAATGAAACTCGAACGTTTGAACATTTCTTTCAATGATTTTCAAGGAGAATTACCTAAAGAAGGTGTTTTTAAGAATGTAACTGCAGTTGATGTAAGAGGAAACACTAAACTTTGTGGCGGATTACCTGATAACCATCTGCCAAAATGTATTTCTGATTCTCCTGCACAGAAGCATCATCCCGAATATATGAAGATAATACTTGTTTGCATAGGTGGTGGAATTTTGTGCCTAAGCATCATCATATGTACTGTAGCCAGTTGCTATTGGAGAAGAAGATCTCAAAATGATCCACATGGTATTATGGCCATGACAGAGTATAAAAGAGTGTCCTATGATGACCTTCTTAGAGCTACTAACGGTTTCTCTGTGGAGTATCTAATTGGAAGTGGTTCTTTTGGAGTGGTGTATAAAGCTTCTATGAGTTTAGGAAGTGCCGAAACCGTTGCTGTTAAGGTACTAAACCTCGAGCAACACGGTGCTATTAGAAGTTTTTTATCAGAATGCGAGGCCTTAAGAAATGTCAGGCATCGAAATCTTGTCAAGATTCTCAGTGTGTGTTCTAGCATAGATCATCAAGGTAATGATTTTAAGGCATTGATTTTTGAGTTTATGCCTAATGGTAGCTTGGAAACATGGTTACATCCAATTGCACGTGAGGATCGGCCACCCAAATTCCTCAACCTATTACAAAGGATGAATGTAGCAGTTGATATTGCCAAGGCATTGGATTATCTCCATGATAACAAGCCAGTGCCAATTATACATTGTGATCTTAAACCGAGTAACGTGCTTTTGGATGACGACATGACAGCACATGTGGGTGATTTCGGATTAGCCCGGTTTCTAGATCGATCTGATACCGTGTCTGCTCAATCAATAACAAGTACGGGTGGAATCAAGGGTTCTATTGGCTACATTCCTCCAGGTAAAAATCTTAATAACCCTACGCATGATGAGAAACTATTTCCTTCAATATTACATCTTTCTTCAATTGTCTGTTTTAAACTTGTCCTCTTTATTCGTTGTCTTGAAGAAACTATTTCATGAAACTCTATTGAAAGAGAACTGATTGATTACACTAGGACCCTCTTGGGCTATCGTAATTACTACAGAAGTCTAGTCACTGCAGAAATTATAAATACAAATTTACCAAAAAAAAAAATCACGACTACTTAAACAGGTAAAGTATAGAAAATAAAGGAAGAAAGACAATAGTGGTCAATCCAATTTAATTAATTACTTGGAATAATTAATATTTGCTCAGTGGATTCTAGTACAAACAAAAATAGGCATGTCATGACACTAGCTTAATTATTGATTTTATTTACTCATCAAAGGTTATACAACAATGACCTTATATATATTTTTCTCTGCTTAGAATATGGAATGGGTGGCCAGGCTTCCACGCAAGGAGACGTGTATAGCTATGGCATTCTTCTGCTGGAAATGTTCACTGGAATTAGCCCCACCGACGAAAGATTCGGAAACGGTTTGAGCCTTCACAAGCATGTCGAGACAGCATTTCCAGCCAGAGTCACGGACATTATTGATGCCAAATTATTCTTGTCTAATCAGGGGAATGAGAATACATTGGTACCAGAGAACTCTCGAGAATGCTTGGTTTCGGTGATTCATTGCGGACTACTGTGCTCCAAGGAGTCTGCAAAAGAGCGCATTTCAATGAATGATGTTGTAAAGGAGTTAAATTCAGCACGTAACAAGTTGTTGAAGTGAGGGAGACTGAACATGATTTGTAAAAACAAGCATAAGAGAATTGTATATATAAAATAGGAATTATTCAATGTGATTATTTTTGGCAGTCCATTTGTCAAAACAACCATAAGAAAATTATATTATTTTTGGCAAGCATTGTGTAGAATGGAATAATATTTGTGTCTACTGAGTTCCATCTGCCCATGGATTGTTTAGAGATCAGCTGAATATCAGATGTTGATTTTGGCACAGTAAATCAAAAATCAGATATTGAATTTTTCAGCCATCAACTGCTAAGCAACACCAACATCCTAATTTCCGTTGAAAGCCATGTGAGCTGATGGGCCACAATTACAAAGCTGGCGACAAAAGTGGGCCATGCAAATAATAGTCATTTGCTACCGGATCAAGGGCTCATTTGCATGGGTAGCACATGCAAATGAGCATTTTTTTTTGTCCCATGCAAAAAATCCAAATTCTAGTAGTGTGTGATTATGCATCCTGCGAAAATCTACTTGTTTTTTCATGGTTTTATAGGTTCTTTGATAGAATCAATGTGGAGGCTGAATTAAGTTTGGGGCATTGCTTAGTTAAGCAATCATGCACCAAGCAAATTACCTACAATGAGAAAGTAACAAAAAGATCAGTCAAAACAGAATTAATTAAAGAAAAGTACAACTAAGTAGTTCATGCATGTATAAGAAAGAATCAATTCAGTAGTGATTTTGAGCTTAAAAATTAATTACCCCTAAAAGTCTGAGAAGATATTGTGTTATTGTGTAGAACTATGATTATGAGTTATTTCAATTGGTTTGTTTTTCTCTTCTTAATTTTTTGTAAATTAGTTTTCCTTACTATTTTTAATGATTCAGGACAGTAAGTAGGAGCCAGTGGCTAAGAGAAAAAGAATCAGGAAGCACAAAAGGAGCAGTGGCAATGCAAAGAGTAAATTAGAGACTGGAAGCAAAAGCCTTCTTCTTCCCTCCTTTATGGATTTAGTTGTGAAGATATGATACTGATAGAATTTTTCTTTGTATATTTTAGAAATCATCTGTATATCTTACTTTCTTGACAATGTTTTTCAAGCGAATGTTTCTATATACTATAATTTTATTATAAGTGTAACATGTTATGATTAGTACCAATAGAATGTTAGTTTATGAAATATTTCAGTGTTTTATGAAGATGCATGAAAAGCATGACATTCTGACTGATGCAAGAAAATGTATTTACAAGCAAAGGAAGTCAGGGTATAATTTGCAAAAGTGCCATGCTTGGTTATATTTAGGAGTACCCAATTTGCAACAGTGCATAGCTTAAAGACCTTGTGATAGCTTAAAAAACATACTCAGAACATACCCTAAAATCGTGACAGATCAAGCTTAATTACAAATGTGAACATAATTGGAGTTGAACATCTCAATTATATAATCTGAATAACATAATTGCAGCACTGAACATTATTGCAGTACCGAACATCTCAATTACATAATTGCAGCACTGAACATTATTGCAGTACTGAACATCTCAATTACATAATTACAGTACTGAACATATTGGCTCTGTTTTGCTTTTGATGCCCCTACTAATCACTAAAAGAGATGATTTCTGAAATTGTAATATGTAACACATTATTGTACTGTCGTAGGGGAAAAAAAGACTACAAGATAAAATATCTAGACCATTTGAGTTGATTTTTTATTCTAATTGTAACGTTGTATAATGGGAAACAGCTTGATCGCTCTCAAGCACACAGTAACGAAGATAATTAGAATTTAATTGTGCCCTTTTTTTCACTAAAAGGATGTTTTATCGAACTGTATAATAAGAATCATCTTACCTCAAAGAATGAAGATGCTGGTGGTGAAGGTGTTGGGAATTCGGACAGGTTATAGTGCAACAATTCGAATCATTTCAATATTTGTTCACTACCCGAAAATCAGAATCCATGCATAAAATTAATTCCATGATTAAAACAGAGTTTACCACTAGACGCGCAGCGGAAACTTCAAGTCTGGTCTAGCAGTAGCCTTCTTCTTCTTTCCGTCTTCTCCTTTCATTCTCGTGTCAGATTCGCGCAACAACCCAGCAGTCACGCCTCTATCAGTATCCACACGAACAGGTTGACAAACTTCTGTAATTCGGTATGCTAGTACCGAATTAACAGCCCCGTCTTTTTCTCTTTCTTTCTCTCTTACGTTTTCTGATGTGTGTGTAACAAAATTTCTGGAACATTTTCAAAACCGAACTTTGCATGTATATTTATAATACTATGCACCTGTTCAATTGCACCAATTCATTGCACCCATTCAGAAAACGTGATCTGATCTGATCAGATCAGATCAGATCAGATGAGAATAAGAATTTGGGCCTAGCCCATTAAGACCTGATCCATATTAATTATTAATATGGCCCATAATATTCTGGCCTATTAGTACATTTCTAACAGAAGGCTCGACAGAACTTGGAACCATGGCCAGTTGCGAAGTAGGAGGAGAGAGACCGTGAATGTATCCCGCAGAGGAGAGAGAGAACACGGGACTGCATCAAGAGAGAGAACCTACGACCGTATTGCGCGGAGGAGAGACCGAGAGAGAGTCGCGATCAGTCATGTGGGAAAATAAAGGTGAGAACTGGACAGTGGTAAGAAAAGATGAGAAATGGAGAGAAACATCTCAATTAGTCGCGTGCGTTTTTGGAAACAAAAGGTCTCGATCCGGGCCGCTGATCTAATATATATGTGCAGTTCATATTTTGAGGCAGGATTGGAGCAGAAAACGAATGGGACATTTGAGTTCTACTCATAAAATATAATTGGAGAGCTAGAACGATAGAAGTTTGACAAAGTGTTCGAATAATTCAAATATGAGGAGGATTTAATGCCTCTATTTTTTGTCTTTATTATTATATTTTTATTTTTAAAATATTGATAATTTAAAATTAAAACAAAAATATCAAAATAAAATCATTAGATGTGATCTATGTTATTTGTTATCTGTATTCATAAAAAATTATTACATTGTAATTTTGTTTTTATCTGAATAAATAAGTTGAAAAATTAATATTTAAAAATTATGACATTTCAAATTAATATATTTGAACCATCTTCAAATATTGAATTTGGATCCGAACTGTTCCATCAGTTTTGACATTAATATTAAAGAGGTTTTATGAATTTGTAAATTAAATTAGATTGGTCTGTATTTTGATCGTATGGATTTATATTCAAAATTTGAATTAATTTAGATAATATGGACCCGCTTGACGACGAGTCCGGATTCCCTAAAGTAACACAATATTTGGATTTTGAATCGAGACCGTCCGATTCGAATTCGTCGGTCGGAATCATCTTGAAATTCAAATTCGTTGTCGGAATATGTGTGCTCACTTCGGAGATGAATTTTTACGGAGTCAATGGTCCGGATCTAAAACCAAGTTGGATTACTTGAGTGGATCCGAATTCCTTGACAAGTCCATATTGTGATGTGATATTACGGTACGTCGGTACTTTTCGGCCGAAAGCCTAGATTGCGTGGTCAAAAAAAGAACAGACTTTTTAGACTAGTGATCCTATATATATCACCTCCTCATAAATATCTTCAACGTACTTTTGGTCCAAGTTTTAACAAATTTGTTGAAAAATATATCTTGATGTCAGTTGAAAAATATGTGCATTCAAACTGAAAGCGTTTATTTTGCCTTAACATAGTATGCATCTTTAGAAATTTTATACGAGTTAATACATGTTTTTTTTTTCATGAAGTCAGATAATTATCAACAATTATTTAAAATTATAATAGCTAAGGCCTGTTTGGTTGTGGAGTAAGAGGTGGATTAACTCTCTTACTCCACACTTAATCCACCAAACATGGAGTAAAATTGATGGAGTAAGTTGGAGTAAATGTTTATTTCATGTCAAAGAAGTGGTCCTTGCAATAAAGTGAAGTATTCATTCTATATGTAAGGATTGTGGATTCTGGAGATTTTGAAATAATTAATAACTTTTTAGAAGTTATTAATTTGGACGTGAATTTAGTTTGATGCAGAGGGTATTGTAGCAAAATAAGTGTTAATTTTGATTCACGAAATAATCAACAAAGTGATTATTATTTTTCTACTATATATTTTTTTCTATGCTAAGCTCTGAAAGTAGGATTGTAAACGAACCGAACTGAACCGAGCCACGTAAAGTTTGAAGTTGTGTCAGAATAAGTCGAGCTCGGCTTAATTAAGTTGAGCAAATGATGAGTCGTACCAAGCCAACTTGTTTGTGCATGAGCTGTGCATGGATCAAAGATTTTTGTCAATTGGATTCTGTGAGTCATGCATAGACTCTGAACCGGAAATTTTTTTTTTCTTGCGACGAACTTAATTTTTTCATGATAGAAACAAAAAGGATAGTGAGAGAGTTGGAAATAAGTCTAATTTTCTTCTTGTAACGAGAGAAACGAGTCGAACTTAGTTAAATTTGAATTCGCTCATGACAAGTCGAGTTAGAATCAAATAAACTAATTACGAGCTTTTTTTTCAAACTGATTTCGAAACACAAACTATTAGTTAATTTTTTTTCTGGTTATATATATATAGAGGAGGGTTCAAATGTCTTCATTTTTTGTGTCTCCATCATGTCTCTATTTTTAAGAACTTTAATAACTCAAAATTTAAAACTTAAAAGTTCAAAATAAAATTATTGGATATGATCTACATCATTTTATCTATGGACATATAAAAAATTGTGACATTTCAACTTTGTTTTAGTTTTCATCAAGAGCTTGTAAAAACGTACTAGTTATAGATAATTTATAGACGTTGATTTTTTAAAATGATTGATTCACATAAAAATAAAATTAAAATATGATATTTTTTTATGAGTACATAAAGAAAATAACATAGATCACATCTAACAGTTTTATTTTGACATTTATGATTTAAATTTGATTTATTAACGTTTTAAAAAATAAAGATACGATGGAGATACAAAAAATAAAGACATTTGAACCTCCTCGTATGTATGTATGTATGTATGTAAGTATTTCCGATTAACTTGTTAAAATTGAGCATGCATTTGATACACGTACGGCAGCCGAGTTTGACTCCACGCATTAGTTAATGCAGACCTACCGTCCACAATGCAATATGATGGATCCACGCATTAGTTAATGCAGAATTGCAGACCTACCTTCCACAATGCATGCAATATGATGGACTTTAATTCCGTCAGCCGTGGTGACACGCACTTGCCTTCTACAATTAAGAAAGGTAGCAGGACCTCTGGACCTACCTATCTTCCTCCAGTAGAAGAAAATCCCACACTACTCAACTACTATATAGAGTCGTGATCTCACGGACCTCCTCGCTTCAATCAATCATTACATACAAATATAAATACCATTTAGTTAACTACACTCAGAGATAGTGAACCTGAACTCTTCCCAAAAAAAAAGAAATCAAAGAAATGATTTCTTCTTCTTATAATCTCTTTCACAGCACCACTGGCACTACTACTCTCTCTGGCATCCTAATCTCAATCTCACTCATCTTTCTCTACTTCTTTGTTCCTTCAAACGCAACAGCCACTACCACAACCAACACAACAGAAACCGATTTGCTAGCGCTCCTCTCCTTTAAGTCTCTCATCTGGAGCGACTCCTCCGGCGCATTGTCCTCATGGAACTCCTCGTTGCACCACTGTAGGTGGCCAGGCGTCGCCTGCGGCCGTCGTCATCCTGACAGAGTCACCGGTCTCGCTCTCGACTCCTTCCAACTGGCCGGTCAGATATCTCCTTCTTTGGGTAACCTCACCTTTCTTCAGAAGTTGAGCCTCTCTGACAACCGCCTTTCCGGGAACATTCCGGAGGAACTCGGACGATTGAGCAGATTGCGGTACCTCAACCTCAGCACTAATTCTATCCAGGGAAGCATTCCGTCTGCCCTTGGTAATAATTGTTCCAATCTAGAATACCTAAATCTGAGAAGTAATAATCTCGGAGGAACCATACCTTCGAGTCTCGGACAATGTCGAAACCTTTGGTACCTCATTTTGAAAAATAATTTTCTAAGAGGCATACCTCCTGGATTCGGGAACCTCCAGCAACTCCAAACTTTATCCTTGTCTGTCAATAATCTCACGGGAACCATACCGCCTACCTTAGGAAATCTTACTAACCTACTGTTTTTGGATCTTTACTCAAATAGATTTACGGGTTCCATTCCGGATACCCTTGGCCAACTTAAGTCCCTTCGGTATTTTCAAATCAATGATAATCAAATTTCCGGCACAGTACCTCGTTCTTTTTATAATCTATCCAACTTAATCATGTTGGATCTCAGCATCAATTATCTCCAAGGATTTCTTCCACCTTACATCTGTGATGCATTTCAGACCTTAGAAACTCTAGTCATTTATCAAAACCAATTTACTGGGCATATTCCATCCTCTCTGTCCAATTGTACGACTCTGAGTACGATTGATGTTAGTTTGAACAATTTCACCGGCACAATACCTTCCACCATAGGAAGCTTGCAACAACTTTATTTCCTTCAAGTTGGTGCGAATCAACTAGAGGCAAAGACATCTAGTGACTGGAGTTTTATACATGCGTTGATCAATTGTACGAATCTTCAAGTTCTAGATGTTAGAAACAACCAGCTCCAAGGCATGATACCAAGTTCTTTAACAAACATTACCAGTCTTACTACTCTGGTATTATCTGGGAACCCAATTTCAGGATCTATTCCAGCAGAATTTGAAATGCTGACTAATCTAACTGATCTCGAACTTGGTCAAACACTCCTAAGTGGCAAAATCCCAAGGGAAATTGGGAACCTTTGGAACCTGCAAGGGTTACTTATGTCGAACAACATGCTATCTGGTGAAATTCCATCATCTTTTGGTAACCTTACTAAGATGAATCAGCTCTTTCTTAATAATAATGCATTTGAAGGGCGTATACCACCGTCTTTAGGTAACATGCAATTTCTGGCGTTCTTGGATATTTCAAACAACAAATTGATCGGTGAAATTCCAAGAGAAATCATGAATCTTCGTTCTCTTTCTATTGGCCTAAACTTGTCACGAAATCTTTTAAATGGATTGATACCGTCAGAAATCGGCAAGTTAAATAATATAGGTCAAATTGACTTGTCGTCTAACAATTTATCCGGTCAAGTTCCTAGCACTATCGACGGTTGTCAGCTGCTACAAATTCTTCATCTAGAAGGGAACTCACTCCACGGACCCATTCCTTCCTCTTTGAGCAATTTAAAAGGGTTGCAAGAGCTTGATCTCTCCAGCAATTCTTTCTCTGGTAAAATACCTTCTTTTATCAGTGCAATGAAACTCGAACGTTTGAACATTTCTTTCAATGATTTTCAAGGAGAATTACCTAAAGAAGGTGTTTTTAAGAATGTAACTGCAGTTGATGTAAGAGGAAACACTAAACTTTGTGGCGGATTACCTGATAACCATCTGCCAAAATGTATTTCTGATTCTCCTGCACAGAAGCATCATCCCGAATATATGAAGATAATACTTGTTTGCATAGGTGGTGGAATTTTGTGCCTAAGCATCATCATATGTACTGTAGCCAGGTTGCTATTGGAGAAGAAGATCTCAAAATGATCCACATGGTATTATGGCCATGACAGAGTATAAAAGAGTGTCCTATGATGACCTTCTTAGAGCTACTAACGGTTTCTCTGTGGAGTATCTAATTGGAAGTGGTTCTTTTGGAGTGGTGTATAAAGCTTCTATGAGTTTAGGAAGTGCCGAAACCGTTGCTGTTAAGGTACTAAACCTCGAGCAACACGGTGCGTTTAGAAGTTTTTTATCAGAATGCGAGGCCTTAAGAAATGTCAGGCATCGAAATCTTAGTCAAGATTCTCAGTGTGTGTTCTAGCATAGATCATCAAGGTAATGATTTTAAGGCATTGATTTTTGAGTTTATGCCTAATGGTAGCTTGGAAACATGGTTACATCCAATTGCACGTGAGGATCGGCCACCCAAATTCCTCAACCTATTACAAAGGATGAATGTAGCAGTTGATATTGCCAAGGCATTGGATTATCTCCATGATAACAAGCCAGTGCCAATTATACATTGTGATCTTAAACCGAGTAACGTGCTTTTGGATGACGACATGACAGCACATGTGGGTGATTTCGGATTAGCCAGGTTTCTAGATCGATCTGATACCGTGTCTGCTCAATCAATAACAAGTACGGGTGGAATCAAGGGTTCTATTGGCTACATTCCTCCAGGTAAAAATCTCAATAACCCTCCTGATGATAAAAAATTATTTCCTTCAGTATTACATCTTTCATCTATTGTCTATTAACAACTTGCCATCGTAATTCGTTGTCTTTAAGAAACTTTTTTGTGAAACTCTATTGAAAAAGAACTGGATGATTACACTAGGATCCTCTTGGCCTATATATCATAATTACTACAGAAATCTAGTCATTGCATAAATTATGGATACAATTTATGAAATAAATACAAATTTACCAAAAAAAAAAAAAAAAAAACAC
The DNA here is from genome assembly GCA_025461125.1 of Carex kokanica. Taxonomy (NCBI): domain Eukaryota; kingdom Viridiplantae; phylum Streptophyta; class Magnoliopsida; order Poales; family Cyperaceae; genus Carex; species Carex kokanica. Next base: position 2,177,163 of record JAJGRX010000112.1, read on the forward strand.
GACTAATTAGACAGGTAGTATAGAACATTAAGGAAGAAAGACAACGGTGGTTGCTTCCAATTTAATTAGTTTGAATAATTTATTATTTGCTCAGTGGATTCTAGTACAAACAAAAATGCCAAATTATTGATTTTATTTCCTCATCTAAAGTTATAAAAAGTGACCATATATATTTTTCACTGCTTAGAATATGGAATGGGCGGTCAGGCTTCCCCGCAAGGAGACGTGTATAGCTACGGCATTCTTCTGCTGGAAATGTTCACTGGAATTAGCCCCATCGACGAAAGATTCAGAGACGGTTTGAGCCTTCACAACCATGTTGAGACAGCATTTACAGCCGGAGTCACGGACATTATTGATGCCAAATTGTTCTCGTCTGATCAGGGGAATAAGAATACATTGGTACCAGAGAACTCTCAAGAATGCTTGGTTTCGGTGATTCGATGCGGACTACTGTGCTCCAAGGAGTCGGCAAAAGAGCGCATTTCAATGAATAATGTTGTAAAAGAGTTAAATTCAGCACGTAACAAGTTGCTGAAGTGAAGGAGATTGAACATGATTTGTAAACCAAGCATAAGAGAATTATGTATATAAAATTGGATTTATTCATTGTCATTATTTATGGTGCTCTTATATTGACTCCATACCGAGTGGCAAGCAGCGCGTATAATGGAACAATATTTGGAGAGTGAGGCTATGGTACTATGCATAGCATGGTTGGGTCCGTGCTACGGCTCCAAATTTGAGTTTTCAAAATCCTAACGGTCCATCCAAACCGTTCAACATGATTATAAAATGAATATGTACTTGCAAACCAAATTTTACATTTTTTTTGAATTTTTTTACTATTTTTTTAGATAGGTAGAAAATCACTTGATCTGAAAATTCTGGACCATCCAAAAACAGTAATTTTTTATCCTATCTAAAAAAATAGTAAAAAAATTTGAAAAAATGTAAAATTTAGTTTGTAAGTACATATTTATTTTATAATCATGTTGAACGGTTCGGATCGACTGTTAGGATTTTGAAAACTCAAATATTGAGCCGTAGCACGGACCAATCCATGCTATGCATAGTACCGTAGCCTCACTCATATTTGGAAGCCATGTGGGCTCATGGGCTACAATTATAAAGCTGGCGACGAGTGTGGGCCAGATCTTACGAGGCGAGAAGTGCAAGAATAGAAGCAGGGTTTAAAAGGACACACGAAAGACCAGCACAGACAATCCCATTTCAGTTCAAGCTGACTTGTTTATGTTCAGCAGATTTTGTTTGATTCCGTTAAGACCGCATTATAAGTTATGGACAATAAACTATCCATAGCTGGTATGAATCATGGAAATTGGAAGAACAAAATTTATGCAAAATAAATAAATTCACAGTATATCCTGTACAGGAGAGAGCCTCCACTCCACTAACTAGAAGCAAAGTCATCCAAAACCATAGATGAAATAGTGATTCTAACTTTCTATTTATTTTCTCAATTTTCTACACAACCTTCCTATCCCCTATTAATTTGTCTTGAGATGTCCCCCTCAGATGAAAAACTATTTTTCGAAACTTCTGAGCAGTCTACCAGCATCTCAGAAAATATAAATTATGCTCTCAGATAATTTTTAATTCTTTTAAAGTGTTGATCAATTGGTGCTGCTTTGTTCTCCTGCTTCGGATGAAGTCGGTACTTCCACTAATGACTCAATGTCGATGCTCCCAGTGCGACTCTTTCGGTTTCTCTGCTTCTCGCATTCAATAAAGTAACTTTTAGAAATTTTCTTCATTAATAATTGATGAACATTGGATATGAGGTTAACAAATCCACAACTTCATATGATAAACATTGGATATGACACTAAGCAGGGCTAAATCAAGGATTAACTGCAAGAGTCGAAGCTCTATTGACCACTCAATTAAACCTTTGAGAAATTTTATGGTGAACCAGTAATTTATACTGACAAATTCTTAAAAATTATTAGAATTCATAATGATTAAATTACTTGATTAAAAAAATATTACCTCTCGAGGCAAGGCCTCAACAGCTTCAAGCATCTGTACAATCTGGCTCATCTTGGGTCTCTTATCAGCATCAGGGTCGACACTCCGAAGAGCAACTAAAAGGACCCGTTTGAGAGCTCTTATGGTCGGCTTTACATCAAGATTCGGGTCAACTACCTCATCAGTTCTCTTACTTCCAACAATCATTTTCACCCACTCAACAAGGTTTACCTGAATAAAGAAAAACATGGCATCCATTTGTAAACAAGGTTAGTCGTACCAGCTGATTCCTACTTGTATCAGTTCTGACTTGGTACGAGAGCTGTTTGATAGAGTTCAAAATGTAACTACTTCAAAACAAACAAGAACATATTCGTAGAAATTTTTTTTTTTTTTGGGTTGGGAGAGAGGGGAGGATAAGAGTTCAGAATGGACCTTGTTTAATTTGGTCAAGGCTCCTAATTCTCTAATTCAATCAGTTATATCGTAAATTATTGTCGAGCCTACTTTAGATAACTTAAGGAAGCCTACTTGAAAAAATAAAATTTAGAAGATCATGGGCCATTTCGAACAAAGAAAAAAATTCACGAGTCATATTGAGATGCACACATGAGTTCAGGACAGAATATTCAATTTTTGACATTATTTTCGAAATATAATTAAGTAACATAAGTGAAAATAAAAAATGATGTAACATCTAACCTCATTATTAGGCCGACTATAATCAATAGGATCCCTACCAGTCACGGCTTCGAATACAAGAACCCCAAAACTATATATATCACTTTTCTCATTCAGCATTCCTGTATTTGCATATTCCGGTGCTACATACCTGGAATTAAACATATATCTTAAATAAAGTTAGGAAACAACCCCCTCATATATCAGGAAAATAGTAAAATAAGGAGGAGAAAAAACAGGCAAAGGTTGAGGACATATGTTGTACCCGTATGTACCCATCACTCGAGTGGAGACATAGCTTTTGTCTGAACCCAATAGCTTGGCTAATCCAAAATCAGACAATTTACCGCTGAACTCCTCGTCGATTAATATGTTACTTGATTTTATATCTCGGTGCACGACTTTTGGGTCAATTCCCTCGTGTAGGTATGCCAGCCTGTTTGCATTCTCATAAATGTCCCGCTTTAGATTTCATTGTCATGATTATATCAAATGAAACGACAACTAAATATTCTATGGCACCTATTTCCCTAAATTAGCTCCTTAAGAGGAGGTCCAATACCACATCTTAAGCCCAAATTAGCATCCACTAAGCCCAAATTAAACTTTTAACTATGCAACTAAGTCTCAAAAGTGTCCAACTTCGCATCTTAAATTCTCAGTTCAACATTAAACACTGATATGAAAACTAAAATTCCGTATTACAATTTGTGAATTAGAGCTAATAAAGATCAAAATTAGGTTACAGACTTACGCCTTGGCAGTACCAAGTAGTATCTTTACACGATTGTCCCAAGTAAGCACTCCTCGGTGGGACATGGCACCATGGAGCCACTGTTCGAGGTTGCCATTGTTCACATACTCATACACAAGCATCCTATTAGATTATTAAGAAAAAGAGGAACATAGAAAAGAAAAGGATAACATGATTAGCTCAATTGAAATAAAAACCTAAAGCTCATGGTCTATTCAAACCAGCGCCTAGTAAAAAATTTGTTATAGCTGGTAACTGATAGTATCGTTGCCAAACTTTGTGATAGACCAAATTCACTGCCAATTAGACATTTTTGGCTCCTCCATTACACAAATTCTTAATCTTTTTTTTTCTATGGAAAGAAGATGCCCTTTAAGGTTGCCTCGGTTACGGAATTAAGTTGCATTATAACATCATTCGTGTAGATTAACCAATTAGACACATGGAAATACCTTCAGTAAGCCTAAAATTTAATCCAACAGACCTGAACTTACCCACAATTGTTCAAATATAGCATAAATACATGCCAAATAAACTAACAAGGAAACCAAAAATGGTAATATTGTAAATATCAGTATCACAACAATATCAGCACCCAGGCAGGGTGGAGCTCGGTAGGGATTATACTGGTTATATTAAATGGAGCACAATTTGAATTGGTATTATTCTGATAAAAGAAAAAGTAACAGGCAAAATACGACAATAATAAAAATTTAGGTCTTATTCCCCAACCTGTGGGTTCCTTCAACACAATAGCCGAGAAGCCGCACTAAGTTCTTATGACGAACATGGCCTATGGCTTCTACTTCCACTCTAAATTCTTTCTCAGCTTGTCCCCTAAAATGCAAACACAAAGAGAGATTCAGTGTTCCACCAAAGCATCCAGACATCGTTGGTAAGAAAATTGGCATTACATGACACCACACCTGGAACAATTAAGAGACCTGACACCTAAACCACTATTTTGTTCAATTTGGTTCCCAAATTTTCTATGTTTTTAAGCAACCCAGTATACTTTTCTTAAAATCATCCAAGTCCTTCCTTTAGTTATCTTTTGCAGTGTTAACATGGCAAGGGTCAACTGGGCAGCTGCCCCACCAAACAAATAGAACTTAAATAAATAGAACCTCTTAATTTTTTATTTGTTCTTTTTTAATCTCCACTAGGAAACTACCACTAACAGAACATTGAATCTTACCACATCAGCATCATTAAAGATAATCCTAGGGAATACCTAACTAAATAGAGGATAGAAACCAAAGGCTCAGAGGGAACATTCAACCAATCTCAAAAGGGACGCAGGACCATTTTTGGACATTCTTCAATAAATAAAATTAAATCAACCACAGAAACTTACACATTGTTAAGAATCCTCTTAACCGCAACTTCAGTCCCATTAATTAATTTGCCCCGATAAACAACCCCGTAACCCCCTTCTCCAATCACATTCTCTTTCGAAAACCGTTCTGTGGCCAATTCAAGGTCGCGCAAGGTAAACCAATGACCCCACCCGATGTGGGACAACTCCGGGAGACCAACTAAAGGAGACGCCGCATACGGCCTTTTACCCTGTCCAGACCCACCGTCAGAATAAGAACTCCCGGCCCGATCCAGGTTACCACCTGAGTTGCATTGGCTTGCATCATCTGCTTCATTTGATGCCTTGCTATCAATGTACTTACTTTTGGGTGAGAATGTATGGTTTTCCGGTTTGTTGAAATTTTCGGCAAGACTGTGATTGTGAATTTGTGAAGTGTTGACGGAATCAACGGTTATTTCTTTTGAGACAGTGGGGATTTGGGGCTGAGTGTAAAAAGTGTACTGGTTATTTATGGTTGAATCCTTGCTTTTCCGCCGGAGAGAGGCCCATATTAATAGCATTAGCAAAATCGTTGAGGTTAGAATGCCGATGCAGATTGCGATCAGAACCCACAGTTTGAGGTGGAATATTGGGGTTGATTGTGATAATGCATCATTTAAAGACGACATGCTCCCTCTTTCTTTCTCGTTTTCTTTTTACTTGATAAGAAAATATAGTCAAAATTTTAATATATCCGAGGAATTGAAGTACAGAATAATGCTTATCCTACAAGAAAAAAAACAAATGTCCCTTGAAATTTGCAATTATGGAATTGGAGGTAATTGAAGAAATTGACTATATTACATGAAAAAACAAGGTATTGTGTATGATTGGGCATCTTTTCTTTTCTTTTTGTGGGTGTATAGTTGGCATCCTTATGGGAGCTGAGATAAGGACCTGATTCTAGAAAAAACAAGACTATCTTAAATTCTCAAGGAAAAATCATCTCCCAAATTAGAATTTCTAAGGCCAAAAGAGAAGGTAGAGAGCAACTCCAATGGTGACTAAATAAAAATATCTTATACCATAAATCTTAATTCAATCTAGCTATTAAAAATCGAGCACCAAATTTGCATGAAATTACCTTCTTTAACCAGATAATTCAGTCCAGTCAATCTCTGCTTCACCAAGAAAAAACCTTGGTCGACAACAATGGGAGCAATCAGAGACGAGAAGCTCCAAACCAACCCAATTTCAAAACAGATTTGAGAGGTTGGGAGTTGGAGCTTGATTTTCTTTCCTGCTCCAGCATTTGACAGCTTGAAAGAAGAAGATAGATACAAAAGTAGACAACTTGCCTAAATTGTTTGCAATGGCAGAAATGCACACATGTAGAGAGAGAAAAAAAAAATAGAGAGAGTAAAGGGAAAGCAAAGGGGAGGTGTTAGGAAGGATTGCAATTAAAGCTAGATTAGGAGTTGAATGGGAGGGAAGAGAGAATTTGGAAAGGAGATGAGGTCAACATAGAAAAAAACAGAGAGAGAGAGAGAGAGAGAGCTTTGCTTCGCTGGCACCTGCTCACACTGCAGTCTTGCTTTCTTTCCCAGTTCTAAAGCTTCAAGCACCCGGTTTGATTCATATTAAATTGTTTTGAACAATTTTACATATCAGCCCTCCCAAAATATTATAATAGATTTATACTTCTCGGATCCCAATGGAATAATATCTGTTCGGTGGTTTTATTTTATTTTATCACTATCTGTCAGAGTTGAATACAAAGTAGGGGTGAAAACGGTATGGATAATATCCGATTCGTATTCGATCTGTATTCGAAAAATTAGATGTGGATATCCGATATCCGAATATCCATATGGATACTGATATGGTTTTACGTTTCAATTATCCGTATTCGGATAGTCGATATATATCATATATTTTAATATATATTATGAAAAAATATTGTTATTCACCATTAAAATTAGATAAATATTATGAACTTTGGTATGTTTTAATATTATTTTAATAAATATCCGATCCGATCCGTATCCGTATCTGTATTCGGCTGATATCCGATCCGTATCCGTATCCGGAAAATTAAAAAGGAATATGGATATGGTTTTACCACTATCCGCTTCGTATTTGCTCCGTTTTCACCCCTAATACAAAGGCTTCTCTCTCAAAACGTTGGTGGTATGCAGATGCATTAATGGTTTTGATTTTTTTTTTTCTATACCGATTAATATTGAATAAGAAGAGAGATGAAATGGTTTTCAAATATTGTTAAATTTAAATATAGTACAAACTTAATTTTGATAAAAATTTATATTAGAACATACTTAATTTTGTTATAGTATAAATAGAATTTAGACATGAAATGATGGGATTGATTGGCAAATCCATGACAAAATTGTCCTAAATAAGCAAAATCATTTTTCATTACTAAAATTAAATACAAAAAGTGAGAAAAATTTCTTAAAAAAATATTTAAATAGAAGTTGGACGTGGAATTGTTGACAGCTGGCCTTTAACAAGTATTATATAATTTGAGCAAAATTTAATAATTTATATCAAGAGTATTATAATTAAAATCATGGAAACCTCACACTTTTTACAAATATGCATGTTCATACGTATTATATACTTAAATATTAAATTTCAAATTTAAATTTTATCTATAATTATTACTATAATTATCAAATTAGATAATTAACTGGGTCTTAAACTTTCTATCCGTACGCTCCCTTTCTCTCTCCGTTTATTAGATTTTTTTTTTTAATATGAAGTACATATCTGTTTCGAAGCTGACATATTGTCCTTGTAATCACCGCTTCATTTTTTTATTTGATTCAAGTTATATAATTTTATCCAGGTAACTACACCTACCATAGAAAAAAAAAATGTCGCTATGCTTAAGAGCAGATAACTACTACAGATTAATTGTCTATTGTCTTTTTGTGTTTGTCTTTTGCGTAATTGACACATAATGTGCAATAAATTGTAGATACAAAATCTTAGTTTAGAAGTCGTTGATTGAGTTCAAAATGACACCAAACAATATTGGGCTTCATCAGCGATAGAAGTAGAACTATAATAATTATTGATTTTATATATAATTTAAAAAGGTTTTCAAAGTTGTAAATATAAATCATTATCAAATGGTCTAACTATTATCAAAATTTTGTTTAAAATAAATCACATGTTTTCTTTATAGAAAAAAACAGTGCATGGTTGAATGACTTAATTCAAATCATAAATTTTATAAAACAGAACATAGAAATTCATGATCACATAAAACAATTTTTGAAGAGCAAGAAGCCCTTAATAAACATTCTCAACCAATCACCCCAATTAAGTCACATGAAATGTTGCTTATTTTTTTAAAGAAAACTTTATAAAGTAAAAAAAAATATATATCCGTTGTAATAGGTAGAAATGAAAAAAGATTGTGAATCTCAAAGCATTTAAAATCTGGACCAGATCCAACCACATGTCAAGAAAGTATTGAAATCCTTTTAAGGTACAGTTAGGCTCTCTTGGTGTTTACAGAAAAATAATTGAGAATTATTAACATTAATTTCTCCACCTGATCTGGATATTCTGAGAGTCTGAGTACTTTTTAATCAGACAATATTTGATTTGTTAGATTCCAAAACAAACAGTCCAGATTTCTGTCAGAACACCACTTTGATGCTACAACAGTTGTAGGAATCCAACAGTAAAGAGGACCCTCCACAAACAGGTATATAATCACACATGTAGAGGCTTTATTGGACAAACAAAGCAAAAGGTTAGTTGGCATGCTTAGCACTAAGACAATGTTTATTGGCAGTTGACCTTGGAATCTTGCTTTTCATTTTTATATTCCAACCCTGGGGTTTTAACATTTTTATATTATGTCCTTGGTTTTGTTAGTTTGGACTTTGCTTTATAGGAACTAGGAAGAAACCTTGGGTTGGTTAGTGTAAAGTGTGAACTATGATGTGAAACGGGTAGGTGTCTTTATGATTTTGTATGCCTATTGTCACTGTGTTAATGGTAGAAATAACAAAATGATATAAATGACTATCACGGGGTTGGAATCGGTACGGTCAAATGTGACCAATATCAATATAGATCAATATTCTAGAATAATACAGACGGAGTTTCAGTTCATTTTATTCACAAATAAGGACCTTTTTGTTACATCTTTAAAAAATTAATAAACTAAATTAACATGAGTTCTGAAAAAATTTCAATTTTATCTCCCTGTCCTAAGATGGCGTGCAACTATTAACTGCGCATCTAATAAAAATGATTTTTTTACAAAATTCACGTCAATTATGTTTATTAGTTTTTAAAATATAGTAACTAAAAATATTGGGAACTTTTTTTGTGATTTTCTGCGATTTGTTTGTTCAGAATCTTCTGTAATACGAAGCAGGGGTGTAACGGATCAAAATAAGCACATATAACTGATACATACGGGTAAGAAAACGGACTCGTTTCGCGATTACACATTCAATTCTCTACGTTGGATCTGACAAGCGAAGAAAAAACGTGGGCCCCACCTGCTTTCTACGGGCCAATGACGCGAGAAAATCTGCTGCAGTGCTGCTATTCTTTTAGAGCATCTACATCCCTGAAACTCTTAGAGTTTCTAATCTGATGTGACAGTTGCTAAACTAGTTTCAGGAATGTAGATGAATTTCTTATTTAGCAACTTTGCTCAATAATTTCTTAATAAAAAATCGTTTATAAACTGTGACGTGGCGAAATAATTCACTGAGATTCCTTTCTCTTGCAGATATATCTTAATAAGAAATTTTATAAGCTGTAACGTGGCAATTAGGAAACTCTAATTTTAGTTTCAGGGATGTGGAGACTTAAAAATTAAAAGAGGTTTAATTTCTAAAAAACAGTTAACAGTTATTTAGAAACTCTAATAGTTTCAGGAATGTAGATGCTCTTAGATTTTCTCATCCAACCGTTGATATTCGTCAAGATTCGTGTATGACAAAATTAAATATTTTCATGAGGTCCGGTTTTCCAAAAAAAAAAAAAAAAACGTTAACAGCCGATTCGTACTCCAATGACGTAGTCTTCCCTGCAAAAATAATTTTGAAGAATAATTTCAAAATAATTACTTTTAATTTTAACATTGAAAAATAAACTTATCTTCTATGGTATGCAACTATGTTGATGAATACATTTTTATTATGAATTTTGAAACTTCGAAACAGATTTTATTTTACAATAAATCGCTGATATATAAATCTCCTCGTGCTTTCTCGATCTTTATTTATAGTTCCAGTTTCATATTAATCAAATAATCATGAAAAAAGGTTGGGTTTAATGTTTTCCGATTGAGAATATGATATTTTACAATATATATATCGATCCATATTATGAATTCATATCTTTATTTTTAAAATCTTAACAGTTGATTCAAACTATTCAACATGATCTTTGTATGAAAATGTACTTAGAGATCTAAATTTTCTTTTATTATATTTTAAAATAAGTAGAAAATCACCTAATGTAAAAAATTTGAACCATTCAAAAGTAGTGATTGTCAACCTATCTAAAAAAAAGTAAATCCAGCTTTTAACTACATTTTCATGTAAAGATCATGTTGAATTGTTTAAATTGATTGTTTGAAATTTGAAAGTAAATATATGAATACATAATACGGGTCGATTCATACTTTGCAAGCTACCATAGCCTCACTCAATATTTTCTATTACAAAAAAAGCTTCTCTGAAGCATTTTTTCTGTAGTTCTGAATATATATAATTGTGTGTATGTGTGTTAGTAAAATGCAGTTTATATAATTGTTTTATTTATAAATAACATAATAAATAACATGTTATGTAGGGGTGCAAACGGGTTGGATATTATCCGTTCAAATTCGAATTTTACAGATTTGGATATTCAAATACAAATAGTTGGTGGATACGGATTCAGATACGGATACGGTTTTGGTTTCGGTTTCGAAAACTGATACAGACTGCATATATTAAGTTCGGATGTCCGACTCTCAATTCCAATTTCCTGTTTTCACGGAATGACTTGTTTGTTTCCCGCTTCTTCTTCTCTCAGGGAGATTGTTCAAAATTTCGACTTCTTGTTCAAAATTCCCGCTTCTTCTTCTTCTCCATATTTGTATTCGTATCTGTTTAATATTCGATCCGTATTCATATCCGATTAATATCCGATTCTTATCCGTATCCAAAAAAAATATACGGATATAGATATGGTTTTACCACTATCCGATCCGTTTACATCCCTAATTGATTCAGTGTAGATATGGTATGAATGTATCTTTCCTTCTTCAGATTAGTTGAAACGTAGGCTAAAAAACACAATGTTTGCATGATTATTGTTAAATATACAAACACTTATATTAAATCTTCACATATGAAGATGTAGTCATATAATAACTAATAATTTTATTCCTAAGTGTTTGTTCATGATTTTGTCATCCTTTTTTGAAGAAATACTAAACATTTTACATATTTTACACATTTTATATTATACTGCATCCAATTCTTCATATATACTTTAATGTCTTTTAGCTTAAGAGGCACCCGTCTTAATTTTTGTTCTTATATTTATTGTTAACAAATTGATTTCTACATATATATATATATAACTAAAAATGTTTTGATTGCGGTGACAGAATTTTAGAAATAATTAATGTTGAAGCAAATTTCTAACTATTAAATGAATTTGAAGGAAAGTTAGGAATCACGATAATCACATGCAATCCACCTCTTTTTATTTTTTTTTGGGGCCACCTTCTGGTAAGCTATAGCCATTGCACAAATCAAAAGCTGGATCATACTTGCACGCATGATACATGTTATTTTATTCTTCTTTTTTTTCTTTCTTAAGGAAGGAAAGTAATTATTCACAGGAAAATCTATTAGAGTGAGAATATATATATATATATATATATATATATATATATAGATGAGCTATTGTGCTTTGCAAAGTAAAGCGAACGGTTTACTTCGGGCTACTTTTTAGATTTTCAAAGTCCAAAACGTCGATCCGACCGTTCAAGTTGATCTACATATTGAAATGTGCTTGCAGACCCAATTTTACATTTTTTGAAATTTTTTTACTATTTATTAAGCCACTTTGAAAATTGCTGATCACATGGTCCAGAATTTTGTTACACTGTTTTTACTGTTCACCCGGATCAGCAATTTTCAAAGTGGCTTAATAAATAGTAAAAAAATTCCAAAAAATGTAAAATTTGGTCTGCAAGCACATTTCAATATGTAGATCAACTTGAACGGTCGGATCGACGTTTTGGACTTTGAAAATCCAAAAAGTAGCCCGAAGTAAACCGTTCGCTTTACTTTGCAAAGCACAATAGCTCATATATATATATATATATATATATATATATATATATATATATAATATCTAAAGAGTGAGGCTATGGTGCTATGCATAGCACCAATGGCTAGTGTACTACGGCTCAATATGGTACTTTTTAAAATTCTAACGGTCGATCCGACCGTTCAATGTGATATCCATATGAATATGTACTTGCAAACTAAATTTTATATTTTTTCGAATTTTTTTACTATTTTTTTAGATAGGTAGAAAAATCAGTGTTTTTTGAAAATTCTGGACCATCAAAATTCTACCTATCTGAAAAAATAGTAAAAAAATTCGAAAAAATATAAAATTTAGTTTGCAAGTACATATTCATATGGTTATCACATTGAACGGTCGGATCGACCGTTAGGATTTTAAAAAGTACCATATTGAGCCGTAGTACACTAGCCATCCGTGCTATGCATAGCACCATAGCCTCACTCATATCTAAATATATTATGAGGAGGGTTTAAATATATATTTTTTTTTCTATATGCCTTCATTTTTAGAATTTTAATAACTTAAAAATTAATAATTAAACGTCAAAAACAAATGCTAGACATGATATATATTCTTTCTCTATGCACCTATAAAAGATTATGACAATTTAACTTTATTTTGATAGTAATCAAGAACTTATAAAAATACACTGATATAGATAAATTCTGAATGTTGATTTTTCAACTTATTGATTCATATTAAAATTAAAAAAATTAAAGTGATCATTTTTATGTGCATGTAGAGAAAATAATATAGAATATATTTGATGGTTTTATTTTGACATATAAATATTATAATTAAAAAATTAAAAAGTAAAGGCACGATGAAAATCACAACCATAAAGGTGTTTAAATCCTCATTTGATGTATTTGTCAGTCTAGAGAATTAATTGATAAAAGATCAAGCACCAAATAACCCAAATTGATAATTATATTTATATCCCTCAATGGAAATTCAATCATTTTTTATTGTATAACTTTTGAAGCACGTCTTATATAAAGAATAGAGAATGTTGCTGCGTTTCTAAGTATTTTATTTTGGCAAGTACTGCGTAATTCGTATCCTCTGCATTAATGCATAATAAATCCGGACCGTTTGATCTGTATTAGCAGATTAAAGATGTTCCGTGTGTTTCACTTTAGACTAAATTGGCTCCAATTCTAAATCGATGGCCGAGATGTATTAACTCAAAAGTTGAGTTAATGCAGAAAATGCGGACTCAGTAATGTGACAACTGTCAAATAAGATTATATAATTATAACCTTTTCCTTTAAAAAAAACCCATTAGAAGTTCATTGTTAAAAAATATTGTGATGAACTTTTATTAGGCTTGCCCTCGATATCGGTATGTCTTTTTTTTTTCAAAGATTCCTATTTAAATTCCAACAAGAGCTAAATTGAAGTACAAAAAAAAATTCGGATCCCCTGACGTACCTGAGGTACAATAATAAAATCTGAACCGTTTTTTTAACCTTACATGAATCTCAAAACATATTGACAAATGAATTATTCGGGTTCGGTTCGGCGATATCAAAAATCCGTGATTCGAGAATAATTCGGATATAATTCAGAAATGATTCGAAATTATCAGGACCAGAGATCTTAGTCCTACAAGGAAGCAAAAAAAAATAAAATAAATAAATAAATATATATATATATATATTCTGAGAAAAATTCAGAAATAATTCGTAAAATTCGGAAGAAGATCGTAAAATTTGCGAATTATTCGGGAATAATTCGGTCAAAGTTCGGTCAACCGAATAATTTGGCATTCGGTTCGTCTTCACAAAAAAAAAAACAAATTATTCGTGAATCTTGTGACTATGGTTTCTACAAATACCGGATTGAGTTTGGTCCTGTTGAAATTATTCTGGACCGTCGATTTATATATTACATCTCAGGTACTTGGGAGGATATACGGACTAAAAAAACCGAGGTTGCATAGTGTCTACAGTTTGTAATAAGAAGATTTACTCTGACAAAAAAAAAAAGATTTACTCTGACTCTTAAATATTATATTTAGGAGAGCAGACTCTTAAATCTTAATGCATATTTATTGATTTATTAAAATTAATGAAAAATGACAAGGTTATGACATTTGAGTGATGTGACAAGTTTACGTACAAAAGATTATATCTGACAAGATCCTAACATTTGAGTTCATTAGAAAAATTGACAGATAAAATATTGATTCGGACAAATTACTTACTTTGGATATTATAATAAATTATTTACAGAAAACTGGATAAATAATGATATAGTTAGTTTGATAATACAAAATATAACTTCTAAGTTATAATTTTCATAAAAATAAATAATATCAGCTATTCTGTACGAAACACATTAAAAATTAGCTTAAGTGTAATACATAAACTTATTTCAGTTTTATAATAAGGATTTTAAATAAAGACAAAATTTATATAAAGAGAAAAAAAATAAGTTTCTCAGCGTTGAAATTATAAATTAGACTTTCAAGATAGCATGGACTTTGACAAAAAATAAATCAAATTTTTTTTTTATTTGAAAACAAGTGTCATTTTTTTTTTGTTTTGAAACTTGGAAGCGACTTCAACAAGTGTCATTTTTTGTAGGCGGAGTTTTGAAGAAGTTTCTTATAATCACATGTCATCGATTTGGCAGTGAATGTGACTGGTGAAAAGTGCACCGGTAATTAAATGCTGGGTACCAAACGGCGTGAAACAAATGAAGTTGCTCATTCATTCTTACTAGTTATCCATATACAAGTATGAATTTAATTGCAAACGAATTCTCTTTCTTCAGTTTAAAATTAGAAAGACAATATACTGTCAGAGCTAACTGTTAAAACTTAAAAATTAAAATTGGTCCAAGTTATCATTCGGTGGTAAGTGGTAACTAATGCCTCTATTTGATCACCATATTATTTGAATAACAACTGAGATTTATATTTCTTGGGACATTTATAGGAATTCGTATCATCTGTGTTAACTCAAATTTTTAGTTAAGATCTGGACCGTTCCATATAAATCCGCACTAATGTTAAAGCCCCCGTGTGTCATAGGTGTGAATCAAATTAATTTGAATTCTGATCGCACAGTTCATAATTTAACTCAAACGATATATTAATGCAGAGGATGCATATTCCAATTATAGGGGGGATGGTGTGATTCTGGTGTAATTAAAAAATTAATTTTGTGGAAACAAGATTGATTGCTTCTTTTTTCAGTAATGAAGGATCAATGGGTCTCGTTAGTCTTTGTTCAATGGAGATCTGGATGAAAGAGATAAAAGGAAGGAGATGAGAAGACCGACGAATTTCACAGCCCCTGTTGGATGAATTACTAGTCATTTTTTTTTATTTTTTATGTAGCAAAAACACGTTGTAATTTGTCAAAACCACTGAGACCAAACTCTTAATTTGATTCTAGGGAAAACCATGATGGAACTCAATTATTGATTTGGTCACATATATGGGATCGAAAAAAAATAATCCCTCTTGTTTCCGATAATTTGATTTTTTTTTATTTCTAACAATAAAAAAATGGATTCTGGAGAAACTCGAATTTATACCTGAAAATGGAAAGTTGGGCTTTTGATCCGTTTAATTATCAGATCATATTAAATCATGGATTCATGGCCCGTGTGATATCAGACAGATATACAAAGATAAGCTCTACGCTAGTCGCTAGAGCCTAGAGCTCAAGGGAGAGATTCTCTGAGGCGAAAGCAAACAACAATCCGTGTGGGGTTAAAAAGCCTAAAAAATTTCAGCGCATGAGATTCCCGTAAACTGAATTTAGTTCAGGATTACTTAACAAGTTCAGTGACTGCGGATTTTCTGCTATGAGAAAATATTTTTATTATTATTAGATTTTCCAAATTTAATTTATAAATTTTTTTTCTTAAATATATTTTGAATTTTGTATGATCTAACGAGTTCAATTTTAATCCAACAACTTGAGCAAACTACATCCGTCGTGTTTTTTTGACTCGTTACCTTGATGTATCAAAAACAATAGAATTTTGTTATTTTAGGGACGGTTCTTTCCATGTGTTGATTACGAAAATCTTATGAAATTAAGTGATGTCTATGCATATATTCATATAATGCACTACTCGATAAAAAGAAAAAAAAATAAAGTAATATGTTAAGTATAAGAGGAGGGTTCAAATGCATCATGATTTTGTGCTCCAATATGCTCCATATCTTTTATCTCTGTTTATAAAGTCTGAACAGTCGATTCCAATTGCTCAACATGATTTTCATAATAAAATATTCTTGAAGACCAAATTTTATATTTTTTAGAATTTTGTTACTATTTTTTTACATTATTTGTCGTTGATAAAATTATATACTAATGTTTAATCGTTATAAATTGTTCAAGACGTGGGGAAAGAAGTTGAGTGCGTATCCT
This sequence comes from Carex kokanica, assembly GCA_025461125.1. NCBI lineage: Eukaryota > Viridiplantae > Streptophyta > Magnoliopsida > Poales > Cyperaceae > Carex > Carex kokanica. Next base: position 2,193,655 of record JAJGRX010000112.1, read on the forward strand.
CTGAGATATCTCAACTTTTGCGTGACCGACGTGTCCGGTGCCTATTTGGGGATAGCGCAGGGGCCATTATTATTTGTACTTCGAGATTCGTGCAGAATGTATTTGAATGGTTGAGATTTTCCATAAAGTCACGCAAAGTTTGAGATATCTCAGAGGATGCGAATTTAAAGAAGTTGCGGGTCATAAAGAGGTTAGTCGAAATGTTGAAGTGCCTCAGAGAGAGAAGTCTAATACTGATAACAGGGCTTGCATTTATATATCTTTCGCTTGTGAGCGCAGCCCAGTTGTGACCTAAAGTCCGTTTTTTAAGTTTTGTTGTAGCCCAATACGCTGGAAGCTCCAAATCGTTGAGGAGTCAGCTAGTTTCTCCTCTTCCCAATACGCTGTAATGCACCGTTTCAGTTTAAATCTGATTCGTTCACACGTATTAATAGGGATCCAAAAAAGTAATGCCATAATTGGAGACGTCACCACATGTTACAGTTTCATTATTGCACAACATGTGTACTGATTATGTAGAATGATTCGTATGTTCCGTGCTGTGATTATTCGCGTTACGTAACTATCTTTTGAAACTTGACACAACATGTCACGTGAAAAATCTGATTACTGCACGTTACGTGATCACACAAGTCACGTGTAATTAGAAACATTAAATCTTGATCGAATGGGGCATCTTAAATAAATTAACTTAAAATAAAGAAATAGTTACATGTGACCAAACGTGAAAACCGTGGCTTGTCATGTGTGACTAACATGCCGCGACTGTCATTTCAAATTCGGTCATGGCGTCACTAGTCACGACAAGTCACGTATTTGGATCCCTACATATGAGCACGAGTATTAAAGAAATCCGGTGCATTACAAGTGTGAATCGGTTGGTCCAAATTCTAATTGAATGGTTCGGATTCAAACTCAAACAGTACGTTAATGCAGAGATGATACGTAATTTTGTAAGGTCTATATTTTGTCTGTGTTTGAGAGAAACAAGGTGGAAGGATATATGATTTTTTTTTTCACTCTTTTTAATAAAATACAGAGAATAAGGAAGTTAGTTAATAAAACAGAGGATAAGGAGAGACTAATTTTTATTATTTTAGCTTATTGCTCTATCAAAGATGATTAATTTACTTCTATTTTATTATTTTATTTTTATAGCAAACATGATTTTTGAAAAACAATGACAAATGTTGTATCATTAATTCTTCATATTATTTTTCCGTCAAGTATTTAAAAAAGAAGAAGAAGATAACTCTTATCTAATATAAAACTAAGATAAAAAATAACTCTTATTTTTTCGCACATAGAATGCTAAAAAGGAGGAGATAACTCTTATTATTTCGCACATAGATTGATAAAAAAGAAAGATAAGAAGATAAATCTTATCTAATATAAAGCAGCGATAAATATTATCATCTCATTATTTCACTTTAATTTTTAGATTATATTTATTAGAAAGTAAATAGAAGGATAATAAACATTATCATTATGAAATATGAAGTACTAAACAAGAAAAGAGATTAAACTAGAGATATAGAAAAATAAAAATTTTTATTATAAGTAACTTATTCCTGTATTTTACCCCCACTATCAATTTTTTTTCTCTATTAATCACATAACTACCTCTCTAAAATCACTCAAATATCATATGAATTATTTCTCTTCATTTTAAAATATTGTATCTAATATATCTATTACTTGTATTTATTACCAAGATCGTATATGTATATATAATTAAATAAGAATTGATCCTTATTTTTGTTAAAAAAATCGTATTATGTAAGCCAGGTTAAACTGACATTTTTAAAATACCCAAAGTTAATTACAGATTAATAAAAATGCCCAGACCCATATGGTATTTTTTAAATGCCCAAACCGGCCATTTAATGGCCAGTCCCTATTTAAAAGGGAAACCGACCATTAAATGGCCGGTCCCCTGATTATTATTATTATTTTTAGAGATAAATAGCTAAAATACTGAAATATAACACTAAAAATCGAATTTTTTAGTTAAATACTTGTCAAATTAATTTTTTGATAGCATATTTATCCATTTTTTTATTAAATATATCACACGGACTGTTTGTTTTTTGAACATACAAAATGAAAGATACTGAACACTAAACATTAGATCATTAATTTTGATACAAGTTTTGAGTTTTACCATGCTGCATACGACACTGTCACTAGCCGCAAACGGGTCGTCGTTTGTATACCTATGATAAAAAACTGAAACTCAATTTTTGAGGCACTAAATGACGTTTTTTTTGCAATTCTGACTTTGTCGGCCTCCTAAAAATGACTCTTAGGGCGCCATCCACCCCGTCTCGTCCCAAGCTTTCCGAATTGGGGTCGTACACGCAAATCTGAGTTTCCTAGCCAAAGTTATGGCCGTTTAAAGTTTTTTAAAAAACAACGATGATGCACTAATGCTTTTTGCACGGCTTGTCAACGGCAGAAGTGCATCGATGTTTCATTACAAAAATATCAGCGATGCATCGATGTTTATTCAGCACTACCCTGCCTAATTGCTAATCATAAGGCTAACAAAACATCGTTGTTTTTGTAATGCCTTAGCATTGAAAACATCGGTGTTTTTGCAATGCTTAGACTAACGAAACATTGATGTTTCGTTAGCCTTAGCATCGATGTTTTCAATGCTAAGGCATTGCAAAAACAACGATGTTTCGCTAGGCTTATGGTTGGCAATTAGGCAGGGTAGTGCTGAAAAAACATTGGTGCATCGCTGATGTTTTTGTAATGAAACATCGATGCACTTCTGCCGTCGACAAGCCGTGCAAAAAGCATAGGTGCACATCGGTGTTTTTGCACGAAAGCATCGTTGTTTTTTAAAAAACTTTAAACGGCCATAACTTTGGCTAGGAAACTCGGATATGCGCGTACGACCCCAATTCAGAAAGCTTGGGACGAGATGGGATGGATGGCATCCTAAGAGTCATCCCCAGGGGGCCGACAGAGTCAGAATTGCAAAAAAACGTCGTTTAGTACCTCAAAAATTGAGTTCAAGTTTTTTATTATCGGTAGACACACGACGAACCGTTTGCGGCTAGTGACAGTGTCGTATGCAGCATGGTAAAACTCAGAACTTGTATCAAAATTACTATCTGATATTTAGTGTTCAGTATCTTTCATTTTGTATGTTCAAACAACAAACAGTCCGTGTGATATATTTAATAAAAAAACTGGTTAATATGCTATCAAAAAATTAATTTGATAAATATTTAACTAAAAAATTTGATTTATAGTGTTATATTTCAGTATTTTAGTTATTTGTCTCTAAAAAAAAATTAATCAGAAGACCGGCTATTAAATGACACATTTTTATTAATATGTAATTAACTTTGGGTATTTTAAAAATGTCGGCAGGTTAAATCAGAAGAAAGCCATAGTTTTGTCAGACGGAATGAAAACCCATTGACAGGTGTGCCCCACAGGAACACGTGTCATCTCCTCGTTGCCTTTTATTTTTAGGTATGAGGCGTCTCACGTGAGCCAGACCATTGTTGTTCCCGCTAGAACCCGCCACGTGGCATACCCCTTTTCAGATCTCGCGCCTTTCTCGAAGCTTTCGTTCATTCCAGATTCCAAGCCACGCATACAGAAACTGCACATCACTTGGTGATGACCCGTTTTATGAATATAATAATCTCGCTACAGTTTATGGTACTTGATATATGGCGCAGGAAATTAGAGTAGTTCTCTCTCGTCTATATTTGTACCTGGAGTTCCTTTAAATCCCAGATCATTCTCGTCTCCATTTTTTACTGTAAACTAACTATCTAAAATAAGAGAAGAAGCATTGCTATGGCTTCCCTCCGATTGTCTCTCCCTTCCAAATCGGTCTCCACTCCTTCAATTTCTCACCTGAAAGTCGGAAGGAATCGTGCTAGCGTCTCTCTCTTTCATGGCATCCCAATTCGCTCTCCACTCGCTAATCCCCTCAGGTACTGGCACCACTATCCGACAAACAATTCTTAGCCACATTATCGGCCTATTTTAATCATTTAATTGCTAGACTTAATGTACTCTCTTTGCATTTTTTTTTTTTTTGGTTTCCACTGAACCATTCTACGCTGGTTGGTTTCGGTGGCTTTTATTACCTAAATTTTCAGGATTGGTTCGCCGATGAAGGAAAGAAAGCGCGATACTGTCGTGTGCGCATCTGCATCAGTGAGCGCGCGAACTCTCCAATGGGTCTCGGCTGTTTCTGCTGGGTGAGATTTTCTTCCCGAGACTCGTTTGTGATATTGTTGTTTTGTTTGATGTCCTGTTAGAAACATATCTGAACTGCATTTTAAGTTTGTTGTGTAATTATAAATATGCAAATATGATTGTGAGTTGTATTAAGTGTTTTGATAGTTTAAATTGCATATCACCTAAGTTGTCTTTCATTCAAACAAATTTTGTGTCAAGCTCGTGGGTGCAAAATATGATTATAAATTGAAATTGGGCTTGTCAGAATCCAGTAGGGGTGTAGTACTGACATGTGCCAGATTTTAAAAAAATTATTTTTAGATTTTAGTAAAGAAGACACCTGGGAACATGTCATCTAACTATATATTAAAAGTTTCTTGTTAATTTATTATATTATCTTAGAGTTGCATATATGCAATTTATTGTAGATTACTGATGGTGACGAGAGGAACTACTATCCAGAAATCCTTCCTGGTGCCCTTATTTGCTCTTCAAGCTCCAGCTAGTATAATAGGCTGGATCAAGTGAGACTCGTCACTTTATTCAATCAATTTTTCCACTTTTCTTGTTGCAAGAACGTAAAAATTTATATTTCAATTAATTTGTGTTTATTTTGCAGGGGGGAGTATGGTATGTGGACTGCCTTTCTCACTCTACTGATTCGTCTATTTTACTTCATTCCAGGTACGTGATAAAAAAGTCTTTAACACTTGGTACCAGTTTATTTCTAACACTATAAAACCCAAAATGTATTGGCCTTATAAAGGTTTTGAGTGAGATGAATTCTGTCAATTTTTCATATTTTAGGATATAATCCTTACAGTGCGAAACACCTTTGTTTTCATTGATGATTTAGGTGAATTGGATCTTCCTTTCCTGACAATGCTGTTTGTGATAACAGCTCCGTACCAGGCAATAAGTCTCAGGTTTGTTGTTGTGTCACGATCTTTATTTTTATGTACTATCATGTCTGCACCATTGTTTAGTTGGAAAGGAGACTACAAGGTGGTTTCTAATTTAGAAGGAAATGATTTATAATTTTGACTGTTAACTCTATGACTTCTTAACCTATATCTTGGTAATATACAGACAGATTAGGACCAAATTTTGAGAAAAAAAGGGTTGAAATACTTTATTTGCAGATCTTTATAAATGGTACGAGTAACTTGGTAAACAATAGTAATTATAGGACCAACTGCATTTTTTTATCCAGGGACCAAATTTTAAATTCGATCTCCTTTTACAATTCTTTTCGGGTATAATAGTTTTGATGTTTTCTTGAGTTTCCTGTTCTGAGAAGAATGAAAATTTCAGATGTACTGCACAAATTGGTAGAACCACTAGCAGACCCAATATGTACCTATACTTAAATTACCCAGTTACTCTAATTTTAGCAAAATAACACCCTCATTTTGGCAACTAAATATCAATTAACCTAATGCAACTCAAGCAATCTTCAATTGTACAGCTTCTTCAACTCAAAAAGGTTGATGTGATAGAAACTTGTGATAATTGCATCATTTCTTTCTTTATTACCCATTTGACAGGGGAACTCAAGGCGGTGCCATAATCGCCTTGGCCATAGCTGCATATCTGGCATTTCAACACTTCTCTCGGCTCGGGAATCTGAGAAAGGCCTTTGATCATGGCTCCATCATCGCCACCTTGGCTATCATTTGCATCACTGTTGTCCCCTTTTTCTTTCTCTTCTAATCGTACCAGTCCAATCCATCTGAGAGACCCATTGACATGTCAAATAAGATGGTCTCTTTGTTAGTAAAATTGGTTATTAATAGTAGTGTTATCAACTTTTATGGTAGAGTTATTTACCTTTGTTATGTTTGTTTATGTTGTTGACCTTGATTGCTTGTAATAAACTTGGCCTAGTAATTGGTATGCAGTTAAAAAGCTATGGTTAGCCTTTTTTAATTTTATTTTGTTGGCATGATAGAAGTAAATGTTGGGGAATCATGACGGCCAAACAATTACGCCTTATCTAGAGATCAAACAATTACATCTCATCTAGGGGTCAAACACTTACACCCCGGGGAAGAAGAAACAGTCCCCACCTTAACCTAAGGACCGCCCTATGCCAAAGATACCCAAAACATAAACTTTAGTGCGGAATACAATACCTGATTCCATAACGTTGGCCATGGAATCTTAAACCCGAAGTTGGAGCAGCAACCGTCTCCGTGAGCGCGAGACAAGACTCTAGTTCTTCCTTCTCGCCCTTTTGGTTAGATCTTAGATTAGGTCTTCCAAGGCAACAAGATCGCCTCTTGAGAATTCCTCTTCAAATTTCCTAATGGAATTCTCCTCTCAATTCTTTGATGGTGGAAGAAAGGAGAAGGCACTCAATTTCTGTAGAAGAATAACTTCTGAAAAGAGTTGGTTATCTTGTGCCTTGGGGACCCATCTATATATAGTTTACAGATCTGACTGCGCGAGTGCGGGTGGTTCACCCGCACTGGATCTCAGTGCGTCCGCACTGAGATGATTCGCGTCCAAATAACCGCCTTAAAAACTCAGCCCCAAATTTTCACTAAGTCCCCAGTGCGGGTGGTTCACCCGCACTGGGGTTCCAGTGCGTCCGCATTACGCTCGGACTTTTCCTGGGTTGTCCGAAGTTCTCAAAATTTGGCTAAGTACTGAGTGCGTCCGCACTCAGATCCAGTGCGGGTGGACCACCCGCACTGGGAGCCCAAAATGTTTCCAGAATTTGGCTAAGTACTGAGTGCGTCCGCACTCAGATCCAGTGCGGGTGGACCACCCACACTGGGCACCCCAAAATGTTCCAGATTTTGGCTAAGTACTGAGTGCGTCCGCACTCAGAGCCAGTGCGGGTGGACCACCCACACTGGGCGTTCAAAAGGCAGTTTTCTCAATTGTAAATTTCAGAATCAGTCCATCAATGATTTGATCTTTGCCCAAATTGTTCTACACATTTATGGACCACATCCTATTGAATACATAGATTGTCTAATATCTTAATTCCATATTAGATCACTTTAATTGTGACAATCATATTTGACAGTAAACAATTCATAATTATATTACATATATGCTCAACGTTGGATTAAGATCCAACAATCTCCCACTTGAGCAATATGTCATACTCTTTTAATTATGTATTGTCAGCCTTATGTGCGCACATACTTTTCTGTCATCCTTATGTATTCCCAAACCAATTCCGTCCATCAATCATATTAGCAAAGGACTAAAGCAGCTTTCGTCACATTTATTTTAGTCATGACTAAACCATCAATAATCACAGTACTAACATAACCAAATGACATGAATCATGATGTGGATGTGTAGCATAGAAATTACACGCAATTGTGATCTTACGTGCCAATTTCTAACTAGGTCTCCCACTTAAAACTTGAAACTAAATTTCATAAACTTGTTGTAAAATGCAAAATTCAAATAAACAATTTACATATCCAAAATTTTGAGGTCAAACTAAAATAGAGACAGAATGCAAAATAATAATATCCTTATGTCATAAGTTACATATCCAAAATAAGTAAATAGAACATCAAAATAAACAATTAACAAACTCCCACTAAAACTGAATTTCCCTAACCGGAATTACACCCATATGAGCAACATGCTCTTCAAACTTATTGGGTGGTAATCCTTTAGTAAGTGGATCCGCCAACATGGAGTTTGTCCCTATATGTTCTATTGACAACTGACCTTTCTGTACTCTCTCTTTTACAACCAAAAATTTGATGTCAATGTGCTTGGATTTTGACGAACTTCGGTTGTTATTTGCGTATAGCACGGCTGAGTTATTGTCACATAACAATTTTAGTGGTTTCTCAATAGATTCCACTATGCGCAGCCTAGTGACAAAATTGCGTAGCCATACACCATGATTCGATGCTTCATAACATGCAACGAATTCTGCGGCCATTGTGGAAGATGCTATAAGTGATTGTTTAGCACTCTTCCACGAAACGGCTCCTCCAGCTAACATGAAAACGTAGCCGGATGTCGATTTCATGCTATCTTGACATCCTCCAAAATCAGAGTCGGTATACCCAATGACCTCTAACTTATCCGACTTCTGATACGTTAGCATGTGGTCTTTTGTTCGCTTCAGGTACCTCAAGACCCGTTTGGCTGCTTTCCAATGATCTAGACCTGGATTTGACAAGTATCGGCCCAACATGCCAGTGATGAACGCAATATCTGGACGCGTACACACTTGTGCATACATGATGCTCCCAATAACTGAGGCATATGGATACTTTTGCATTACTTCCTTTTCTACATGATTCTTTGGGCATTGGCTGACACTAAATTTGTCTCCTTTTGCCACAGGGGTATTTCCTGGTTTACTGTCTTGCATGCCATACCTTTTCAGGACCTTTTCGATATAATTCCTTTGGGACAAACCTAATATACCTTGGGTTCTATTCCTCAGTATTTCAATCCCTAGGACGAATGATGCATCACCAAGATCTTTCATCTCAAAATTCTTCATCAGAAATTTCTTGGTCTCATGCAACATATTTATATCATTGCTGGCAAGCAATATGTCATCCACATATAAAACCAGAAATACGAACTTACTCCCACAGAACTTGAGGTATATACACTCATCCACAAGATTTGCCTCATAACCAAATGACATAATCACATTGTGGAATTTGTAGTACCACTGACGAGACGCTTGCTTTAGCCCATAGATGGATTTTTTAAGTTTGCACACCATAGACTTTGCATCTCCCGATACATAGTTTTCTGGTTGCACCATATAGATCGTTTCTTCAATGTCACCATTTAGAAACGCTGTCTTAACATCCATCTGATGAAGCTCTAAATCGAAATGCGCAACTAATGCCAATATAATCCTTAAAGAGTCTTTCCATGAAACTGGAGAGAAAGTCTCTTTATAATCGATACCTTCCTTTTGTGTAAAACCTTTAGCGACAAGACGAGCCTTATATTTCTCCACATTACCTTTTGAATCCCTCTTGGTTTTAAATATCCATTTGCAACCAATAGGTTTCGCTCCTGATGGTAATGGGACAATTTCCCAAACGTCATTGTCAGCCATAGATTTTATTTCCTCATTCATGGCATCGATCCACTTGTGAGAGTTAGAGTTTTGCATGGCTTGTTGTAAATTTATGGGGTCATTTTCTAACATGCCAACATCAAACTCATGTTCTTGAAGGTAAACTACATAATCCGAAGATATTGCAGACCTTTTCTCTCTAGTGGATCTTCTTATTGGCACTTCTAAATTTTCTTGAGAATTTCCAGCATTGTCTACAACAATCTGGCCAACAACAACATCATCCATAATTTCTGGAATTTCTCTTTGTGTTGTTTGATCTTGTTGAGTTTGGTCTTCAATAATGGTTTCGTTTTCGACAATTGTATTTTGAGTAAAAATGGGTTCAATGTCCACAAAACTCTCAACACCTGAGGGAATATTTGCACATTCCTCTTCGAATTCAAAATCCATTATTGTATCTCCCCCCGCAAACTCAACATCCTCAAAAAATTTTGCATTTCCCGTCTCAAAAACTGAATGTTCTGTAGGATTATAAAACTTAAAACCCCTTGATCGCTCGGGATACCCAATAAAATAACAACTAACAGTCCTTTCATCCAGTTTCTTCTCGTGCGGCCTATAAGGCCTTGCCTCAGCTGGACATCCCCATACACGCAAGTGTTTCAAGTTAGGCTTTCGCCCATTCCAAAATTCATATGGGGTTTTGTTAGTTGCTTTAGTGGGTACTCTATTTAGGATATATGCTGCTGTCTTTAAGGCTTCACCCCATAGATTTTGTGGCAAAGTAGTACGACTCATCATACTTCTTACCATATCCTTAAGCGTTCTATTGCGCCTCTCAGAAACACCATTCATTGCCGGCGAACCGGGCAATGTATATTGAGGTACAATTCCGCATTCATCTATGAAATGTGCAAAAGGCCCTCGACATTGCTCACCTGATCCATCATATCTGCCATAGTATTCACCACCACGGTCAGATCTAATAGCCTTAATGCGTTTGTTAAGTTGTAACTCAACTTCCGCTTTGAAACTTTTGAACATGTCAAGGGCTTGAGCCTTTTCTTTAATTAAATATATGTAGCCATATCTAGAATAGTCGTCGATGAAACTAATAAAATACCGCTGACCATTTCTTGTAGCCGTTGGAAACGGACCACAGATATCGGTATGAATTAATTCCAAGACTTCTGAACACCTTTTGGCTTCATATTTTCTGAAATTGGTTTGTTTCCCTTTTATGCAATTAATACAATCATTAAGATCTGAAAAATTTAAGGGTTCAAGAATTTCATTAGACACAAGACGTTCAATTCTTCGTTGAGAAATGTGACCTAATCGCTTGTGCCATAATGTAGCCGAATTCTCATTAGTTAATTTTCTTTTCTTACTATTTGTATCCACATGCAAGGCTTCAATATAAGAACTATTGACATCCAAAGAATACAGATTATCATAAACCGAAAGAAAACCAGAACCAACTTGTTTTGAATCATGAAACAAACTGAATTTTCCATTTCCAAAAGTACAAATAAATCCATACTTATCCAAAGCAGAAATAGAAATTAAGTTACGTCTAAAAGACGGTACAACAAATGTCTCATACAAATTCAAATAAAATCCTGATTTTAACAATAATCTATAAGTCCCAATAGCCTCCACCTCAACTTTATTGCCATCGCCCACAAAGATGAATCTTTCATCATCACTTGGCTTCCGGCAATTTAGGCAGCCCTGCAAAGACATACTTATGTGAGTAGTTGCACCAGAATCTATCCACCAAGTATATCTAGATACAGAAGATAAATTAACTTCCGTACAAACCATAACAAGAGATTTACCTTTCTTAGCACGCCATGCGTGATAATTCTGGCAATGAATCTTCTTGTGTCCAACCGCACCACAGAAGTAACAGGGATTTTCAGATGCGGCAACTTTCTTGCCCTTATCCTGTTTCTTATTGGTGGTCGTTGCAGCATCCTTATTATCCTTAGTCTGATTCGATTTCTTACGCTTAGACGATGCCTTAAATTTGGAAGTAGTAGCAACATGGGCACTTTCTGTCTTATCCTGTTTCAGTCTTTCTTCTTCTTGCACACAATGTGAGATGAGCTCATTAAGTGTCCATTTTTCCTTTTGACAATTATAGCTCACCTTAAACTGTCCAAAGTGTGAAGGAAGGGATATCAATGCTAAGTGCACCAAGAGATCATCAGAAATCTCCAACTTAAGTGCCCTTAGTTTTGAAACAACATTAGACATCTCCATGATATATTCCCGAATACTCCTCTTTTCCTTATACTTCATTGAAACAAGTTTCGTCAAGAGTGTACCAATTTCTGCCTTTTCATTCTTGACAAACCTTGTCTCAATTTCAGCCAAATATGCCTTAGCGTTAGTAATCTCATCAGTAATCGAGCCTCTAAATACCTCTGGAATGGACCTTTTCAAAATCATTAGACTCACCCTATTGGATCTGTCCCACTTTTCCTTCTCCCTCTTTTCATCAGGAGTAGAGGTATCCGTAATGGTGGGACAGTTCACTCTGAATGCTAAGTCTAAATCCATGACACCGAGAGTTATCATAACACTCTCCTGCCAGTACTTGAAATTGGAACCATTCAACATCGGAATGTCTTTTAGGCTAGTAGTAATGCTTGCTGAAAAATTCGAACAAAAAAAACACACAAAACAACCACGATTTAGCAAAATAAATTCTGAATTTTATAAATTATGTTCAAACAAAAGGCTAAACATTTCCATCATTAACAAAGCATCGGTTTTCATTAATTGGTCACCGGAGGGTAACGAATTAATTTCTTATGATACTTTGACGCAATAATAAAGCATTGATGATACAGTAACATATCGACAATATGCCTTCCGGAGGGCCGACTTATTGACATATGTAATAAAACATAATAATCATCACTATACTTTATTATCACTAAATTGTACACATAATTTCAACAACCATTATCTTCCGGAGGGCCGATAAATGATCGCTTCCATCAAATGCACATCTTATATCCTTTTATACAATGAATTTAAATTAACTTTGTCAAAAGAGGCACCGGAGGGTACGATAATGACTCCATCAATTCAATTCAAGGTATATATAAACCTTAATGCCTTTATAAGAACTATAATTTATACCTTAGCCATAAAATAAAAGTGCAATTAAATAAATAAATATATAATTGCATCATAGCAATTGTATTTATTTTCTGAATTTTCCCCGAGCCTAGTGCGGACGCACTAAGGGTGAGTGCGCCCGCATCATATTTATTTAATTATAATCCGAATTTAGGGGAAAAAACATGAAAAATAACTACACTTGTTATGCTGAATTATGACATGATCTAGAGAGAAATTGGAAGCACCCTTAAATAGCCTTTCAAATTTAGAAATTTCTTTCTAATTTTGTAAATTCCCAATTCCAAAATTGCCCAGAAAATTTGCCAAATGAATGACATGTTGAATTTCAAGCGTGTTCCAAGACCGAATCTTGATTAGGAATTTTCCGATTTCTAATGGAAATCTTCGAGGAAACCCTAACCAACTTGAGAACTTCAAAAAACTGAGCAATTAGAATCTTAATTAGGAACATATTTTGTGCTCTCCAAACTTAATTTTTCAGATCAAAACCAATCAAGAAAATCCAACAAAAAATCAACGAAAAATCATCAATTCAAATCCTAATTCTCTCTAGATCCAAAGACCTAATCCTTCGGCATAGGGAGGCTCTGATACCACTTGTTGGGGAATCATGACGGCCAAACAATTACGCCTTATCTAGAGATCAAACAATTACATCTCATCTAGGGGTCAAACACTTACACCCCGGGGAAGAAGAAACAGTCCCCACCTTAACCTAAGGACCGCCCTATGCCAAAGATACCCAAAACATAAACTTTAGTGCGGAATACAATACCTGATTCCATAACGTTGGCCATGGAATCTTAAACCCGAAGTTGGAGCAGCAACCGTCTCCGTGAGCGCGAGACAAACTCTAGTTCTTCCTTCTCGCCCTTTTGGTTAGATCTTAGATTAGGTCTTCCAAGGCAACAAGATCGCCTCTTGAGAATTCCTCTCCAAATTTCCTAATGGAATTCTCCTCTCAATTCTTTGATGGTGGAAGAAAGGAGAAGGCACTCAATTTCTGTAGAAGAATAACTTCTGAAAAGAGTTGGTTATCTTGTGCCTTGGGGACCCATCTATATATAGTTTACAGATCTGGCTGCGCGAGTGCGGGTGGTTCACCCGCACTGGGTCTCAGTGCGTCCGCACTGAGATGATTCGCGTCCAAATAACCGCCTTAAAAACTCAGCCCCAAATTTTCACTAAGTCCCCAGTGCGGGTGGTTCACCCGCACTGGGGTTCCAGTGCGTCCGCATTACGCTTGGACTTTTCCTGGGTTGTCCGAAGTTCTCAAAATTTGGCTAAGTACTGAGTGCGTCCGCACTCAGATCCAGTGCGGGTGGACCACCCGCACTGGGAGCCCAAAATGTTTCCAGAATTTGGCTAAGTACTGAGTGCGTCCGCACTCAGATCCAGTGCGGGTGGACCACCCACACTGGGCACCCCAAAATGTTCCAGATTTTGGCTAAGTACTGAGTGCGTCCGCACTCAGAGCCAGTGCGGGTGGACCACCCACACTGGACGTTCAAAAGGCAGTTTTCTCAATTGCAAATTTTAGAATCAGTCCATCAATGATTTGATCTTTGCCCAAATTGTTCTACACACTTATGGACCACATCCTATTGAATACATAGATTGTCTAATATCTTAATTCCATATTAGATCACTTTAATTGTGACAATCATATTTGACAGTAAACAATTCATAATTATATTACATATATGCTCAACGTTGGATTAAGATCCAACAGTAAACTGTTATTGATCGATTTGGGTCGATTTTGGGTCGTTAAAATGCATATTATTTTGTTAACATTAGAAGTAAACCTAACATCTTTTTGCTAATCTTATTTCGGGAGGAATTTGCATTCAAAGAAGTTCTGAGACTATTTTTGTAACATTTCGTTAATCTTTAATGTGGCAGAGTTTTCCTCATGCAACCTTGTCCAATCTGTTTTTGCATTTTGATCTTCTGATAGTTGTTATGAACTCGGTAATATTGGTCTTTTAACAATTACCTGCTCAAGTTTTAAAAGAAATTTAAAATCAGGTTTGTAACAAATGTTAATAGATTTTAGAATCATGTCTAATTTAGTAGTTAAAAGAATAATTTCATATAATGATCGTAGGTTCAAAACATAGCATCGGTTGGGAGTTATAAGAAAAAGAAAATTGACTCCTTCCTTCCAAAATAGTCCTGCCTCAGCCGAATAAATGCAAATAACACACTGATTCTGTAAGAATAAAGAAAGATAAGCGTCTTTCCTAAGCTACCTTTTTCTAATGTTAATTTGCATATTATGCCCACAAATAATATTTCGTGGTCATTAAAGAGCATGTGCGATCAATTGTAACAATATTAAAATTGAGTGTTATAGCATGAAATATTTAGTAGGGAAAACGCGAAAATGCATTTTGTCAACTTTCTGATAAATGAATAATTCCACAAGTTTTGTAAATATGTATATGAGCAATTAATCCAAAAAATAAAGGATAAGAGTCTGATAGGATTAATTATAAATTTTACAGCGAAATTGTAAACTTAATGCAGTGGCATGAGCTCCCTCTCTCGTCTCTCTTCAGAGATACGCGTATTTAATTCTCAAAAATAGCATTAAAAGATGCTGGGTGTATCTTCTAATAAAATAAAGGGGCAATTTCATGTATCCCCCTCAAAAACTTCAATATTACGTATTTCCCCCTCTAAAATTTGAAATTACATATTTCCCCTTCTAAACTTTTCAAACTCACAAATTTACCCATTTAATCAATAAAATATATTTAATATATTTAAAAATACTTAAATAATATTATTTCGGATTCTAAATTTTTTTCAGACCATTATACCCCTTCCTCCTTCCAATCTCGTTCTTTCTCTTCAATTCTTGTGCGTCTCACACCGTCCCCACCTATGGATCGGAGCAATGCGGCGAGCTCCAGCTGCATCAGGCTGCCGCACCATCCATGTCGAATCGGCGAAAGATGTCACGCAGCTGCTTCAATCCATAGGTGGGGACGGTGTGAGACGCTCATGAATTGAAGAGAAAGAACGAGATTGGAAGGAGGAAGGGGTGTAATGGTCTGAAAAAAATTAGAATCCGAAATAATATTATTTAAGTATTTTTAAATATATTAAATATATTTTATTGATTAAATGGGTAAATTTGTGAGTTTGAAAAGTTTAGAAGGGGAAATATGTAATTTCAAATTTTAGAGGGGGAAATACGTAATATTGAAGTTTTTGAGGGGGATATATGAAATTCCCCCTAAAATAAAAAATTAAATTTTTTTAAAGACAAATTAAGATACAATATCCGGCCCAAAATCTCCGGCCCAAGATGTTATTTTTATTCCCTCATCGACAGAGCATCATCTTTCACTTCAATTAACGAACATTCTTCACGCTAGTACGCTACCCAAATATCTCTTCCGATCATCAATCAATCAGATCCACCTGTGCCTTTGTGTTTGAAAAATCGGTGAAAGATAATCAATTCAGTCAGATCGGCGTAACTCAGGCGGTGAGTCTCATCTGATTGAATTTTTTTTTTGCTGATGCACTTTAGTAAAATTTCAATGGATGTTTTTTCTGATTTCCGCTAAGAAATTTATAGTAAGAAGTGTTGATAGAAAATGATTGTAATCTTTCTTATGGATAATGGTTGGACCAAATGTTCTGTTGTTGGTTTAAATTTTTTATTGAATAATGAATTGTTGACGCACAAATCTTGGTGTAATAGCAAATAAGTATATCTACATTCAATCAATGTTTCCTGTAAATGCATCATTTTTCATGAAAACACCCAAATGTTTTTTCGGTGAAGTTCATGGAGTTAGTTGTGTGGTGCTTCCAACTAGAATGAACCAGTCTTAATATTCGTTTATATTAGGAAACTAATTATTAAATAAAATGAAGTTGATAAGCTATCTGTTGATTGTATTTCACCAGATTTCTTTTAGCCAAGGATTTTGATGTCAGTCAGTACCAGAATCCACTATAGTCAATATATACTGGTACTTCCAATGATCCAGGCTTAATTGAGCCTTAATAGTTAGATCTGGTCAAAATAAGCAAGTAAATCAAATAAACGGTCAATGAATAAAATTTCTACTGGAACCTGCCCTGAGTTTACAATAAAGTATCCCATGGAACTTTTCCTATAAAACAACCTCTCTCTCTCTCTCATCTGTAAGATCTGTGTTCATTGAACTGAGTATGACACCAAATTTATTCAAATTGCAGATTTCTGGAATACTTTTTTTAGCACACAATGTCAGATATTAAGCCTGATGTTGCAACTGCTGGTGCTAACCATGAAAGCAATGAAAATCCAGAGATAAATGCGGTAAGTGCTATGCTGTCTCCTCAACAGGAGGTCATTTTTAATTTTTTAATATTTGTCAGCTCTCTAGGTTATTGTGGTTTTGAAATCTTGTTTCCAGTATCACTTGAATCAGGTCCCTATATACTGAGATGTTTGACTTATGACTAACTTTTTGCTGTCAGGGGTGTTGTTGGTTCATTAAGTCCTATAAATTGGGGGTAAACTGATGTCAGTCAATATGCACAATTGAGGATTACTTGATTGAAAATTGGATCATTTGGAGCTAGTAGAGGCTGAATTGCAAGAGTTGTAGATTTGCTGGACACTTTGCTTTTCTTGTCTCACTGAAGTTTGAATAATAACTTTCTTGGTTTGATTTTTGTTATAGGATAGGCTCTTTAGAATTCAGGTTTCATATGTAATATTATGTAGATTACATAAAAAAAGGGGAAATTAAATTGAATGGTTGATATATGAATTCTTCTCTGACATTTTTTCCAGGAGAAGACACTGAAAAAGAAGTATGGAGGGATTGTGCCAAAAAAACCACCTCTTATTTCCAAGGTACTAAATACACCTTTCCTTATTGCTGTATATTACACAGTGATCAATAAAATCAATTAGGTAGGGTTTGGTCTATTTATTGAGAACTACTCTTGTTGTACTTGTGCAGGACCATGAAAGGGCATACTTTGATTCGGCTGATTGGGCACTGGGAAAGGTACATTCCGTTTAAAACTTTGTTGTCCTCATTTAATTTAGTTAATATAATTCTTGGAATTGTACAAGTTGGAGTATCAAACATATTGCTTTCTTTTTCATAGGGTGGGAATTTTATTTTTCTTCTTCTTGTTTTTTTTTTGTGCTGTGGAAAAGGGCTGGGGTGTTGCAGTGGGGCTTCTAACCAGGCAAAGTTTTTGAACCTTTGGTTAAATTTAGTTTTCTCTGATTGGTGACAGCAAGGAGGCGCTGGAGGGCATGCTCACAAGCCAAAGGGACCTCTTGAGGCTCTTAGACCCAAATTACAGGTAAAACTCGCAACTCTTAATCCGCACTTGTTAATAATTTGCATTATTTATAATTAGCTGGTTTTAAGTTCCTATGAACATTGGTCTTACTGTATTCCTAAAGAAATTAACTTATTGTCACCAATTTGAAAGATAGAACGCTGCCACATGACTATAGGTTAACAAACTAGATAAAATTTGCATATGTTATTCTATCATAAATAGCCTTTTCTATTCTATCTCAAAATTGTTAATTTTTATAGGAGTTACTCTAGTTGGAAAAAATTGGAACGGAGTTCTCTACTCTGTCCTGTTCAAATTATAAGAAAAATAAATAATTTAAAATAGATTTAAAATATTCTATTGATCTCTCTAAAATTGACTGATATATTTTTTTTTTCCCCTTGTGTAGCCTACACATGGCCAGCAGGCACGCTCTCGTCGTACCCCTTACGCATCCAGTGAAAATTTAGGTAATCTCAGACTCTCCTTAACACATTCCTTGATAAATTGACAATTCAAATTCTTTAATTAGAAGCTTGATTATTAGGTCTCTTAGCAGAAAATATAAAAATGCATGCTTATTATATGCTCTTAATTTTCCATGTCAGACTTGGTAAATGCAGAGGATTTAGTCTCGAATGAAGCCTCCAATGATGATAATGGCTCCGAGGAGAAGAACAAGGATTCTGTCTCCGAATAGTTGGCTATTTCTCAGTTCTTTAAACGAGTCAGTTTCCTTTAGTTGGAACTCTTCCTACTATGCCTAATATAATAAGTTGTTCTAAAACTTAAAGTATAAATTGGACTTGTTGCAGTTGTATCGGCATGATGTGACATTTTAAGCTGTTTGGCCCTTTTTTTATCAATGCATGAAACAGCTTGAGTGAAACCTTTTCTTACCCTCTTGATTGATCAATTATGGTTTAGTTTGAAACCAAACAATTATCTTTGAGAACTGCACTCAACACTTCAGAGCAAAATTTTGAGTTTGTGAACCAACCATTTTCCATATGTACCGTACTTGCTGGCTACACATTGAATCTCAAAGAAGAATCTCCACTTGTTTTTTGTGTAGTGTTGCTGATTCTGTGCACAAACTGATTTCAAAACTGAGGCACTTAAAACTGCAACAATTGAGTGGGAAGTTTGGGTTTCTTCCAAATCTTACTGAAGTGGATGAATACGTAATTTTGCAAGACAATTAAATTTGAGGTTTCAAATTTCAAATAATTTCCTACAAAAGTGTTGGTAAAATAATTGAATAATTGGGGCTTTTATTTAAAGCCGTAGTTTATCTTCAGCTAATTGGTCCTAATAAAAGCCATGCTATCTGGCTATCTCTAAGAACTTGAGTATCTGGGGATAACAAAAAGGGCATCTGTCCTATACAAAATAAACTCCTTTTTCTCTCATCTTTTCAAAGATTTTGAATTACAAAAAAATAATCGATACTTAGAATAATGTTAATACTTCAAACTTTTTAGTTATACTACAAAAATTTATATTCTTAAATTCTACAAATTGGAAGCTTTTCTTGTTGTTTTCATTTGAGACAGCTAATTCTGAAGCTCTCGTTTGTTGCCAACTTTGGAGTGATTCTGTAATTGAAAAGAAAAAATTAGTGACTTAATTATGATCAAATTTATTAATGAAGTAAGTTCTTTAGATGCCCCTTGACCCTGTTGCATCCGGTTTAGTCACCATAGGTTCCTCTGCTGATCCTAAAATGTAGTCATCAGTGCTTCTTAGCAGTGAATTCAATTGCCAACAAAATTTGACTTCTCACAGTTTCATAGGACGAATCAAAATCAGCAAGAAATTGGAAACTCTGGTTTTGTTGGGTGCGGTGTTGTATGGTTTTCAAGTCAGTAGATGGTGTGGATGGGACCCAATTTTTTGTGTGGATGGGACCCAATTTTTTGTGTCGAATGGGACCCAATTTTATTCATCCGATGGGTTCAGGTTCACTGTGTGGGGTCCGGATCCCTTAAAGTAACCCAATTTTTGGGTTTTGGATCGGACCGTTCGAATTGAATCCGTTGCTCAAGATTCGAACTTGTTTCTCGGAATGCGTGCGCTCCACTTTAGTTGGATGGTTATTGATTTGAATCGGACGGTCCTGATCCAAAATTCAATTTTTGAGTTACTTCACTGAATCTGAATTCGCGTAGATGGGTCCTTGTGCCATACCATTTAGTTAGTTAATAGAACTCAATGGGTCTAAACCCCAAGAAATAGAAAAGAAAATAGAAAATGTGAAATTCCGAATTATGGCACAAATTTTGTAAGCTGACACGATCTCAATATTCAAATATACCAATTAAAATATCATCCAGTAAAACCTCTAACATCCGTTTACAGCCTGATAAATTTATATTATAATTTCTGTACTTCACAAGTCATCTTGTAAAAAAATAAAATATTTTTTCTTTATTGTTCGACAAAAGATAGTTGTAGTTTAAACAAGAACAATATAATATTATCATACGTTGTCATCATTTTAAAGAGGTGGATCAGGGATGGAATCATAATTTCGAGGTATCAGATCAATGTGAAAGAGGTCAATCATATAAAATTTTTATGCTGCATATGATGATCAATTTTACGGTACTTGTAGCATTTTACTCTAAACTATATATAAATTTATGTATAAGCACAAAAAATTTGAAAATGAATGAGATCAATTGACCTTCGTTGAATGTCCATCTGTCTCTAGATGGATGAGTTGGTTGAAGCAACCTATGATTACATGCTACATACTGAATTAGAGGAAATTTCATGTATACCCCTCAAACATCTTGAAATTATGTATTTCGCCCTCTAAAATTCATAATATCATATAACACTATAAAGTTTAAAAACTCAAAAATTTACTCAATTTATTTGCTTTTCTATTAAAACTCATTTTTAATTTATAGTATACCCATTTTAATCTTTATTAAAAAAAATAAAAATATGTAGTATTTATAAGAGAAAATGTTCATTCTCCTAATTACTCGTTTGTAAAAGTAAATTGTTCATTTTCTTATTTGTAACATGCACACAAGCATATGCATAAATACCAAATGTGTATGTGTTACTAGCAAAGAAATGAATCATTTGTCTTCGAAAACTAACCAAATGAAATACTGAACATTTTTTCTTATACATACTATGTAATATTAAGACACTTGCATTCATGCCTTCTCATCTCTCGAGTATTTTCAGTTTTTATTGCATCCGACTGAATTCACATATTACTACTAAATTCACAAATTGTTTTTTTTTGGCTTGTACTTAGAAATATAATGTAATGCATACATTCAGACAGCGGTAGGGCGTGAACATTTATGTACAGACATTACTTGTAACTGCGTGTATTTAGAAAATAGACATATAATTGTCCTGTTGTCATTAAAAAAAAATAGGAATAGACGAAAAGATTTTTTTATTTTTCTCATTGAATTGATTATGAAATGTGGGCTCTTCTTAACATAACACTATTCCATGCATCATAGTGCTTGGTTTAATTAGGCTTCTAGCTAATTCTTTTGTACTCCCTAATTTAATTTACCCGCCACAGGAGAAGGCACCAAAATATGAATAAATAAAAATCTTGAGAATTTCAAAAAAAAAAAAAAAAACGGAGATATTATGTTCGAGTCTTGGAGAGACTATGTTCATGTGAAATTAATTGGAAATCTTTTGACTTCAGAAATTAGTCGCTTATGTTTTTACTTCTAGGAATTTTTTTCTGAATGAGTACTTTTAATTTAGGAAATTTGAGCATGTTGATTCTCATGGATTTTAATTTACCTTTGATTTGTAATGTGAAGATTGATGTGTCTCTAATTTGGCCATATACCAGTTTGAATTCTGGTTATTTTGTGATGTGAAATGTTGATTGGTTTCTTGTGATATACACTATTAATTAAATAACTCGACTCAAAGTGGAATGCCAAGTTGCCAACTCAATCAGTTGAATATAATGTGGAGAATTTGTTATTTTCTATTACTCTCACTCTCATAAGGTTCAATATGTTTTTGTTCATCGCTGAATTATGGAGAAGTTATTAATTAATTTTCATTTAACTTTCCAAATTCTATTATTTACATTGGGTAATCAATAAAAAAAACAATATAATCCTAACATATATTATTTTTTATAGTAGTGTATCTATTTGGTATCTTAAAAAAAGAAAATTTCAAACACAAAAAAAAATGAAAAAATATTCTATTTTGTCGTTTGAATCATAGTGACATAGTGTACTGAATTTGGACCAAATTAAAAGTCATGCGGCCTTCAATCAAGCAGTTAGTTTTTTTGTACAGTTGCGTTCTGATGATTTTATATGGATGACTAATTAAATTTCAAAATTGACTTGAATTTTATACACGTCAATCTAAATAATGAAGAACACATTAGTAGTTTTATTTTTTTATTTTTTGAAGTAATTTTATTTTTTATTTTTTTAAGGGTAGTGGCTTTAAATGTCTAACTATTCTAAATCTATTGTTTTATTCTTATAAAATTTTCTAAACTAATATAATATTCTAATTTTCTCGTAATCACTCTAATACCTTAATCATTATTTCGCTCCACGACCGGATCCGCTTCTTCGATCACCGCCACGCTCCGACAACGACCGGATCTACTCACCGTCGCACTCCAATTGAGATGTTGATCACCCTAGTACTTTAATCGCTATCTCGCTCCATGATTAGATCTACTCACCGTCGTGCTCTAATCGAGATAGGAACTCTACGCTCTGAAGTCTGACAATACCGCACTATTAGCTCTGTTCGGCTCTGATTCCTCTCATCTCCCTCGTTCTCCTTTCCGCTTGAGAAAGTAGAACCGAGAGAGGGGAGGAGTGTTGCTTCGTAATGAGGACTATAAGATATAAAAATAATGGAGTCGAGTGGAGAGAGGAGGCAAGAGGTTTGGAGGACGGCTGTTGAAAATCCTAGATTTTTTTGAATTGCCAATTTCGCTTTAGCGAAAGAACAACTCTTTTAGCCAGTCCTTCCAGTTTTATTTTTTATTTGAATAATACTTTTTAAAATACAAATAAATTTTCGATATCTGTTAAGCTTACTACAATGAGCTTTCGGTTGAGCAATTGAAATTCGGTGCCTATGTAGATATAGGAGTCTGTTTTAAAATTCGTTTCAAGTGAAAACTGATGACTTAGATCTGATTGTACTCATCAGTCAATCAGTCAGATACTGCACTGATCTGAATTCCACCTCGTAAGTATTTCCGATGAAAAAAAAAAGTGTTAAGCCCAACTTTATCTTCAGCTATTTGGGCCCAACAAAAACCATGCTCTTATTGGATCAACATAGTAACTATTTATTAGAATTTTTATTATGAAAAAAATTAACAGTGACGGTCAAGTGGGACTATTCTATTAAAAATTTAAAATCCAATACAGATCGAACACGATACGGATTGTACTTACTACTTTACGGTTACAGGATTAGGTTTATCTATTCGGAATAGTTAGGGATGCAAATTGGATAATATCCAACCGTATCCGGATCTATATTGAAAACTTAGATGCGGATATCTGATATTCAAATATTTGTACGGATATAGATATGAATATGGTTTTAAATTTTAATTATCTGTATCTGAATAGTAGTATATATATAATATATTTTAATATATATTATGATAATATTTATGTATATATCTACAGATATCCAAGATTCAATCCGTATCCATATGTATTCGTTTGATATCCAATCCGTATCTGTATTCGAAAAATAAAAGCGGATACGGATATGATTTTACCACAATCCGATCCGTATCCGATCCATTTGCACCCCTAGGAATAGGGCTGTAAACGAGCTGGGCTCTAGCTCAGCTCGTTAATTCTGGACCGAGCTCTTACCGAGCTAGCTCGTTAACAGCTCGAGCTTGTGACGAGCCAGACCGAGCTGAACAGTATAAAATGCACACAAATTCATACAAATTTACAAATTGATGGCTAGCCGAGCTAGTAGCGAGCTAGCTCGTTAACAGTTCGGTCCAGTAACGAGCGAGTCAGGTGCGAGTCACGATCGAGCCACGAGCTACGAGCTTTTTTCCCACCCCTACCTGGAAATAGCGCAAGAGCTAGTATTATTCGTGCTTTGAGATGTGCAAAGTTAAAAGAACGGTCCGGATCCACTAATTATAAAAGATTTCCTTTTTTGAGAAACTTGGCAGGGGCCAGACCCCTCTGGCCCTCTCTCTCTTCTCTCTCTCTTCAAACAGCGTGAAAGCCAGAGAAATAATGTTCTTTTCTCCTCCTTTTTCAAAGATCTGGCCTTTTTAGTTCGAGTGCAGAAAGAAAAATAAACTACTGCAATTTTTTTTAACTGGTTTGGTCCCTCCAAAATTCTTCTCGCAAAAAGAGTACATTCGGTGGGTCCTTTATCCTTTCTTTGAGGTAAATGTTTTGTTTTGCATTGATTGATACGGTTGATTTGTTATTTTACTGACAAGATAGATCAAACCTGCCCCAGTACCTTACAAAATAAGCCTACAAACGAATCCATTTTGAATGGATTTCGTTGTTTTATTCCTCAATTTCTTTCGCACGTCGACAATAGCGCTTGTTCGTTGTCAATTTAAAATTTTCAACTCTCGTGTCTATTTTATTTTCCAAAGATCCTTACTTTTTTTGGGGCCCCTTTTATCTCTTCTTTTTCTTTGGTCAACATCCCACTTTGAGCCTATCAGGTGCTCTGGACCTCATAAAATATTTTTATTACAAACACACCCTTTCTTTTCAATAATTCAATAATTGTCCTAGTTTAAGTTCAGAATTACTGCCAAGCCATAAACCTTTTTTTCTTCCGGCCAACAGGCTGTAAACCACAGAACAAGAGAAATCCTTCCATTTCAAAAACAACCCAATTTCTTTGTTCAAGCTTGAGCAACATCTTAATCTAGGAGAAATTGAGAATTGCATTTAATTTCCTAACAAGGTAAACGTATTTGACTTGCAAGTTTAGGCTGCAAATAGCAAGCTGGGTTTGCTATATATGCAAAAACGCGGTTTCTCACTTTATATAGACCAGAATACTAATTGAAGCACCCCATTTCCATTGTTATTGGTTCTTTAATCAAAACTCTACCTGCTCTTCAATCTAAAATTTTATTTTACTTACCAGAGCCATGCAAGGATCTTCAAACAACAGCAACCTGACCAATACAGCAAACCCACAGGGTTTCAGTTTCAACCGGGCCGATTCGCTTCGTCAGAGAAGCACAAGTAGCAGGAGATCTGCAAGCCTTTCACGCGTGTCAAGTGATAGGGTTCTTGGCTCGATACGCCTCTCGCATGAGCTGGCCGACCAGATACTTGCTGCTGTCGACAGCTCAGCAGTGGCACGGATTGGAGATAGTGGGGACAGGGTTGTGTGCGAAGAGGAGGAGATGGATAACAATTTCATTGATCCTGTTACTGATGAGGCTTTTGTGGTGCTTGAAGGATTGCCACTGACGGATGCAAAATCTCCACTGGCTGAGGAACCTATTCTTTCCACTTCAATAGAGGTAAATTTATTGGTTATTTAAAGAGATGTACTATATGTAAATAGGTACAATGGACTATTTTGACTGTAGTATATTCATGTACTTATTTTGATGTTTGATCAGTGTAAACAACAAAATACATTCCCAAATTTGTGATACATTTGTTCTTGTAAAAGCTTGGCAATTATCTATTCTATTTGATGCTATGTGCTGATGTTGTGTCAAACTTCAATTCTTCAGGAGAAACAATACAAGCTGCCTCATAGAATCGACTACTGTGCATACTTGATTCACTTGTCTGTTTTTGGATTTCTCGGTGTAAGTTTTTTTTTTTTTTTTTTTACTCAGTAATCAAGAACAGTACTGCACTTGTTTTTGTCAAATTGAGGTTGATCTATGGATGGGGCATCAAATTTTGATAAGGTGGAGAATTAAGCTTATAATTTCAAATGTGACCCCTTACCATTGGAATAGTACTGGACCAGTACTTGCACAAATTCTGACCTACTGGCGTATGATGCATCCTTTTGTTGATTAGTTTGTAATTTCTTGGTTTGTTGCTCAATCAAAATATTTCAAATCGTAGAGACTTAAATCTTTCTTTAATAGAAATTTGTTTGAAATAGGTATTTACAAGGTATTTTCTCCAGAAGCTATTTGGTCCTGGTCATCTCGCTCTTACATCTGACACAACTCCATTATACCTTGATCTCCCTTCTAACATGGTATTGGCTTCTTTCATACAATCATTTCAAATTTCATTAAATTCTCTCTTTTTAAAGAATTAATCAATTGCTCTTTGATCAGCTAGGTTCTTTTCTCATGGGATGGTTCGGCATAGTATTCAAACCAGATTTGCGCCATGTGTCAGAGCATCTGATGGTTGGGATCACAACAGGTTACATGGGGAGTCTGACGACCTTCAGTGGATGGAACCAGAAAATGCTTCTCCTCTCCTCTAAAGGGCACTGGATGTTTGCGGTGGCTGGGATGCTATTAGGTACATAAAAAAATGCATATAAAATAGAATTGTTGATCTCTCTGAATATCTCTCATCATCTCATAGGTTAAGCAGAGTTTCAAAATAAAAGGAAAAATCTCAGTGACAAAGATGGATTTAATAGTTCAAATAAGTTTGTTTATAAAGAATAAAGGCCTAGATCCAACATAAGAGTTTATGTTATATTTTTGACAAATATAAGCAGATTAAATACAAATAGTCCAAAATGTTTTTTTTAGATCTATTAAGAAAAAATAAGCAAAAGAAAACAGGGTTCTCGTACAGGATTTTTTCTTTAAATGTATTGTATTAGCAACCCTGTATTTCTCACTTTTCTGTTCATTATTTTGTTTGTTTATATTCATTGATTTGTTTGCTTTGTTTCTTTGCACTTTTATGTGTGTTTATATATTATTTCACATTTTTTCCCACTTACAAGCTGTTTAAGTTGGAGTATATATATTGTTTCAGCCCAATAGCAATAGCTAAGTAGAAACAGAAATATTACTTGCATTAATTGAATCAATTTTTTTTTATCCGTAGGACTGTTTATCGTGAATGAGTCGATCACAATAGGAGTTGAATTTGCTGAGGGTTTACGGAAAAGATTCAAATGCAACTTGAATAAATGGAAGATCAATACAAAGAACCGTCATGTGGCCGTTATTGTCGTCATGCTTTTCTCTTTGATCACTATTTGGGTTGTGAGTTGCATTTTGGCGGTGGTGAAGGTGCATCATCTCACTAATGGTGCTGTCCTCTGGCTGGGGTGCGTGGTGGCGCCCCCCGGAGTGTGGGCCCGCTGGTATCTGGCCAGGCTCAATGGTGTTGGTATTGGCAAGAACAGCTATCTCAAGTGGTTTCCTATCGGCACATTTTTGGCTAATGTTATTGCCGCATGTTTCATGGCAGCGCTCTCAGTTATTAGCAAAGCAGTAGGCCTTTTCTTTTAGTTATTACTGATCTTATATTTGACCCAGTTAAGTAAACTATTATGTGTGAATTTTGACATTGTGGTGTGAATTTTTTTATATCCAGCATGAGATGTACTGTATTAGTACCACCATATCAGTCGCCAGTTGGTATACCAAGTCATGCTTGTACCATCCCACTTAGTACTAACTAATAGGCATGCAGATTCTGTAGTCTAACAACACCTACTTGGATTTGTATGTAGGTAAACACAGAGAGAAGTGGGCTGATCTTGAACGGAATTCAATTAGGATTTCTCGGATGCATGAGCACAGTTTCTACATTTGTAGCAGAGGTTTACACGATGAGGCAAAGTAGACATAGCGGCAGGGCATTTATATATGCAGGGTCCACCGTCATAGTCTCATTTGTGCTTGGTACCTTGATCTACTCTGTGCCTGTGTGGACTAAGAATTACCACTAACTTAAATTAAGACGTAAGTGCTGCACAAATAACATGAATTGTACCAGAGACGATACAAGAACGCCGAGGGAAAGGGAAGTACACATTTTTGCATGATGAGACAGAGTGCATGATTAAATTTACATCAAGGCCCAAGTGGAAATTTAGCAATTTATTGTATTTAGCAACTAGTATAGGTAGTTAAATGTGATAGATTCTTTTATATTCCTTTACAAAGAAAAGAATATGTATACATCATTCGGCTTGTAGCCGGTACATGAATCCAGGATTTTTCTTGCCTTTCGGAAAACTAATAAAAGAACAGTTGAGATGATATTTTAATCTATATATGG
Organism: Carex kokanica; assembly: GCA_025461125.1. Classification (NCBI taxonomy): domain Eukaryota; kingdom Viridiplantae; phylum Streptophyta; class Magnoliopsida; order Poales; family Cyperaceae; genus Carex; species Carex kokanica. The sequence continues at coordinate 2,221,618 of JAJGRX010000112.1, forward strand.
ACATATAAATGTCTTTCTCTCTAAGGCACTTTTTTTTTATTTACCACTTCCTTACCACCTCTTCCGATCGGATACCTAAAGTTATGTTGAATTAGTTAATTTAAAAGAATTACTTTTTTTTTTTAATAAAAGGCACAAGAGTGCCCATTTCATTTGCATGAAATCAAGCTAACTTATAGCTGAAAAGAGAGTTGTAATACAGTGCTAAAATAAAGATATAAAGTCCTAAACGCAGAGCAAAACACAAAAGTTTGGCGTTTAAGAAGCCACCAAAAGACAGTAATGGAAAACCAATAAGTTAAAACTAAGCTACATATGAGAGGGCTAAGATAATGTAATAATTTAAAAGAATTACTTAAGTGATTGTTTAGTTCATCTTTCTTTTGTTCTCTCTATATCCACATTATAACCTTGTTGTGATGAATTCTGATGACACTCAAACAAACATCGGGAATAAGCACTAACTACCAAACAAAAAGAGAGAAATTTATAAGGATCCTACTAGTCCAATTGGATCTTGAAAATTGAGATTTCGATTTGAAAAACATTTATATAGAGCAATTACAGATAAAGTAAAGTTAACCAAGTAGAAGTACTGAACAGTAATGTCACTAAAATAGAAACAATTTCTTATATTAAGCAGAACAATTGCAGCAGTAAACTAAGAGCATAGTCCACAACAATTGCTTCATATTATACCTACACATATACTTCATTAATTAAGCTAATCCTAAACCATATTCTTTCTTGTTAATTAGTAGTTATCCTACATATAAATGCAGCCTCCAAAACCTGCAAGAGGAACACAATTAAGCAATCATTAGTTCAAAATTCAAAATATGAGAGTTATTTATTGTTACTAAAGAAAAATATTAAATACCCTCTCTTTCATAAGCATGGTATATATGCAAATTTTTCTCATTTCTAGGGTCCTTCATTGTATTAATTAGGAAATAAAATTGCAAAACTACCACTATTTACAATACAAATAACAAATTACAACTATAACAAGCACAAGTTCATTTATTAGTTCCATTTACTTACTCGGGTCGGTGGAGACGATCACACCAGAGTTGCCAAAGTTACAGTTCCAGTAGTTGCGGCCACGAGATTGGTAGTAGAGATTCATGGCAATGGAAGCATGAGAAATATTGTTGTTGGGGTAGAAACATGGATTCCCCTCTTGAAACACAGTGCAGTCTACAGTCGAGCACGCGTAACCTATGTTGTCGACCAGGGCTACGTCTCCGGTCGAAGGCTTCGCAATGCACCATGTTTTCTACATTAATTGGAAATTTAGAATATTTACATATTATGTATTGCACTCTTTAATTATTTGTCGTCAGTGTGTAAATTGCAACTTCCATAAAATTAATTATACCAGAGTTCTAATGACATATTTGTGCATTATTTGAGAAAGTACATTGTTTACTAAATTTAAAGGATTTTGTGATATTTGACAAAAACATGTTACATTACCTGTGAGTACACCACCATTCCTCCTCCTGATCACAAAAAAAGAAATAGAGTAAACAAATTAAAGAAATTATACAGAAAAGTGAAACTAAACAGAGCAAATAAAATAATTAGATCAAGTACCAGAGATGAGGCAGAGCAGCAGGAGGGTTGTCCTGAGAGTCATTGATAGTCTCTCCATTGAAACACTCTTTAGAACAGGGTTGGATAAGGGAGGTGAAGAGAGATTTTTTAGTAGAAGGGATTTGTGTTGATGCTAAGTGCGCTAATGCCCCATTTAAAGAGGGAATGAATTAAACGAGGGGAAGATGAAAAGGCGCTAACGGCTATTTATGGAATCCGGATCCTCTGTTACAAATTCTTTTTGAGACCGTCAGAGGAGGGTTGTTCTATTCTTTCTTTTTTATCATTTGATGATAGCTAATGAGAGAATAATTTCTTTGGAGGGATTAGATGGGAAAGTTACCAACAATAAATTTCCTAATTAGTACCAAATTATTGCACGTGAAACGGTAAAAAAGACAGGTACCTTTTCGGATTTCACTTGAAGACAAAATATAACCGTTTCTTTTATGAGAAGAGAATTAGCAAGAAAGGAAAAAAGGGTTTCCATTTTTATAACCAATTTCAGTGTGATGTCAATCCCCACTAATTAATTTTTTTTGTTGGGTCACATGAAAAAGAATACTGTGTCAGCCTTTTGAGAATATAAACTTTTTTTGTTTGATTGTATTATAAATTTGTACAGATTTATCATTTATATATTTAAAAATATCTTAAAAATTTATCTGTATGTGTCCGTACTGTACGCATCAGTAGAAAATACGGACTTCTTTTTTTGTCATAATTTATTTTGGCGTAAAAACGATGTGAGGTTCAAGTCTAAAAGAAAAAAGAAAAAAAAACAGAGAATACAGGGATTTATATATATTTTGAAAAAAATAAAAATAAAGCTTAACTCTTGCAAAATAATTTGAATCCAAAATTGCTAGTATATTCTTACAAGAAAAATGTAAATTGGACCACATAACATAAAATTAATGTCAGAACTATTAGGCTCATGTAATTGCACAGGTTGTAAACCTTATATCCAGGACATGATTAATTTGATAATTTATAATGTACAAACGACGCACTACATAGATTCACTCAAACTTTGCAGTATCTCAAATCTTATTGATAAAAACATTTTTCAAGCACCAAGAGTAAAGGGTTGACATCCCTATGACAATCAGGACACGATATCTATCTAGATATGATCATTAATTTAAGCCTGATATCTGACAATAGTAGATATTTCATTGCAAGAAGATAATCCAAAACTTGAAAAATATTTAGACCGTCATTAATGATTTGGAACTATTTAAAAAAAATCTAAATAAGGATAACTCTTGTATAAATGTAAACAAAGTTTAGAATTGATTTATATTTTCTAATAGAGTTCACATACGTGATGTCACGTCGTCAATAATATATAGCTGTTGTAATTAGCTGAATGTATCAATTCTTGTTTTTTTTATTTGATTTGTTGTACAAATAGCTGATGTACTTAGCTGAATTAAGTATTTAATATATGACTAAGAACATAATATTAGAAAATACCCAACGGCTCTTTAAAATCCGCACTAAGGATTAAATCTTAACCCGCAGGGCTGTTCGGCAATACAAATAGGATTAAATCTTAATCCGCAGTAAGAAATCAATATTCAGTTGTCTTAATCCATGAATAAAAGATGACTTTGTGCTAGAGGGACATACAAGATTCATAAAAGGGAGACATATAAATGAAGGCTTCTTGTATACACAGGAGGTGGTATCTATAGCAACAACATAAAGGCATCAGTTAAGTCTTTTCAAGGCTGATGTTTTTAAAGATTTTGACACTCTATCTTGGGATTTCCTCAAGCAAGTCCTTAAGGCAAAGGGCTTCCCTGATACATGGATACAAATAATCCAAAGTGCAACCCTGCAAGGATCAGCAAAGGTATTGTTGAACTCAATGGTTGGCAAGAACATCAAGCTTAAAATAGAAGTCACACAAGGAGATCCAATGCGCCTTACCTCTTCATCTTAGCTATAGATTTCCTATCAGCATAGTTCAAGCAATTGGTGCAAAAAAGAATTTTCAATCCTCCTTTTCACCAGTACAGACAGTGTTTACTATATGTTGATGATACACTCTTCCTTATCCAACCTGAACTACAACAACTGCATTTCCTGAAGATAATCCTCATAATATTTGGAGATATGCCAGGCCTAAGAATCAACATGCAGAAATCAGAACTGCTCATCCCATCTGCAACACAACAATAGGTACAGAGTAAAGCAACAATATTGGAATGCAAGGCATCTTCATTTCCTCTTAAATATCTGGGGATGCCTTTATCCAACAAGAAGCTTCAGAAATATCATTACTAGCCTCTCATCAATAAAATTGAAAGAAAACTGGCTACATGGAAGGCTGACATGCTATCAATAGGAGAAATGGTAACACTTATCAATGCAACTCTCTCAACAATGGCAATCTACATCATGTCCACCTTCATACTGCCTAAGTGGGTCATCAAAAGGATTGACAAGATCAGAAGAAGATTCTTGTGGTATGATAAAGAGAATCAGCAACAAACAAGATACATAAGCTTAATAGCATGGCATCTAGTGATAAGACCAAAGAGATGGGGGACTGGGAGTTAAAAAACTCTACGCTATGAATATGGCATTGATGGAAAAATTGGTGTGGAATTTCATGCAATTGGACAGGCCTTGGTGGACACATCTTACCAAGGGATCTCAGATCATAACATCACAACACAACTCTGGAAGTCAATAGCAATGGTAAGAGACTTTATGAAGATCTCAGTGGAATATGTGGTGGGAGAAGGAACACATATTAGATTCTGGCAAGACTCATGGCTAGGACAGCCTTTCAAGTCACAATTCCCACACTTATACAGTCAGGTAATATAAAGGAATATGACTGTCAGACAGGCAAATCAGCAGGGCAATTGGAATCTTTCTTTAGAAATGCACCTCATTGAAAGGGCAGTTGAGGAAATTCAAATCCTCATGCAGCAACTGCAGATGCTTAATATAGACACAACCATACAAGATAGGATACTTTGGAGATGAACTCCAACAAAAGTGTTCTCTGTAAGCACCTTCTACAGGGTTATGGAGGAACACCCTGCAATTGAGGATATCATATCAACAATATGGACCATCAAGGCACCACCAAGAGTTCTCATATTCACATGGCTCATGCTTAGGAATATAATTCTAACAGTGGATAATCTGGTCAAGATAGGATGACACATACCAAACAAATGTTGCATGTGCAAAAGGGCAGAGAAAACGGTACACCACATGTTCCAATGATGTACCTACATGCAATCAGTAAGGAGACAAGTGCTGACAACCATGTCAGGGATATCAATGGCCTTTCAAGATTATTTCAGGAAAAACATCTTACACTCGCCAAATGGAATAACTCAAAAAATTCAGATCACAATGTGTTTTGTTTTGTGGAGGAAGAGGTGTAGAAGGATCTTCAGGGATGACAGTAAGGAGGTGGTGATGCTGGTAAGAGAAATTATGACAGAATATCAGAGTTGATTTGAGGTACACTGAAGGCAACAACAACATCAGGAATTCATTTAGGACCGATGTTTTGTTTTATCTTATCACTTCTTTATATTTTCTCCTTATGTTTTATCCTTTTCTCATTCTTTCTCTTTATTCTTAATTTTAGTTTTTTAGACTTTTTACATTGCTCTAGCAATCTTTTGTAAAATCATGACACCTCTGGTGTCGTATTAATGGAACTTGGAGGCTTGACCTCCATTTTTCTCTAAAAAAAAATCCGTGGGTAAAAACTTAGGAAGTTAAAAGAAGGGGTAGAGGTGTCTTAAGACATGGGAAAAAGAGACTAACGGAGGTGATCTTAATCTGCGCTAAGAAACCGGTATTCGTCAGAATTAAGTGACGCAGCCGATTCAGGTGGAGACAGCAGTTTGGATTCCTGCCAGCACGGAGGAGATACCTATCTGCAGCTTGCCTCCTGACGAGCCGAGGGCTGAGGAGCTTCAGCTGGTGCTTTATGATAGGGACAACGCCCTTGCTCATGTTTAGCAGCCATACTACTTTTACATTTCGTAGCCATCAGGTTATATCAGCCCTTGTTGGTGGCTTAGTCTTGCTTATGTGTTTAGATCATTTTGGTGGATATGTACTTGTTTTGAGTTGTTTGTTTGGAGTTTCGCTTATGGTTATGTCTATTTGCTATCTTCATATGCTAGTGGGTCAGGGTATCATTTTGATGATGTGAGATATCCTTGTTAGGTTTTGCTGTAAATTAACTTTGTTTTCTGCAATGAAACGGGCTTAGGCCTTTTATCAAAAAAAAAAAGAAAAAAAAAGAGCCTTACGGAGGCTTAATCCCTCCTTGTCAAACAGAAAAGGTTAAAATGAAAAGGATGCAACACGTTTCTGGACCTCAATTTCATATCTTTGTCATGATATTAGTTAGATGGAAAACATAATTTGAATGACCAAATCATTAAATATGTATCATATAGTTTTCAAATGGGAGTAAATAGCTATTGCACATGTTATCATATGTCTGATATCTTGAAACCTATGAAGATTGAGCTACATAGCATGATCTGAAAATAAAGCTACACAACATATATAAAAAAATAGAAATATTGGAGAAAACCAATAATACTTGCTCCATCAACAACCAAATTGAGAAATAACTCAAAGCTAGATTTGAGTTAATTTAAAACAAAACTGAATTAAATGTCAAAAGCCAAGAACAAAGATACGGAACCACAAAATTACTGGATTATTCACTAAATTGATCTCATACACTAGTTCAGTATTTATTGACGATCACAGTCAAACAAAAATTACAATAATTAGTTATCTAAATCTATCCAATTCACTCAGCTTTCGCCTCATCTCCAGTTTGTGCCCCAAGACACTCCAGATTTGTCATCGCGGGACCTAGCACTCAACGTCTCTTTCTTCTCAGCATTTAATAGAGCGGCCCCGTTTGCAGTGTATTTTCCTTTTAGTTATCTCTGCCCGAGTGCTTACCCGAATCGCCTGCAACCTCATTTTCTTCCAAGTCGCGCGCTGACCAAATCAAAATCACTCATTTCTTCCCTGAATTCAAACTGTGCTGGTGACAATCTCTTCTCCTTGAGAAATTGTTCGTCCTCGAGCACAAATTGCAAATGGTTTTGCACAATTCTGAGGTAGCTCTTCTTACTGGTGTGCTCAATTTGGAGAAAGGAGACCTGTAGCACCTGTTTCGACCTCTCGCTTCTGACTGATGTCACCTACCCAGAAATTCTTTTAACCTATTAAATTAATATGCCCACCTCACCTTGTGACCTCGATCTGTCCTTGTAAATTTTCACACATCTGATACAATTTGAAGAAAATTTTTCGGTCCCTGACATGTAACAATGTAACAAGCATTGTCATATGCCTTTGTGAAATGCCTTGAGACAATATATTTCAGGCAGTATTCAAATTTAGCTTCTTTGTGAAAAGAAAACATCAAGTTTTGTAGCTCATGTAGTTTTCTCTTATTACATTATAAATTAACTATTAATTAGAATATAATTAGTAAAATGTAACAAGCATTCTAGTAAGAACCAACTTTGGATCTAATACCAAATGGCAACACTCTCTATGTGAGAAGTCGTGAGTTTAAAATCTGAATGACTTTTTTTTTATGGACATTAAATAAAAATTAGAAAGTTGGACCTCCATCGTAATTTCTATCAAAATAAAAAACAATCATTCTGGTGCTACACAATGCTGCTAGTCATCTTCCGCGTCAATAAAACAAATTAAAAAATTTAGCAGACAACTCTGAACTTCTTATCTTGTTCTTCTCTGATATGATCTGCACAATTATCCTAAAATTTTGGAATACGCAACAGTCGTCGGTAAATGTAAAAAGGCTCTATACATGTATTAATTCGGCAACGATATAATAGTCCAGTCTAATTTAGGTGGTTATATACATGATCATGTTCTGTTGTAGGTAACTTCAGAAGCCAAGTTCGGACTATCAAATCAGTTGGTTCATATATGTACTAAAGAATTTCAAAACAGAAGAAGCCAAGCAATTCACACAAAAAAGATGAAACTTCACAATGAATTATCAAATCAGTTGGTTCATATATGTACTCCAGAATTTTTCAAAACAGAAGAAGCCAAGCAATTCACACAAAAAAGATGAAACTTAACAATGAAGCCAAGCATCACACAAAAAGGATGAAACTTCACAATGAATTATCAAATCAGTTGGTTCATATATGTACTCCAGAATTTCGGTGAAGTATAGCTTGTAAAATAACCCAGCTATTATGCAAAAGAATTAAGTTAGTACTGATGATAAGAAAAGAAGTTAATAATAAGAACACTAAATTGTCATATAATAAAGAGAAAGACAGCCAATTTAAACGTTTCCATAACCAGATGTGTGCAATATCCCTTGACGAGCTGAGATACAAACTATAAAATATATACATAGCATATTAAAGATTATCAATAGTGTATATGTGCAGTCATGCAGTGGTGGAGCCACACAGAACCAGAGAGACACTTGCCTCTCCAACTCAAAAAAGTTAAAAAAAAAAAACTATAAAAATATACTTAAGATATAAAAATTATAAAATTATGCCTTAATCTAATTTTTTTTTTCCAAAACATGTTAATATTTCTATAATTTCCTCAGAAAAAGTTAAGAAAATGTACTTAATATTTATAAATAATTGTAAAAATATGCCTCATCCTAAAATTTTGCTCCACCCTGTTAGAAGTGTTGGCTCCCAGGGGTGGAACTAGAAAATTTAGTTAGGGGGGTTGAAAACTTGAAATGTATAATTATTAATTTGTTGTTAGTGAAATTTGAATCCAAGATATACCAAAAACAAAATAAAGTATTAATCACTAAACTACAAGCACACATCTAAATTTTTTTGAGAGGGCTAAACTATATAATATCTTTTAAGGAAATGAAAATTAAATTAAATTTCTATCTACATGATTATAAATTTCAACATCATGGAGGTGGCTTAGCACTAAGTGTAGATCCGCCCCTCCTGGCTCCGCGCTATATGTGTGACGATCAATGGTTTGAATTCTGAAACCAAAGATCCATAAATGCAACTATGCGCTGTGGGCTTCTTGACAAGTCAAATCCCCTGATTAACAGGGCCGGTCCTGAGAATTTTGGGGCCCGGGGCGGGAGAAAATTTTGAACCATTTATGTAAATTTTTTTTTTTTATTAATATGTCATATCATACAAAATAGGGAGGGACATAAAACCAATACTCCTCAAAATAAAACATATACAATGATCAAAATTTTCCGAGACAAATTTTACTTCTGTCATATCATATCATAGGTTGCATTAGAATATCTGTATCCATCTCATTTGATCAAACTAAATCATAGTCATGATAAATTCAATAACTAAGAGCAATTTGAATGCATAGTAATTGAAAATTAAACTCTCAAATTCCACCATCTTTTTTTATTCTCAATGCAATTAAATAAGATTACAAAATAATATAAGCACTACGTACTGGATGCAAGGGCAAAACTATTGAATATGAGGGTGTTAAACATCATCCATAATAATTATTTTATGTTATATTATTTTCTTCTTTTCTTTCAAGATTTTTTATTGTTTAAATTAAATTAAAAAAATAAAACAACAATTAAACTCTACTTTGATTTAAAAAATTATGGGGTGACTTAGTCACTCTACTAAATCCACTCCTGATTGGATGTAACTGGACTACTTTCATTATTACTTCATTCATCATTCATTGAAAGCTATTTTATGTTATACTATTTTCATCATTCATTAAAAACTCTACTTTAATTTTTCCTTTTCCTAAACTTCGTCATGATAAAATAAGAGACCAATACATATAAAAAAAACATCTAAACTCTAATACTTTGATTTCAAAAATTATTTACCCTACTTTGATTATTACTTCATACTTAAAAAAATGATTATGACGAAAATTCATTTTCTTTCCGAATTTTAAAATAGAAAGAACAAATGTTGAGAAAGAAGTAGTTTAGCAGAAGTGTTTAGCAGAAGTGTACAGGATAATTAATAAAATTACCTGACATTAAATATTATTTTGAAGCTTATGTCACAATTCAGAATTCACAGACTATTCTAAAAGTGCAACTTAACCTCATAAGTTACAGACAGCACACCAGCATTTTTACCAATTCCAAACCAACCTAATTTCCGAGTATGGGAGGGTCAGAAAAGTCTTACTGCTAAATTTCCCAAATACATTTTGGAAAGAAAAATTACTGCAGAACTCGAAAAAAGAAACTTTATATGCTATTGTCAAAGATGACTCTATGATAAAAATGCATTACTTACTGGCCCAAAGTTTTTGGGGGCCCTTTGGGCTTTTGGGGCCCGGGGCCATCACCCTGGGTACCCTGGGTAAGGGCCGGCCCTGCTGATTAATAAGCCTTGAACTTTCATGTGAATGAAATGGGCATCTCTGTCTTTTATCAAAAAAAAAAAATAAGCCTTTGAACTGATCAAATGGAGAATCGTAAGGTACATGATCCTGTCAATTTAAATCCAAATCATTCAATATAAATTGCACTAATTTTAATATAAGTTTGCACCAATTTTACTTGTCCTGGAAAAGAAAAGGGAGAACAAAACTTAGTCCTGGAAACGTTGACATATATGGGCTGGGAAGTACCGGCTATATGGACCGCATAGTACCAATATTAATTATCAGTGTGATCAATTTAACATATGCAATGCACATGCATTAATTATGTCATATCAACACATGGGAGTGTAATAATAGCTGAAGTATCTTCTCACGAAAGGTTAAAAAAAAAATGCAATAGTTTCTTGCCCTCAATTTCGTGCTCTTGTCATGATATTAGTTAGGTAGAAAGCATAATTAGAATGATCTAAGCATTTAAGTTTCACATGTTATAAGGCTGATATCTTAAAACCTATGAAGGTTGAGCTGCATAGCACTAAGATCATGTTTGTTGCGTAAAGAACAGTATTCTGAAAATTAAGCTACACAAAACATATATATCAAAATTAAAAATATTGGAGAAGTCAAGAAACCAACAATAGTTCACCTGCTTTTCTATTCCATTTTTGGCGAACTTTATCACAAGGCCGTTTGTAGTTCCTGAAATTCTGTCATTTATTACCGTACCATTCCAAAGGAGGAGCAGGAGTAGAAAAAATTAGAGTTGTCAGAGGGTCATCCCGACCAGTGTACCAAACACGCTCAACTCTGTGACAATCGGGATTTACCAGACATGCACTGCAGAAAATTTAGCATTATTTATTCCAATGTACTAGCTCTATATGTGATGATTTATATGCATAAGCCTTGAGACAATATCTTCACTAGGCAACATTGTAGGATTGTTAATTAGTCGTTCAAATGTAGCTTCTTTGTGAAAAGAAAAAAAATCAATTTTTGTAGTTGTTGTATTTTCCCCTTATTTTATTATAAAATTAATTAATAATTAGAATATAATTAGCAAGATGTTAGAAGCATTGGTGCTACACAATGCTGTTAGTGATCTTTGGCGTCAATAAAGCAAATCCAAAAATTTAGCGGACAACTTTGAACATTTTATCTTGTTCTTTTGTTATATGATCTACACAATTATCCTAAAATTTGAAAACATGCAACAATCATCTGGTAAACATGAAATGACTGTATAAATGAATCAAGTCGGCAATGGCAATCCAGTCTAATTTAACTGGGAACTTTCAGATCCATGTTCTCAGACAAAAAAAACAAAAGAAGCCAAGCAATTTAGAAGAAAAAAAAGCTCCACATATGAACTATCAAATCAGTTGGTACATGTATGTACTTGAGAGAAATGTGGACAAATTTATTTTCCTAATTAAATTCAAAGCAGCATTCGCTATGAATGTGAAGAGCTTGTAAAAATAATCCAGTTATTATGCAAAATAAGTTATGGATGATGAGGATTGTAACAAAAGAAGTTAATAGTAAGAACACTAACTATTACAATTATAATATAATGAAAGACAGCTAGGCAATTTAATCGTTTCCAGAACCAGATGTGCGCATCCCTTTTTGACGACCTTAGATACAAAGTACAACATATATCAGATTTAATGATAATTAATAGTGTATATATATATGTGGTCATGATCAAAGAGATGAACATAAATGTGCCTGTGGCACTTTGCAATATCTCAAACAAAATGATGATGGTGGTGGTGGTGGTGGTGGTGGTTTAATAAATAAATTAATGGATCAAGAATTCTAGTATTGGAGACTAGTGGTATATTCTTCTCTAGATTCTTGTCATTTCTAAATTAAAAAAAAAAATCATTTCAGAAAGAAAATTAATTCATTTTTTTTTGTCAAATTGAAACCAACGATCAATAAATTAATGCAATCTATGTACTATGCGCGGTTTCATTTGATAAGTCAAAACCCCCGATTAGTGAGCCTTAATTAAACTGAGTAAATGGAGAATTTAGATCAGGCAAGAATCAAGATACCTGACCTTGTCAGATTAGATCCCAAGTGTTTAACATAAGTTTGTAGAAATCTTAAAATATGTCCATATATTTTAAATAGGTTCAAATTTATTATGACTAAGCTAAGACCTCATTCTATTCCATACATAATAAGTGTTCCTTTTTACTCATCTAAAATGGTTCACAATCAAAGCCCTAAAAAGGAAAAAAAAAAAAAACTAGTCCAGAAAACGTTGCTATATAATGGGCTGGGAAGTACCTTCTTGATGGACCGCAGAGTATCAATATTAATTATCAGTATGATCAATTTAGTATATGCTATGCACATGCATTAATTATGTCATATCAATATATACATGGGAGTTTTAGTAATAGATGAAATATATCTTACCACGAATGGTAAAAAAATAAAAGATGCAACAAGTTTTTTGCCCTCAATTTCATGTCCTTGTGATGATACTAGTTAGGTAGAAAACATAATTAGAATGATCTAAGATATCAAGTATGTACCATTTTTCAATGGGAGTATATATATAACTATTTCACATGTTATCATAAGTCTGATATCTTAAAACCTTTGATGATCGAGCTACATATATAGCACTGATATCATTCTTGTTGTGTTAAAAGAACAATGATCTCAAAATTAAGCTAAACAAAACATATATAAAAATTAAAAATATTGGAGGAAACCAACAATATATTGTACACATCTATTTAGCGTTTCTAGTGCATCGCTATTCAACTCAACAGCAAGCTTGTTTGTATTTCACTGAAGTTCTATCAGTAGTTTTATCGTTAGAGTCCCTTGCTTCCTGAATGAGGAGCATTCCTTATTTTTCATTGGCATTCGATTCCTCGAGATCCCTCTCTGCTGCATGCCTACACCTCACCTGCTTTACTGGCTGCATCAAAGAGGAGGTAATGCTGGCCTGTGTTGACATTTTCTTATTTAAGAGAGGCAGTGCAAGTGCAAAGGAGGGAAAGAATCAACGCTTGTTATAAATGATGCTAAATCATTACTCTAAGGATACTTCGATTGATTAGATTACTAGATTGGTTTAATTTTTAATTTATATTGACCGAGTGAAAGCTTGATTAAACAAAATTTAGTGTGATTTTAAGCGACCAATCAGTGAACAATACTGCAATACCTACCAGTAAATCCTTAGGCTTCCAAATAATTGTTCTTACTTCTTATTGGTTCAAAGCAAATATGGATGACTCTTTTTTTAAATTAACTTTGATTTTGTTCATTGATGTTAATAGCATAAATCAAGTAGGCAACATTATCATTCTGTCGGATATCGATAGCTAAGAAAGGGAAAGCAGCTAGTGGAACTCCGAGGAAGATCTATGTCTTGATTTAGAGGGCTCTGGTCTCTCTGATTATCTCAGGGATCAAGCTGAGATTGATGCTCTAGATGATGCTTTTGTGGATACTTACCCCTCTACTGCTGATACTAGCTCTTTCTTTGCTAGCACGACTGCTCTTGGTTCTGCTTGACAGGGTTGATTTGTCTATGGTTCTATGGTTCTATGGTTTTGTAATATTGTTTCAGTCCAATTCTAACAAACTTTGTATGCTGTTATGTTTTTAAACATCCTTTGTTGCCTTTCAACTTGTGGAATTAGTTACTTTAGCTGGTAATTCTCTTTAGGTGTGGCTTTGTCCACTTTTTGTATGAACTATGTTGTTTCTAATTAAAACAGGTGGGCACTCTCCACTTTTGTCAAAAAAAAAAAAAAGCAACCACATATATTGGTTTCATCCCGGACACAAAGCTTCTGATCCTGATGTAGTAACCGTCTTTAAAAAAAATATTATGCTAATATTCTGGTGGATTTTTAATATATGATTGGAAATAATATCTACTTTGAACAAATTTAATAATAGTAACACCTGCAGTTTGCTTGCAGCTGCTGCCCGGCTTTCAAAAAAACACCTGCAGTTTGCACAAATTTTTGTCACCATTTTCATAGTACAGCTGTACAGGAGCATAAAAGAATCATTGTGAGCTTAATTTTGTTAAATATTTGGCTGTTGCCATGTAATAAGAAGTATTGGTTCAAAAAAATTTCATACTATTAGAGTTCTGCTGAGATGTGATATCAAAGACATCATCAAACTATTTTTGTTGCATGATATGAAACCTACAGCTATATAAGACTGCAAAATTGCAAATACTCTCCAACCTAGTTGATTTAAAAATATGGGAGAACGAATTTAATTAGTTTTATAAGTGAAGTTGAAAGCAAAACTTGACTTCTAAACAACATAGTAATCTTAAAACAAAACTAACAACATATTAAGAATGTTGGGAAAATTTAGGGTCAAGGATATTAACAACGCTGATTTGTCTTAATGCAGCGCACATGTCAATTGTTTTTCTTTTAACTCTATTACTTATCCATTGTATTAAGTCAAACCAGTGTTGTTACTATCTTTGCCGAAAAAAAAGTATATTCATAACAATGGAAGTCTTTAGATGGTATCTATATAGTTTCTAAGTCTAGCCATAGCTTACAAATAATACTAATTTTTATTTATATAAATATAGCTATTTGTCGATTAATATTGGAACTTTTTAGCCGTCACTAAATAATTTTCATTAAACAATTAATTAGACAACCAAATAAATAATTTCGAAATGTGGGGATGTCTCAAAATTGGAAGCATAATGTTAAGGTCCGGTTAATTAATATTACGGGGCTTGCTTTGTTATTGGGCTTTCGAAAAAACATGCCACCCGTTGACTATAATTCTGGGCTTTAAAAAACTAGACTTTATTAAACAGTACGAATCGTAAAGTTCGTAAACCGACCTGAGTGACCTGACTCCTGGAGTTGCGGCAGCTAGAGACCCGACGTGATTAGCAAACGAGCCAGACCTTTTAGTGAGTCGTACATTTTCTTTTTTTGAATTGATCCTGCGGCACATCCGAAACATCAAAACCCTAGCCCCTTCGTTTCTTACACAGAGGTTACCTTACCTTCTCTGCACCTCTCCAATCCTACGAACTCCGCTGCCGCCGCAATTCCACCCCACTATCAGATCAGATCCGACCCAACTCCGCCTCTCTAACCTCCGACAAAACCAACAATGGGATTCGACGTCGGCGTTGTGCCATTTAATCCTGACGGGTGGGGCCCACCCGACACCCCAGCAGTCCCCCTCCTTCCTCCTCGCCTCTCCGGCGGCTCCCACCCGGCGAACATCCCCTTCGCCCCCTTCTCCCGATCAGAGAAACTCGGTCGCATCGCCGATTGGACACGTAACGCCAACGCCAACGCTCCCCACCCCTCCAACTCCCGCGACGCCGTCTTCGACTTCGCTCTCGACGACGCCTCCGCTCTCACTGCTGCCGACGACTCCTCCTTCCGTCTCGTCGACGCCCGGCCTCCTCCCCGACCCAAGTTTGGCCCTCGTTGGCGCTTCAACCAGCGCCCCCAACTTCCCCAGCGCCGTGACGAGGAGGTCGAGGCAAAACGCCGGGAGGCTGAAAAAGATCGCGCTCGCCGCGACCGCATGTATCATCTCCACCGTTCCAACAATCCCAACCACCAAGGTGGCAATCGTGGGTCTGGCCCTGGTTACAAATCCTCTGTTGATATCCAACCTGAGTGGACCATGCTGGATCAAATTCCCTTTTCCACCTTCACGAAGCTCTCTTTCTCAGTACCTGATCCGCCCGAGGACTTGCTTGTTTGTGGGTCCCTTGAATTCTATGATCGGGTGTATGATCGTGTCAACCCGAAGAATGAGAAGCGACTTGAGCGGTTCAAGGCACGCAATGCTGTGCGTGTCACAACTACGGATGATCCTGTCATACGCCGTCTTGCTGCTGCTGACAAGGCGACAGTGTTTGCCACTGATGCGATCTTGTCGGCACTGATGTGTGCTCCGAGGTCGGTTCATTCGTGGGATATTGTCATCCAGCGTGTCGGGAATAAGTTGTTTTTGGATAAGAGGGATAGGTCACAGATTGACTTGCTGCCGGTCAATGAGACAGCACAAGAGCCGTTGCCAGATTCAAAGGATGACATCAATTCGCCTCAGTCACTGACAGAAGAGGCAGCTGAGATCAACCAGAAATTCGCTCAGCAGGTGCCAGATAATTTTATTTGTTTTCCTTTTAGTTTAATATGAATTTAGTTGTTTCTGTAGCTTGCTTTAAGTGACTTGTGGTCTTCCCCTTAAATTCCTTGGGAAAATAAATTATTATGCTATTGTATGTATTTGTGAACTTAATCCATTGCTCAAATGTTGAATAACTATGAAAAAAATGTAGCAGTCCTACATTTTGTAAGACTCAACATAGTGTGTAAAGTAAATATAAATCATATGTTATTTTGTGTCCCCTAACAGGTACTTGTTAGAGATGGTAATAAGGTAACCTTTGACGAGCCAAACCCCTTCGTGAACAGCACAGATGGTGCTGCTCCTGTGTCTGACGAGCAAGGATCAGTGGCCTACCGGTACCGGAGGTGGAAGCTAGATGGCGACACATACATTGTTGCCAGGTGCGAGGTGCATGCTGTTTCTGATGTGAAGGGGCAGCGGTCATTCATGACCCTCAATGCCCTCAATGAATTTGACCCCAAGTTCACTGGCGTTGACTGGCGTCAAAAGCTTGAGACTCAGCGCGGTGCCGTCCTTGCCACTGAGCTCAAGAACAATGCCAACAAGCTTGCCAGGTAACTCTTTTTTTTAATAATAATTGGTTGAGAAAAATGAGGATTTGGGGATATGTCTGGATTTTTGCCTAACAAGTACAATTTGAGATTTTATGTGGTAAAGTTGTCCTCCTCCTCCACTACATTGGTTATTAGCACTTTATCCCGGTACCAATATGTGAAGTATATGTACATGACGGAAAGTGTTTTTTCATTTGAGCATGACTTTGTCTTCTGGGACTTGCAACAACTGGATTAGGGTTTAGTTGGGCTAATAAGCTTTATAAAGCATGGGCCCTCTTGTGCTTCACTTATCTTCGTTTTTAAAGTCCAAACATTCGATCTGGACCGCTCAACATGATCTCCATATTATGTGTACTTGGAGACCAAATTTTACATTTTTTTGGAATCTTTTACTATTTTTTTAGATAGGTAGAAAATCATTGTTTTTCAGAAGATTCTGGACCATCCAAAAACAGTGATTTTCTACCTATCTAAAAAAATAGTAAAAAATTTATAATAAATGTGAAGTTTTGTCTCCAAGCACATTTTCATATGGAGATCATGTTGAGCGGTTTGGACTTTGAAAACAGCATGGAGGGATGTGAAGCACAAGAGGGTCATGCTTTATAAAGCATATTAGCCCCACTGGAAATACAAGGCCTGCTTGTTCAGTAGGGTCCATATACTAGACACTGGGAAATATCAAATGTGAGATTAGAATATAATTTTTGAAAAGTTCTTTTATCAAATTGTTTCTCTGTTTAACAGGTGGACTGCCCAAGCACTACTATCGGGTGCCGACATAATGAAGCTGGGGTATGTGTCTCGTGTGCACCCTCGTGACAGGCACAACCACACAATCCTAAGTGTGATCGGGTACAAGCCGCGCGACTTTGCTGCACAGATCAATCTGAACACAGCAAACATGTGGGGAATTGTGAAGTCAATTGTCGACCTCTGCATGAAGCTTGGCGAGGGCAAGTATGTGCTCGTCAAGGACCCTGCCAAGCCCCAGGTCAGAATCTACGAGGTGCCTCCGGATGCATTTGAGAACGACTATGTGGAGGAGCCGCTTCCTGAGGAGGAGCAAGTCCAGGTCAGACAGGCTGACAAGGAAGGAGAGTCTGCCTTGGTGGCCGATGGCGAGGCAGTTGATGGTGTGGCTACTGACGTGGCTGGTGTGGTTGAGGCTGGGAATGATGTTGTAGCGGTTTAGGGATGAGAGGTTGTATGGTACCTTTTGATATATAGAGTATTTATGTAGGAGTGTTTTCAGGGTGTTTTTTGCTCGCTTCTTTTATGTTAGTTATATTGCTGTTTAGTGGCAGGATTTTCTGAAAGTTTTGCGGCTGCTTGATTTTGGTTTCCTTGGATAATACTGTTGGATAATTTCAGGACACTTGGTAAGCTTTGTTGTCTGTCAGAGTTGGTAATAATATCATGAAAAACTTTGATGGCAGAAACAAAATGTAGAGATTTTTGTTTTTTGTCAGTACTGAGTTCTCATAACAACTTTGAAATAAACCAAGCAGCAGTTTTCTTGAAATCCATACAGAAAATAGGTACCAGTAATCCATGAAAATGTAATTTTGGAAGCCTCTTTCAATTTTTACCCTTTACCTAATGTAGAGTGTACACAAGTGGCTTTCGTGCATTTTCTTATTGTTGAAACTTATTCATAATTTTGGAAACAAAATGTTTCTCCGATGGACCTTATAAATCGAAGTTGAAGTTGAAAGAGATTTTATTTCTTTTTTTAGTGAGATGAGTAATTAATCTAATTCAATGTTATTATGTTACGGAAAAAGACTTTGCCACAAGCTTGGTATGACATTAATTTCATGGCAAATTATTTGATCAGTCTCCATCGCGGTGCATTTGAAATTTTGCTTGTGCATCCCTACAGATGTCTGTGTTTTTTAACTTTTATTTCAATCCCGCATTTCTAAAAGAATGGCATTAGTCTAAAATTTTGATAACTTGGTGTGAATATCCACATCCAAATAAAAGAACTAAAACTTATTACTTGGAAGGTATGCATTTGAGATGAATTGTGAATGTATAATACTGCACATTGAGAAGTTCAACACATTTTGATAGTTCAAGATACATACATTTATAAAAAATAAAAATAAAAAGTAAATGATATTGTTCGTCCAGATTATTTTTGCAACGGCTTGCCTACCACTGATTTTGTGCCACGTGTGAATCATGTTCTTGTGAAGCACGAAATTAAACATAATTTTGTACAAATTTTTGCTAAGCATGAATCATGCATAACAATACGCTTTGATTGACGGGCTAGGTCAAAATTATTATACATCGGATAATTGTTACCAAATCTCTAAAAAGAATATACGAGTTAGTGTTTGTGTTAGTATTGATCCAAGCAGGAGAAACTTCAACCGATTGTAAACAGGCTCCATTTATTTATTGTTGATTTAATTTGATTGGATATTACATTGATGTACTGAATCTTCGATGTACAGTACAAATGTGAAAAAAAAAAACATGTGGCAAAATTCAGCTATAAATTTATCACAAGTTTGCAACATTTTATCACGTGCTTTAAATTTGAAAATGTGTTTCTCATGGTTTAATTTTGGGAGGTCAAAGTGTGAACTAACAAGAAAGAAGCTAGCTGCTATGGCTTGAGACCTGAGAGGTACACGCTTAGCATGTGGAACCAAATGATTGATTTATTTTATATGCAGAGAAATGTAGCAAACACTTCTCTCCAATTAATTTTCTCCTTATAAATATATTTTGTTGATGAACACAATTTTTTAGATGCAAATGACAACAAAATCAAACAAATATGTTCAATAGCTATACATATTTACAAACAAGGACTTGTACTGAAGTTTGTTCTTCTATTGTTTTCCCACTTAATGTATCCCCAAGAAAAAATAAAATTTTAAAAGAAGCTAATATATACACACACAAAAATCTTATGTTGTGCAATTTTTTAACACTAATAAATATTTAAAATAATATAATTATATATAATAAAAATAACACGAAAAATTGTATTATTTTAATTATTTGGTTACATCTTAGACATATCAAATAGTTCTTTAAATGACAAGATCGAACTGGAAAGTAAACCATCTTTATGTATTTATAATATTCGTATTTGATTTGATTTTTAAAAGTATCCGTGATGCTAATAATCTGTAATTAATACGAAAACAACACAACATGGTGGAAATCTCTTTTACAGGTGAATTATTTCTGTGGACAATTAATGAAGGTACACGTAAGCATTCAAGAGCATGAGATTATAGAAACTTTTTGAGTTTTGGCAATTATTGTCCATAATTAAAAACCTTATTTCTATCTTATTTCCCAATCATGCAAGTGGGATTCATTATTCCGTTATCATTAAATAAGCATTCTTTTTCATTGATTAATGTTTCTATGTAGCTACTTCTCTTTAAATGGATTTCACAAGTTGTAGATATTTTTTAGCAATAATGATTTCTATAAGTAAAATTGTAACTACTTTTGGCATGACATCAATTAGGTAGTAAACACACTTAATATGACAAACATTGGGGATATATTGTATTCACGAATCAAAAACATATATAAGTTCAACTACTATCATAAGCTTCTTTATCTTGAGCATTCAAAATAATTGGCTACCAACATGACATAAAATTCAAAATATAATAAAATCAGAATTAAAATATACAAAAAATGGAATTTTGGGGGAAATCAACACCGTCGACATTTTGACACCTCGTTTTATTTCATAGATTTTTTTGAGGAAAGTTGAATGTCAAGATTTTATCTCTGACATACAAATTGGTACAACTGTTTAATTATTTTTTTAAATAAAGATGAGAAGCAATCCTCTATTTTTATATATTTATAAAAAAATTCATCCGAATTTCAAATATGTAATATCACATTCTCATATAGATTTAGTTTCGCCTTCTTATAGAAAGAAAGTAGTTCGAGAAAAAGTGGAGACCAATAACTTAGGAAATATATCGAAATATTATTTTCATTTCAACCATAATTTTTTTAGAATGAGTGTTTACAACTTTACATTCATTAATTTAATGAATAGTTATCTAGATATCAACTCTAGATAACAACCTTTTCATTTATGTTAGAATTATGAGATTATATCTTTGAACGGTGGAAGAGCGAGAGACTTTAGAAAGCATCAAGAGAGATTGAAATGAAAATAATTAAATAAAATAACCATTAAGGTCATGTAATACTTTTTTCCTTTTAAAAAAAAAAGATGGATGTCAGGTCTTCAAATTTCAAATTATACAAAAGATGAAGTCATGTAATTGAAGATCCAAATGTGAACCGAAAACAAGTAAATTGTAAAATCAAACTTTTTTCTCTCTTTTTTTTTCCCCTCAGATTTGGGAATTGTGTACGTATGTATTACCAACCAGGCTTAATTTGAGCCCCACAATTAATTAAACCTTAGTTTAAAATAACTCAATGTGAGGCACGAGGGGATTAATTAATTACTGGTGGTAGAGTACACTGATTAATCAATAACATTATCAACAAATTAAATATTGCATTTCGTACATTTGAAAGCTGAACCAGAGGAAGAAAAAAAAACAACAATAAATAAATAAATAATGAAAAATGAAAAGATCCACCAATTAAAATATTTCCAACATTTCCTTATCAAAGACCCAACCAAAACATAAATTATTGGAGAAAATCTTTTAATTATTGCTTCAAGCGCCAACTACAAACGCTGTCAATCATTGAAAAGAGGCAGTGAGCTGAGATCTAATCCATCCATATACCAACACATTAATTATTTTAATTTGATGGCACTAAGTTCGCCTTAATGAAGAGGCAAATGCTTGTATCCAATAATTTTGTTACATTTAATGCAACTATTGTGCCACTTCCGTTACGCATTTGTTGACCATATAGGTGGTCCATAAAATATTTTTGACATACTAATGAAGTCACACAAGAAAAAAAAAAGGAAAAATAGAGAAAAATAAATTAATTCCATAAAATCTTGAAGGTCTACCAAATACAAAAACTGCTGAGTGTATGTTTGGTTGTAGAACAAAAATAGCTAGAATAGTCAAATTAAAAATAGCTATTGTTTGTCTTATTAGAATAGTCAAATCTCAAAATTCTTAGGAGCAGTCTATTTTAATAAGATAAAAAGTTTGGATTCACTATTTTAGCTATTCTAATCCAATCAAACACTGAATAGGCTATTCCGAATAGCCTAACCTCAATAATAGTCTATTCTCATTCCAACCAAACATACCCAAATTAAACAATATATGTATTTAAGTTCCTCAAAAATTAGTTTGATTGTTTATGATTTTTGAGATGGCTTCTTAATTGAAAATATATTCTGGAGCTTTAAAAATAAAATTTTATGAATAAGACTAGGATGCTACATGTAATATAGTGACATGTCGTCTTATCCTCTCAAAAACCTATTAGATATGTTTCAATGATAAATCCAAACTATTGCAATCGATCTACTTCACAAATGATGCGTTTACATGCAAAGATTATAATTTTTAATTCATTTAATATAAAGTCAAGCGGTAAAAAAATGAAGATTTATAAGTTAATCTTAATGCATTTATTTTTTATTAATTTTTTTACCACTTGACTTTATACTAAATAAATGAAAAAATTTATAAATTTTATATGTAAATGCATCACTCGATATGTAGATCGGTTTCAACGGCTTGAATTTGTCGCAGTGTTCTAAATAGCGCGCTATAGCGTTTTTGGACCCCAAACGCTAAGCTATGACATCAAAATACGCTATTTGCGCTACGGCCGCTATAGCGATGATAGCGGTCCGCTATAGCGCTAGAGCGGTCCGCTATTTGCGCTACGGCCGCTATACAATATGGACTTTTTTAAGCAATTTATATGGGCTTTAAATAAAGACCCAAAAAAGCTCAAACCGAAATTGAATTTGTTGCTACTTGCTACAGATAAATCAATTTGAAATTGGTAATAGAAATTGAAATTTGAATAGAAAAAAAATAGATTATGTCATGAATCATGATGCTTAAGATATTTTTTATTGGAAAAATCGATAGTTTATGATATTACTATGGATTTTTTGAACCGCAATTTGGACTTTGTTCGAGTTCAATATGAATATTATAATTTCTTAATTTCTTTGGTGTTATTTATTGTTCTATGAGACTTTAGATAATGTTGATATTTAGTACAAATATTGATATACGGAATGTAAAAAAAAAAAAAATCACTATGTGGCATAGTTTCCGCTATAGCGACGCTATTCGCTATAGCTTTTTCTGTAGCCTTCCCGCTATGACGCTATAAACGCTATTTAGAAACTTGATTTGTCGTTTGAAGTATATTCAATAAATTTTCAAAGAAATAGCACGTCAAGTTACTATGCTATGGGTAGTACGCTAGTCTTTTCCAAATTTTATTATCCTCTTATTCAGTTCTAAAATATCATGTGTCTTAGTTATACGCTATTAGATTATCTGGTAGAACATGAGATAAAGAGTTAAAATTCTCAAATTATCTTGAGTGTGATACTAGATTTTAAATCCGCGACCTCCCACACAGAGCATAGAATACGGACTTTCCCAAAAATGTGTTGATTTTTTTATTTTATTTTAATGAAATTTGTAGTAGGTTATTTGCCTCCAATTTAAAAATTAAAAAGATTATATAACTATTACACTGTAGACTTATAAAACAAGTAATGGGTACATTAAGCTAAATTACAAAATTATAACATAGGAGAGTCAGTTTTTGGTCTAGTGACAAGAGATAATGTTTTCCGGATGTGAGATCATAATTTCAAAATTTGAATAAATATTTTTTCTAAATATTAAATAATTGGATTGTTTTATTTCAAACCTTTTACTTAAAAAAATAGAATTCTAATAATGTATATTCTAAAAAAAAAATGTTTGGACTCCAATTTGGGTTTAAAAATGCTCAGAGTCAGAGGAAGGGAGTATTCTTCAATTGATGGTAGCAGCAAGTTATAGGGGTTAATTTTTTTCTTTTACCCAAAATACAAAAAGACAAATTTTGCAATTGATGTTTGTGTCCCACCTTGCGCCAAAAATGGCAACTTGTAGCTCCCTTTTGTTTTTTCTCTATACAAATCAACGGCGGTAAGCTATTTTCAACATTTTTTTTGGTTGTAGTTAGTTTTTTTTTCTTTTCTTTTTTCTGTTGCAGAAAGAGCTGATTGAAATAATTCTACTTAATTTCTTTATGAAAAATGTTATAAAATTTCTTTTGTCTATCCTAACTTTTGTTTTTTTTTTACTTATTTTACAGTTTATTTTATTTATGTAAAACTTTTAACAAACGACGATCAATTTAGAGGCTAGACCTGCATATTTCTGTCAAAATAAATATCTCCATGAAAAAATGATTGTACACAATGTAACATGGTCAGAATCATTTTTTTTGTGTAAATATAGTAGGAGGTTTATTTGTTAACATTTCAAGATTTTATTCAAAAGGTCAGATAACCAAAATAAGAGCAAAAATTATATCTCAAAAATAAAGAAACGTGTAACATGGAATTAAAATAAAATAAAAGCCAAAGAATTTAATAACCGTCAATTCTATCTCCAAAAAAATTTGACAGGTTCTGAGTGTGACTAAAAGCGTACAATCAATTACAAGAAACAGAAGAAACAAATTGCAATAGAAACAAAGGAAAAAAACGGATGGAACGTCAATTTGCTTTATTTATTTATCTTTTTGTGCTCGCGCATGCGAGGATAAAATATTCCTCAAATTCCCTGTAAGTTTGAATTTGTATACAATTTACATCTAACTTAAAAGTATATGTACAGAAACATTTTATTTTTGTATGCAACAGTATACAAATTTAGATCAATACAGAATTACAGATACAGTCTTTGTACTTATTTCCCTTGAACACAACTTTTTGACTGTGGTGATCTTCATATAATTCTAATAATTTATGATAGCATATATATATATATAGTTGGGCTATGTTGAGTTGCCAGCTAAGAGCTTTGTTTACTTCATGTTTATATTTTTTAAATTTAAAAGTTCAAAAAGTTGATTCCGAACCGCTCAACATGATCTACATATTGAAATATGCTAGGAGATCAAATTTTATATTTTTTTTGAAAATTTATTACTATTTGTTTAGATTTTCTTAAATCACTGTTTTTTTATGGTCCATAATCCATAAAAAAAAAAAAAAAAAAATTCTACCCAATTAGAAAAATAGTAAAAAAAAAATCCCAAAAAATGTAAAATTTGATCTCCAAGCACATTTCAATATGGAGAACAACTTGAGCGGTTCGGATCGGTCGTTTTGGATTTTCAAAATGGAAATAATGAGGCGTGGAGCACCAAGTCGTTTTACTCCATGAAGTAGCTAAGCCCAGCACTATATATATATATATATATATATATATATATAGGCTAATATGCTTTTAGTAGCATTTCGGCCGAACTGCTTCCAATTCAAATCGGATTTTCAAAGTCCAAACAATCGATCCAAACTGTTAGATGTGATCTCTATATTAAAATCTGCTTGGAGACCAAATTTTACATTTTTTGGAATTTTTTTTACTATTTATTAAGCCACTTTAAAAATTGCTGATCACATGGTTCAGAATTTGGTTGCACTGTTTTTTACTGTTCACCCGGATCAGTAATTTTCAAAGTGGCTTAATAAATAGTAAAAAATTCCAAAAAATATAAAATTTGGTCTCCAAGTAGATTTAAATATAGATTGAACATCTAACGGTTTGAATCGACTATTTAGACTTTGAAAATTCAATTTTGAATTGGAAGCATTTCGGCCTAAATGCTACTAAAAGCATATTAGCCTCTCTCTCTCTCTCTCTCTCTCTCTCTCTCTCTCTCTCTATATATATATATATATATATATATATATAATGGATGGTTAAAACATGACCACAAACAGCAAAAATTCCATGGGGCCTCCTCGACCTAGTATAGGATAGGCCATAAACCCAAAACCAGATCAATTCACGGAATGAAATAAAAGATGGATGTGACGAAGCAGAATTGTGTGTGGTATTTTGGAGATTGATTTGTATATTGTGGCTAGAAAAGGTTGATGCCTAGCAGGGACCCCTTTGCCGAGTCAGCATGGCAATGCACTACAAGAAGATAAGTAACAAATTGGCCAACCAAAACATAGCTCAGCTACTGCCTACTGAGGTATTAGTGCACGCTCAAAGGGTACACGGCAACTTATAGCCGTTGGCTTCCCATATTCCTACGCGTCACCCATTTTTGTGCTCTCTGTGTATTGTGCTCTTGGCTGAATTATATGTAGGCACATTTATTTAAAGGAATTTAATCACCTATAAGGTAACAGAATATTTCTGTTTAGATCCGGATTGTCCGATCATAATTTGAACAAATATTAAAGGGCCCTGTGCATTTCATCTTGAATTGGATCAATCTAGATTCTGATCGGACGGTCCGAATCTAAACTCAAATATTTTGTTACTTCAGAGAATATGGACTCCATTTAAAGGGGTCCAGAGATGGCTAAGCTCTCTGATTCAAAAAACTTATAAATTTGAGTCCAAATGTATTAAAAAATTAAATTGGATATTAAATTTATGTCTTTGACCAAATGTACTGAAAAAATAAAATTGTATATTAAATTTATATCTTTCAGAAATTTTAGTTATTTAATATTCAGTCAAAATTGGATATTAAATTAATGTCTTTTAGAGATGTGGAGAATTCATCTTTGACCATATGCACTAAAAAATAATAATAAAGCATAAGAATAAGTCAGATAAAATATGCTATTTAGTGTTGTTCACTAGATAAAATTGCAATAATTTAACAAAAGTGTTATATTGTAGCGTCAAGATTTAAAACAGAAGTTTTTTATTTTATTTTTTGGGATAATGTATGCTTAGAGATTCTAGTTCTTTAATATTCAGTTGAAGAGGAAAGAAAATAAAACATACAAGGAGGAGGGTAACGAGGGTTCCAATACCTCATGCTTTTCATACCTCATCATACCTCATATTTTATATTTTCATTTTCAAAGTCTAATATGTCGATTCCAAACCGTTCAATATGATATCCGTACTAAAATATGCTTGAGGATGAAATTTTATAATTTTTGAAAAAAAAAAATTACTATTTTTTTAAATAGGCAGAAAATCACTGTTTTTGAACGGTTCAGATACAGTGATTTTGAACCTATCTTAAAAAATAGTAAAAAAATTGCAAAAATTATAAAATTTCATCCTCAAGCCTATTTTAGTATGAATATCATGCTGAGCGGTTCGGATCGATGTTTGGACTTTAAAAACGAAAATATACAGTATGAGGTTTGATGAGGTACGGAAGACATGATGTATTGGAACCATCCTCAACATATAAATATGTTATAAAAAAATCTACTTAGATGGAATGAAGTATGTAATTATTGAAAGGTATGTGTAATTTGATGATGATTTTGACCCATCAAATTGTACCAAGTGAGTAAGTGACAATATGTGAAAGTGGTGGGTTTTGAGGGGTCTACCATTAATTATTAAAATTATGTTGGAACAAAACAAATTTAGATGATGGATTAATTATAGTCTTTGCTTTTATTGAAAGAGCTTTTTGGCATGGCATTTTTATGATTTGTACCCATCATCTTTTAAAAAAGAAAAAGAAACCTATATTTTGGTGGAGGAAGCACTTTCCTCTTTTACAGGAAGCTTACTAATTAAGTTTAGCAAGGAAGAGATTATACTCAACTATACACTATTGGTAAATGATATACATTGAATTTTGATACAAAAATTAAGTAAAAAAGATGTCAGTTTATGATAAATGGAATAATTTCGTATTGGACAAGATTACTAATTTAATTATGTCATGTCACGTCACACTCTTTTAAAATTTATAGAGAAGTCACACTTATTAAAACCGTACATATTTTACATATGGTAAAATTTAAATGACAATCAACACGTACTGAACTTTTTAATCAATATATAATTATATAAAAATAAAAGCTAGACCTTTATTCTTCCTCAAAAAAAAAAAAAAAGATGATGGTCCATTGTCAACCGACGAAATTTGTTGAAGTAAACTACTCTTAAATTTTTCATTTCACAAAGTCTTCATGTAAAATAAATTGTAGTCTCTGTATACATCTACATGTATTTGTGATGAATTTTTTAAGATTTTTTTTCGACGTCAAATTCAACAGTTGAAAAATTGTCCCATTGAATGTAAATAATTTTTTTAAAACTCTTCTAGTACCTCCCTTTAAAATGAATATGTGTTGACAATTAAAAAAAAGAAAAAAAAATGCTTCCTGATTAATCCAGAAGGTAGTGTCTTTAGTTGAAAAAATAATTGTTTTTTTTTTCCAAACTTCTTAAAAATATTACATTTTCTGGGGGTTGAATTTGGAACAGAGCTTGGACCGGGAATTATGCAAAACTATACGCCTGTAAATAATCATAATTTATTAAAGAAGACTTGGGTGGGACCCACGTGATCCATTGCCACATTTAGTCTCAACTTTGCACCGACCATTTGAGTTTATTATTGCCTTTTACGAAGAGAATTGCTCAAGCAACCCCAGACATATAAACCACAAATCAAATCAAGCAAAAACTATTTGCAATTTAAACCAGAAGAGAAGACAAAATCGAATGAACATAATTGACCTTTTTCAAACTATTTTATTTAAAAACTCATTAACCAACATCTACATGCATTTCTATATAAAAATATGCACACCTATCATTATCTATCTATACTAGATCTAAGAGCATCTACATCCCTGGTACTATGAGAGTTTCTAATCTGATGTGGCAGTTTCTATTCAGTTTCAGAGATGCGGGAGAGTTTCTTATTTAGAAACTACGCATGAAAGTTTCTTATTAAGAAATTGTTTATAAACTCCACGCTGGCCAAATAATTGGCTCAAATTATTTCTCCTTATTAATTTATTGCTGACGTGGCTTAATAGAAATTATAAAATTAATTTCAAGGATGTGATAGTTAGAAACTTTAGAGACCTCAATTTCTAAAAAGTGATTAACAATTATTTAGAAACTCATTTGAGTTGCTGGGATGTAGATGCTCTTAGAGTTTCTAATCTGATGTGGCAGTTCTAATTCAGTTTTAGGGATGTGGGAGAGTTTCTTATTTAGAAACTATGCAGTAAAATTTCTTATTAAGAAACTGTTTATAAACTCCATGTCGGTCAAATAATTGGCTCAAATTAATTCTCTTTTTAATTTGTTGTTGATGTGGCATAATAGAAACTCTAAAATTAATTTCAGGAATGTGAGAGTTAGAAACTTTAGAGACCTTAATTTCTAAAAAGTGGTTAACAGTTATTTAGAAACTCATTTGAATTGCTGGGATGTAGATGCTCTAATTTATTATACGTTTACATGATGGAAGGCCAGTAATCCCTAATACTGATCCAAAAGAATGATTAAAAATAAAGTCAAGTAAAAACTATTAACTATTTTAACAAGAAGACTATTGAGACTTTTTAAATAATATTTGTAACACATGTTACTCTTCATCCAAGTAAATTTAGTAATTTACACAAAGTCAAATTAACACAATCGGTCTTTTTTAAACTATTTTTTAATAAAATCCTCAATAATCCAACATCTATTTTTTTTTAATAAAAGATGTACACCTATCGTTATCTATAAACAAATAATTTTATTACCAGATTCTATTACGGAGCTGTAATAATTGTTACATGAAATATACAAGCACCAAACATGAGGCATCTTTTTTATCGAGATAGATTATATTAAACATAATTATTTACCTTTGTGGCGAAATGATCATGCAAAGCTACTACTTAGCAAGAGGCTCTAATCGCGACACGTATTATAAAAATGAGATCTTTAAGTTCTTTATGTCAATGGTCATTGTCGTAATTTAGAAGGTAATGAAAATGACTTGTATATTACAGTGACAATTAATGTAAAAAAATATACCAAAAGAAACATCATATATAAATTATACAAAAGCAGTGACTCAATTGGAAAACCAAACAGAACAACTGACGCCCTATTTTTTAGTTACCACGTCAATTCCTCAAATTCGAACCTTAATATTTCTTTATGCAAATTTAAAGGCTACCATGTGTGTACTTTTTTTCGTCTCAAATTTGTTCATATTGAACTGAAATAGAGGAAAAATTCTTGCGCAACACTGTGGTGGGAGTCATGAGAAGAATCACAATACAAATGTGCCAAGTTTTGAAAATATTAAAAATCAATGATAATATCAGAATTTTAAAATATTGAGGTGGTAATTAAAAAAAATTTGGACATAACAATTGCATACGCTATTCCATGTTTTTTACATTAAATAGTTGAGTCAAAATTTGGGTGATATTTCTAAATCACTCCGTTTGGTGACAGAATCATTTCTCATTATTCCAAAGCAAACTTTGAAGCATATCCATTTTCAGTAAAAAAAAAAACAGCGGTAAATCTCACCTACCTCTCAGCTCCAAATGATGAAAACATTAACAATTTGTTATTGAAACCTTCAAAATTTTCAACGGTAAAAGAAGATTCCTTCCTGGTTCCTCCCAAGTCCCACACAATTTAATCCAAACCAAGTCCGAATTTCAAAAAGAATTTAAAATAAATTGAACCATATCCTCGAACTCACGCAAAGCACGCAGCCAGATCCCGGATTTAATTGCTGGGCCTTGTAGTTTCTAATTAATTACACATCTGCCATTGTAATAATGTAACCGCACGTGATTGAAATTGAGGGTATTACCGTCCTATTGATTAGGTCTGACAAAAACAAGCCGCAAAAGGAACAGCCCTACCAGATCAGACATTGGTTTCTGTACAATTAGCCTTAGTTGATTGTGAAATTACAGAAAATGCCATTGATACGCGGTGCAAAGCAAAGGGTGGGATTGTCCACATGACAGAGAGAAAATATCTTTGCCGGCAAGGGAAGGCAAAATAATTGTACTTTGCAGAAAAGACCTTAATATATTGAGATTTTGTAATCAGTTGTTCACCAAAGATGTCTATAGGATGAAATCATTACGGAAATTTTAATATATTAAACTTAGTATATATACCATTTTGTTATTATAATAGTAGCTTAATCACCAAGAATAAATTAACCTGATATAGATTATCACACAAATATATAAGTAGTGTACTCATCACACTTGAGTCTATTTAAATCCATTTAATAAAGCATGAAAGGTAGGAACTTTTAGAGTATTTGAAAATTTTAAAATGGTTTGATAAACAGTAAAATATAATAGTTTTTCAAGCATTTCACATTGATTACAAAAATACATTGAATTTAAATTATAAGTTCACTTGTGATGATTGTTAAGATTGTCAATTTAATTATATGTGAATTATAACTCTAACTATAACAAATTGTATCCGATTTAGTATTTTTTTTTTTTTTTTGTAACGAATGGCACTGAGTCTTACATATTGTATTTGTATTAAATCAACTTTGGAGAAAAAAGATACAATTTTATTACTTGGCTGAAAGTACTTCTTATTCGGTAAAACAAAAAGATAAATAAGAACTGTGCAACTTTTATTTAGCATAAAAATATTATTTTCGATTAAATAGTGAGGAATATAGAAGTATGGTAGTAAATTGATGATAATCTAGTCAATCAATATTTAAATTTAAATGTGAAATCAAGGAGAAAAATAATACCACATAATTTAATTGTTCTATGTTTTAGTGTTGTAATTCCACAATTTGGACAAGTTGAAAAAAAAATTGAGACAACTTAAGTAGAGAAAAATCTTTGTGAAAAGATAAAAATTTGATCAGATATTTTATGTAATAATGGAAGAAAATTTCATATTGATCTTCCTAATTAAGTCTTACCGTGGTGCAAATTTAAAAATATCATTAATAAGCAAATACAAAATAGTAATTACTAATTAAACAATCTTAAAATGATGAGAAGATAGCTTCTCTAATCTCTCCTTTAATTCCGCCTATTTATTAGATAATGGATAAACTCAAAGCATAACAATTTTTAAATTTTGACACAATCTTATTTTACCGTTGCTGTCCCAAATTTGTTAAATCAATGACTGTGCAAAAACTATCTGGAATAGTTATCCGTGCAAAATGAGAAAAGAAAAATTGTTGTGTGTTACAACATAAAAATACCTGGACATACATGTAAAATTAGGTGTTACCCGGAGGGTACTTATAAAATCCAACAAATCAGACAGAAATAATCAAATCAAATAAAAAATTACCAGAAGGAAAAAGAAAAACCAAACACCACTTGTACTCTTCTCGATTCCTCTTCCTTATAAAAGAACCCAAACTGCTTCATAAAAAAACCTCATTTTATTGCTTTCATTTTTCACTAGGAAGCAGGGTCTCTCTTTCCTTCTTTTCTCAAACAAACAGATCTCTTTTTGCTGAGAGCGGCTATGGTGCTTGAGCAGAGTCAAACTTGGCGTTTCATCTCTCTATGATCGATATCTCGCGAAAAGTTGCGAGCTTTGAGTGCATGCGGGATTGCGTTGCTGTTTTATGCTTTGCTGTGGGCTGGAGAGACTGCGGACTTGTGATAAAAAGTAGAGGTAGATGGGGAAAGTGTGGATGAGATAAATAACTTCGGGTAATTTGAGTAGAGTTTCGTTTTCGATTTCAGAGGATTTTTAACTGATTTGATAGGACTGAGTTTGAGTTAGGCGGAAAGGAATTTGATTGGAAATTTTTTGGGAGAGAATATGCAACAGGATCAGCGAAAGAAGGTACGAACTTGAGATTAATTTCTCTAATTTGAATTGTGTTTGATTGTGTTTGTGTGTGTTTCGCCTAATTTGTTTTGCAACCATGGAATCTGCAACTGGGTTCCCTAAAATCTCCCAATTTTAGAGCCACTTGGGAAATCTTTTGTTATTATTTTTTTCCATCTGGGTTTTGTCTTCCTCCTTGAAGAACATTAAAAAATTTATTACTCTTCACATATTTTATCATAAAATCTGAATAAATTACATCTTTTATTTTTAATAATAACTATCACAAAACCACATTCTATTCAAACCAGAAACTTATTTATTAATTGCTCATAGAAGCAATTTATCATCTCTAAAGTTACTAAGATCTTCTCAAATTTTATTTTTCAGAGTTCTCCTGAGAGGGAGTTCTTCTCAGGTTATACTGATTCGAACCGGTACCAGATCCAAGAGGTTGTCGGGAAAGGCAGCTATGGTGTCGTCTGCTCGGCAACCGACTCCCAGACTGGAGAAAAGGTCGCCATAAAGAAAATTAAAGACATTTCGAGCACACCTCCGACGCTGCGAGAATTCTGCGCGAAATTAAGCTGCTTAGGATGCTGAGGCATCCGGACATAGTTGAGATAAAGCACATCATGCTTCCACCGAGCAAGAAGGATTTCAAGGATATCTATGTTGTCTTTGAACTCATGGATACCGATTTGCACCAGGTTATCAAGGCGAACGATGATTTGACCAAGGAGCATCACCAGTTCTTTCTGTACCAGATGCTTCGTGCCTTGAAATACATCCATACTGGTAATTTCTTCTTTCTTTTATTCTTTTAGCTGTGATGTGTTGTTGGGTTTTTTCTATGGTTGGTTATTTGAACTGTAATTGTGTGGCGTAATACTGATACATGATGTTGTGCCTATGCTGCTTATTGCAATTAATTGGGATGTTTTGTTTATTTTTTGTGTTGGATTTTGGGTGTTGTGCTGACTGAACTATTTTTTTTTGGTGCAGCTAATGTTTATCACCGTGATTTGAAACCAAAAAATATATTAGCAAATGCAAATTGCAAGCTCAAGATATGTGATTTTGGTTTAGCGAGGGTGGCATTTAGTGATACACCCATAACAGTGTTTTGGACGGTATGTCATATCAATTTCTTTTAATTTATTCTTTTTCTAATATAATTCTCATTTTATTAATTATAAACACTTTCAAAACAGTTATAAATGCTACCTTTTTCTCTGTTTCAGGATTACGTTGCAACCAGATGGTATAGAGCACCAGAGTTATGTGGATCATTCTTCTCTAAGGTACATTAATTTTCTCCTTGTAAAATTGTTGTTAAAATATATTTGTCAATGCAGAGTTGCAACCTCCTCCACCAGTCCTTGTCAAATATTTTGATAAGTTGGTTAACCTACCATTAGTAAAATATAACTTGGGCACTAATTGCCAAAAAGAATTGCTTCTTTATGGTACAAAGAGTTTCTGTATCTCTCCTTTTTATGTTGTTCAGGAAGCTATAAATTTAATTGCTGTTTTTTTTTAACTGCAGTACTCACCGGCAATTGATATTTGGAGCATTGGTTGCATCTTTGCCGAGATTTTGACTGGAAAGCCTTTGTTTCCAGGCAAAAATGTGGTTCACCAATTGGATTTGATCACTGATCTTTTGGGCTCCCCTTCCACAGATACTATTTCAAAGGTCTAATACTCTGTCTGGATTAAATCTGCCAAGGTTGAAATCACTAATAGTTTTCCCTATTTTGACTGTTCTTAATTCCAACTTCTTTGATTTCCTTTTTGTTCCCGACCACAGGTCAGAAATGAGAAGGCGAGAAGGTATCTCAGTTCGATGAGACGGAAACATCCAGTACCATTTTCGCAAAAGTTTCCAAAGGGAGATCCGTTAGCTCTCAATCTCTTGGAACGACTTTTAGCTTTTGATCCCAAGGATAGGCCGACTGCTGAGGAGGTGACATATATTATTACTCTTTTTGTATATTATTTGTGTTAATTTGTTTTGTTATGTTTGTCAGTAAAATATCAACATATCAGTCTTTAATCATCTCTGTGAGAATCAAACTATAGTTTTCTTTTTTACGTCTTAATTATTCACGTTGGAAATAAATTAAAATTAATTTCTTAGAATTAAAGTTTTCACAAATATAGGGTCAATAAAATTTGATTTTTTTTCTTCTTCTCTGAAATATCAAGATATGATGGGCACATAAGGATGCCAGTATCTGTCATTTTTTTTTGCAATGTGGGATATATACCATTTCTCAACTTCTAAACAAAACTTCTTGATGAATACTCAGGCACTAGCAGATCCCTATTTCAAAGGCCTGTCGAGGGTGGAGAGGGAGCCATCGTGCCGGCCAATTTCAAAAATGGAATTCGAATTTGAACGAAAGAAAGTAACAAAAGACGACCTTAGGGAACTCATATTCTGTGAGATACTCGAGTACCATCCTCAGGTGCTGAAGGACTACACTAGTGGCACCGACAGAACAAGCTTTCTCTATCCCAGGTTTATTATTTTTACTAATATATTTAATTCTAGTTTTCAGCCTGCATGACATAATAAACAATTATATAAATCCAGAGCACTTGATTTTCAATGTGTTGAAATTACAAATTGTAGGAGGGAAGTAGACCTGTTAATTAACTGAATAAAAATATTTAATTTAAAATTGTGTGTATTTAACTTTTTATGCAGTGCTGTTGATCAATTCAGAAGACAATTTGCAAACCTGGAGGAAAAGGATGGAAAAAGCATGCCTGTTGCTTCTTCAGATAGGAAACATGCTTCTCTTCCGAGGTAATACTCGTGCACTAGTAATTTTACTGATAAGAATTATCTTAACTTTACTTTTGAGTTTAAATTAAAGAACATCTTTTTCAGATCAAGTACTGTCCAGTCTGCTTCGATTGCTCCTAAGTCAGAACCTTACACAGAGAGGGTGCCTAGAAGTATTGCTCGAGCTCCAGAGGTGCCTCAGCGGGTCCCACCTGGTATCTCCATCCTCCCTACATTTTTTATTTTGGTTTTTCCTCTAGTCTGTATTCAACCAATATAAAATCGAAGAGAATAGAAGTAAAAGAAAAACAACCTGATTTTACCGGAACTCAAACCAGCATCTAATACAGTTTTGATACCGATTAGTGTTAAATCGGTGCGTGCTAGCTATAGTAGTATGGCATATTATAAAACCATATTACTATAGAACGTACAGTATAGAGTTAAAATAGGCGCACCAACCAAACACGATGTATAATATGTCATAGTACTGAGATTACTTATGGTACCACTGCGTTGGGGTCATTATTATAGCACCATTTCTCTTTTGTCTTTCCAGGTATACCAGGAAGAACAGTGGGGCCCCCAGTTGCTTATGATCCGAGACGACTGGTAAGAAATTCGTCAGCAGCTCCACGTTTTGCAACCGACTCTTCTGCAAATGGTGGCCAGCATAAGGCGCCAACACAGCATTTTGTGGATATGAGATCATCTGCCCCTGTCTATCTGTCAAGTGGGCCTCCAAAGGTGGGCCCAAGCTTCATCCAGGCAGTCTCACCATTTGATCATATGGCTGTGAGTGCCGGTGCGCAGACTGTTGGGGTTATTCATTATGGCGTTTCTAACATGTACTAGAGGAGAACAAGATGGGTTCCATTATTTTAGTTGGGTTCGGAGAGGGTTTCGAGGAGGGCCCGGTTGGTTTGGGGGGGTTGTAATTGAGGTTCGGGTGGTCGGCTGATGGAAAAGTTTCACAGCTTTCATATCATTGGAATTTGAGAATCGAGAGCAATGTTGTTAGCTTGCGAAGTTGAGGATGCTTGATGCTCGTCGAGTTAGAAGGGAGACAGAATGTGTGATTTATTTTAGTTAATTTATTGATGCATAATACTTAGGGAAACAAGAAAAAGCTACAAGGCAAATCACATGTATTCTCTTTTTCCAATACATGTTGTTGCTACATTGTTTCTTCTTTTTAAAATGGAAGAATTTGATGTCAGTTTCTGTCAAAATTAAGATAAACAATCACAGAGAACACCACACTCCCTCAATTCCTCCCTCCCTTCTTTTATATAATTAAACTGGTTTTTTCATACAATACTTTCACGCCTTATTCTGCCCTCCTCTTTACACATAGGTATTAGAGGTATACAGCTCACCTCTGTTATCAAAGAAACAAATCAAAATACAAAATAAATTTGGAAGTCAATTACACACCATCCAAATATGATAACTATAGCAAATACAGAATACAAGTTAAACTCTTCCTTATTTTTGATACAGTAGATTATAACTCTAATCTTATATGTGCCTGAACAATGATTCCTTAGCACGCTTAAATTCTTAAGAGTAGAGCACTCCAAGAATTGGCCAAACTCATCTCCATATCCACGTGAATTGTTGTTGGTAATGCTAATGATTCTAGCTTGTTCAGAAGCTGATCATGGACCTTATTTGCTTGGCCCAGTTCTTTCCTTTTGCTGGCAAAGGAATCTCTCAGCAAATTCATCCATGCGATTAACACTTTGCTTCAAGTTTGGTACGACGTGAGGACTGATCACTCGAGCAAGAATGTAGTCCACAAAAGCAACAACGACTTAGAAAAAATGGCATTCAAGTATTAAACAGTTCATCGAGAAGAGGAACGAATGCAATATGAGAGATTGAGGCAACGAAACCTATCGAGTTTAATCTTGATTGACAGAGCGTCTTGA
This sequence comes from Carex kokanica, assembly GCA_025461125.1. Taxonomy (NCBI): domain Eukaryota; kingdom Viridiplantae; phylum Streptophyta; class Magnoliopsida; order Poales; family Cyperaceae; genus Carex; species Carex kokanica. The sequence continues at coordinate 2,258,834 of JAJGRX010000112.1, forward strand.
TGTAAAAGTCTCCTATGACATCGAATCAATGGATCTGTCGCTGACAAGCTCGCGACGGACACCGAGAGATGACAATTTTCGTTTTCGCGCGTCTAGGGAAGCGTGGGAAGGAGAGAAATAGAGACAATGGAAAATATAAACAAATGAACAGAACTTAAGCTGGAGGGTAAAAAAGTAAGAAAAAGGGCTAAAATGGACTCTAAGGAGATACTGTACCGTAAGGAGGGATGGGTCAGCTTAGTATTTTGTCCTAAGGAAGCTTAAGAAAAATGTTTTAAGCCCATCTAAAGAGGAGCTGTTCGACCCGCTTAAGCATCTAAAGAGTTATAAGGAGTCAAAAGCCTGGCTGCCGAACAGGTACTCAGTGCTTAAAACTATTGGGCTATTCGGCAACCATGTGAGGCTTAATTTTTAAGCTGCACTAATCCGTGATTGTTTGGCAATAAAGTTGAAAAATAACTTTCTTAAAAAATGCTTAAGCTTGGCAAAATGCTTAAGCCATGTGAAACCATGGCTTAAAAACTTGAACAAGCTTAAGCAAGATGGGCAAAAAGAGCATTAAGGAGGTGAGATTAAGCTGCACCAAGGAGCGCTCGTTCGGTAAACTTAAGGCTCCTTAGAGCACTAAGGAGCTCTAAAGAAGCCTAAGTTGAGCTTGCCGAAACCCACCACTAAGACTTTTGGAAGCAAATTCTTGTAGTCTTTTATAAATTGGACTTCCAATTAATAGAATTGTCTGTTGCCCAATTAAGAGCTATTGTCTTGTTGAACCAGGCACACTAGCTAGCATGCTCATGGTTTTAATTGGACTTCCTGAGTGATGATTTGGTTAAATTTTACATGTATTTAAGAATTTCATCAGAATTCGGAAATTAGAACCGATTTTTAACTTAGAGGTAATGACTAATGAGACTGTATTTTAATCTTTTAAAGTCACCAAATTTATATTTTTTTTGTTCCAGTCAAATTGTCCCACTGCCTTCCCTTTTTTGTGAATTGCATGTACGGTCCTACGCATTATCATACTTGCAACTACAATAAGTGTGAATTAATCAATAAAAAGCTTTTGCGATCGATTCTGAATAAGAAACATTTTCTTGCTCTTAGAAGATATGCAACTGAATATTTCAGATCATCGTCATTTTCTTAGTACAAGGTTAAAAATCAAACCGTCCAATTGTTTAATGTTTCTTGGTCACAGGATTGCCTGCTCAGAGAAAAGAAATCAGAGTTTGAAGTTTCAGGGCTCTCAGATGGGGATTGGCTAACTCATACAAGGAAGAGATATAGGGAAGTCCCAAAAGAAAGGTTTCTCACTACTGAATGCCAGGATTGCTGCTTGTGGTTAGCTTACTGGTTTGATGGAATGATTTACCAGATATCCGATTCGAAATTAGAAATCTCTATTTGAATCTCAAAACTGCATTTTTTTTTTTTTTTTGATTAAAAGGCACAGGACCTGGTTCCATTAGACGAAACAAGTTACCTTACAAGGTTACTCAGACAACCAACTGCTCAGCTCATGAAACAAAACATCTGATAATACCTAAACTACTACTTTATGCAGAGATCTCATAAAAGTGGATTATCTTTCTAACAAACTGACCTAGGTAGATATTCCTCACTGGAATTGGAGGAAAGTCCTAACAAATCAGCTTGCATCTCAAAAGTTAGAACTATTTTTAAGCTATATCTCTCTCTCTCTCTCTATCTATCTATCTATATATATAGAGAGAGAGAGAGAGGGGTTGGCTAAGATACAAACGTTTGTTTCTAGACCATGGAACAAACGGTTTGGTTCTCCGATTTTCAAAGTCCAAACAGATAGATATTCAATCTATATTAAAATTAGCTTGGAGACCAAATTTTACATTTTTTGGAATTTTTTTACTATTTATTAAGATGGTTTGAAAATCATTGTTTTCCAATGGTGCAGAATTTTAATAAAATCAGTGATTTTCAAACCATCTTAATAAATAGTAAAAAAATTCCAAAAAATGTAAAATTTGGTCTCCAAGCTGATTTTAATATAAATTGAATATCTAACAGTTTAGATCGACTATTTAGACTTTGAAAATCGGAGAACCAAACCATTTGTTCCATGGCCTAGGAACAAACGTTTGTATCTTAGCCAACCTCTCTCTCTCTCTCTATATATAGATAATGTTTCTTGCTCTAACCTTCCACATCATCTAATGAGATCTAACCTTTGAAAACGGCCAAAGCATGCCAGTTGATCTGGTGGCTTAATCAAGAACATATTATTAGGTTGATATGGATTGCATAGTGGCCCCAGCAGCAGAGAAAGGCGAAGGGAAAAGCGCCTGGTTCTTTTGGTGTAGTAGTCGAAGAGGCATTTAAAACCTGACTAGCAATTGCAATAACTCGATGCATTGAAGTTTACAATTCATTCAAAATGGAGCGAATTTGATCAGAAGAGAGAGAGTTGGACCTCCAATTTTGACCATAGAGAGAAAAGAAAGGACTGAAAAATTAATGATTTTCTGATTATGAATTTCTAGTGATTGGTAACAAAAAAGAATAAGAGAGGAATGGGAATATGGGATGGAGTAGTCTTGAATTTCTCAGAGTAAAATTTTCTCATGACCCTTCACATCGTCAAATGGAGCAATGAACAACATCTCCCACACCTGTGTTTCATCTTCAGCGCTTTCAATGAGATCCTTGGCCAGCTTGACACCTTTTCTGACCACTGAACTTTCAAGTCATGTGGCCTGCAGTGCATAGTTGCAATGATTTTTTTTCATAAATTCCCGATCAGAGAATTGATGAATGACCAATATCTCTTTTTCACATTTTCATACATAGATATTGGCCATTGATTAGTCCCTGATTAGGAAACTACAGAAAAAGATCGTTGCAACTATGCACTGCAGGCCACATGACTTGAAAGTTCAGTGGTCAGAAAAGGTGTCAAGCTGGCCAAGGATCTCATGAGAAAGTTTAGTGCGCAGAAGATGAAATATAGGTGTGGGAAAAGTTGGTTGATTATTGGGTGGAGATGATGATGTTTATCGTTCCATCCGACAATGTAGGAGGGTCATGAGAAAATTTTACACCAAGAAATTCAAGAATCAAAGTCTACTCCATCCCCTATTCCCATTCCTCCTCTCTTACTCTTTTACTCTATATTCCCAATATAATTTAGCTACAAGTTGGGAGGTAACTATACCTAGTAAACCATTACTCTATACCTCGTCTAATCACTTAGGCATAACCCCAAACACAATACATGCAAGCACCCCACAAATATTCAAATCACAGCAACACTACTCCATCCCATATTCCCATTCATCTTACTCTTTTACTCTATACTAGCTCACTGAGGCATAACCACAGACACCACACATGCATCTGGATATGCACAGAAACACCCTCTCCACGTCAGGCATCAACAACTCTACGGCATCCCATTCATCCTCTCATGAACAGTTATCAACCCCTGCATCCCCATCTTCCCATCCCCATTCGCTACCATCCCTGTAAACATCTGCCTAAACAGTGCTGCCCCTGGCAAAACCACTGCAGAATCAGAATCACCATCCCTACTCTCCAATGCCATCCCCAAATCCTTCACCATATACTCCACAAACCCACCAGGCGCAAAGTCCCTCTCCAATATTTTCTGCCCAAAAATCTCCATCACCTTCGACCCGGCTGCACCTGACCTGATTGCCCGTAAAAACACACCCTCATCCAACCCGCCTTTCTGGCAAACAATATCCCCTCTGTGATCCCTACCACGCTCCCGGCCACAGCAATCTGGTTCGCGATTTTGCTGCTTTGGCCACTGCCCGGTGGGCCCATCCATGTAACCTTCCCCAAGAGATCAAAAAGAGGCGAAAGCCACTCAATAACCTCCTTCTCTCCACCAGCCATTATGGCCAGCGTACCGTCTCTGGCACCGACATCACCGCCAGACACCGGCGCATCAACCGAGAAACAGTTTTTCTCACTTACCGCGGCAGCTACCTCTCGTGCAAGAGCAGGATCGCTACTGGTGCAGTCGATCAACACCGAGCCAGGGGAGAGGGAGGAAACGGCGCCTGAGATGGGGTCTAGAAGAACAGAGCGGACGTCATGGGGGTGGCCCACCATGGAGAATATGACGTCACAGCAAGAGGCGACGGAGGCTGGGGAGGAGGCGAGATCAGCGCCGGAGGAGAGGAGAGTGGAGGCCTTGGAGGGTGTGCGGGCGTAGATGGTGAGGAAGTAGCCCGCTGATCGGATCCGACCCGCCATGGCCGCACCCATTATGCCAGTGCCTATCCATCCGATCCGGGTCCGGGAAGGATGGATCGGGTTTGGATAGCTGCTCTGGTTGGTCGCCATGCTCTGGAAGACTGGAGGTTTGTAGTTTGAGATCTGGTGCTTTACCTAGTTTGGTCTTTGGTTCACCAGGAGAAACAAAGGCCGTGGAGTATATAACACCACATTCGTCGTAGGTCTTTGGTATGGACTCACTACGATCCATTTAATTAATAAAAAATGTTAATTGCTATAAGTACATGAAAATACCATTATATATGTTTGGTGTTTGGCATTTGGTTCACTTTGGCACATGAAAAAACTGAAGGCTATTTTTCTTTTTTCCTCTGGACTGTGCTCCAGACTCCAGAGTGAGGGATGGGGAGGAGAGAGAGGAACTGAAATTTTTATTCATACAAAATACAAAAAAATTAAAATTAAAAATGAGAAATAATAGGGTGGAATTTAAAAAATAGAAAGACAAGATTACAGACGCCAAATCATACCACATCATCTGCTAAAAAAAAGAAAGATTATATACGTGGGACTCCAAATGAGAACAAAAATTGGAAACAAAATTATAAATGTGGGACGTCAAATTAGACAAAAAAAATCAAAAAAATTAGAATTCAAGTGATAACTCAGAGTAAGTTACTGTTATTTTTTATATATATATAAAATTTATTTCTTTACAGAGGCATACTTAAAGTTCTTCCTCTTTCTCTTGCTTTTAGATTAACTCCGGTTAAAAAATTAAAGAGAGCACTCAATCAAGGAAGTGATGAATTATCTCAGAATAGGAAGCACCGTGTGGTACAAGGGAGCAACAAGAGGAACTACACGAAAGTTTTAAGAAGTTCAAGGTAGCACCATGCGATGAATTATCTCAGATACGCTCCTACATTTAGAATTTTATTTTTTCACAATTGTTTGTTTAATTTGACATTCCACATTTGGAAACCTTTTTATTTATATTTTTGTTCTCATTTGAAGTCCCACATATATAATTTTCCCTTTTTTTGTTTTGACAGTGGCTGCGGTCAAACCGTGATCTTGCCTTCATATATTTAGAATTCCACCCTGTCTTTTCTCATTTTTAATTTTTTTTTTTTGTATTCCGTATGAATCAAAATTTCGGAGGAAGGAAGGATAGAGATGTGAGTTTGTAAAGACAGTCACAGTTACCTGCTTCCCAAACTTATACCAAAGTAAGAAAATGAGTTTGTAACTTTTGATTTTATCTTAAATATAGTTTTTCAAAAAAAAAGAAAGATTTTATCTTAAATATAAATATTTTACCCTCAACAGAAAAAAATGAGTTTTTTTAGTTTTTCCACTTGAGCAGCTTATGTGGCTACTGGCTATATGTATTTTCATTTCATTTTATGCTAATAATTTAAGTGATCTAATATTCTCAATAAGTGACATTTTTTATTCTCCAAGCATTTTAATTTTCTTAAACAACTATTTACAGTCTCTCATAAAACTGAACCAGAATAACACCGCACATAAAAAAAAAGCCTGGAAAAGAAACAGCATTATGCTACTGATGTTATTCTGCTACGTATGAAGTCATTTCAAGAGCAAGGTTTATATTTAAAAAAGTTTCCATACGGCACTCCGTTGCATATACAATTAACAGTGGTGCTTACTATTGATGTTTTTGAACTGGTATGGATATATACAGTATGATTCTAATTTTTCCAATTTTGATTTATTGACCATGTCAGAAACATCTTTTTTAAAATACCTGGCAGTCCACTACTAAGCATTTCAAAAAAGATTGACATGGTCAATAAATCAAAATTGGAAAATTAGGATCATACTGTATCCATACCAGTTCGATAGTAACTTATTCTGGTTTACACTAGTTAAAAGTTACATTACAGAAAAAACTTCATTTCCAGCTTAGGTTGGTTTGCACTGCTATTTTGGGATCAGTTCATGTAATCATGTTCATCAGTTAGTCAAACTATAAATCCAAAAAATCTGCATCATACTGACCTATACTGGTTCTCACATGTCAAAAAAATTTGCTCACATTTATGAAAATTCTGATTCAACTCCTTTCTTGCTTTATGGCATGTTTCTTTTATCTGATATGCAATTGTTTTTCCTATTCAAGAAAAATCAAGCGTAAAACACTAAAAGGTTGAATTTCTGCATATGTATACAGAGAAAATACCAAGAGAAATTCAGTAAGTTCAGTTCAGATTTTATAATAGAAAAGCGTACCAGTAAAAACTGGTACAAAGCTTTATTTTCTTATTTACATGCATTCGTACCGGTAAAAACTGATACAAACCTTTCTTTTTTTATTTACACATTCAATTCAGTTATGTAGTTGTAAACATAAAGTAAGACCAACATTTGTATACCAGTCAAATTTTGAAGGCTACAAATGTCCTGGTCTAAAGAAACATGTTTTTTTTCAGCTAATTGTTTTAGTGAGTTGATTTCTTTCTGATAAAACTTTAAAGCCACATATCCAGGTCATATGGGAAAAAGAAAAGTCTTTTAAAAGGTTTTGAATAGGTGATTTCGAAGGCATCAGTACTAGAGTAAACACTGAACATGGATCAATATTCTAATTGCATCCTTTTTCCAATACGATTTGCTCCCTTTTCCTTCTGTTACGCCCCGATTCGGGGTAATAATTTTCGGTCGCCTGAGTTGAAATACCTACCCGCTCTGCCTTTCCCTCTCTAGTAATTCTATGCATCAAATTTTGCTGGTTCTAAACATATACAGAATTACCTCCATGCATGCTAGGCACAAAATCGACATTCGTAAATAGTGGTTCAGTCGGAGAAACGAGATAGTTGTCGGTGGCTTTGATTGAAACTTCCATCTATTTAAACTATAATTTTTAGAATTTAGATATAATTTTAAGTTCGAATAAAAGATATTAAGGTTATATATTTTAAAAGAGCATGATTAAAATGCTCTATTGATTGTGTGTCCCATCATGCTCCAATATCATTATTTCTATTTTTAAAGTTTAAGCAGTTGATCTGAACCACTCGATATGATCTTCATATTAAAATATGTTTAGATACAAAATTTTAGATTTTTTGAATTTTGATTTTTTTTGCTATTGTACGATAGGTACAAAATAACTGTTTTTAGAAAATTCTAGACCATTCAAAAATAGTGATTTTGTACCTCTCTAAATAATTAGTAAAAAAAATTCTAAAAATTCTAAAATTTGTTATCCAAGCACATTTTAGTATGAAGATCATGTTTAACAGTTCGGATCAATTATTTATAGAGATAATAATGTTAGAGCACGATGGAGCAAAAAACCAATAGAACATTTTAACTCATTTTAAAATGGATTAGTTTTAATCCCACCTTGTCAAAGTGAGCTTTTTAAAAAAAATTAATTTATTTTAAAATATAAAAGGTTTTATTATGTACACTATTATATCTGATTTTGAATTAAAAATCACCGGTAAAATGAACAGTGAGAGCGACATACGATCCCACTGTCAATCAGCTCCCTTTAATTTTTGTTTTCCACCTTCACTCTGAAAAGTCCCTCTTCTCCTCTTCTGAATTCACTCCAGAAATTTCTCCATTTCTCTCCCCCTCGCTCATATCCTTCTCCCTCCGCATCCTCTCTCAAGCCGCACGACGATCTCTCTCTGCTGCCTTCGTGGCCGCTCTGTCAGCCTCCGACCGCGCCGCCGCCCGACAGAGCACTCCGCCTCCATGTAGCTCGCAACCAATCGCCTTTGCTCCCTCTCTGCCTCGATATTACCATGTCGCCTCGCGCCTCTTCACAATCGCCCTCGACCTTCTCTAACTTCCCTCTGATTTTGAGATCGGTACAGTCTCTAAACCCTGAACCCTAAATCTTTTCTTAAGATAACTGGTATAAGATTGAGATATGTTTTATTTTCCTTATATTTACTGTCTATTATTGTTTTTTTTTCTCATAACTAAGGTAAAGACCAGTATGAATGCCCATTTACGGCTACACACAAATTTGTGCTACCGTACTCACACTATTAATGTATCAGTAAACAGTGCCCTTTAGTATAGTAGCCATATCGATGCACTAAGTAAGAAATTTCTATATTTTTATTTATGTAATTTGGCATAGTTCAAACGTTTTCTGGAACACCTTTGATATTGATTAATCTTATAAACTGTTTTGTTGTTGTTATGTCTGATAGTATACTAAAATATATTTCATATATATTTTAATGCGTGACATTTTTCAACTTGAACAGTATAGCATGAATTTTTAACTTAGGTAGTGTGGATCCACTAAATTGATTGATCTGTTAGCAAATACTGTATTGGAAATTTAAAATTTAGTGCCTCTTCTGTCACTTGCATTTTTTAATTGTCCAGATCAAATAAGCTGGGTACAAGCCATTAAATTGTGTGTTATACATGTATTTTTCAGGAAGGCAGAAGTAGGAGGAAGAGAAGATGATGTCAAAGTTCGAGAAAATTCATCTATAGGTATGTTTTCCTTCCCTTTTTAAGATTATCTCCTGTGGTAAATAGGTATATTTCATTAATGTATTTTCTTTTTCATAACTGACCCATGCAAAAAAACGTTTTCTTCTATTATTTAGATATCCATATATTAATTTCAATTTACTCAGGCCTTTTTAAAGTTGTTGTATTTCTTTTCTACTTCGTATTGAAGGGGAATGTACTCAAAATTATGGGTAATTTTGTGAGTGCGCGACTTTCTTTTGTGTTTTTTTCGTTGTTTTAAATAACTGTACTTTGTCATTTGATATTTGATTGTGTTTTTCTGAATTGCCAAACTCTAAATTGGCAAACTTATTCTTTGTTTATTCTCTTCTGTTGTACATTGCAAAATTTTAATTTGTATATTTTTGCTATGTTATTTTTTTTAATTAGGTCAGTATTCTTGGAGATATTATGTATCCAATGATTATGCCATCTACGAAAAGGATATTAGTATTTTTATTTTGAGTTGGGCTAACTTGTTTTGGGAATTAAAAGGGTGTTTTACTTTGCGCTCATATCTTCATTTTCAAAGTTCAAATAGTCGATTCGAACCTTCCAACATGATCTTCATATTAAAATGTGCTTGGAGACTAAATTTTACATTTTTTGGAAATTTTTTACTATTTTTTTAGAATTTTTGAAAATCACAGTTTTTCTGAATTTTTTATTATTTTTTATTTAATGAAAAGCTGTGATTTTAAAAAATTCTAAAAAAATAGTAAAAAATCTCCAAAAATGTAAAATTTGGTCTCCAAGCACATTTTAATATGAAGATCATGTTGGAAGGTTCGAATCGACTATTTGAACTTTGAAAATGAAGATATGAGCGCAAAGTAAAACACTCTCTTTAATTCCCAAAGCAAGTTAGCCCAACTCTTTTATTTTTATATTACAATTGTCTAATAGTGTCTGCCAAATCATATAATTCAGATTTAAGATTTAGTATCAGCATTTTTGACATAATTAATCAGTCAAAATGTGATACGACACTTACCACTGTATTTGAGAGAAAAATTTCTCAATATACTGGCCCTCATTAATATCTAATAACGATTTGTAGGAAATTTCAATACTTGCTTTCAGTTATCATATTACAGACAATTCCCAATCTGTTTTTTCCTTTATTTATTAAGGTCTAAATTTTTTTCGAATCAACCAATATAGAAGATCTACCTAGGCAATTTGATTTATTGTTTGTGTACATTACATATAGGGTCTAAATTTTTTGGGATCAACCAAAATAGAAGACCTACCTAAGCAATTTGATTCATCGTCTATACACATTATCTAAACTATCAACAAGAAAACAATTAATGGTAATACGGATAGATTTGTGGGGAGGGATGCAGTATGACCGATGGTCGATATTGGCCAGCAGAGTAATTATGTTCGACAATGGGCCGAGATGCAGTGTTTTGTATCAAACCGCAAGGTCGAACTGTCGAGCCAGGAAGTGTCGTTACGAGATGATTGGTATTGGGATTCCCGGGAGGAGTTTCACTGAGAGACCCAAATGCACACCCTGCGACATGCTTGGAGGGGGCCGAACACTTCCTGTCGGGGGTCATTGTCAACTCGCCGAGGCACAAAGGGTGTGTTAGCGCTCGATTCTTGTCGTTGTTCCTCCCGCTGACTAGCTGCCATCTAGTTTCTAGGAGTTAGCCCTACGGTGGATGATACGTCCTATCTCAAGGAGAGTAGGCCGTATGTGAATTTAAGGTTCCAAGATTGTCCTGCCCGAGGAGACAGGCCGAGAATAGGAGGTATTGGTTAATGGTTCCCAAGGCGGGAAGGATTCGAGGTATTCGGACTCTTTCTTGTTTTGATACCTCCCTTTTGTGAAATGTTTCGTCCCCCTACTCAGTTGAGTTTGGGGCCTTATATAAGTCGTCCGGTAATTGTATTTCAGGGGCGGTGATGAGACCGCGTCTACGTGGCCGGACAGGTTGTTGCATAGCAGCCATGTAGACACGGTAATGTCCGCATAGATGCGGGGACCATCCCGAGTTCGCATAAAGCCTACCCTAGGAGATCTTTATAGCGGGCCTTATTGGGCTATCGCGGATTTCCCAACCCGAGGTTGGGAATGGGCCCGGGAAATTTCTAGTACTGAGCCCAACACTTAGCCTGCTAAGAGTTCATTGGAGCCTTTGGTACATGGCCCTATCAAACTGTAATATTACTTTAATTGTAGTCTGTGAGGATCAGATCAGTACAAAACTACCCATACATGGTCTGGATATACCATGGGCCTTTACTGGTTTCTGATATCTATAATCCAGGGGTTTGTTTTTACTGACATATGTGGGCCATGATCTGTCAGTGATATTTGTTTTTGCTTCAAGTTTATTTTTCATAGCTGAGATAGAGACCCGGTTGTCAGTGATGGGTTCTTTTTCAGGACAGTTTCTCACTACTTTCTTTCAGTTTTTAATTTGATGGTTAGTAAAAACTGATATATATAGGTTTTTATTATCAATGGAAGCTGGTTAATTGTAGCTAGTTTTGTTTAAAAAAGAAGTTTTTCTCAATGCTTTTAAAGCTAGACTCGTTATGAAGCTGAAAAAAAAAAGCAAACAAATGCTGAATGAAGCACCAAGAATATGAAATTTACAACTATTTTGCAAAATCAAATGTTCAGTGCTGCAGACTTTGAACTGGGTTTAAACTCTGAAATGTAAATGATTGTAGTCAGTTGATAACACTTTATATCTTAATTTTTCTTTTGTTGTTATCCTAGAAGTCTGATTATTTTATGTCTACATAGTTTGCAATGTGACTATGTGAGATCAATAATTTGAATTGACAAAGAACTGTACTATGTTTTTGTTAACCTATGCATGCATGACATTTTAATGTACATCTTTTAATAATTTATGGAACCGGCATATTTTATTAAATGCCATCATGAGGTTCACTTGTTCTAACAAGCCATGTTTAACATGAATCAAAGTAAAATAAATATGAAGCGAAATGTTTCAGGTGTAAAGATTCTAGTTTGTGTCTGATCAGAGAGCAACTTCTGTCGAGTTATGAGTTCATACGGACATGAATTTGTAAAGGGAGATACTAACCCGACTTGTTTAATTGACACCTCTAGTTATAACTTATAACTAGTTAATGTAAAAAAATAAAATGTGCGTGACTCCATTTAGAATTTATGATAACAAGCAAATTGAACGCCAAATGAAATACAAACAAATTCCGAGCACATGTAATTAATTATAAGAGTGCTGACTGTATCATTTTATTTGCACACCCTTTATCATGAATTTCTATTTGTTTTTACTTTTAAAAAAAATATTCATGCATAATATTAAAGTTACTTATACCGTACGTTATTACAAAAATTCTGAAAGTTGTATTGTTACATATTTGATAAAGTTTTTAACTTGAATTCCTTTTTATTATTTGTTATCATTCTAAAAAAAGTGGTGAACACTTCGTATACTATAAATAAAAGATTGTAAATTTAAATATGTACAAAATGAATGCTAAATATATAATATAATGCTTTACTAAAAAAAAGTATATAATAGAATGCGAGAATAATTTATATTTTAAAGATGATATAATATGGCAGCAAAGCAAAATGTAACGAATACTACATAATTAACGACCTAATTATAGAGCATTTCCTAATTTTGCTAGATAAACAATTGTAATTTTTGAAGGTGACTGTTCACTTCAGTGTTATTAGAACTGGATCGGACCGGTCGATTCGACCGGAATAAACCGGAACCGGTCACCTGTTCGGTTCGATTCTTCTCTATTACCGCTTCAGCTACTGTATCGAGGAAAAACAATTTTATCGGCCGGTTCGTATTGAAAATTTGCTGGACAAAACCATGTAAAACCGCGGTTCAAATCATATTTCACAGATCTTGCTCTTGCTGTAATCTAATTTCGCGTATCTTCTATTTTTTAGAATTCTTTACTTCTAAAAAAAATTGTAGGAGCTGTAAAGTTCTCTGGATATAAAATCCGAGGTACAGAAATTCAAGCCTCGGACAATTTGAGCTGCATACTCATTTACTTGTACACCCACTAAAACTTTTTTATTTATTTTTTTCCCTTTTTTATTGCTACTAAAACTCAGGTTAATGCACAAATATGACATTATAATCTTACTGGCATTGTTTGCGTTTCATATAAAAATGGCACAGTAAGTAGTCTCCTTTTTCTCGAGCGCGGGCATATGATTAAGAAGCCAAGAACACAAAAATGATTACAAAGAAAAAGAAGAAGAAGTCTCAGCCGTGCATGGAACTTAGATGAGATCAGAGCATAGCACTGTTAACTGGTTGAAATATAGGCAGCAGAAATGGACAACACTGCACTGTCAAGTTGTCTCCTTTTTCTCGAGCGCGGGCATATGATTAAGAAGCCAAGAACACAAAAATGATTACAAAGAAAAAGAAGAAGAAGAGACGATAGACAGCAAAGAGGGGACCTCTCAACAGTGCATGGAACTTAGATGAGATCAGAGCATAGCACTGTTAACTGGTTGAAATATAGGCAGCAGAAATGGACAGCACTGCACTGCTGCTGTTAAAAGAGAAACATGGGCTTATTTCTTATGGGCCATGGTTGCTTTTTCACTTTCAGGATTTCTTTCACCACACCATAGAAAAGAGAAACCAAATAGAAGAGTGTCCCTTTCGGCCCTTTTTCACTTCCAGAAATCCTAAACAAATTAAATGGGCACTAGATCCTAAATAGCTATCAAAGAAATAAAAAATTTATGTTCACTGCAAAGTAAGGTTGGGATGTAAATAAGCCGAGCCGAGTCGAGCCTGACTTTATCCGAGTCAATCACGATCTGAGTCGAACCAGTTCGTTTGTACTATGAGTCGTGTATAGATCAAAGATTTTTGTTTTCTTTACCGATTTGATGCTGTGAATTGTGCATAGACCAAGAGCCATTAAAACATTTCATTTTTCTTGTAAGAATTTCATCCTCTTGTGGGGGATACGAAAAGAGAGAGTGAAAATGTCGAGAAATAGCTTTATCTTTTTCTTACAATAAGCTGAGAAATGAGCTGAATCTGAATCAGAATTGAGCGAGCTAATTATAGAGTGAGGCTATGGTACTTCGGCTAGTGTACTATGGCTAGTGTATTACGGCTCAATATGGTACTTTTTAAAATCCTAACGGTCGATTCGAACCGTTCAATGTGATATCCATATAAATATGTACTTGCAAACTAAATTTTATATTTTTTTGAATTTTTTTACTATTTTTTTAGATAGGTAAAATTTTCAGTGTTTTATACAAATTATGGACCATCAAAATTCTACCTATCTAAAAAAATAGTAAAAAAATTCAAAAAAATATAAAATTTAGTTTGCAAGTACATGTTGATATGGATATCACATTGAATGGTTCGGATCGACCGTTAGGATTTTAAAAAGTACCATATTGAGCCGTAGTACACTAGCCATAGTACACTAGCCGTAGTACCATAGCCTCACTCCTAATTATATATGTTTTCTCCGAACAGGTCTGGAACGAGCTGTGAGCTAATTATTATTATTATTATTATAGTACCAATGCTATAGTACTGCAGTTATTTAAACTTATTATTTATCCAATTTGATAAATATCTTAAATTGTTCGGTTGCAAGACAATTTATCATACTTCAAAAGACTAGCTAAAACATCTTTTTCTAGCATTTGTACACTAGATAAAGTCAAATGGTATGATGTTGCTGAGTATTTATTTGACACCACTTGCTTGTTCAATATTTTGACTTGATTGTGACAATTTATCAAAAATATTGATGAAAGATCAAGTCAAAACACTTTGGTAACTAAATAACACAAGGATGTGCACTATGTGGCAATGGTCAAAGTGAGACTTGTGACCATTTAATGCGAACATGCTCATACACCAGGAACTTTTGAATGAGTCTATGGCTCTATGCGCACAGCTAAATCTACCAAGGGTAAGGGGAAACTATTACTCTGAGATCTGGTGTGAGGGTCGGCAACAACTGACGGGGCAAACCAAGAAACGCTGGGATGTGACATGGGTGGCAGGCTCATGGGCAATATGGAAAGAACATAATAGAAGAACGTTCAACCAGAAGAGAAAATTAGAACACACTCTAATTAATGATACAACAATTGATGTACTTAACTGATTGCTTTTTAGTTAGATGCAATAGTGAAAGCAGTGGCCTAGACATATTGAAAGCTTTCTTAGTTTTATTAGCAGAGCTTTTTAATATCTGAGTTACATTGTAAATTTACTAAATAGTTACAAGGACGAGTTAGTCCGCGTAACGTCTCTGTAAAATTTTTTCTTATCTCAATATATCTTAGTGGAACTTTTCCAATAACCCTAAAAAAAAAAACTTTCATCTCATTGTGCCAGTATAATCAAAGTTAATTTAAATGCAATCCAACATAAAAAGTTGTCGAATTCAATCTTTCAAAATGGACTGATTAAAATTCTCAATTTGACCCACCAGTAAATAAAGAGTGAGCAGTCAGAGTGCCATTAGAAATGTTCAATATAAAGCAAGACATGTGAAGAGAAGAACACAAAAGTGTAAAAGTTTTGTATTCAATTTTCCTATTTAAAAGGCATAAAAATATCTGTAGTTTTTAATATAGTCAATATATGCTCTTCAATAGCAACTAACTAAATTTAATATATTTATCTAGTTTGATGATTCAAACAAAAAATCGGCCATAATCCTTCAGCGGCATTAATATACCATCAAGTCAAATAGTGTGGGGCGTTGTCAATTCATTGTCTAGAAAAAAAATTTGTTTAATATTTCGATTTGATTTTGACATATTCTAATATATGAAACTTATGAGAATTCCTTTTTGGTAAAATGATAAAGGTAATGTTTTTCGTATAGAAAATCGTAAGTCTAATATTCACATAAAGTAAAAATATTAAATAGTTAAGTGGCTTGATTTTTCATCTTTATCTTTATTAAAAAATACACTAAAACTTATTACAAATCTTAAAAATTGTAAGATGAAGTCAACAATAATAAATAAGATTTCATAGTATATATAAGGTCTGATCTTCTCTTCACAATTTGATTTAGAATACGATCTTTAAAGAAAAGGAAGGAAAGAGAACAGGAGAAACAACAGCATCGCACATGATCAGATATGTTCACCGACTCTCGAACAGTAAAATCTTTATACAAACTCAGCTATTTTCATCACCCAAAAATCAATTTTTGAAATAGCCTAATTAATTGGTGGGAAAGCTATGTTATCTAGAAGAAAAATCAACATAATCCGCTAGTGCTAATAAACCAAACAACAAAAAAGAAAGAAAAAAAATAAAGCAACATGGGCGCCAACTCAGAGGAGGCCACAGACAAACATCTCTATTCATTTATTATGTTTCTGGATCATATGCTTACACATGCAACTGTGTTGAAAGTCACTGGCACAAACAAAAGCCAATCATATCTCTTTGGCTAGCCAAAAGAAAGTCAAAATCTGCCACAGTATTTCTGTGGGAGGGAGATTATGGTACTCTGCACACGAGTTCGGATACCGTGAAGTAACCCAATCTTTAGGTTTTGAATCGGGACCGTCCGATTTGAATCCGCAAAGTAAGCGCACACATTCCGATGATGAACTCGAATTCCGAAACAATCTCAAGTGACGAATTCGAATCGGACAGTCTCGATCCAAAACCCAAAGATTGGGTTACTTTAGGGGACCCGGACCCCTCTGCACACAGCATATTGGTCCGTGCTATGGATTAAAAAAATTTAGTTAAAAGTTCTAATGATCAATGTGAACTGTCCAATATGATCTCCATATAAATATATATTTCTAAATTAAAATATTCATTTCTTTTATAAAAAAATTTACTATTTTTTTAATGGATAGAAAATTACTTGATCTGAAAATTCTAAACCATCCACAAACATTGATTTTTTATCCATCTAAGTAATAGTAAAAAATTCTAAAAAAATATAATTTAGTTTATGAGTACATATTCATGATCATGTTGAACGGTTCGGATCAACCATTAGAATTTTGAAAACAAAAATATTGAGTATAGTATTTTTTTTTCTTTAGGACATCTGTGTGTATAGTTTTTTTTTTTTTTTTGAGTAAAATTTGGTTTAAAACTTTCACTGAAATATTCACTAAATTTTTTTCGGATATGTGAAAAAAATACCAAGGCTAGTGAAGAAGAAGGCGAGCTAAGTCTCCTGCAAATTAAAATTTTATAATTTATTTATTTAATTTTGTAATTTTTGCATGTATCAATATATTTTTTTAAATTATGAAATAAATTGAAATACATTAGATTATTTAATTCCTCTTTTCAAGTTTCTGACTCTGTCCGTGCAAGCAAAGTGTATTGTTATTATTATTATTAGGAGTAGAACTAAGGTGTTCTTAAGCTCACCAAGTCTCTTTGTGAACTTAACTCAATAATCTACCGGATTGACTTCAAATGACACATCCAAACCGTTGAAACCGTTATACTTCATGAGTGATGCATTTACATGTCAAATTTATAATTTTTCGAACTAATTTAATATAAAGTCAAGCGGTCAAATTATGTTGAAAAATAAACGCATTAAAATTAACTTATAATTATCTTTTTTTTTTACCGCTTGACTTAATACTAAATTAGTTCCAAAATTTAAAAATTTAACATGTAAACGCATCACTCATGAAGTAGATCGGTTTCAACAGTTTGGATGCGTTATTTGAAGTCAATCCGATAGGTTTTTGAGGGAAGCTCACAAAGAGGCTTGGTGAGCTTAAGAACACCTTAGTTCTACTCTATTATTAGATCAAAAATTTATTTTCAAACTTTTATGTATTATTTTCAGTTTTATCCTTTAAATTTTTTAATTATTACAAAGAATTATATTATTAGTCTCTCTTATAGAAAATCAGTGTTGTAAATAACAATATGCACTTGTCGGACAGATAGGATACCGCCAAGCGATTATTCAGGAATAATCGGGCATAATAGGAAATAATCAGCTGATTATTCGGAAAAATTCGTGACGGTTTGGTCACCGCCAACAACTAATCAGACGATTAATCAGTCTAAACAGACGTTTTTTACAACACTGAAAACAATTACATAATACTTTTTCATAAAAGAAAAAGTACATAACATTTTTTTATCTAACCTCTTCCTCAATTTTCTAGTTACCCCATCATGTCAGTAACTAACAAAGATGAAAAGCCAATGGCCAAATCTTAAATCAGTTAAACCGTAAATATTATTACCATTTAGCTCCCCACACCTATGGTTGACCTTTTTGTTTGCCCAAGAAAGCAAGAAGCAAGAAGCCAAGGCACAAAATTGTCTCATCCCATGTGCTGTTGTGCCACGCACATGCACATCTTTTGTATTTGCTTGTTACTTGTTTCTCACTTTATAAATCACTAATTAATTATACTAGGGTAACTTTGGGTTATTATCTAGGTTGGTTTACCAAGCTACCATGTAATGATGTAAATAGACTTTTACCGGAAATATGTGCTAATTCGAAGAAGTTATAACAAGTCAAAGTATCCAGAGTTTTTTTTATATTTAGATAAGTATTAAATATTTTACAAAGAATCCAAACGATGGAAATTTTTCTAAATATAATAGAAAAAACTTAATTATTGATTTGGTTTCTTGGAATCTGTATGCAGATAAGATTTTTTTGTGACTAAGAATTGAGATCTACATATAAATTTTAAGAAATTGAATTTATAATTTGGTCCTTTAAAAAATATTTTAAAAAAAAACTGAGATAATGATTCAATTCCTTCTAATGCATTGAAAAAAAAAAATCATCTTTCTCCTTCCCGACAAAATATTTAATTATTTCTAAAAATTTAAAATTGTGCGAAATATCTGTTATAAATTGAACGAAATATAATTTGGCCTATGATGAAAGCGACGGATCATATACATTGTTTGGTAAAAGGTACATAATAATGAAAGTAAAGTACCTAGGAAAATGGAAATAAATCTTCTGTTTTTTTAAAGGGATAACAGCACACTCTGTTATTTTGATTCTAGCCGTTGACCTTTGTTGAGATTCGGGTACGAAAAACTTTTTTCTTGAGATTCGTGCATGAAAAAGTTTGAACGATTAAAATAGAAATAACAGGGCTGTGATTCCTTTGGAATAACAGCAGATTTATATCCAAAATAGAAAAATACATGTACAAAAGTTAGTTCAGACTTCAGATCAAAGAAAAGCAGGGCAGAGGGACCATGCGTATACTTTCTTGTGCCTCATCATATCACCTCGGTTTAATTTTTGTTTTTTTTTTCCCTCGACTCCTTGAGCATGAGATGGGTCTAAGCGGTTGATTAATAGCATTGATTATGATTATAGCAAATAAAATATGTATTTCATCCTTACTATACAAACATTAACCGTAAATCTGACTTAGGTCACTGATAAATTTAAAATAAATGTTAATAAAAAAGACAATAAATTGAGTAAATTTATGAGTTTTTCAAATATATAAGCTTAAGTATGATATTATGAAAATGTAGAAGAAAATAAGTAATTTCAAAAAAATTAAAGGGTATGCATGAAAATTCCCTTAGTCTAAAACTCTAAATCCAACAATAGAGACTAAATCATTTGTATAGTGTGAAAGGTCTTGTGGTAGACTTGTTTCAGAAGATTCTTTGACCCGGAGACAATATATTTTTTAATTCACAAAAAGATCCTCGAAATGCCAATTGTTCTTGAACAGGTCAAAAGGTCACAAAAATTATTAAACTAAAAGCAATTTGAATTGTGTCACCTGCTCCTCCATTACAAAATTGACAACTTTCATGGTAGGCAGATCAGACGCTATTAAAAGCAAATTAATTATGCATTAGTCAAACCAATTGTGTATCAGTAGTACACAATGCCACTATAGTGCTTAGTATATATGAGTGAGGCTACGGTACTATGCATAGCACGGTTTGGTCCGTGCTACGGCTCAATATTTGAGTTTTCAAAATTTTAACAGTCGATCCGAACCATTCAACATGATTATAAAATGAATATGTACTTGCAAACCAAATTTTACATTTTTTTGAATTTTTTTACTATTTTTTTAAATAGGTAGAAAATCACTTGATCTGAAAATTCTGGACCATCCAAAAACAGTGATTTTCTACCTATCTAAAAAAATAGTAAAAAATTCGAAAAAATGTAAAATTTGGTTTGCAAGTACATATTCATTTTATAATCATGTTGAACGGTTCGGATCGACAGTTAGGATTTTGAAAACTCAAATATTGAGCCGTAGCACGGACCAATCCGTGCTATGCATAGTACCGTAGCCTCACTCAGTATATATTTAGCGTATCAGAGCATTATGTGTGTGTGTGTGTGTGTGTGAGCTATGGTAATATGCATTTTATGAATCGTTAAACAATTCAAACCGTTAACCATTATCTCTATATGAAAATGTATTTGAAGACCAAATTGTATATTACTTCAAAAAAATTACTGTTTTTCAAACAGGTAGAAAATTAATGTTTTTGGATGATCAAGAATTTTAGATCAAGTGATTTTAGCTATCAAAGCAATATATATAATTCCTCTTAGAGTTTTGATTTGATGGTTCGGATGTCTAATGACACATGCTATCACAACAGATACATATTCTCAAATGAGTGAGGCTATGGTACTCTGCAAAGTGCAGATCAGTACGAGTTATAGATTCATATTTTCAATTTTCAATTTTAAATAGTCGGTCTGAACTGCTTAACATAATCTTCATATGAAAATGTACCAAGAGACTAAATTTTATACTTTTTAGAATTTTATTTTCTATATTTTTAGGTAGGTAGAAAATCACTATTATTGGACGGTATGGAATTTTTAGGTCAAGTGATTTTCTAATTGTCTAAAAATATAGTAAAGAATCCTAAAAATATAAAATTTGGTCTCTAGTTACATTTTCATATGATAATAATATTGAGCCGTTTAAATGGACTATTTATATTTTAAAAACAGAAATATAAATCCAACACAGACCGATTCGCACTTTGCAAAGTATCTTTAACCTCACTCTTCTCAAAAATATAAATATAATTACTATTTTAGCTCTAGTGACTGAAATTGTGCACAACTCTGTAATTATCATTCCTGATTTTACCATGCAAAGTAATACTTTATAGCAAGTCAAGACTCAAGAGGTAAAAAAATCCACTAAAAATATTTAAAAAATAATAAGAAAAACAAGATACTATATTTGTTAACTGACCAATCCATTTGTTTCGTAGGCCGTATCGCAGGAATTCGGATCCCCTGAACAACGAATTCGAATCGGACGGTCCCTATCCAAAATCCAAAGATTGAGTTACTTAAGGGGATCCGGACTCGTATGATCGTATCGCAGCCCCCAAGCTTTCGAACTTTCATTATTTATAACACTTTGTTTGATAGGGGAGATAAAAAAAAAAAAGATAAAAGAATGACTGTTATTTTTTTATAAAATGAATAATTCTAGTATAAATTCAACTTTTTTTGTACATTTATTTTGTTAATTTGAAAAATATTATTCCAATTAGAAAACTACAATTGTGATGTATTCTCCATTTTTTTTAAATAGCACATGTATCAAATATTGGATTGATATCAAAGTTCTAAATAGCGCGCTATAGTGTTTTTGGACTATAAAAGTTATGGCGCTATTGGAGCTATAGCGCGCTATTGCACGCTATAGCGGCGCTATATAGGCATAGCGCTGTTTTTTCAGCCGTTCCGTTATGACGCGATAAACGCTATTTAAACCTTTGATCGATATACAAAACATTCAGCCTTTCACCAAATAATTTAAAATTTTAACAATAGAATTTAAATAATTTAATTTAAAAATCGGTTCCAATTTGATACAGATATTAGATTCTATCTAAATAATTGAAAACACAATAATTTTTTAAATTTTTTAAAGTTTAATAACATTTTTCAAAATAACAAAATTGACAATAAAAAATTATGTCCTCACCTCTCAATTTTGTTCCCCTCGAAAACATTGTCATAGAGTACCAAGGACCTAATTGTATTTGAATCCAAAATAAAAAAATTTCCTTGACCATACCAAATTTGGACGATACATGGAGGTTAGATTATCTTAATATAAACCCCATAGAGCACTTGAATTCTAGCTGAGTGCTTTTCAAACCAGTGTTGTTAAATATCGCATATGCTTATGTAGTCGGAAACTGCATGAAAATCTTCATGCAGTCCCATATATGCGATACAACCACATATGCAGTTCA
Organism: Carex kokanica; assembly: GCA_025461125.1. Lineage (NCBI taxonomy): Eukaryota > Viridiplantae > Streptophyta > Magnoliopsida > Poales > Cyperaceae > Carex > Carex kokanica. The sequence continues at coordinate 2,280,853 of JAJGRX010000112.1, forward strand.
TACATACCGCATTATATCATGCAGTCCATACAAATGTTTATTTTAATTAATTAAAAAAAATTCAAGTTCTGATCAAACATTTATTAATAAAAAAAGGATCGGATATGCAGTAAAACCCAGACCCAATTCTTTATACTCATCCGGACACAAGTTCAGTTAAGTGAAGCTTCTCATAGTCCATGCAGCTTCTTTTATAGGCTCTCAAAAAGTTTATTTCTTTTGTTTTTAAGAATTGAGACTAAAGAAGTGCTATTATACCGGTTACTCCAGACGGACGCTCTGGGTGAAATTCACGTGAATTCAGTGTTTACATTATTTTATTACTAATTTGGGCCGAAGGATTTGAGTAGCTGAATTTATAACCCATTATTAGCTATTGTCTACAAAGGACTTCGAGTTAAAGCAACTGCATTTATGGCCTATTAATCATTTTCGAATTAAAGCAGCTGCTAGACATTTATTTATTATACTTGTAAATATGCGCTGAGTTGGCTTTCCATATAAATATAAATACTACATATGAGGAGCTCTATATATATTATATATATGTTTAAGTGAAGATTCTCATATACTACATATACATGTAGTATAAAATACACATATGAATATATATCTGAATTTTTATTTTAAAATCCGCATAAAAATTCGTATATATAACAACATAGAGCATATTTGGAATGCAGTGATCTTCCACATGCATTAACAAAACCGCATTTAACCAGATTGTTTCTAACTAATGATTTTGAATAAACAATGAAAAGAGAATTGAGATCTAGATGGAAACTTGTATTGTAGCTGGAAACCGTCAAAGCTTGACTCAATCAGCTGACCTTTTCATCTGGTCTTAAAGGATGTGGGCCCCACATAAGACCCAGTACTATGCAAAGAGAATCAACCTGGTTCAGTATCTCTACAATTATTTATTTGGTAGAATCTATTTGTTATTCAAATTTGGATTTCCAGTTGAGAGCATAGTAACATAACTCGCGTTTAATTTGCAAATTATTTGCGTTTTTTTTGTTTTTTTTTTACGTTTCCGAACCTAATACCGAATAAAACGCAAAAAAATGTATAATATATTTTATTTGCGAATAAAACGCGAATCACGAATTATTCGTGAAAAAAACGCGATTTTTCTTTAACTTCTTTTAAAAGAAAATTTGGTTTTTTTTTTTGCTTTCTTGTAGTACCGAATCATTCCTGAATTATATCCGAATTATTCCTGAATCACGAATTTTCAACCCCACCGAACCGAACCCGAACTATTTGTTTGTCACTGTGGTTGAAAGTGCTGCCAGTGTATACTGTAGCTGTAATGTTGTATATATTGAGTAGAACTAGGGTGTTCTGCTCATCAAGTCTCTCTGTGAGCTTATATAAAAAATTCACGGATTGGCTTCAAGCAACGCATCCAAACCATTGAAACCGATCTACTTCACGAGTGATGAGTTTACATGTCAAATTTATAAATTTTCAAACTAATTTAATATAAAGTCAAGCGGTAAAAAAATGATGAAAATAAACACATTAAAATTAACTTATAAACCATATTTTTTTTTACCGCTTGACTTATATTAAATTAGTTTGAATATTTATAAATTTGACATGTAAACTCATCACTCGTGAGGTAAATCGGGTTCAACGGTTTGAATACGTTGTTTAAAGCTAATCCAATGGATTTTTTAGTTAAGCTCACAAAGAGACTTAGTGAGCTTAAGACCACCCCAGTTCTACTCGTATATATTTGACTGGAGCAATTTATTTCAGTGTGAAACCATTTAAAATATTAAATATTGAAAAAAATGCTTCTAAAGCTAATAACAACAGTTTAAGAAAATAAAAAGGGAAAATATATGAAAACTATATATTATTGTTTCTAAAGCTTTGAGAACATAAGCTCAAAAAAATGAAATTTTCTAAAAACTTTGCACGATGTAACAACATAATAAAACATCAGAATTTAATTAAATGACCCCAATAATAGAGCATCGTGTGTTCAAATTATAAACATGTGATCTATATTATTCACATATCATGTTTATAAAAATAACAAAATTTGGTGTATATTTTTTTGTATATCAATTGACTTGAAATTCCAACAGTCCAAAATTAACGGTCTGCATAAATTTGTTAGGTTATCTAAATGTATAAAGACATACCATACTATTACTTTTAAAATTATAATTTTATTTGATTTTCTTGAAAAATTTATTGTCAAAATTGTCAAATATAACCATTGTAAAGTGATTTCTCCTTATATTAACTATCTTTGATACTATATCAAATGACATTCGAATTGTATGAAATTCGGTACACCTCCAACCGATAATATAAAAAACACATAAATAATTTTTCAATACTTTCTTAACTTGATTTGGAAACTTATCAAATTTTCAAAGTAGTAAATTATTTACAAAGAATATCGAATGTCACTCTTATAAAAGAATTTAATCCATTAATTGGAGCAAAGCATTAGCACCTTGTAACGAGTTAACAACAGAATAAAACATTAAATTTTAATTTCAGACAAAATTAACTTATAAAATTAAGATCAATTCTTGGGGAAGCAAAAGCATGGCATAGTGAAACTAAAAAGGGGCAATTTCATGTATCCCCCTCAAAAACTTCAATATTACGTATTTCCCCCTCTAAAATTTGAAATTACATATTTCCCCTTCTAAACTTTCCAAACTCACAAATTTACCCATTTAATCAATAAAATATATTTAATATATTTAAAAATACTTAAATAATATTATTTCAGATTCTAATTTTTTTTCAGACCATTATACCCCTTCCTCCTTCCAATCTCGTTCTTTCTCTTCAATTCATGAGCGTCTCACACCGTCCCCACCTATGGATTGAAGCAGCTGCATGACATCTTTCGCCATTCGACATGGATGGTGCGGCAGCCTGATGCAGCTGGAGCTCGCCGCATTGCTCCGATCCATAGGTGGGGACAGTGTGAGACGCACATGAATTGAAGAGAAAGAACGAGATTGGAAGGAGGCAGGGGTATAATGGTCTGAAAAAAATTTAGAATCCGAAATAATATTATTTAAGTATTTTTAAATATATTAAATATATTTTATTGATTAAATGGGTAAATTTGTGAGTTTGGAAAGTTTAGAAGGGGAAATATGTAATTTCAAATTTTAGAGGGGGAAATACGTAATATTGAAGTTTTTGAGGGGGATATATGAAATTCCCCCAACTAAAAAAGACATCCATTCCTTTTTGAAAAATTCTTCCCCAAATCAACGCAATCAGAAAGTTTGTGTCAGGGTGCGCCTTTTAGTGTGCCATCTTTGAAATGGAGAGCTTCAAGAAATCAAAAGAATAATTACAAATTTACAAGTATACAAAATTCTATTTTTTTTTCCCTCTGTTTTAGTGCCATGAATCCACACTTGCATCATGCGGAGAGCAAAAGCGCACAACATTGTATAATAGGGATTCACACTTGCGGGATATGTTTTGAAAAGGAAACACACAAAGTGTTAATAGGAATATCTTGATAAAATATAAAATGTTAATGAGTTAATATACATCACCATACTATTCATTGTATCAATTGATCACTATTATAATTTTAAATTTTTATTTTCCAGATTTAAAAAATTCATTCCAAGTCACTCAATTCGATATAAATATCAAACATCTTATCGAAAACCAACTTATATATCTTCTAAGATTTTCTCCATTAAACTTTAATATTATTTTAAAAATTATTTACCTTCCAATAGAAATATTTTTTTTAATATTAAAAAGAAGTAAATTAACTAAAAATTATAAAAAAAAATTGGTTTCGTACAAGATTTCATAAGTAGATCGAATGACTCTCAAAATTCAAAATTACAGCCATCATAGGGAATCATAAAATCCTAGCGCATATTGATTAAAAGATGTCATTTTCTGTCTTTTTAAAATATTTTCGGCTCCGCTCTGTATTAACAAATTTATCCATAAATAAATTATGTACGTATAAAAAATCACAAATTAAAAATTCAGTTTTAAAGTTAAAAAACTCGAACATTAAAATTCATTTTTATCTATAAAAACTTAAAAGGAGAGCACCAAGTACCCATAAAATTTGTGACGTTGACTGGATCCAGTCAGTGGCGGTCTCAAATCAAAGTATGAATTTGACCGCTGTGTTGGTCCATTAGACCAGATCCAGTCAAGCCCACAATCAAACACCACAATACAAACAAAATATAATAAAAGGACCTTGATGATTACATCGCCTTATCACAAAGACTAAATCTAATTACTGGAAAGTTCTTTTCCTTCACCTTTTTTATAATTAACTATTTCTTTTAATTTAATAATTGCATTGGTGGATTTAAATGGATATAATGGGTCAATGTCCCATATTTTTCTTATAGTTTTCTATTTTATATAGTCTTTTTAGTGTTACACATACAACTAAAAAGTATATTCTATCGCATAAAATGCAACCGTATTCTTTACTCGTACAAAATCCTTTTCAAATTCTTAATACCATTTTCGGTGCAATTTTTTTCACAATACTATATAATTATCAAACAAATACCTTACCAAACTATTATTTAACCGTTCAATCAGACTGTTAATTTTACTTAAAAGATTGGATTTAACCGTTCAAACTAAAAACTACATATGCTTAGTGGATAAAATATTATTTATTATATGTAGAATATACGGAATAAAATTCAGTGTCTATAATAACTATAAATAAATTAAAAAAATCATTTCATACTTGAAAAAAAAAACTCTCATAAATTTATAATTTCTAATTTTGTATATTAAATTTTGTAATTTTTTTTGCATCCATCAACAACTTTCAACTTTTTTATAACATTGAATTATTCAACCCAAATCTCTATCTCAAGCCTTTGAAATCAACTGCTCAGACGAAAGTGTTCTAAGGCTCAGTGTGGCACTGTCATACAAATAATTCTGGATTTTTACTGGTACAAATATATGCTAGTGGTATAATCTTTTTGACGGCTTCAAATTAAAGTGCGCTCATGACATGACAGGAAAACTTTTCATTTGGCATTTTTGTGGTAAAGTTCTTATGTATATGGAGGTCTACCTGACCGGTGCACATATTTCTAATCATGCAATTTTGCCTTATCAGTTGACTGTTGTTGAACTGGTTTAAAATTCGGGTCCCAGATCCATACCAATCAATGTTCGGGTTCGGGTGTCAGTATTGGATCCGACCCGAATCTTGAAAATCGTAGCACCTATTCAAGTTCATTCTTTTATAATTTATAAGAAAATAATAGGGTCTATATTTAGTGGCGTAGTCACATTGAGCTAGAGAGGCACTTGCTTTTCCGGCTTAATTTTTTTTTTTCACAAATATAATTTTATTTGTAAGCTTTTCTTTAAAAAAATTACGTTATAAACATGCAACGATACCTTTATCATTTATCATCTAATTATGATTGAGGTTAACATTTCAGGGTCAATCTCGAATAATAATAAGTTAGGAGAATTATTGCTAATATTAAAGTTTTATAGAACTATTTGTCATTATCTAATTATGTATTTTAATACAAAATTTAGAACGGATATATCATGTCTGCCTACAAATTTGGATGATCTATCATCTCGTTTTTTAGCCCACATTTTATTTCCTCATAATTACTTTTGAGTTATCACAAATTATGTGAAGGATCAACATTTTTTTTCTCATAAATTCGAAATATTCAAATTCAAATATATATTTATATGAGTATGTTAATAAAATATTAAAATGTACAATTACAATAACCCATACTTTATCCTACAACACCATATTTTTGCTAGCAAAAGGAAAAGTACTTAGCTTACTGTAACGCTTTGAACGAAGCTATTCTTTTACTGTAAAACTTGATAGTCAATTTATTCACAGGGGTTTCAAATGTAATTTATTTTACGTCTATCATATCTTGACTTGTAATATTTTTTAATTTATTCGTCAAAATACAACAGTTACAACTTAGAAGTGATCTATATTATTTTCTCTACATACACATAAATAATTATGACCTTTTTTTATTCTATTATATGAAAAATAAGTTAAAAAAAGTTAATGTCCATAATATATCTAACAAATTTATTTGATTTTGATATTTAAGTTTTAAAATTTAAGTTATTCAAAATTTAAAAATAAAAGAATAATGAGGACACAACATTTAAACTATCATCATTTATTTATCAATTATTTATGTTTCAAACGAGGAAAATAATATAATGACATAAGAAAATTTGTCAAACGTTGGCAGATCTAAATCGTCAACCTACCAACAGAATCATTGCCCAAAGTATAATATACTAGCATATAATGGTAGTTGATACATAATTATTTGCTTGATATTTGGATTCAATAATTTAAAAAACTTAAATCACAGACGGAGTATGGCAGATTTAATAATTTAATAGAATTTGTCAGATATGCCACTTTGACTTTGAGGTTTGTCCCTATGTTATAGTATAAATTAAAAAAAATGTCAAAGCATCTACCGAATATAGTGACATGTATCCTACCATCATAAATGCTCCAGTCCCTCTCTTTCTCCTGCTTTGTATTATGGATTCTCTGTGGTCTGAGAAATGCTGAATTATGTGCAATTATTCAATGTTGAGGGATCTCATGCAATAATGAGAGATAGAAAAGGGTTCAAATGCTTTCATATACTGTGCCTCCATTATGGGTTCATTCTTAAAACTGATATAATGCAAATATACACCGATTTAGATAATTTTTGAACATTGATTTATTCATATAACAAAAAAATAAAAACGTGATATTTTTTGTGTACATGTAGAAAGAATAATATAAATCACTTCTAATGATTTTATTATTTTGACATATAAATTTTATCATTTTTGTTACTAAAAAAATAAAAAATAAAAGCATAATATTGACAAAAAAAATTAAAACATTTGAAACCTTATCTAAGAGATAAAGTTATTTAGGTTTGTCAATTTTTGTTTTCTGTGCATTTGAAGACATGCCATAGAGAATCAATTTTTAAAAAAAATTAATGTTAGAAAGAAGAGTCCCCCTTTGTCGTTTGTCATGAATATTCCCTTTCAAAATAAAAAAAAACTATATAGTTTATTCGATTTTCCATAAATTGAACTATTATATTAAGAGTTAATCTGGGGAAACATGAATTCAGACATATAAAAAACCATGGTCAAATTTTCAGTATTCATTGCACTCGCCATTTTGTTTGGTAACCACAGAATTGCACTTGCACATGATAGAATCATACAGGTAGAAATAATTTTTGGTCATGTTTGATGTGGACTAAATAGTGAAATAAGGGGTATCAGTTATTTAATTATTTTGTTAAATATAGTTTAATTGAGCTGGATTAAGATGGAATAAGCTAACTTTTAGGTTGGCCTAAATTAGTCTAAACTAATTCAGTCTAAACTAATTCATCTTTCCAGGTAGTTTAATTTTATTTGAGTATGAGGTCTAATTTTATATTGTTTTTATTATTGTCAATCACTTTTTAAGGAATATAAAATAAACAATTAATTTGGTTTCCATTTAAGCATAAATGAACATATAACTTTATCAATTATAAAATCAACATTTTTTTAAAATGACATAATTATCTAAATTAACAAAATATGCAATCTAGAAAATAATTAAATATAATAATTTTTGAAAATGTACTACAAATAAATAAATTTTTTTTTTGTTCAGCAACCCAATTTTTAACAAAATATATTGGTATACATATAAGCTTAATTAAACAAGATTCACTAAATGCAATGTGCATCTCTAAGATATATAATTAATTTGTACATAACTCATTTTGTTGTACATTTCATTTCAATCAAAATGAAAATAAAATAAAATATGAAGAATAGTTTTATTATTGTATCATAAATTTTGTAAGACAAAATAATTTGTAATATCAAATAATGCCTTAAGCTACTAAATTCTTATCAAATAAGAAATAACTTAAGTCAAAGTATAACTTTAGACATCAACCAAATATGAATAATTTGGAAGGTCCAAATTACAAAAATCAAATTAGACCTTATTAGTTTTAGTCTACAACCAAACACCATCTATAGGATTAATTAATTGGAATATGCATGTGAGTATGTGTGACTACTGGCCAGAGATTCATTGTTATGTTCTATTGCATTGGATTTTTGCAGAACAACTGCTCTATCCAAAAACTGGTTATGACTAATAATTAAGGGTACAAATTATTTTCAAAACTAGTTTTTTTTATTAAATATTGGAGCTCAAGTCACCTTACTATTTAATATCTACAAATAATTTCTCCTTCAGAGTTTTAAACCTGTAACGTCTCACATAGTGAGAATTGTCTTTGCCACTATACCAAAAGTTGATTCTCCAAACTAGTTTTTTTAGAAACCTTGTACTTCTGTATTAACGAATAAGGGCATTTATAACTAAAATAAAGAGAATATCACATCCTTTTAAGTTGGTTAAACAAGTTTTTCTAATCTTGCCAAACGGAAAATAAATTGTACTTTGATTATAACGTTATGTACTTGATTAGAAATTATTTTATTTACATTGAAGAAATTAGGACAAAATTGTACCTTGATTACAACGTTATGTACTTGATTAGAAATTATTTTATTTATATTGAAGAAATTAGGCCAAAAGTTGGTATGAGCATGAGAAAACACACAGACACAAATTCCTCAAAGTGCTATATTATCTCATCATGTCCCAAAAGTCCAAATTTTACCTTTAGTTGCATTGCTCCATTACAGAAAAATAGTTTTTAAAAATATGGAATTTCTCTGTCTACTTAAATAAATTGAAATTTTGTTGAAAAGTAGCTGAGCTCACCTTAGAGATTAAAAGACCACAATAATATCTAATTATTAGAAAACAAAAATGTTCATATTTTAATACCCTCAAATGCCATTGGTCAAACTTTATCAAGAGAGGGGAAATGAATAGATATAAGGTCATTTTGGTTCAATAAAATATACATTCCAACTGAAAATGTTCATTTTTGCTGAAAGAAACATAAATTCTTTGGAGATAAAAGGTGAGCCGAAATTTTTATTAATATTAAAAAATTCAAAATTTAACTTCTGCACTCATTTTCGGATTATTTTCGATTCTGACCAATCCGGAGAATAATTCTCCAGATCGGGCTTACTTTCCGGAGAATATTCTCCAGATTTGAGTTTTTTTTAATTAAACAGAAAATATTATGATTTATTTATTTTTATATTGAAATATTAGAAATATTTCATATATTTCTTTGAAAATATATGAAATACTATATTATTTGATTTATTAGAAAGACTGCGACAAATAACTCAGATCAACATTTTTCAGGCCGGATTTTTCATAGCTGTAAGAAAAATTAAAATATTTCTTTGTGTGTTATTGGAAAAAAAATAAAAATTTTGAATCTGAGTTATTGATCCTGGTTCAAAAGTCATTTCTAGATAAATACATAAAATATTTGAATTCTTCTATTTTTGAAAAAACAAAAAAATTGTGAGAAAAAGATTGTCACCGTAACTTTTTGTCAGAGAATTGTCAGAATTCTGTCACCGAAACTTTTCTGTTTTAAAAAAAAATTAAAACCGGAAATTTATTTCCCGGTTCTCAAATTCTAAAACCAAAACCACAATTTTTTTTTGTGATATTGGAATTCCAAAACCGAAAAAATCAATCTGCGGTAATTCAACCTAAAACCGAAAAATAAATATGCGGTTTGGATAGTTTTCAAAATCTTGTTAAACATGATGGAGATATTGAAATTTAATATATTTTTTTTATTTTAAAAAATTTTCGGTACAATATCCCTATTTTTGAATGGTCCAGAATTTTGTAAAAACAATGATTTTGTACCTATCTTAAAAATTAGCAAAAAAAGTTTCAAAAAATATAAAATTTTGTATCCAAACACATTTTAATATGAAGATCATATTGAGTGGTTCGGATCAACTGCTTAAAATTTGAAAATAGAGATAACGATGTTGAGGCATGATGGAGCACAAAACTAATGAGACTTGTTCTAATAATAAATTTGAAAGTTTAAGACAGTTGTTGACTGCCAACAATTATGTTGGACTAAAACATTCATGTATTCATTTATGAGCAAGGTTAAAATGCATCGTTGGTTTTGTATTTTACATCATTTTTTTTGTTTTCAAAGTCTGAACAGATGATCTAAATCGTTCAATATGATCTTCATATTAAAATGTGTTTGGAGAACAAATTTCATATTTTTTTTTTTAAAATTACTACTTTTTAGATAGGTGAAAATTCACTGTTTTGGATGGTTTAAATATTATGAAAACAATGTTTTTGTACATATCTAAAAAAATCAGTGTTCTAAATAGCGCGCTATAGTGTTTTTGGACCCCAAACGCTACGCTATGACATCAAAATGTGCTATTTGCGCCACGGCCGCTATAGCGGCCGCTACAGCACTATAGCGGTCCGCTATTTGCGCTATCTAATATGAGTTTTTTTTAAAGAAATTTATATGAGTTTTAAATAAAGATAAAAAAAATCTCAAACCGAAATTGAATTTGTTGCTACTTGCTACAGATAAATCAATTTGAAATTGAGAATAGAAATTGAAATTTGAATAGAAAAAAATTCCAAACCAAAATTAAAATTTGAATAGAAAAAAAAATATATATTATGTCTTGCATCATGATACTTAAGATATTTTTAGTAGGAAAAATCGATAGTTTATGATATTACTATGGATATTTTGAACCGCAATTTGGACTTTGTATGGGTTCAATATAAATATTATAATTTCTTAATTACTTTGGTGTTATTTATTGTTCTATGAGACTTTAGATAATGTTGATATTTAGTACAAATATTGAATATACGAAATGTTAAAAAAAAATGCTATTTGGAATAGCTTCCGCTATAGCGACACTATTCGCTATAGCTTTTTTTTTAGCCTTCCCGCTACGACGCTATAAACGCTATTTAGAACCTTGAAAAAAATAGTAAAAAAAATTTAAAAAATATAACATTTGATCTCCAAACATATTTTAATATGAAGATCATATTGAGCAGTTCAAATAGATTGTTCAAACTTTGAAAATAAAGATAAGGATGTGGAGCATGATTGGAGCACAAAACTAGTGACGTATTTTAACCCTACTCTTCATTTATATTGACAAAAAATGTATATATTCATATTCATATGAATAAAGTGTGTATTTTGATACGAAAGAATGAAACTCATATAAGAATAATTGAGGGATGAAGCTTCAAAAGATACTTATTTTAGCATGTTAGATTATTACCAAAGTTTGGTGTAGGTGGGCTCTCTGAGCTTTAATTTAGTGACTTATTAGACCCAATGTATGATGTACCAAACAGTGAGCCAAGCTGATGTCTCTATAACATATAAAAATGAAACCTACGCAATTTTTATTGTTAAAACCACAACTCTATTGGACCCATCGTTGAAAGAAAATATTGTAGCATATAGTTATATGTCTTATGTTCCTATGATTTATGCATGATTAATTCTGGATGTTGTCATAATTGACGATTGCAATCCACTGTTATGGGGTGGGTCATCGTCACCGATGGGTGTTGCTGAAATAAAACAAAATATCTTGTTGTAAGCACAACTACTAATTTAGCAACAACGATCTTTCTAAATATGTCATATCCAGCTATTTATTTCAAAGAGTGAGGCTACGGTACTACATATGTATAACGTGGATTGGTCCGTACTACTACCAATCAATGTGATTGTTTTCAAAATTCTATAGCTGATTTGGACCGTTCAAAAATAGTAAAAAAAAATCTAAAAAATTAAAAATTTAATTTACAAGTACAAATTCATATAGAGACCATATTAAACGGTTCGTATCGACCATTAAAACTTTTAAAACGAAAATTTGAGTCTATAACACGGACAACATGCAGTATGCAAAATACCATAGCCTCACATATTTCAAATATATACAATACAAAATATTAAACTATCCAGCGTCTCTCTCTCTCTCTCTCTTTTTAAACTTAGACAGCGGCTGTAACAATCCAGCGTATGTCACAAATTGAAATTATAATGCAATTGTGGAAGTACAGATGGTCTGGAAACATTATGTACCATACCCGTTTGATTTAATTTCTGCGTGGCATGACGACACTAAATCTAGATTGCAATCAGAACGAGATAGGAGTAAGTCCAATGGGCATCGGACCTAGAGTTAGGTTCAATTAGCTCTATCACCGTACGATTTGCATCAAGATCTATGTGCACGAAAATTGATACAGTCTTACACGGATTTTGATGCAGAACACACAAATGTTGATGCAGATCGGATGGTCATATCTCCCATCGAACGAAGGTAGGTCCGATGGGCATCGGACCTACTCTCATTCCCATCAGAACATTTCGTCTTTCTTTTATCGGAATTAGAAAATGTTCAGGTTTTTAAAACTTTGAGTAGACAACTTTGTCTCTTAAAAAAAGTACAAAAGAAAGAGAAAGGAGAAGTAAAGAGTGAGGGAAAAACGACAGGAAAGCGCGTCTGAATTCTGAAAGGAAAGCAGTTGCATGCCAGCATAGGATCCGGATCCGAAATGTGGGACCCATCACACGCCAAATGGAAATGAGACAGATAGTACATCACACCTAATCTCTCATATACCGACCACACATCCTTCGTTCATTTAATGCCCCTATTCCCCAAAAAAAGCACCGAGCTGTCTTGTTTGGTGTTTGTGCCATTTTCATATTCTATGGCCTTAGTTTCATTACCAACACCATCTCTCTTATACTAATGTTTGATTGAGAATTAAATGCGAAGTAGTTATGACATTTTATAAATAGTATAGATTTAATTTTAGATAATCTACGTTAAATTATCTATATCTTATTTTATATGTGCGACTGCAAAATTGGTTCCGTGTAGATTGCATCTGCGTGGAACCAATTTCTTTCTTCTTCTTTTTAAATAGTTTTGTGTAAATTTAATTTGCGTGTAGAATCAAAATATTTTGTGTGTGTCAAAATAGTTAATTCTAAGACAAAATCAGTACATGGTAAAAATATCAACACATCATTAATAGTATGCAATGAAACATTAATACATTGTTTTCAAAATTTAAACAACTATAAATTTTTTATAGGAAACTCCGATTTGAACATTTTACCGTAATTTGAAAAACTCATGAAGAGATGGGGGCCTGATGATCGGGCTAGACTAGTGTTCTAAATAGCGCGCTATAGCGTTTTTGGACCCCAAACGCTACGCGATGACATCAAAATGCACTATTTGCGCTACGGCCGCTATAGCGGTCCGCTATTTGCGCTATTTGCGCTATACAATATGAGTTTTTTTTTTAAGCAATTTATATGGGTTTTAAATAAAGGTAAAAAAAATCTCAAACCGAAATTGAATTTGTTGCTACTTGCTACAGTTAAATCAATTTGAAATTGGAAATAGAAATAGAAATTTGAATAGAAAAAAAATCCAAACCGAAATTAAAATTTGAATAGAAAAAAAAAATAGATTATGTCATGAATCATGATGCTTAAGATATTTTTAATAGGAAAAATCGATAGTTTATGATATTACTATGGATATTTTGAACCGCAATTTGGACTTTGTACTGGTTCAATATGAATATTATAATTTCTTAATTACTTTGGTGTTATTTATTGTTCATGAGACTTTAGAAAATGTTGATATTTAGTACAAATATTGAATATACGAAATGTAAAAAAAAAAAAAACGCTATTTGGAATAGCTTCCGCTATAGCGACGCTATTCGCTATAGCTTTTTTTTAGCCGTCCCGCTACAACGCTATAAACGCTATTTAGAACCTTGGGCTAGACACATGCACCCAGAAAGTCAGCGCAATCAGAATTGCAAACAAAACATCTTTTAGGGTCTCAAAATTTCAATTGAAGTTTCTGATTCTCAATAATTATGTATTTTTCTTTTATTTCAACCAAAAACCGTTAATTATTCATCAAAATATTTAATTTGACAATAACCAATATCTTAAAATAATAACTACTATTTTTGTCATTCTATACCATGGCCGTGAATTAACTATTTTTCAAAAGAAAAAAATAATTAGTTTCAAGTGGATTGAATCTGTGCATAACCATTTGCTAAACAAAAAAAGTATTGGTTCCATGTAGATTGAATCTGCACAGAACTATTTTCTAATAAAACATAAATGGTTCCACACGTATTGAATCTGCGTGGATGGTAGATTTTGTATTTTGAGAAAAGCGTTGTGAAGATTAAAATTTTGAAATATTAAGATGGTAGCTAAAAAATTTTGGTTAGAATTATCCATTTAAAAAAAAACCATCATATATGAATTCATGCCCCGTAAGATAACTGAAAAATTGAATTTAAATCCGAATTGTTCGTTATAAATTAGCACGAATTTAATAAATATCATTTGTATTAATACTGTCTTCTAAATTTCAATCAGATTCGTTTTCTCTGCCGACTCGATTTTGACCAAACTAAAAAATTGAGTTACCTTAAAAGATCCGGATTCAACATATCTTGACCATGAGAACTAGTATGAATAAACTCCACTAATGATTTTTTTATATATAATATGAATGCAATTCTTAAAATATATCAATCTCATTTGATTAGCATCCATCGCCTAGTGACTTGCATACATCTAATAATTATAAATTGACAACATCTCGGTTAGTCTTGTTTAGTTAAAAATAAAATGTACAAGTGGGATGTAATTAAATTTCTTTCCAATAATTAATTTAATTTGGATTCCATATTGGGTCCACCGTAGACCAAGATCAGCTGTATCGTCGTAGCTCGTTGAACTCGTGGTATTTGATTCACACGCAATACAGGGTTCAAAAGCCGACACGAGCCGTGTCTACACGGATCATTACTAGTACGGATGTACCTACACTGTCAGATTTATATTTGACGGTGGATGATGGAAGAGGATATATATTTATTCTAGAGCCTTAGACGGTGACGTACTGGACCGCGTCACCGTAAAGCGGGCCCCACCATAGCTGTCAACTCGGTCAAAGGGTTGCCAACGTGTCAGTTGTCTGTTCGACGGTGGAGCGAGAAACTTTGACCGTAGCTCCCACGTGACCGGCTATTTCCAGTTTACTTTTCCCATCTATCGCTGACTGATGCTAGAAGACAACTACTTAATATAGACATGTTCTTTATAAACCGCGGACATTACTACTATTTTCAACTAATGAGGTTTACGTGAAACCGGTCTAGGAAGATTTATCATTGGCGCTGGCACTGTGAGACCAGATGACTATTGCATTCTCTCTTGTATATCTGTTGAACACTTGACTAATTAATCTAGATAACTTAATCAATACAGAGATTAAAATAATATGTGGTACTAAATTAGCAATATTATGTATTTTTCAAAAGTTGCCCATTTTTGTTTATGTAATTTAATAATTAAAAGGCCGTTCCAAAAAGTCCTCATCCCCACCTATCTATACAAACCTCTCCATCAACAGAGATTGGCCAAGCCATATGACCAAAACTTGATCTCTCTCTCTCTCTCTATACTTCTCTTGTATCTTTCCTCTTCACTTCAACTGCTTGATCAATCCGATCTCTTTCTTCCTCTCTCTATCACTTCCTCTCTCTAGACATGTCAGGGGAGAAAGGGGAGATCTATCACCCTGACCACAGCCACCACTATCTCTTTCGAGATGTCGCCGAATTTTATGACCTCTCCTCACTCTTCTCTCAGAGACCGGGACCAGGTACCAACTCTCTGTTAAACGATCTTCCCTCCATCGACGCATCCTTTCCGGCGTTTGCCGACTATTTCAATGGCACATCAGACCATGACACAGTCTATAGATCTGTCGACGCACCGTATTCATCAAATGTAAAGAAGGAAGCACTTCATGGTATGGATCATGTCACAGCTGGTGTTATTTGTAATACCTCAAGTATTTCTAGGGCTGACTGTGGAACTGGGCCTGCCACGCCGAATTCATCCATGTCGTCGTCTTCGAGTGAGGCGGCAGCTATCGACGATTGTAAGATTGATAGTATGGTACTGAAGCAAGAAGGAGATGAGGAAGTGAAAGGAGAAGCAACTACAAAGGTTGAAGAAGGTGATAAGGCAAAAAAAGTGTAAGTATTTTATGAATAATTAATTTTACTAAAAGCAAAATCTTGTTTTTCTTAATTAATGTGTGCTATTAATTGTTAATTAGGGCTAGTACTGTTAGATCTAGTTTAGATCTTTTGAGATTGAAAAGAGAAGAGGCTTTCTGATAGATAATTTTTTTAGATCCCTCCTTCCTCCTATCTCTCTTCAAGTTTCGTTTAATAATTTATTTTGAAGCTAAGTGTGGACTTCTAGGGTTTCTCATGCTAGGGTTTTCTTTTTGCAACCAAACCTAATCCTTTAACTATCTAGCTAGATTCAGCCACCATGCATATTCCATTTGGGGAAGCTCCTTATAACTAAGTCTTGCGTGTATATTCCATTTTAGACCCAAGAAAATTCGTAACTAATTAAACCTTCATTTTTTTTTTCTCTCTTTACTTGCCCCTGTGACAAGAACACATTTATGAAAATGTACACATGTAAGGACCAATCAAAATTAGTCTGAGTGTAGTAGTAGTGATAGTATAGTATGGGTGTGAAACTCAATTTTATGTTGCTTTCGAATTTTTTACAACAAGAAAAGAATGCATTTCTTGTTGGTCGGAGCAACCGTGCCACCTTTCTATCGCCGTTGCTTTTTCCATGGGTCTATGTAGCATGTACAATTGAAGTAGCTCATTCCGTTTGCACAACTCATTGAATCAAACAGGAATAAGCCAAGAGCTAAAGGAGAGAAAAGGCAAAGGCAACCGAGGTTCGCATTCATGACTAAAAGCGAGGTTGATCACTTGGAAGATGGCTATAGATGGCGCAAGTATGGGCAGAAGGCTGTGAAAAATAGCCCTTATCCAAGGTTAGTACTTGTATTAATTTGCCATCAAGATATTAATTTTTCTAACTATTTCATATTTGTTTCTCAATTCAATTTGGTTAAAGTTAGTTCATGTAGAGTTTGTACTGATCACAATTTAGGTTGCATTCAGATGCATGTTTTTGTGCACATACATCTTATAAAAGATTTATACATTTGGCCATCTTAGCTTTTCTTATGCATCATGATTTATAGTTAGTTAATTTTATATCAATGATATCAATTTTTAAGGCATGGCAATTTCACTTTTTCTTCTAGTAAATCACCTGCTTTAAGGTTTTGCACATTTATAGTATCATTAATTATGTACTGTTAGTTATACGTAGTTTCTTGTAAGATGTAGATTACACCTACTATGAGGTAAAATAATTTTCAAGTCGACAAATAGAGTCAAACCCGTATCTGATATAATTGTAAATTGTGGTCAAGATGAGAGTTCCCAACTTTGCCCATGATAACAAGAGTCAAGATAGGGATATATAATACTCTATTTAATGTAGATTCAAATTGAGTCGTTTTCTTATCTTAAGATGAAGAAGAGATCAATTAAGACAACCTTAAGTATTCTTTGACGAGGTCAATAGTTAATTAAAAGCACATTACATCTTAAAATATTGGTAGTTATGTGAATCTGAAAATATATATTAAACCATTGTTCTTCTTCATTTTAGAATTTTGAGTTACATCTTGGATTTCTTAATTCGCAGGAGCTACTATAGATGCACAACACAAAAATGCGTGGTGAAGAAGAGAGTGGAGAGATCATACCAGGATCCAACGGTTGTTATCACGACATATGAGGGGAAGCACACTCACCAAACACCGGCAACATTACGTGGTAGCACACACCTCTTGGCACCGCCACCGCCACCTAATCTGCCACTACACATGGGCTTCCATAGGGACTTGTTGATGCCGCATTTAGTCTCGTCTTCCATGATTACTGCACCAATGGACACAAATCCTAGCAATGGCATGACCATGCCAGTGAACTTTCCGTTACAACCACTGACACAATCAGCCACGGGGATTCGCTCTGAGAATCAACTCACTGACTATGGTCTTTTGCAAGATATTGTTCCTTCTTTGATTAACCAACCATGAGGCCTAGTATTATGTATTTCTTGCTATATATAGTTTTTTGTACATGTACTTAATCAGCTAGAGGGTAGTCTTATTCTAATTTCATGCATGCACTTAACTAGAAATGAGTTGTAGTACAATGACAAATATTTATCTATATTAACTCATTTTGAGGGAGAATATTCTCCATGTTTTCTGGAAACACAGTTTCAGTTTTTCTATTTTATTTTCTTTGTTGTTTCTTGTAATATCATTTGATGCACTTCTCCAATTTGGTGATAAATGGAGATATCCCTTCTATTTACTGTTAAGCAAGTCAGCTGTTAATTAACCCATGAAATCACATTAACAAAATTAAGCTCATTTATTAATGTATAGATAAAATTAATAGGATTTTAGTTGAATAAATATGAATAATTAAGCCTCTAATATGGACTGTAATTAAGTACTGAGGAGGTTGCTATATTTTTCATGCAAAATGGAGCTATGGGAATTAAGTACTGAGGAGGTTGCTATATTTTTCATGCAAAATGGAGCTATGGGGATTAAGTACTGAGGAGGTTGCTATATTTTAGTAGAAGGGCATGGTGATGCACTGATGCTTTTAATTTAATTTATTGAATGTGCATGTGCATTAAATGCATGCCTAGCTGATTTGGTGGAACGGAATTCTAGGGTTGGACTTGGCTATGATAGTATGATTTGTTTGTTCTAGTTTGGTAGATCAGTATATATAGATTAGCAAATATGGAAACTATATACAAAAATGTGCAAGCATTTAGGCAAGGGAATTTGAAGCTAGGGTTTGCTGTTTTTGATCTGTATGTGCGTTGAGCATGCTTACTAAAAGTGCAACCGTTACTCATTGTTACATCACCCTCTCCTGATTATCATTCTCTTTTTGTGTAGGAAAAAAGTAAAGAAAACAAAGCAAAGCAATATACTTTGAGCCTTCTTTATTGTTTCATTCCAAAGAAAAGAAAAAGATAAAGAAAAAGAAGAAAAATGTATATAGTTTTGCTACCTTCAATCTATCCAATAACTTTGTTCCTAAAAAAGAAACTTTTGTATATTTTTTCCAATTAAAAGGTTTGGTTTCAATGTTGTGACCATACCACTGAATATATATATAGAGTATGGCTAATTTGCTTCTGGAAGCATTTCGGCCGAGGTGCTTACGGGGACATATCTTGCAATTTGATGTTCAAACAACAAATTCAAACCGTTAGATGTTCAATCTATATTAAAATCTACTTGGAGACCAAATTTTATATTTTTTGGAATTTTTTTACTATTTTTTAAGCTGGTTTGAAAACCACTGTTTTTAATGTTTCAGAAATTTAATAAAAACAGCGGTTTTCAAACCAACTTAAAAAATAGTAAAAAAGTTCCAAAAAATGTAAAATTTGGTCTCCAAGTAGATTTTAATATAGATTGAACATCTAACGATTTGAATTTGTTGTTTGAACATCAAATTACAAGATATGCCCCCGTAAGCAACTCGCATATATATATATATATATATATATATAGAGTATGGCTAATTTGCTTCCGGAAGCATTTCGGCCGAGGTGCTTACGGGAGCATATCTTGCAATTTAATGTTCAAACAACAAATTCAAACCGTTAGATGTTCAATCTATATTAAAATATACCTGGAGACCAAATTTTACATTTTTTGGAATTTTTTTACTATTTTTTAAGCTGGTTTGAAAACCGCTGTTTTCAATGCTTCAGAAATTTAATAAAAACAGCGGTTTTCAAACCAGCTTAAAAAATAGTAAAAAAGTTTCAAAAAATGTAAAATTTGGTCTCCAAGTAGATTTTAATATAGATTGAACATCTAACGGTTTGAATTTGTTGTTTGAACATCAAATTGCAAGATATGTCCCCGTAAGCACCTCGCCGAAATGCTGCCGGCAGCAACTTAGCCGCTCCCTGTATATATATATATATATTTAGATTCGTGTTTTAGTAATCAAAATAGCTTGTCCTTACCCATTTAAAATAAATGTACTGTCTAATCAACTACCTTATTATATTGTATGTTTTTGTAAGGACATTCCTCTTAAAAAAAAGTGAAATTCATTTTTTTTTTGTGAATTTGTTGAAGGATCAAAATAAAAAAATGTAACATGATTTTGTAGCCTTGGTCAATTGACCTACATATTTCATAATTGTACTAAAAATGTTTTATTAAACACATGATTTTCGTAATTAGTTGCGGCGAAGACGGTTAATTATTTTATATCCAGTAGCCAAGATGGTTCGGTGGCTTGAGTAACATCACTCTCTCTATATGGATTTAATAATTTAATGTGTACCATATTCTAGTGATGTAATATGCTTGATAGATGGAGCAATAATTTGTATGATTATAATATATGGTACCTGGCTACATGTATCTGACCAAACCTGTTGATTAATGAAATAAGAAAATTAAAGGACATACTGTGTGATAGTAGAAACTATAAACTAGAAAGATTTATCAAGGTTGGGACCCAGATATACCTAATCCCTAACTGTTGTGACCTTTGACTATATGATGTGTGACTTGTATAAAAATGTTCTTCTTATATTCTACAAATGCTGCTGTTGGGATCTCTTTCTCTCACCTTTTATTTTATTCCAACGTAATTCTCCGGTCACATTTTTAGTTTAAGAATCAGCTTTTAATTTAAGCTAACATAATGTTCTCCATTTAAAAAATTACATATTTGAAATTCGACAAGAAATTTTTAATTTAAAGTAAATTTTGAGAATTAGTTTTTAGTCTCATAACTAAGATCATGTCTTCGTATAAAAAATTACATACTTAAAATTCGACAAGAAATAATTTAAATTTAAAGTGAATTTGAAAATAGTTTTTAGTCTAGTATAACTAACTAAGAACGTTTTCAGTATACAAAATCATCTATTGAAAATTCGATAGGATTTTTTTTTTTTTAATGATTTGAAGTTGAGAAGGACCCCCATCTTTATATAAAATAAATAATTGAAAGTGAGTTTGGTCATTTTGGAAGTTTGTTTGGATGTTTGGTTCACATTTGGGCTTTATATCAACAGCCGTTTCCCAAGTAATTTTGCCCTTTTGTCCTTATTTTGGTAAGAAAAAACATAACAGTTGACCACAGTTAGCCAGAGACAACAACTACACTCCAGATGCAATGCTTTCAAAAATCCATAAATTTATGTGGCGCTAATTGATATCCTAACTAGAACGTATATTTTTGTTAAAAATATTTTTGTCCATTCAAATGATATGTTGACATATATAGATATTATTTTTAAACTAAGAAGTAGATAACTGCGTATGACTGCGCACTATAATATATAATAAGTTATCGGATGATTATCCAGTAATAGTGCAATGAATTATATATATTTTTAACTAGTAGCTTAGTTAGGAAATTTTTTGAATACCTACATGTGCATTGTTTGTTAAATACCAAGTTGTCTTATCAATTGATGCACGCCATCCATGCGGATTGTGTATGAAGATTTGTGAGGGGAATGTTAGGTCCTGGTCAACATTATTTATTCACAACGCAGCATTATTACTTGTGGATGCGTCCTAGCCTCGTATTGCTGTTGTTATCAATTTGTATAATTTTAATTATATTTAAATCCAAACTAGTTTGCATTTTGCTGGGTGATGGAGAGGAGCCCATCTGGACAGGATTAGATAGTAAATGTGCAATCTTAGATTATTTTTTTTCCTTTTGATATTGTACGTGTAGGTGTTGAGTGCTTTTAATTAATTACAGTAAGTTGCTTCGGTACATAAAATAAATATTATGAAAGTTTTGTTTACCTTGACATTGGTTTCACTTTTAATAAATGAAATACTATGTTTAAGAGCACAAGGGGGTTTGCTCTAACAATTAGGAAGAATCCTGCAAGTAAACTCAACAAAAATAACAACAATTATGAATTATACAAAAGTACAAAGTTCCTTCAAGCTAAAGCAGACACATAGATATATATTAATATGTAATATTGACAAGGAATAAATAGCAAATATGATAATTGGATTGTGTTGGCTGTGAAAATTTTCTGCTTGCAAGTTTAAACCAACAGAAGATTCTAAAAGTATTACATGATATGAAAACTAGCTCTTGAGTCTTGACTATACATTTCTACAGAAACCAAGTTTAGTCAAACCAACAATACAAGGTCTAATTTCCTTCAACAAATCATGTTTAGACAAACACGATAACCCAATTTATAGCACAACTACCAGAAAGTCAAAGAGCAATAGAGCAAATTGGGTTAAAAAAGACATGGCCCCTTTAAAATCCTTTGATGCAGCACTGCTAGAGTCTAGATTCTTTACCATCAAAGATGTTTAGCAAAAAAAAAAATTGTGGAATTTGTGGGGGGGTGTAGCCACTTTTGCCTTGGATTTATACCATTTAATATAAGCAGAAAAGAACTCACAAGAACCACAATAAATCATATGAAAAGAGTACCTCCGTACCTTGAATGTTTGACATATGAGAGTAAATGTGCCATCTATTTGATTGGTTTGAATTTGAATGATTTAATGGACATCACTATACAACTTCAAAGAAACACTGCCTGAATTAGTCTAGAGTCAGATCCAAAAGTGAGAGCTAATATGGTGTTAGTAAATGTTCAGCCGAAAGTGAGAGCTAATTATGATATTAGTAAATGTTAAGGCAGCAATTTCATCTACAATTTGACTACATATACATCATACATCAAACATTAAAACAGCCAGCACCAGAGAAGGTCAGACCATATTACAACCATATCCTTTATTACGATTTTGACAGATACGCTTTGACTCTTCTTTTTTCAGTTTCAGTGACAGAGAGACCTAACAACTAACCAATTTTCTTTTACTGCAAAGGAGACGCGTTTTTACAGTAACAGTTACATAAAGATTTGTTTTATCCACAAAATCTAACAGCATAATAGTGTGGATGGGTTTATGTGAAATTCTAGATGGTTTTCTTTGATTGCAAACTGATGTTTCTATAGATTAAAAATTGGGATACTAGATATATAATCATGGTACAGGTACCGATTTTTTGCTTTTTCTGAGATGAGTTAAGCAAATCCATAGGAGGCATGTGCTTCTAAAACAATGATGCAAGTAGAAAAAAACCCCAACTAACTCAATGAGCAACAAAAGTATTAGTGTTGAGCCTCTAGTAGACCCAAATTACACAAGCCACAACTAAAAGTAAGCTCTGTTTCACTCGCCAAAAAGGAGATGTCAACAATGTTAATAATTTGTGGGTCCCACAGAGCACTCAGAGAACATGCTGCTTCCGTAACAATTTTATGGGTAAAAGATTCTCTGAAAACAATCTCGCTCCCGAGGGGGCCAGCCTGAGATTACAGTATACCCGGCAACAATGTCTGCCTAGTTGGCACAGCTGACCCCAAGTCACCCAAAATGGAAAATGAGCCAAAAGCTCAAACTCAGCCAGACCAAAATCCAAGACAGGAAGCTCTAACCCAAAGAATACTTGATCACAACTGAAATAATTTTGGCATGAAAATGACTCATAGGGTAAATATTTTAGAGAGCCCAAATAACCTGAAGCAATGACCGGAGAATGTGATCCATGTGTGCAAGCCTCTTACCTTCCATCTCTCAGGAGATGAATACTTGTGCATTTCAAACAAACAATTATAATCCAAAGGATTCCGATACAAGAATTCAGTTTTTTTTTTTTTTTTTGGTCAAATGGACTGATTCTAAGCACATTAAAGAGATGCAATTTGGTACATACTTTTCAGTTGTCACAAAAGGGGGAAACTTTCATATACATTTCAAAATCAGAAAAAGAAAAGTTTGAATGACCCCTCAGAGAAAGAGATACCATGGTAGTAGCCGGTAATTGTACAATGATCTCTATGAACTACCATTTTGGTTTTATTCCAAGAAAACACTTCTGTCTAGTCCTTTTTCAGTGCCACCATGACTAGAAACAGTTAAATAAAGCAGGGTAAACAAGACAAAAATTTCAACATATTTTATTTGGAAGAAATGAAGATAATAACCCGCTTACTGGAGTGCCTCTTCTCAGCTGGTTTGGAGGAGGTTCATTACAGAATTTCTGCATGGCATGCTCGGCATTGCCCCTTTAACTTGTACACAGAGTGAAGCAGCAGCAGCTGAAATTTTAAACATGTCTAGTTTAGAACAACCATGGATGGCTACTTGCATATTCAAAATAAAATATATTCCGAAAGGTTCTTCTTCAATTATGTTTGGTGTTAGTAGCCAATTGGTACAGTTTGGGTTATATATGCTAGAAAACAAAGACAGAAAAAAAAAAGTTGATTTATAATTTAGTCATTTTCAAATTACCCCTACAAGTAGGGGTCACCTGTAAATATAAGACAAATAAATGGTGTAATTTGCAAAACAAAAGACCATTTGAAAACTAAATTCCTATATACAGTACCAGCAAATCGCAAACACTCCGATTTAGGCCTCCCCTCGACCAGTGCCACAGCAAAGGCTGCAGTGAAGGTGTCACCGGCTCCAGTTGTATCGACAACCTTTGATGCAGGAATGACAGGTTGTCTTATTGTTTCCTGCCCTTCAATGAATAGAGCTGAACCTTGATACCCAAGTTTTACCAGCACTTGCTTCACACCCTGCTTTAATTCCACAAAAGAAGCATGCATTGTGATTAATTCATAATATACACGAATCAAAGAATTTTGAGGCAGTATATATAGATTAAGTATTGAGGTTAACAACACTACTAATGGCATGCATTCTTAATTGGTATCCCCACTCTATGAGAGTGCTCAGAATGTATTTTTCTAATTGAGTTGTCAATACTAAAATCAATTTCAGTTGTGTCAGAAGGAAAGCTTAAAAATTAACAAGGAAAAGCAAAGATCTAGATGTATAAAGAATATATAAACCTGTACAGAAATATTCAATAACTTACGTCACCATGTCCCAAATTATCGTCAATCAAATACCACCCCCCCCAATCCAAAAAAAAAAAAACACTCCTTTATTTTTCATTGAGAACGACATACATTGAGAAAAAAAGGATATCAAAGTATGTCGGGTTCTTCTAGGATGTATAGGGAGACAGATAGAGATAGAGAAACTGCAACTTAAAATTAAATAAATAATTGAAAACAGAAAGTCTGATTGTAGCCCCTCAACTATTACGCTCGGTTCAATCAAAACCTTTGGACCTTGTTTGCAGAAGCCCCTGAAAATTTTCAAGGTTAAACCCTTTCGGTACAAGTTCAGTTAATACTTCGAGTACTTACTAAATTACAGAAGTATTTGGATTTTGAAGTAATATGAGGTTATTTGAGCTATCAAGTGCAATAATAAAGGAGCCAAAATTTGAGTTTCCTCTAGAAAAAATAACCACCAGAAACTGGGGTGCTCAAAATTTCAAATATTATTTCCAAAATAGAACAGAAGTTAATTTAACAGTACCATTTCGTGACATCTTGTAGCAGCCTGGCTGATCTGTTCAAATGTGTCAGTTGGCATTCCTGTCAGACGAGCTAGCTCAGTTTCATTCGGGCTAAAAATGTCAATAAGACTAAAAAGTTCACTGGAAATAGGAGCATCCATCCCTCCTGCATCCATTATAACTGGTACACCTGCGGCTTTTGCAGCCTGAAGATACAGCAGTCAAATCAATTACTTGATATTAATAAAACAATATAACAAGAGGAAAAGAATATGAAATCAGAAGGATAGAATATAATATATGCTACGCGGTACCGCACCACCTCATGCCTATATGGATAACAGTACAATGTGATTGGAAATGTCCTAACGAAAGAGCACGTTCCTTTATCTTTTATGGTTTTGTTGGCTGAAATGTGCTTAAGGTTAAGCCTCAATTAAGCAAACATAAAACAGGCCACAAGAGAAGTTTAACAAAATATACTTCACTAATTTGTGGCATGGTAAGGATTTATATTGGAGGATACATACTAAATGCCACATATAAGGTCCTCGCTACCAATAATGCATTATTTGAGGTTCCTGTGGCTCTTTTTTAAAACAAGCACAGCTTACAAATCAGAACAGGCGCAAAACAAGCAGAGTTTGTAATATTTCAATACTGAACCTGATCAGTACGGTCTTACAAATCAGATATCCCTTGGTTTGAACTACCAACATTCTTTGTACTACTACAAATTTGAAAAAAGAACATCCACAACTATGTCATCCATTACTAAACAAGGAAATCCCAAATTCACCTGGGCAACTTGAAGATTGACCCAATCAGGAATCTCGCGTTGGAGCAAAAGCATTCCGGCCCCTGTCACCACCTCCAAATCTTCGACACTCAACTTCTCATCCCAGCCGTTCATATTTGCACCTCCTACAATAATGATTGAATTCTGTCCATTTGGCTGCAACATCACGACTGCATGACCTGGATTATAGAAAGATCTGTTTTTACGAAGGAACTTAATATATTAATCCAAGGATTTAACATTTGTTAAAATCAATGAAATTGATGCAGCTAACTGAGCCAAGCAACAATGCCAGTCCAGAAATTGATCTAAAAGTCAATACTCAAAAGATCAGGTGTGAGTAGATTAAAAATCAAAACCTATGCGAGGAACTTCACAAATATTCATCTGTTATTTTCCTTATTCGCCGGGTTACAACCCGAGCGGCAGTTTCAATGTACCAGATACAAAAGCAAACAACAATGATTAAGATTAACTGTTAAATGTGACAATATAAACCCAAATTAAATACAATTAAAACAAGAGCACATAATGCAATCCAGTCCAACACGGCATTGTGCATTTCCAAACCGACATTTCACCTTCATACAGCAGGTACCATCCCGGTACTAATCCCTACAAAATCAAAACAATACCCCGTGCTAAATACCTACATAAATCTACTTAAATTAATGAGCCAATCATCACCTGTAGGCACAGATTCAGCACGAGTTAGCCGATCAAGGCGCACTGCACCGCCTTCACCCAAGGAGTCTTCCAACAGCCTCCCGTGAGCATCACAACCAACCCGACCAATAAAATAAGTGGCATCGTCGGAGCGGGACAAGCGGCCGGAGCAGAAGGCCTGGTTGGCGCCCTTGCCTCCGGGAAGCGTGCGGCCTGAACGAGCGGAGATGGTCTCGCCTTCCAATGGCAGGCGGTCGATCTCGACGTAGATGTCGGCGTTGGCTGATCCAACGATGACGATCGGTTTTGGCGAGGAGGAAATGGAGACTGAGGTGGCCGGGTTGATGGAGAAGGAGATGTGCGAAGGAATCCGGGTGGGGCGATTGGTGTGGCGGGTCGGGAAGGCAGTAGAAGGAAACCGGGGGTTCAGTATAGCTGCTTTCATTTTCTCCGATGCGATGCGATATGGACAGAGAACAGAAGGGAGAAACGAGGAAAATTGGATTGATTGAAGGTGGCGTCCGATGGGCATTGGACCAAAGTCGGTCCGATGCCCCATAGGAACTGTTCGATTCGCTTCAATATTCGAGAAAAATGTTTCAAGATACGTCCGAGTGCAGTTTGCTCGAATCTTAATGAATATTGGACGGTTTCTAAAGACATTAGACCGTTTTTGGTCAGATGCCAATCGGACGACGTCCGTTTCTAATTGGATTTGGGACTTTGGCGTTGACAGTTGAAAGTTGAAACTGGGACTAGCGTATTGCATACGTGTCGTACAGTGTTCCAGAGTATCGGAATGAGCACAAGATACGGACACGGCCGGGACAGTGAGAATTCGGTGTTGGTCACCTTACCAGTGTATGTGAGCCGTCTTTTCCGATCGATCGGCTATTTAAAACCAAGGGTATACCTGCCCTTTTCCGCCCTCTGGACCTGGGGCTAGATATTAACGGCACGACCTAAAATTTACGGCTTTGATTTCTGTAAGAAGAACCAATGAAGTTCGTACAAGTGGAGATGGTCCGAATCCCTAGGCAGGCGACATGAATTCGGATTTCGGACTGCTAAAGAACTGACGAAGACGACAGGGAGTGCGTATCCTCTGAGATATCTCAACTTTTGCGTGACCGACGTGTCCGGTGCCTATTCGGAGATAGCGAAGAGGGCCAGTACTATTTGTGCTTTGAAATTCGTACAGAACGTATTTGAACGGTTGATATTTTCCAAAAATACACGCAAAAGTTGAGATATCTCAGAGGATGCGAATTCGACGACAGGGCCTACTGCCTAGACGAGTCACTGACAGTGAATTAATGAATTAATAATGTTGTGGGTCCCAATGTCAGTGACCAATCGCATTGCAAGAACTTCATATTATGTATAACTAATAACCTGCATGCTATGCATATCGTTCTTACTATTTTTATTTTATTTTATTTCATGCCGTAATAAATCCCAAAATTAATCCCTCATAAATTTTAAAGAAATTTATTTGTAAGGTGTTATGATCAGATTCTATTACTCATATCAAGAAGCATTATCTCTACTAATTTTAAATTTCAATAATATATTTAAGCAGCAGTACATATTACAAAAATAAAAACAAAGAAGAAAATTAAAATTGATTAAAATATTGCAAACCACATATAATTTCGTTTTTATTAAAATTGATCAACGATTCAACGCGTTGCACTCAAGATTTCTCTAAAATATCATATTTTTCATAACTTTTGTTGTATAAAAGGAAAAAGATATGCTGTCAAATAAAGTTGCACAACTCTTTTTTATTGTAAACATTATCTACAGTTTCATATATATATGTACCAACTGTATGCTAGCTACAAAAATAGTAGATCAAAGAACCAACTCAAAAACATTATCTACAATCTCATATACCCTTCAAATTAAGACATCAAAATTAAGTATTTTCTCTTCTAAAATTCATAATATCATATTAACTATTA
This sequence comes from Carex kokanica, assembly GCA_025461125.1. Taxonomy (NCBI): domain Eukaryota; kingdom Viridiplantae; phylum Streptophyta; class Magnoliopsida; order Poales; family Cyperaceae; genus Carex; species Carex kokanica. The sequence continues at coordinate 2,309,777 of JAJGRX010000112.1, forward strand.
TAAATCGTAACAACTCACAAATTTACTTAATTTATTACATCTTCTATAAAATGTCATTTTGTAATGCCGCGGCATTTGAATAATGAACTAATTTAATTAAATTAAATTAATAATAATATGATTAAATTAATTAAGAGGCCCAAACAAGATTTAATTAAAAGTTAGGTCACAAATCCAAGCCCAACTTCCTAATTACCTTGCTAAACCTAACATAACCCTTATTTAAACCCCCCCCCCCCCCGCCTACACACACCCTCCCCATAACCGCCTCTCTCTCTCTCTCTAAAACCAAACCCCCTCTCCATTTCGGCCTCTCTCTTCCACCTCAAACCGACTCTCTCTTTAAATTGAGCCCCCTTTTCCACTTTCGGCCTCCTCTTCCATTCCAAACTGACCCTCTCTCTATCTCTCATTCTTTCGCTAGCCAAATCAAGTTTTTCTTCTATACAAGAAATACTAGGACTGAGTTCCTTGATTCATTGGTCTTCTACGGTAAAAGAAAATACTAAATAGTTATATTACAACATTTAAATTAAGTTTTAGTTTTATTCCCTCCTAAAGGTTAAATAGATCGACTTCTTTTTGTTGAATTTTAGTTACTCGAATTTTCCTTAATTAAAATTAAATAAATATAAAGTCTCAATACTACAACTGGTACGACATCCGATGTAGTTTGAGACTTTATATTTGTTTTATTTTAATCAAGAAAAATTCGAGTAACTAAAATTCAACAAAGAGAAGTCAATCTATTAAATGTTTAGGAGAGAATAAAACCAAAACTTAATTAAAATGTTGTAATAAAATGATTTAGTATTTTCTTTTACCTTAGAAGGCTAATGAATTAAGTAATTCAGTCATAGTATTTATTGTATAGGAGAAAAACTTGATTTGGCTAGGGAGAGAGAGAGAGAGGGGGTTGGTTTGGGGTGGAAGAGAGGGAAGATCGAAAGTGGGAGGCTCAGTTTAGAGAGAGAGGGAGGGCCGGTTTGGGGTGGAAGAGAGAGAGAGAGGCCGAAATGGAGAGGGGGATTCGGTTTTTTTGAGAGAGAGAGAGGGGGGGGGGGGGGGGGGTTTAAATAGGGGGTTAGGTTTAGGTTAGATTTAGCAAGTTAATTAAGGAGCTGGGTTGGATTTGTGAGCTAGGTTTTAATTAAATCTTGCTTGGACGTTTTAGTTAATTTAATTATTTTTTTATTAATTTAATTGAATTAAATTAGTCCATTACCTAAATATTGTGGCTTTACACATTTTAAATTTATAAAGTCTCATTTTTTTTATTAAAATAAAATTAAAATTATGTAGCATGTTTAAAATTGTCAATATGATATTATAAATTTTAAAAGAAAAAACATTATAATTTAATTTTTTTTTAAAGAATATACATAAAATTCCTTCTTTTTAAGTTTAGCCATTCTTATCAGTGACATCCAATATTGTAGGCTTGTTTGTTGCCATGTTGTGTCTTTGTAAATTACAACTGCCAATAAGAACTCCTCATTCCAGAAAAAGAAAAAGAAAAAATGCCAAATGGAGGAAAAAAAGATGCCAACAGAAAAATTAGGCGGTTTTCTTTCTCGAAAGCAATGGAGCAAAATATAAAGGTGACAACTAGAAATGAAAAGGTGGGAATAATGTTGACACTTCTACTGCTGGAAAAGTTATATTCTTTGAATAAAAAATATTTGTGATTTGATCATAATTCATTGCTTGGAATCTCTGAGCTGTGGTGAGCTCACTGGAAAATGACCTCCACAATTAGGGAATCATCTCTCAAATTAATTTTTAAATGATGCTTAATTTAGTCAATTAAGGCACAACAACGGTGATACACAAATATGCAAAGTGGGATGGGAAAAGAGATGGAAAATATGCAAAGTGGGGGAACCAGATGTAAAGTGGGATGGGAAAAAAAGAATAAATGAGTTATAATTTTATAATTATTTAGATTTTAAGTTTGATTTTTTAATTATTTTTGGTTATAAACATAATTATACAAAAGATGGATACAATATCTGTTTGATTTTCGGATTATTTCTTGAAAAGAAAAATATACAAATGATAATCCCTATGTGTACCAATTTGCATCCTATAATATAAAAAAGAGATTTCATCATGTACACAAACACTACTAGAATTTAATTTAATTATTAACATGGGACAAAAAATGCTCATGTGTATGGACTATCCACGCATATAATGCATGCTAATTGCATAGATAATCATTGCAAATGAGCTTATACGGTGTTGAGCTTCGTGCACAAACACTACTTTAAAGTTCCTTAAGGCTTAAGGCTCAATTATTTAAATTTTTATACGTACGTAATGAGTCCGTCTAGAAAAGCGTAAAGAAAATTTGACTTAAAAACATTGTTAATTTTTTTCAATCCATGTTTGTTCGCGATAAGACGATATTAAATGTTCACGAGATTCATGTCTTATTCTTATTTTGCAAAGTTTGGCGGTAGCTTGTCGTGGCCATCTGCTCCTAAGTGGCACATTAGGAGCCTCTTTTTTTTTACTTATTATTATTTAAAACCACGGATAAGAAGAGGTGAAATTAAAAATTTATATATGTTGTCTAATTTTATTTTTTTAATGTTTGTAATAACTATAAAATAACAAAATTTTAATTTATAGGAGGACTTATAGTCTCATTTCTCCCTTACTAGTTACTACCATCCGCCTGCCCCTGCGAACAAAGGAACGGTGGTGTTATCCAAGAGAAAAAACCAAATAAAAGATAACACGTTTTATTTTCATCCTAAAAACATATAAATCGATTTGTATAGCTTCTTCAAGATAAAATATAATTATGAGATTTATTAAGATAAAATAAAAAATGAATTTATCTAGTGTCACTTAAACGAGTTGGCTCTAACTCTAATTAATTTGCTTATATAAAAAATCGAGTCTAATTTGAGCTAAAGATCGATGAGATATTGAACCAAAATAATTAGAACTGAAAACGAGTTTGAATTCTAGAAGTGCTCAAATGTTTTTTTTTTTTTTTGATAAAAAGGCTTTTCGCCTGTTTTTTAGAGAAACTGTTTGTCAGAACCATTACAATCAAAAACTGAACATGATGCAGCCGCATCAGTATCCATTAAACCACATATCCACATCACATAGCATGAAAGAAAGGTAACATCTTAACAGAGAAGAGAAGAGAAGAGAAGAGAAGAAGAAATTGATTTGAAATGATTCTTTCTTATTATTCAGATGCTTACATCGCTGTGTATTTATAGCCTTCTATACATGTAACTATAATTGACTAACTATGGTAAAATGCAACCTAACTACAGTAAAGAGATTGTTATCATAACAAAAAAGGATGCTTCTAGGTCTTGGAATCATCAGCAGTTGTGCTTGCACTGGATGCCTCCAGTACTTCGCTAATACCCCCCTACAAGCGAAAGGGGACTCTGTCACCTGAAGCTTGGTGCGCAAAAACTGAAAACGAGCAGTGGGCAGAGGCTTGGTCATAGAATCAGCCAGCTGATCTTGTGAGCATAAGAAACGAACGAAGAGTTCTTTAGCAACAACCTTCTCACGCACAAAATGAAAGTCAATTTCAACATGTTTTGTGCGCGAGTGAAACATGGGGTTAGAAGCAAGAAAGGTTGCGCCAATATTGTCGCACCACAGAGTTGGAGGGGCAGCTAAAGGAACACGCAATTCGGTTAGGAGATATTGAAGCCAAAGTAATTCTGCACAAGTGAGCGCAAGACTCTGATATTCTGCCTCAGTGCTGGAATGCGACACTGTAGGCTGCTTTTTAGCACTCCAGGAGACTAAGTTGTTGCCAAGAAAAATACAGTAACCCGAGGTGGAACAATGGTCATCGATCGAACCAACCCAATCGGCATCACTGTATGCATCAATGGTTTGAAATGATTCTTTCTTATTATTCAGATGCTTACATCGCTGTGTATTTATAGCCTTCTATACATGTAACTATAATTGACTAACTATGGTAAAAGGCAACCTAACTACAGTAAAGAGACTGTTATCATAACAGAAAAGGATGCTTCTAGGTCTTGGAATCATCAGCAGTTGTGCTTGCACTGGATGCCTCCAGTACTTCGCTAATACATCTAAAACATAACTGCCTAGTATAATTTTTGACAAACAAAAGTAGTAACTGTTATCCTATTACAACCAAAGCACAATATATATATTAAGTAGCAGGGCCAGGCTCCTCTAGCTCTACAGAGGATGGTAGATCACCAATTGTATATCTTTAAGGTTCCACACCTGCTTTAATATCATCGGGCAACCATACTGGTAGGGGCGGACCCATAAAGGCCCAGGAGTAGACAAGTGCCTACCTCTGGATTTAAAAAAAAATAGGCCCAGTATAAATTTACCCAAGTGTTTACCCCTGATTCATTATTGTGCCTACCCCTGGGTCCAGAAAAAATTAAATAGCAAGGCCCATCCTCCATTGAAATAAAAAAGTCGGTCCGCTACAGCCAAGGAAAAAAATTGAAACCCAATAAAACAAAACAAAGAAAGTAGTGACACTACAACCAAGGAAAAAAAAATCTTTCTTCACGTGAGAGGAAAAAAAAGACCTGCTTGTTGCTTCCTAGAAGACCTGCTTGCTTCACGTGAGGGAAAAATTTTCTTTTTGCACTTTTATTAGTATTTGTGCCTACCCCTGCTCAAATTTCTAGGTCCGCCCCTGCATACTGGTACCAATTCCAAAGCTTGTCTCTTGATAATCCTTGTCTAGTATGTGATCAATGAAATGATTAGTAAGACAGTGGTTCTAAAAGTTTTTAGTAACATTTTGAAACAAAGTTCATTTCTGAGTAGAAGTGCTCAAATGATTAACTTTTATATATGTTGCGTCAAAATTCCTCCTCCTAGCACAATTTGATCAAAACCTCTATGTCTGTGGACATTTATATTGTGATGCAATATATTTATTTTACTTCACTTCTCTTGTTATGTTATTGCAAGATACATTGCTTATTTAATTTAATTTGGAACTTCAAGAAAATGGTGAAATGAATGAGAATTTTAATCCAATATAAATTTAATATATTATAGATTAATAGATAAGTTATTTTTGGACTACGTTAAAAAATTGTGGAATTTTTTTTTAGTTTAAAAAAATATTTAACACGACGCGAATTATCATAGTGGAATTATAGAGAGGTGTGTGTGTGTGTGTGTGTGTGTGTGTGTATGATGAGGGATCAAATTACACATTTTTTTGTGACACACTTTGACACTTACCATTTTCAAAGTCCAAATAGTCGATCCAAACCGTTCAACATGATGGATATATTAAAATGTGCTTGGAGATCAAAATTTTCATATTTTTTCATTTTTTTACTATTTATTAAGATGGTTACAAAATCGTTGTTTTCAGACCATTGAAAAACAACGATTTTGTAACCATCTTAATAAATAGTAAAAAAATTCAAAAAAATGTAAAATTTGATCTCCAAGTACATTTTAATATGGTAATCATGTTGAAAGGTTCGGATCGACTGTTTGGATTTTGAAATTGCAAAATCGACCTATAAAAAAAATGGTGTCATGATGTGTCAAAAAAAAGGACGTAATTGGATCCCTGCTCTATATATATATATATATAACAAAAAGGGGGAATTTCATGTATGCCCCTCAAAAACATAGAAATTACGTATTTCCCCCTCTAAAGTTCATAATATCATATTTACCCTTCTAAATTTCAAAAACTCACAAATTTACCCAATTAATCAATAATTTAAATTAATTATATTTAATATTCTCTTAAATAAATTAATCACCTAGTCCCTCTCTTCCCTCTCTTGGAGTTCGTTTGATTTCAATTTTCATTTTGATTTTAATGGATATTTTTAACATAACTTTGGTGGTTTCTTGCGAGCTACACCATTCCTCTTCAATTTCTTCTTTCCTCCACAGTTCCCAACATCTACCAGAAAAAGAAAGAAATTATTGCCGTGGTAAAAAAAGAGAAGAGGGAAGTAGAAGAGGGAAGAGGGGTTAGGTTTATTGGTGACATGGATAATCATGAAATAGGAGATGGCAGTATTTTCGGGAGAACAAAGAGAAAGGAGAATGTTTAATTAGAGAGAAGCTTCGTATTTTTTTTTTCTATTTTGGGCACTAATTTATTGTGTGAAGCGACGATGAAGAAGAGGGCTGCTGTACAGGAAGGTGGAGCAATACAACAGAAGGAGAAGGAGAGGAAGGAGAGGGAGGGATTAGGTGATTTAGAGATGATTAAATACAATTAATTTCAGTTATGAATTAATTGGATAAATTTGTGAGTTCTTGAAATTTAAAAGGGTAAATATGATATTATGAACTTTAGAGGGGGAAATACGTAATTTCTAAGTTTTTGAGGGGTATACATGAAATTCCCCCTAACAAAAAAGTTTGATACAGTTTAGAATAGTTAACATCCACGTCAGAATCTTTTTACTTGGAAGATGATGAGAAATCATACAGATGATAATTTTTGCATTGAATAATTTTGAGTAAACTCTCTTCACCAAACACTGAATAATTTAAATCGAGAAACCACATAAAGCAATTTCTTTGTCAAATATTCTTTTTATATTACTTCTCAGTTCTGGCAATATTCAGTCAAAACCTTTGTCAAATTCTAGTGAGCTAATATTGTAACTGAATTAAAGATATTCATTAGCAGACAGGGAATGGACAGCAGATGTTTTCGTTTTGATTTTAAGGTTTTGTTGCTGAACTCATCGTCTACTGTTTCGTAGACCCGTTTTTCCCACACCTAACCCAACGGCCAACAGGAGCGGCGCTGTCAAATGTGGCGGTTCACAAATACCATGTGTAGGTTACATCACTGGCCAATCACGACCCGCGTAAGCGTGTAATTTGAAAGCTTCTCTTTCTTTTTCTTTTGATGAAAGCATTTAAAAGCCTCACCAGCTAGCCTTTAAAAATTCTTCTAGTCTCTAGAACGTTGCAACTTTATCCTACCGGTTCAACATTTAATGTGTGCACCCCCGTTAATTCACTAACTGAGAAGGGCTGATTTGTCTAACAAGTGACAATACACGGATTATAAGAAATTGACAATTTATTAAGAACTTTTTCAATTTTGTGACGAAGCATGCTCAATAAGAAAATTAAATTTTTTATGAATATCAGACTTCAAAACCTTAACTTCTTTATTTCAATTATAGTTTTAGAGAAATAAAACAAAAACAATATTTAAAGTACTTTTTTATTTTTCCCTAACATTATACAAACTCTTCAAGCCACTTCATGAATTCTCGTTGCTAAATCTCACTCACATAGAAATAACCTAAAACTAAAGAAATTGGATAATTATGAAAATATTCTACAATGAATAAAAGTTCTACAAATAAAATAAATCAAATTATTTCAAGCAATATTTTGTTTTGAGAAAAAGTCAATTGTATCAATCTCCATATCTAAATCATGTTTAAACTACCGTAATTTAATGTACATAAATTATAATTTATGTATTTATTTTCAATCTAAAACATCACCGTATCTAAATCATGTTTGAGAAAAAATAATTACTTCATCAAAATCGTTGTAGACGTTTGTAGTATGGTCTAGGAATTTAATTATGCACCAAATCTACCCAAATTTAATGATGCATCAAAATCCCTAGGCTGCTGGCTCTCTTTCCCCTTGATTAAATCCCTTCCTTTCTCTCCTGTTTCTTCTCATTTTATCTCGTCTCTTTCTCATCTCAGTATCTCATCTATCCTCTGTTACCAAACCAATCTTCCTTCCAACCCTTTCACATTTCTCAAATTTCACAATGCCTTCTTTCTGGTTCAAGAAGCTCAACTCAAAGAAAGAAGAAGAAAACCATGAACAAAAACCGAGATTGCGATCGTCATGGCGGCTACGGCGAATGAGTCTCAATTTCAGTTTCAAATTTTCAATTTTAGAGAACCTCTCGTATCATCTGTTGTCGGCCGTCGAAGCCGTGGTGCTCGTGCTTACCCTCTCTTGCTTCTTCCTCTGTTGCGGTTGCCATTTCTGATTCATGCTAAAAGAAATATTGTAATTTTAGCATTTATGAACCTTTTTATTTCCGTTTTTTATCTTGTAATTTTTTTGTTGTTAACTAAAGAGAAAAAAATTGTTCCTCAAATTCTCTCTCTTTTTTATTTTGTTACCGTTATTATTTTCTTGTTCAAATGCTAATTAATTGTATTCATTAAATGATTTCAGTTACAGATTTAACCTCTATGACTTAGCTTAGTATATAGCGGATTAGACTTTGAAATTGTCAAAATAAAAGAATTGCATTGGTAAAAAAAAAAAAAATCCAAGTAGCCCAAGTCAAGTCACTTAAGAGGCCTATAATTACTTTTCCACTTTTTTTTTTTTTAATAAAAATCCAAATATGTCCTCTTCCCAATTAAAGAATAAAGACTATAATTTTGTTTTTCTGTTTTTGTTTTGTTTTGTCTTTTTTTTTTTTTTTTTATATGTCAAGTATCAAGAATGATGTCACACACAATTTGAGGTCCATATAATTATATCATTATGGACTTGTTCAAACTTCACCTACTAAATGGTCTTATGAATAGTTGACTTGAATCAATGAAAAGCAGCTTAAGAAACCTACTCAAAAGTCAAAACTAGTAGTAATAGCTAAAGTTGTCAATATTTAATTATTTATTGAATGGGTAAAGATACTGGCAACACTTATACGAGTCACATGTTTTTTATTTTAATTATATTATTTGTGCATTGTTGTATAAAGTTAAAATAGTGTTGTCAATATAATTTTTTTTATTGAATTCATTGACACATATTTTTTTTGTGAACTGGCATTGTTCATGAGTCATGACCTACTACCGGAGTAAGTTACTTGTGACATACAATGGTTAAATTAAGTGCTTGAAAATCAGAGATATTATAGACTTATAGTTCTTTTAGCGTGGAACAAAATGAAAATAATGCACTAAATTATTCTTAGCTAAAAATAATCATGCAGACTCAGTATAAAACTTTCTGGTTCCTAAAAAAGGAATAGTCATGCATTTGACATTTTTCAAAGACCAGTCACAGTTTTGTGTAAATGGTGGGGTTACCTGAGGAACAGGACGATTTATTTATTTATTCCAAAAAATTTAAAAATAATACCAATAATTTTTTATTTTCAAATTTTAACAATACTAAATATGATTTTCAAACACTGTGTTTGAAGTATCGGATGAACACAAATATTTAGTTTTATACATAAAATTATCAGAATATTATAATTATTTTTAAAAAATGCAGAATAAATAAATAATTAATTCAAACAAAATTGGACATCGAATTCATCACTTTATTAATTGTGCGTTCAAAAGTTCAGCCTGGTGGCTTAAAACGCCGAATTTTGTATTAATATCCAAAAAATATTAAATTTCAAAATCTACATCATGTTTGATAAGATTTCGAAAACTGTCAAACCGCATATTTATTTTCCGGTTTTGAAATTCCAAAACAGCAAAAAAAATTTACAGTTTTGATTTTAGAATTCCAAAACTACAAATTAAATTTGCGGTTTTAAGTTTTTTAAAAAAAAACAAAAAATGTTATAATTTATTTATTATTATAGCATGCATTTATTATTATCGCCAAGATATATCTTGGTCAAGGTATAGCATGCATTTATTATCACATCATGTATAAATCACATCATGTAGTTAGAAACTTCTTTTCGCCAAGATATAGCATGCATTTATTATTATAATAGTGTAATTTTCTTAAAAAATAAATGGGATAATATACATAAAGAATTGGAATAAAACTAGACGACAATTTATGCCGATCTTTTTACCGATTTTTTATATTAAATAGGAAAAATAAAAAAAATATCTACAATGTAGTACGTTTTCGTGAGATCTCAAAAAATTGAAAGAACATTATAGTTTATAATGTCCAGAGCACTGTAACAAAACGTTATCAGTTAATTCGATTACCAATGATTGTTAACAAAAAAATATAGCAGGACGTTAGGATTTATTACGTCCAGCTACAATGTTTTTTGATTTGCGCTTCAGTTCTAATAAAAAAATACCTACCAACTCATGGAGTATTGCGTGAAAAACAATCTCACAACAGCAGCAATTAGAACTGAAGTAAAAAAAAATACTGTAACTGGACGTTATAAACCATAACGTCCAGCTACAGTATTTTTTTTATATATGATCATTAGCGATCGGATTAACTGGATGTTATGGTTTATAACGTCTCGCTATAGTGCTCCGGGCGTTATAAATCATAACGTTCTTCCTATATTTCAAAATCTCATGAAACCGTATCCCATTATTGATATTTTTGTTTTGTATTTTCTATTAATAAAACAATCGGGATTTTTTTTATCTGTAACATTTATAAAAATTAAAATTGTGATAACAAATTAAAATATTTTCATCCATGAACAAGGCGAAACGTTAACAATACTAGCATTTCGTTTTGCACCTAACAAAACATTAAAAATAACAACATTTTGTCATATTAAAATTTTTAAAATATAATTTTACTGGGCAAAGCACGAAATGCTAATATTATTAGCGTTTTCTTGCCTTATATTAAATTAATTACTGTCAACTCTAACAAAGAAATAAGTTATTATATTTTTATTTTGAGTAGAGCTAAGGTGCTCTTAAGCTCACCAAGCTTTCCGTGAGCTTAACTCAAAAACCTATCAATCCGACTTCAAACGACATTTTCAAACCGTTAGATGTTCAATCTATATTAAAATGTGCTTGGAGAACAAATTTTACATTTTTTGGAATTTTTTTACTATTTATTAAGCCGGTTTGAAAACCGCTGTTTTTATTAAAAATCTGGACCATTAGAAAACAGCGGTTTTCAAACCGGCTTAATAAATAGTACAAAAATTCCAAAAAATGTAAAATTTGTTCTCCAAGCACATTTTAATATAGATTGAACATCTAACGGTTTGAAAATGTCATTTGAAGTCGGATTGATAGGTTTTTGAGTTAAGCTCACGGAAAGCTTGGTGAGCTTAAGAGCACCTTAGCTCTACTCTTTTATTTTTGTTCCTTATTTATTTAATCTCGCTCTCCTGATATACGACATCGACATGTATACATCCACAAAAATATCTTATCTCCTTGGCACTGAGAACAAAAACAAAAAATCACAGTGACAGAGCAAGATGGCAACAATGGTGGGAGTGCTTCCAGTGCCATCCGTCTCTCCATTTACATCTGTTTCTAAAAGAAGAGCGAGGTCTTTCTTCTCCATTAGAGCCTCCGCCTTCACTTCAAAGGAGCTAGTGCTCCAGGATTTCACTGATAAGCGAGCTCTAAAGGTCTCTTTTCCTTTTTTTTTACTGAGACCCTTTTCTCTTTCTTATATTCATTTTCAGAATTTATGTTCCCTGAAGACTTTAGAAATGAGATATCATGTAAAAACCTGTGTTATAATTTCTTCACAATATCAAACTACCCATAATTTCTTGCTAGTATATTTAGAAGTAAGCAAAATTGAAACAGGCGGTACTGGTACACTTTCTATTACCTTTGGGCTGGGCATGTTATGGCATAGAGGATATATTCTGTGCTTGTATGGGAATGGGAGTGTACATCCCTTGAGATATCTCAGATTTTCAGTTGATATGTGGAGAATTCGGACCGTTCAGATTTCTAAAGCACGAATCTTAAAGCAACTCATTTCCTATTAATTCTGCCCTGTGAATTCAGGGGAAGAGTATCCTCTCTAGGGTACCGTGTTCACTCTACACAATTCCAGCTGAGCAATTTTTTTTCAGGCCAGCTTTAGATACACGGGTCTTTAAAATTCATGTCAGGTTAAAACGGACGGTGCAAATCCCTCATTCTACACGATAGGGTACCCCGCTAAATCTAAACTCGAATTCAGGACAGAAATTTAATATGGTCCGATTTATGAATGAACTCAACTTTTCAGTTATCTAAGAGGATGCAAACCCGTTCTATGGTTGGTTATAAATGGAAATGATGACATTTCCTGTGATTCTGGCCTAGAAATTCTGGGTTTATGTGTTGTATTTTGAAGTTTTTCGGGGCACGCATTAAATTCCCATTTGCTACTTTTTGTTGGAATTTTACCATTCATTTTTAAAATGCAGATTATCTCAGGTTTAACAAACTTCGACAAAGACAAAGTGTCTTCTGTTGTTATTGCGGCTGATAAGGTGCAACTATTTTCTTTGCCCATGATTATTGCCATTATCATGAAATGGTATCTACTTTATATATGTAATTTTGGGATTGAACTGGATTGTAGGGTTATTATGTCATTTTGTTAATAGCTAAAAATTTACGGACTTCATTGGTTTATATGATTGTGACAACAATCAAGCAATAGCATTTTGAAACCTATAAAAGTCAAAGAAAAAGGAAGCGTTAATGTTTATATTCCTAAAATAATGTAGTTAAGAGAAATCAGATCTATCCTGTACCCTCACAATTTGGTTGTTTGTTACTCAAAATTTGAAATTGACATTTTAATTCTATTTTTACTGTCAACTTCTTATAGGGTGGAGCAACCCATGTTGATATAGCATGTGACAAAGATTTAGTAAAGCTTGCTCTCAACCTAACTTCTCTTCCGGTAAATTATTTTTCTTGTAATTTTTATGATGTAGCACTGGTAATAACAGAGATAGTCATTTTTTTTTTAACTTTTTAATATATAATCAAGGAGAAAAAAATAAATCAAACGGTCACCTCTCAGTATGTAGTAGCCACACATACCATAATGGTAACTTTGATTAGATATTTCCAGATTTATACAGTATAATTACAATTTTTGCAGATATGTGTCTCATCTGTGGATCCTTCCACATTCCTTCCTGCAGTTGAAGCTGGTGCTCAAATGGTCACCTCTCTCTCTCTCACCCCCCACCCCTCCCTCTCAAAATGTATATTTTTATGTTAACGCATGTGTAATTTATTATGAAATTGCAGATTGAGATTGGAAACTACGACTCATTTTATGAATTGGGTGTTCAGTTTTCCTCTGACCAGGTAGGGAACAACATTATATAATTTTACTGCATCCTGTTGGTGTATGTAATATTGCTTTTGTTACTCCTGATTTTAAGCTAGTAAAATTGTTACTTTCAGATACTTAAGTTGACCAGAGAGACGAGAGATATTCTTCCCTACATTACACTTTCTGTCACGGTGCCTCATACGCTCAGTCTCCCTGATCAGGTTCATATAACTTTTTATCTCATAAAATGAGCACTTCAAGTTCCAACCCATATATTTAGCTATGATTTACAGTTGTCACAATATCTCAAAACATAATCACATATGATATTTTGCTACCTGAGAAGTCTTTGGTACTATTAATGCAAAAGGGTTTGGTTCCACAAAAGTGACAGCTGGTTAAAAATATAATAAAGGTTTTTTCAAACTGAAATTTGGTACCAAATTTAGAGGGTTATCAGCTCACCATCCATTTATACAAAGTCCAGTGCTAAGGTCTTTGATATAATATATAATACATAATTTCCCCAATTAAAAGAAGTGATATTCTAAATACCTATATTATTCTTTAAAGAAAAATTTATTGGTTTCCCACTAGGTAAGATTAGCTGAGCAGCTTGAACAGGAAGGTGTTGACATAATACAAACCGAAGGGGGGAAATGCTCCAATCCCACAAAACCTGGCGTTCTTGGGCTAATTGAGAAGGTAGGAATTACACTTGTAATTTACTATTATAATTTTGAAATGCCCCCAAAAAAATTGTATCCATTAACTATTTGTTTCTTCCTCAATTTCACATAAGTAAACTTCTTGTGGACATTCAAGGGATACAATATATTTTTTATGCTCCGTAGGGTTATGCTTCATATAATGACAATTTGAGGGGTTTATATGTGACTTCTGTATTTTTTTTACTTTTATGAAATTGATTGGTTTATAGGCCTCACCAACACTAGCAGCGGCATATTCAATTTCCCGAGCAGTTAAAATTCCAGTGATGTGTGCGTCTGGGCTGAGCTCTGTCACTGCACCTTTGGCCATCACAGCTGGAGCAGCTGGTGTGGTATGTGCTCTCTATCTCTCTCTTTTTTCCCCTTATTTTTTTAAATATTTTATTTTCAACTCAACTTAAATTATTTTAATGAAGAAAGACCCAACATTCTCATATTTGCGAATACTCTTCTGAGTTATCTCTGGATCACTTAGAAATGATATTGAACTGTTAATGCAAGATTTAAAAAAATGATAGTGTAAATTTTCTACCATTTCTCTTATATTAACTCAACAAATGGACATTGTTTTCTAATGCAGGGTATTGGGTCAGCAGTAAATAAGTTGAACGATGTGGTAGCCATGATTGCCGAGGTAAAGAGCATATCAGAGTCATTGGGGCTTCCATCTAGACATTCATCTCAAGTCAAAAGAATTGTGCACAATTAATTAATTGTGTACTCTTCTCATTTTTGGTACCAGTATAAAACCCACAAATGAAGTTACAACATGGATTATGTAGCCAATTAAAGCTTTGTACCTGTGTGATTTTATTTCATAATAAGACGGTGTAGGGGTATATTTGGTATATTATGGGTACATGGAGCACGAATTTTTAGTTTAGGCTGTTTCAATTTATGTCAGATGCTCCATTATATATGAAAATAAGATAAGTGGCATCTGAATGTACCAGAAATTGGGCCAATTTATGTGTGTGGAATTATATCTCCAATGTATTGTAGAAAAAATGTTATCCAATATATTGTCTCATTTCAATGTACTTTTGCTGTATTTATTATTTAGTTCAATACCAACTCTGAAATAATGTTCACAAAAATTTGGCTTCAAATTTGGCGTGTTCAAATTTCATGCTTAATATTTGTAAAATACTTGGTAGAACCAGCTTTTGGTTTAGTGGCAAATAGCAAGTCCTCTGTGTGGGAGATTGCGAGTTTGAAATCCGATGAAGTTCTTTGTAGGTATTAAATAGTTGGTTGTGATTAACCTCCAAACTTTACTAAATGCGCTTATAATTGAATTTGGAATGGACATAATGAATCTGACTTTGAACCAAAAGAAAGTTTCTCTAGATGCATTAATTAAACTTGAGTGATCATGCATAAACAATGCCAATTGGGATACAAAACAGTAGGGGCTAGCTTTTGTGCGATACAATACTGGAAAGTTTGTTGTCAAATCGGTGCAATAAAACCAAATTTCAAACAATTATTTTATTAATTTTAATATGATAAATTTAAATGATGGAACATGGTACTATCATTATTCACTTGTCAATTTCCCCGGAATACAACGAAAACATATTGTCTGTACTCTGTACTATCCATTACTTGGGCTAAGCCCGCAATGAAGAAAGCAAAGAAAGCCCACTAAACCCAGAATCCATAATTTATCCTCTCATGTAAAATGGGGCACACAGGTCAGATTCGCCCCTTTCATTCGTTTGCCATCTTCTCTTGTTAACAGGAGAAACACTCCCTACATCCAAATAAAAGGATAAAAGGAAAATAATATAGTAATAATAGTAGTAGTAGAATTTGTGGGGTTCATCGCAATCCTGTCTGAAAGACAAGTACGGTACAGGCGTCTCTCAAACCTAGGTACTGGCCTTCTTCTTCTTTGTATATGCTATTGGTGTGTGCTAGATAACTTGAACTATTTGTTTAATTGGTCCATATAATGCTTATTTATTTGCGATGGAGTACCTTTTCCTCAATTTAATGTGTTGAGTTGCTTCCGGAAGATTTGAAATGATGGAGATTTTAGAAAGCACATAAGCTGTTCGATGAATGTCCAACAATTTTAAGCCTATATTTGGTCTTGGAGCTGGAGTTATTCTTCCTTTTTTTGTTTTTATAGATTTATCGAAACCCTAGACTAACCCAAGTTTCCTTTCTGCCACATGTGAACCGAAACATTTTGAAAACTTGCACAATTTCATTTCTAATTCCACTGCATTGAGTCCCAGTACACTAATTGAACTATTCAATGGTTTTCTCATGGTAAAAAAATAAATTATATTCATTTTTTGAAGAAATCTAAAGAAGAGAAATGATGGGAAGCGGGAGGGTTCCAGGACCACTTCGAGTTTTGGGTCGGACTGCTGTTTTTCTATTTGGCAGCTTATTTGCGCTCTCTGTAGCCTCATCCGTCACCATCCGATCCTTACAGGCTTTTTCTGAAGCAAAACGGGTAAGGAAAAACTGATTTATTTCTCTAAACTTCTCCTTCAATTGTTTGTTTAATCTGCACTTTAAATGTTTAGCACATTTTTTTGGTGGTTCAAATTAATTTTGAAGTGTAGTGCCTTAGGCAGGTGCTGGTTCAGCCAAGAAAACCAAACTATATCACAAATAATAAAAAAAAAAACTACTCTTGATACGATTAAGTTTACTAGTTCAACTAGGCAGACAAATTGAGATTGAGATGTACCAAAATAAAAACAAGCACAACCAAAAAAAAAATTTAGGTAGATGATTAATGACCTAGTTTAACTATATTTGGTATACAATACCAGTTACAAACTTACAGGTAATGCTGTCTGGTATGAGCTTGTAATTGGATAGGTAGTTCTTGACTTCTTTCCATATGAATCATGCAGAATTTTCAATCTTAAATTTTATAAATTACTTCTTAATTAAATGTAATTATAACTGTTTGCTATTTGAGGTGTAGAAAAAGTTTGCGCTACCTTGCAAAGCGTGCAAAGGAACCGGCTTCTACGAGTGTAAACTCTGCAAAGGGAATTCGACCATAGAGTGGTCGCCACTTTATGATCCTATTTTCATTAATCCATGTGTATGCCCGACTTGCGAGGGAAACAGGTTTGCAATTATTTTCATATATATGTTTTAATGCAGATACTGAATACTTTGGTGTTAGACCTCCAATATTTGGTAATCCGTAATTACATGGCATTTATTTCTTAAAGCCATTTCTGATTTAAGCACATGTCTTTTAAGGTTTTTTAGACGGTCAAGAAATGAGAATCAATTCAGGCCCAAATTGTAATTTTTTTTTTTCTAGAGTTTAAAGTAACTATGGTTTGGTTCTCTCCAAGTCACCGGGATGTTACTAATATAATAACTTTCTTTACAGAGTACAACACTGTCTCAATTGCCTCGGCAAAGGCTACGCATGAAGTTGACTTGTCTATCATGGTTGCAAGGCTAGTGAATCTCTATTGGTTGAAATTGTGAAAAATATTTTTTATAAACTTTGATGCACTGCAAGGCAAAAAGTGGGCTGAACATTTATTTTGAACTATTTGACCTTTAACCTATTTGAGAATCATGTTTGTAAATCTTGTAATTTATTATTGTTTCCTCTTTTTTCGGGTGTCTGGTGTGAACTGTTCGGGTTTTGCAAGTTGCAACTTATAGCTTGTCTGATTTGTATTTGTTATGTTTCAAGAATTACCAACATGAGTTTTTGAATGTTACACTGGTAACTGTACCAGTACGGTATGTTTTGCAAAGAACAGATTCTGCTGTTATCCTGACAGCTCAAGAATGTGAACAATTGGGGCAACCCATTATACCCATTCTCTCCAGTTTACTAACACTTTGTTTGGATGGAGAGTAGAGGGAGGGAATGGAGTGTTTGGTTGACAAAGTAAGGACGTAAATTCGTGTCATACTGTGTCGTGATCAAATTTGGGATGGACAGTCGCGATGTGTGAATGGTCATACACGTTAGTCACACTGTGACTACACGTGTCGTGTCCAAATGTGACAGGTGATGTTTGTCATATATAGTCACATTTAATTATTTTGTTTTGCAATTTAAATTAGATTATTCAAGATTCACCATTTGATCTAAGATCTAACGGTCTTGATTACGTGTGACTCGCATTATCACGTGCTGTGTCATGCCAATTTCCCGAAGAACGGTTATGTCACTCAAATAATCACAGTACGAAACACACAAGTTACAGTAGGTGACGAAATGTGACGTATCTAGTCACGGCGCAACTTTTTTTACATCCCTACAACAGAGTTACTTGGAGTGGATTAAAGGAACTAGTTAGTAATTTGTGCGCCTGAAAAGTGAAATTATTATAATGAAAAGCGAGGCCCATGGGCCTTTCACCTCAAACGAAAAGAAAAAAAAAAAAATGAAACGTGAGTCCCTGTGTCTAAATCCAATTTAGACAAACATGAACTAGGTTTTACACTTTAGGTCTATTTCAAGAAAAAACGGAATGGGTTTAAATCAATATAAAAAAAATTGGTTGTTCTTCTTCATTTCAGGCATTACTAATATAAAATTTGTGCATCAGAAAATTCATACAAGAACTCGATTAACAAGGCCACCATCTCCAAAGCAGCTATTTTTGAAAACAAACATTTTACATAGAAGTATCAGAGTGAGGCTATCATCGCACGGATTAGTTCGTACTACAAATCACTATTTTGGTTTTCAAAATTTAAATAGCCGATTTAAATCATTTAACATGATTTCATATAAAAATGGATCTGCGGACTAAATTTTGTATATTTTTAGAATTTTTTATTAAATTTTTAGATAAATAAAAAATTACTATTTTGAATGGTCTAGAATATTTATATAAAATCTTTATATAAAGTTATTTTCTACCTATTTATAAAATAATAGATATACAAAATGTAAAATGTGATCTCCAAATACAAATATATTTTGCATATAATGATCTTATAGAACTTTAGATTGATTGTTTAAATTTTGAAAATAGAAATATTGATTCATAGTACAAGCTAATTAGCGCTATCCGAAATTTTTATTAATACCATATTAAAAGAAAAACACTTTTTTTTAGAGATTTCAAAAAACACCTGGGCCGTAATAACAATTGGTGGCCCTTTTCTTGGAGACAGCCATTTGATGTTGCAACCCCAAGAATAAGGCCGCCAATTGCCATTGCGCCCCTACTTTTTTTTTTTTAATAAGCATAAATTGTATTATTTTGTTTGGTTATTTGTTTTTTTTATATAGTTTATTTACTATGTTTAATTCTTATTTTGTTTTAAATGTTGTTTATTGGATATGTCGTTTAGTTTTAAAATATCGTTCGTTTGTCGGATCAAAATTCTGTGTCTGTTGTTTATTTTTAAAATATCGTTTGTTTGAAATGTAGTTTGTGTACGAAGAAATAATGATATAATGAACAAAATAAATAAATAACAAAGCAACAAATGAAATAAATAACAAAGCAACAAAATAAATAAATCACAGTATCTGACAAAACACCTAACAAAGTACAAATCAAAACCTACGGGTCTGGACTAAATACCGTCTTCGCCTTCTTCTTCCTTAACTCCCCTACTCCGCCTGGAGAGTAGCTTGTGGTCTAACTCGTCTGAGTCATCTTTCTGTCCAGACTCACCCTGCGTGAATAAATACGCATGTCTCGCTATCAGGTCATCGAGTGAAGGGTACGCCACGGGAGGATATAACACGTGATGGGTCTATATATTTGCACACGGTCCGTGTGTATAATTTGAACAAAGAAGAGTGGATGTAGGGGATCCATGATGGATCTATATATTTAGACGGAATTTATATCTGACAGGCTAAAAGTTATTGCTTAAAATAACAAAATCTATATATGTTTTCAAAATTAAGTAACTCATTTTCTCTTTTTAGAACCAATTACCTGGTACATATTAATTATAAATCATCTATTTTCACTACAGCCGCATTTTCTACTTTCTCATTGAACTCTCAAAACTAAAATCTCTAACATCTTGCCAGAGCCTTCAACAAAATAAAAGAAAGAAGAAGAAGATAGCAAAGGATTTCTGAGCACCGTTAGATATCGACCATGGTAGGTGTCTGGAGTGTTATTTCTCTTGCATCCTCCCTGATGGTTATTATACTTTGTCTGCTAATGTGTTGTTGGAAAAAAATTGCTCGGCTGGGGGCGCTTTCCTGGAGAAACCGGACGACCAATATACCTCGTGCAAACCACGCACCCCCTGATGTGAGAGTCGACCTACCATTTTCTACAACCTTCGGGACACGATCTACAGATCGTTTGCCCAGTTGGCTCCACCCAAGCAATGACCCCATTGGCAACACATTGCTTTTGCTCCAATCAAGACAAACAATGGCGCCAATGCCCCGGGAGCCTCCAAGAGATTCAGCTGTTGGTGCCTTCACACCGGCTTCAAACCACGAAACAAACAAGGGCGCAGAGTGCGCTGTATGTCTCTGTGACATGAAAAGAGGAGAGACGGTTGAGCAGATGCCGTTCTGCGGCCATTTGTTTCACCAAATGTGCATCTCCCAATGGCTGTTGCACAAATCAAGCTGCCCCTTGTGCCGATCTCCGGTCAATGTAGATTATGTGGCCATGTTTAATTGTAGAGTAAGAGGTAGAGACCGAGACCGCTTACATCATACATAAGTAGGCAAATGAGATGTAAAACATCAGAAGATGTAGTTACAACAAAGTAATTTAAATTATCTTTTCAGACGGATTAACTTATTCCACAGTGAATCATATTTTAGGAAGTTGCATCATAATGAAATTAAACGGATTAATTTAAGCCATGATTTTAAGGTGCATCTTAATCTTCTTTAAATTTTCTTTAAATTTAAGTAACAATTAAACATGACATGTGAGATTTGTAACTATTTGATTGTGATGGTTTTAATGTTATGTATTTTAAATTGCATTTGCACTAGTTTTAGGAAACTGCATCAGAATGAAAGCATGTAACACAGTTACAGATAAAACCAAGGTTCTAAATAGCGTTTATAGTGTCGTAGCGGGAAGGCTAAAAAAAAAGCTATAGCGAGTAGCGTCGCTATAGCAGAAGCTATTTCAAATAGCGTTTTTTTTTTTTTTTACATTTCGTATATTCAATATTTGTACTAAATATGAACATTATCTAAAGTCTCATAGAACAATAAATAACACCAAAGTAATTAAGAAATTATAATATTCATATTGAACCCGTACAAAGTCCAAATTGTGGTTCAAAATAGCCATAGTAATATCATAAACTATCGATTTTTCCTATTAAAAATATCTTAAGCATTATGATTCATGACATAATCTATTTTTTTTTCTATTCAAATTTTAATTTCGGTTTGGACTTTTTTTCTATTCAAATTTCAATTTTTATTCCCAATTTCAAATTGATTTATCTATAGCAAGTAGCAACAAATTCAATTTTGGTTTGAGATTTTTTTTATCTTTATTTAAAACCCATATAAATTGCTTTAAAAAAAAAATCTATATTGTATAGCGCTGTAGCGGCCGTAGCACAAATAGCGCATTTTGATGCCATAGCGTAGCGTTTGGAGTCCAAAAACGCTATAGCGCGCAATTTAGAACACTGGATAAAACAGATACTGTACAGAACTTATAGCTGCTGTTGTACTCTTTTTTTTTGTTTACTTTTTGTATGCCTAAAATTTTATTTTTTCACATTTTATTTCTGAAATTAATAAAAAAAAATATTATTGCGATATTAGTGTCTCTTTAAATTGTTCCAGTTACGGATCTTATCGGACATAATTTGAACCCATTCTGTAGCAATAGAACACATTCTCCGTAGGTTACATGCAGTTGGTCTAATTTGGTTCTATCAATTTCTTGAATAACGATATGGTTGAACATGATTACATGAGTCCGGTATCAGCTCCATGTCATAAAAAAATTTGATTTGATTCATTGTGTAATTTTTGGATTTCCAAATAGTCATGTTATTTTCTTTAATTTGATTTATTTTAATATTATTAATAAAATTTGCGGTCATTTGAGTCCGCCCCGTGTCAAAGTCACGAGATAGGAGTAGGTCCGATGGGTATCGGACCTACTTTTAGGTTCAATTCACTCTAGCGCCGTACAATTAGCATTAAATTTGTGCGCACGGAAATTGAAATAGACTCGAACGGATTTTGATGCATAGTGCACGAATCTTGATGCTGATTGGATGGTCATCACACTCACCGAACCAAAGTAGGGACCTACTCTGAATTCCAAAGTCACATGATCGACCTGTTATCACCATGCGTGTCAGTTAATACAAATGCTATATTAGCATGGTTGAGTGCTAGTAGATTGGAGACTTAAAAAAACTCAATTTAATATTTTACGAAGTCAGTTGGACAAAAAAAAGATATGAAAGCCCAAGCACAACACATCAGTTAATATTGTAGATGTATTTTCATCACTTAAATATGATATATATCAAGTTTGGTCAATTTTAAAACAAAAACTTAAAAGAATAGTTCATCTATGCAAGAAATATTAAAAAATTATAAAAAATGATTATTAATATAATTATTGCGCCAATTATATTAAATAATAGTAAAACGAGGAATCCTTTGTACTCTAGGTTGCAGATTCGAAATTTGAATGTGGAATCCCTCTATACTCCTGAGTAATTCATATGATGCATTCTTAAAAAAAAAAAAAAAATTTCTGATCTAATGATAAAGAATTTCAAAGAGATTGTATGTTAGAAATCCGAATGTGGTCATTTATACATATTAAAAAATGATATTCAGAAAGGTAAACCTACAGTTCTCTAGGGCTGCAAACGAACCGAACCAAATCGAATCTGTCCTAGTTCGAATTCAAATTCGAAATAATTTTGAATCAAACCCAGTTCGAAATTGAAATAGATTTCGAACCTGAAAGGCCAGTTCGAATTTGGTTCGGTATAATTCGAACTAGTTCGATTTGATTCGAAATTAGTTCGAAATTGAGCAACGGAGAGCAACAGAGAGTAAGGGTGGAGGAGAGAGCAGAGCAACGACGGAGAAGAAAGTGACAGCAACGGCGGAGGAGAGAGGAGAGCAACGGCGGAGAGTAAAAGTTGGCTAAACCTAGATTTAGGTTTAAGCGACTCTGGCTGCGAGAGGGAGAAAAATAATGGCCAAGTCCCTCTTATTCGCTAGCCTATATTAATTGGACGGTTGGCTGATTTCGAACCTTCAAAATTCGCGAACTATATCGAATCGAACTGGTTTCGAATCGAATTTTTTTCGAACTTTTTCAAATCGAACTCGAATCGAATCACAAATCTCGAATTTTTTGTGCACCCCTAGTTCTCTATTTAGAAAAAAAAAACAATGAGGCTAAAGCGTTTGTTCTGATCAACAGATCAAACGACTATTATATATTGTATTTCATCTCAGACATCAAATGGTCGGTTCAAAGGAGGAGTCCGAATCTGCTGCGATCCTGGGTGGGATCGCAGGATCCTAAAATTCCGAATCAACGGTTCAAATTTTTCTGTGCGCGGATCTCGAAAACACTTTGGAAAGTAAATTTTCATGCACGAATCACGAAAAAAACCAACAGCTGAGATTCGGGATCGCAGGGTCCTGTGATTCCCGAGAATCACAGCAGATTTATTTTCTCAAAGGAGAACCAAATAAATAATCAAGTGGGGAATTATTCGAAGAGTGAGGCTATGGTGCTATGCATAGCACGGATGACTAGTGTACTACGGCTCAATTAGAGGTGCTATCGGGTCGGGTCGGGTCCGGATACTATTATATTTGGACCCGTACCCTAAAAGTGTTCGGGTCCAAATTTCGATCCATACACTTATTTGTTTCAAATCGGGTCGGGTCCGGATCCGGATACCTATCTACCCGTAGATATTTCGGGTCCAGTCTTTCGGTTCCGGGTAGATAGATACCCATAACTTGTTTGTGGATTATCGGGTCCGGTTCGGATATGGGGCGGTTCCGGATCCGGAGCGGGTATATGTCACAACTCCCATACTACAGATGTTTTTCTTTTTTTTCTCATTAAGTGCCTTCAATAATATTTTGTGAAACTTGGGTAGTATTTTCAGGATTTTATTGTTGATTGTTTGGAGTACTCATGGTGTAACAAAAAGTATTCGAAAGTTTTTTATTTTTTGTTAATAGCTTTTGAATTCAGGAGGCTTAAGATAAATAACTTTTGAAAATCAAAATATTGAAGAATAGATATAATTTTTAGAAAGTAAAATATTAGAGATGGTGATTTCCTTTTCTATGATTCAGAAAATCCATGAATGAAATATTAATACTAATTTGTTTGAATATAGAATTAAATTTATGACAAATATTTGATTTCAATGAGATTTATTGCGAATGGCATATCAATGAGAGCAATAAATTTTCATGATAATGAGGAGGATATATAAGACAGATATTGAAGGATATATTCAAAGCAATAAATTTTATTCAAAAAATTAATATGCAAAATGTGATTACTGACGTGACATTTGTTGATTTGATTATATGTAAAATTGTATTTTCATAGTTATTCATATATGTTTTATCAAGTATTTATATGGGTATCGGGTCGGGTTCGGTTATGAGTCGGATAACTAAATCAAACCCATATCCTATCCATTACAATATCGGTTCCGGTTCGGATCCGGATCGGATATTAAATTATTAATTTTGTAACCGTACCCATAATTTAACCGGTTATATTTTTTAAACCATACCCTATCCAAATTAACCGGATCCGGTTCGGTTCCGGGTCGGATCCGGGTAATCGGATAAAAGTAGCACCTCTAGGCTCAATATAATACTTTTTAAAATCCTAACGGTCGATCCGAACCGTTCAATGTGATAACCATATGAATATGTACTTGCAAACTAAATTTTATATTTTTTTGAATTTTTTTACTATTTTTTTAGATAGGTAAAATTTTGATGGTCCAGAATTTTCAAAAAACACTGATTTTTCTACTTATCTAAAAAAATAGTAAAAAAATTTGAAAAAAATATAAAATTTAGTTTGCAAGTACATATTCATATGGATATCACATTGAACGGTTCGGATCGACCGTTAGGATTTTAAAAAGTACCATATTGAGCCGTAGTACACAGCCATTGGTGCTATGCATAGCACCATAGCCTCACTCTTATTCGAATAAGGCAAGAAGAGCAACTTCATCCCACTTACAAAATAATTACAAATATTAATATAACAATTAGCAATTTCAATGCTAAAAATATGAAAATCAGACTTTAATCTAGTGGCTGAGATAATATCATTTGTGTGAAAGCAGCATATTTAAAACTTGTATGAAAAATATCTTGTACAATTACAAAATCGGGTGGCTTAATTTCTAATTTTATCTAAAAAAAATGTAAAAATATAAAGTAATTGCTAATTTAGTAATTTTTCTATATAAGCAATTATCAAAAAGTGACACATCAGCTTACAAAATATATATATTTACATGGATGTAAAAGTTATATCACAAAATTACTGAACACAAGAAATTGTTGAAATCGAGATAGTGTCAAATTTTATGGGACGATATTTACCAAAATTGTTGATGGGGCAAAAAAAAAACTTGACTTTTATATTTTCAGAAATAAGATGCTCTAAGTCATAGGTATATATTGTACGTCTACTCGTAAAATAATTATTCGCATATTATCGCAAATTGGGTTACTATGATTCAGGCATAATACAATTACGCATCTTTATATTTATACAAGGAGCGCAAAGGCCACAATTGTCGGTCCAAATTTCCAATTTTCACAATTTCTATTTATGAAAATCATTAAAACACAATGGACTATGAATTCATTAACTAACTAAAACAATATATTATTTTGTTAGCACGTCACACATTCTTCTTATATTTCATAGTGTTCTATATGCTATATATATATATGCACGAATTTAATAAAATTGTGATTAACAATTACAATATTATTGCTAGATAATTTTGGCAACATTTACTATTTTGTTTACGCTAACTTTGATCATTCTATTTATGTCTAATTGACTTAAATTCTTTAAACGGTGATACTATTTTAAGAGCATGATTTGATTATTGAGAGCTAAATAATTTGTTCTTCAATTGTTTTCACATCAAATCTTGTGCAATAAGTACAACATAAAAGGAAACAACAAAATATATTATAGTAAAATAAAAAATGCACCTAAAAAAAGAACAATTAATGCAACTACAAAACCACTAATTTTATAAAAATAGCTAATTTACAATGTAAAAGCAAAATTACAAAATCATGCTCTCAGTACTATCCTTTCCTTTTTTAAAGGCTAACCCATATTGTATTGTTAAAAATAATCAACTTTATATGTGCCTTCAAATATTAACAAGTATCATGTTTAGAACTCAGCTACCTTATATATTAACCCCAGACTCTAGTTGCAAAAGAGCATATAATCTCCACTAATAAATTACTTGGATTAATTAATTGAAGGCCATCTCACAGCTAGCTCCTGTATCAACCATGAATGTCTTGTCTCTGTATCTCGTGTGTTTAATTTGCTTCGTCTTGGCCGTTTTTTTCATATTCCTCCTTATTACATTGTTTGGAAGCTGCTGTAAGAGGTGCATAGATCGTGTCAGAGATAACCAGCACCGGCTTCCCCGAAGAAACCCGATGCGGAACATGCAACTCCCAACTCTTTGGTCCCTCTGGCCCTGCCGAAACAGCGCTAGCGGCAACATTCCTCCTGCCACTCGATTGCGATCACATATTATATCCTCTGTTCACCGCATGCCACGTGCAGCGCCGATGCAGTACAGGCCCAACCCGAGCAATGGTGGGACCGACATACCTCTTACAATCCTCCAATCACAGATCAGGGCGCATACAATCCATGGGCCTCACCAATCACAGACGATGACCCCTATGCGTTATGGGTCCCACACCATTGTAAGAGCTCATACACCCCATTGGCCCCACCAAAGCAACTCTCGCCAACCACAGATGCTGACTCCCGAGCCCAGGGAAGGACCAAAAAGTGGAAATTCAGATATCCATAATGCCTATATGTCAGCCTTTATCTACCAAAAATATGAAGATAATAAGAACACCGAGTGCGTCGTATGTCTTAATGAGTTGAAGAATGGAGAGAAGGTTATGCGGATGCCGGTCTGTAGCCATTTGTATCATCAAAAGTGCATCGTTCTATGGCTGGTGCAGGAACCAAGCTGTCCTTTATGTCGATCGCCGGTTAAATTATCAGTATCAGTTGGCTGAATTGATTGCTGTTCTCTGGTTTTACATGTAACTTATTTACATTTCATACATTCAAGTGCTATATATCTCAATGTCAAATTGATAGCATAAATATGAGAATGCAAGTTGATCTGACAAATTATACATTTGGAGGATTTGTTAGACGTTACTTTTTTAATGTACATTAGTTGGTGTGGATTTTAAGTTTATTTTGACAAATTCAATTGAGCCTTTAAATTGATGTTTTCCTTTTTTGTTTTATTTTTTTAAATGTTGTCACTTGTCATCCAAAGCAGAGCAATTGAAAGAAAACCATATGAAAAGAAATAATCAAGATCATCAAAAGTTTTATTCTATGGAGTTATATTATGGTATTCACCTGTGAAATAGAGAAACTATGATTTTATGTCTAATATTAACTCGAATAACAAATGCGAAATCAATAATCATGCTTATAAACCAGAAACAACAGACTGGCGTTTAATTAAAAAGCTGTTAAAGAATAAATATACCATAAAGTTGGTGTTTCTAGGATAGGCTCGATTTCCTGACCACTAATCAGTAAGGGCATTGTTTTAAGGGTTTGACATGCCTCTTGCATAAATCAAGGTATTGAACAAAGGAGGTCTAAATTCAACTAGTAAAACACAGGATACAACAGGTCATTGTATAAATGAATAACAGTCAAGTGGATTTTATGCATTATTCCGACACAGATCACATTATATCTTGCGTGCAAAGTGATTACATCTCTTATATTTTATCTAAAACCAGGTCCTGAAGGATACAATAGAAATAATACTTGAGCAGAGCATGCTCAGCAGGAGAAAAAAAACAAAGAAAACAAAAGAACACAAATACTAGGGTTTTGTTAATTGTAGGGAAGGCTGCATGGAAGAAGTATAAAGAGACCGCAGTTGTCGGTTAATAAGCTTGCTGTGGTTCAAGGCAACCTGTTAATACAAGTACCAAGAGTTAAGGTAGCAGTCATGATATTATTAAATACATGTATTCATTTTCCAGAAATGCACAATTCAAAAAGGGAATTTCTAAACAACAGTTTTACAATCAGTTGTTAATGCTTAATCCTATATAATAGAAATGTGAACAAAAGAGGTTTTCTGTAGATTCATGCAATGGTCTGTTGAACCAGCTGGTTTACAATGGAGCAATCAGGCAAAAATGAGTACAACAATTGGTATGAAAGGATCAAAAGCTACAATTTCCAAAAGGTGCAGATCAATACCACATGTTGCAAACATTCTTATGGATTTTGGTACTGTCAGTATTGGCATGTTACCAGTACATATATACCTTCCTTACCAGAAACTTGTGGTGTACACCAAACTATTGTTCTAATAATTTTAGAAAATCAGGCTCAAAACCCAAGCCTGGCCAAATGAAGGAACAAGGTGCTGTACCAGTTCAGGTACAGCACCTCCTGGTACACCAGGTACAGTAAATTACCTTCAGTTCGATATCATCTGACCACCACTGCTCAAGCCCGTGTGCTTCCAGAAACTTCTGTGGCCCTTTAGACATAACAAAAAGCTTCGCCACAACATCTTCAGCCCCACCACTGGCAACTACACCACCCTTCCCCGTACCGACATCTGTTGCCACTGCGGTCCCCGCAGGGTCATTATAATAACAACAAATGTAATCACTGTTATTGACATACAAAAATGGCGTCCATTTGTTCACGTCAGCCACACTTAAACTCCTCTTCTCTCCACCTATGGCTGGAGAAACTGTGCCGGTCCCTCTTGATGGCAGCCGGGCTCTCACCTTTTCCCAAAGTGACCCTGCCTTTTCGCCAAAACTAATCAAGCTCCTTGCCAAGGAAACTGAGGGGGGGTTGAACAAGTGGCACTCCACAAAAATTCCTTTCTTGGCAAGTGCCTTCCCGACTTGAAGTGCAAACCCGGCACCTAATGAGTGGCCCGCAAGACAAACATTGGTACTCCCAAAAGTACCAACTATCTCATTTAAGGCATTTAAGGAGCCGGTAAACCTAACCGATCCTTTGAGGCTCTCCCACGCGAGAAACCGAAGGTCATCTTCTAGGTCACGCCAAATAGTGGGGCGATTTAATAGAGTACCACGAAGAGCAAGCACTGCTCGTGGGGCCCCACTTGGTCTGACAAGGATGAAGTCTGAAAGAGCTGCTGTTCGGTCCCACTCAAAAACTGCACCATAAATTGAGCCATCCCGCTCGTCAGTTAGGGTTCGGATCAGCTTGTACTTGAACGGCTTCCACCATTTTGGGGCTAGGCCGGTGGTTTCGTTTTTTTTCTCTTGCCGATCCAACTCGAGCAGATAGACAGCTTGGATGAAGCATGCTATCACCATTCTTTTGTAATTTGGGTCTTTCCTGTAAATTTAAAAGATTAAATTCACTAGTTTTTGTATCATTTGCTTACACAACTGTGCACCTAATATTGAAAACGGTGGTAAAAATATATGCTGAATTGGGAATTTAATGGGTACATTTAACCTGAATATTCTCACTTTAAGCTCATTTTTAATGCACATTTCTGTCAATTAACCCTCAACTAGTGCAATTACACTCAACTTTGAAGAAACTTGGCCTCAATCAATTCTGAAATGAGTAATCTAGTGTCATCTGTCCTGCCCAATTTCCAACAATTGTGCAACCAAGTCTCACAATCTTAAAATTTGATCAACACACTGTTAGTTAATTTATAAATCATACTACTAAACGGAAAACAGTGGAATCCTAATCAGCAAGTGTAAAATTTGCATATTTAGGTTTTGATGCGTTAAGCTGGACTAGGTTTTTCTTTTCTCATTTTTTTTTCTGTTGTAAATTGTTTCCGAGATGAAATGAAAACCGGTAGAGCATATTCACTTTTTCAGAAAGAGGAAAAGGATAATTAAAAAAGTTTAGGCATCATATCTTTGTATTTTTTTTTTTTTTGCAAAATAACATTTTTTTAATAAAAAAAAAAGAATATAAGAATTGAGAATATTTTGAAGCCCCAAATTCTTAATTCGAATATTCGAAACGAACAAACATGAGCCTCAATTTCTTCAGGGTTGCGTGTGAAAAAATTTAAAAGTAAAACTAAGGAAGGCTACAAAATTGGAATTTTGTTTTGGCCGAACAAATTCGGAAATTTGTCTTCAAACAATCATTTGAAAAGATAGAATCTGGATTTTCCTTTTACATCATCTGTGTCGTTATATGTATAGCGGATCAAATAGCTTACCCGACGACCCGCTTCACGAACCGTTACTTCTAATCGCCAGAAAAGTTTGTTCCCAAATATAACACCGGTCGATTGCAACTTTGCAAGAGACAAATTGAACATTGTTCGCCATTCGGCAATTTCAAAAAGGAAAGAGTACATGTATCCAAAACCTAAATTTTCGGGTAATGTCAAGAACCTCAGATGAAGTTTACTTGTTCAAAAGGAAAGATCTCTCTCAGAGTTCGGAACCAAAATAAGAAACCCCGAACTCTAAAAAAAGAAGGAAAACACCAAAGCAAAGATCCAAAGAGGAAAATCAGAAAAGGGAAGGTTGAAAAACGAACCAGCTGGAGCGGATGAGATCTCGCCAGTTAGGAGAGGAGAGATTACGAGGCCCTGACACGTGGAACTCGTACGGATGAGGCGTCGTTTCAGATGCGTCGCTCAGTTTTGGTTGCTCTGGTGTGGAGAAACCAGCACTCGCTTCAACTGGAGGAGATTTCGCCATGAGATGTTGCCTCTCAGTGTTTCTCTTTTCTCTTGATGAGGTTTGTGAGAAAGAGAGAAGGGGCAGATAAGGAATAAAGGGGAGGAATAGCAACGGTCGAGTTGGGAATTATTAGTGAAAGTGGGGAGGAATAATGGAATATTTAAAAGGTGGGGACAGTGAAAGAATGGAGAGAGAGAGAATCAGAGAAGAGACCGGAAATGAATAAAAACCTTTTTAGTATTCAAATTAACGTGCTTGGAATAAGTTATAATAATAATAAGAGGAGGGTTCAAATGCCTCTATTTTTCATGCCTCCACCATGCCTCCACTTTTAAAAACTTTAATAACTCAAAATTTAAAACTTAAAAGTCAAAATAAAACCGTTGGATATGATCTACATCATTTTATCTATGTGCTCATAAAACATTATCACATTTTGATTTTGTTTTTATGTGAATCAATAAGTTGAAAAATCAACGTCTAGAAATTATCCACATTAGTACGTTTTTTACAAGCTCTTGATGACAACCAAAACAAAATTGAAATGTCATAATTTTTTACACGTGCATAGATAAAATGATGTAGATCATATCCAACGGTTTTATTTTGACTTTTAAGTTTTAAATTTTGAGTTATTAAAGTTTTTAAAAGTGGAGGCATGGTGGAGGCATGAAAAATGGAGGCATTTGAACCCTCCTCTAATAATAATAAGTGTGCATGTTTTGCTCGTAGAGTTTTTGGTCTAGATCTTACATATTGTGCTTCAGAAATTAAGCATAAAAGACGAATAAAAGTAAGATATTATCATGCTTTTATAATATTTAAATAGAAGATAATGCTATAAAAAAGAGAAACTTTTTGTGACCACCCAAGTAAAATGGGATCCGTATCCTTCCAGGTACCTGACTCAAGCAAATTGAAACGGACGGTCCAGATTAAACTTATTTGGGCCAAACTCAATCCGGTGCCTATGGAGATTGTAGGGGATCTATTTTGAGATTCGTTCTATGTTAAAAGAGCCATCCAATCGTAATTGTCTTCAGTCAAGTAACCTGAGGTGATGTGAATTCAGTAAAATGCAGAGCAACTAAGCAAGTAAAAGGATTTTAATCGTCTCCTTTCTAACTTTGACGCTTCCTTTTTCTCTCATCTCTCTCGTGTGTCTCCGTCAAAGAAGGAGACCTAAAACGGACAAGTTTAGCAACATGTGTTATTTCAAAATTTTATTTGTTTTTTAGTTCGGAAAACATGCAAGTAGGAGAGAAGCATCTAAATGATTCCACTGAGATTTATAAAAGTTCTATAAATAAGTATGTGAGGAATATTTATTTATTTTTTATATTTATATTATGTCTCTATTTTTAAAATTTAATAACTCAAATTTAAAATTCAATATCTAAACAAAATTATCTATGTCATATATATACATAAAAAAATTGTGATATTTTTTGAATTGGTATCAGGAGGTTATAATATGCCCGAATTTTTTATTAATATCCAAAGAATAAATTAAATTACAAAAAATAGCCATGTTGGTGTTGAAATTCGGAATCTACCCAAACCGGAAAAAAAATTTCCGAACTCAACGTCTAAGTTCGGAAAAAAAATTTCCGGAAACTCAAACCCTAATTCCGGAAAAAAAATTTCCGAACTTAAAATTTTTTTTTTTTTTTTTTTACAGATTTCGGAAAAAAAATTTCCGAACTTAACAAATTTTTTTTTTTTTTTTTACAGATTTCGGGAAAAAATTTTCCGAACTTAAATTTTTTTTTTTTTTTTTACAGATTCCGGAAATTTTTTTTTTCCGAACTTAACAAATTTTTTTTTTTTAAGAAAAAATAGCTAAAATACTGAAATCTAACACTAAAAAATCGAATTGTTTTTTAAAAATTTCAAAATAGTGTAGAATAATTTAGAAATTATCAAAATAGCTAAAATACTGAAATCTAACACTAAAAAATAGAATTGTTTTTTTAAATATTTGTTAAATTAATTTAAAAAATTTCAAAATAGTGTAGAATAATTTAGAAATTATCAAAATAGCTAACATGCTGAAATCTAACACTAAAAAAATCGAATTATTTTTTTACTACGAATAGGGCCGATTTTTGTGCTAAAATACGGTAAATTTACTAAAATGCTGAAATTACAATAATTATGTAGAATTATGCTAAAATACGATAAATTACGCTAAATTACGTATGAATGGGGCCTACTTTGTGGCATCTTTCATAAATCATAAAAAATAAAATAAAATTCCAAAAATAATAAAAATTGATATTCTAAAAGTTCATTACATAAATAATTTACTGAGCTACGTAGATTTAATAATATAAATGAAAATCTTAATCGGAAATTTCAACTGAAGTTTTAAGGCTCTTCCCTTTGTTTTTTGGTGATTCTGAATTTGGAAAATTGTCAAAGCTGGTCCGGACGCATGCGCATTTTCGCAAGCTTTCCGAAAAGTGGTCATTTGCTGAAATCGGACACTCGAGCGCCGTTTTATGGCCGTTTGAAGTTTCGTCGTCGTTTTTCGCCTTCTCAGGAAAGATATCATCCCTATTCATACGTAATTTAGCGTACTTTACCGTATTCTAGCATAATTCTACATAATTATTGTAATTTACTGTAATTCAGCATAAATCAAGTAATTTAGCGTGTTTTAGTATAAATATGCTAATTATATATAAAAAAATGTAATCTAGCAAATATTTAAAACTAAATTCGATTTTTTAGTGTTAGATTTCAGCATTTTAACTATTTGTCTCTTAAAAAAAAGTTAACATAATTTAAAGTAATCTAGTGTCAATCATCATAAATTAACATATTCAAGTAATTTAGCGTATTTTAGTATAAATATGCTATCAAAAAAAGTAATCTAACAAATATTTAAAAAAAAAATTCTATTTTTTAGTGTTAGATTTCAGTATTTTAGCTATTTTGATAATTTCTAAATTATTCTACACTATTTTGAAATTTTTTAAATTAATTTAACAAATATTTAAAAAAACAATTCGATTTTTTAGTGTTAGATTTCAGTATTTTAGCCATTTTTTCTTAAAAAAAAAAAATTTGTTAAGTTTGGAAAAAAAAATTATCCGGAATCTGTAAAAAAAAAAAAAAAAAAAAATTTAAGTTCGGAAATTTTTTTTCCGAAATCTGTAAAAAAAAAAAAAAAAAATTGTTAAGTTCGGAAAAAAAATTTCCAGAATTAGGGTTGAGTTTCCGGAAATTTTTTTTCCGAACTTAGACGTTGAGTTCGGAAATTTTTTTTCCGGTTTGGGTAGATTCCGAATTTCAACACCAACATGGTTATTTTTTGTAATTTAATTTATTTTTTGGATATTAATAAAAAATTCCGTAATATGCATTTGTATATTGATGTCAATTTTCTGATTTTTTTTTTATCTCATTCAGGAAAAGTTGAGATGCAATAATTTTTATATACATGTAGATAAAATAATATAGATTATATATAGTGAATTATTTTTGCTATATAAATTTTACAATTTTTGTTATTATGAATTTAAAAGTGGACCCATGATAAACAAGGCATTAAATAATTAATTAATGGACGCCACTGCAATTTAATAATAACCCAACAATGTATAGAGGTTCGAATTTCGTAATGATCAGATAATTCCAACAAACTTAAACATCAATCTTCAGTTCTTCACATCTTAATTTTTTTAGAAAAAATAAAATTCTATCCGAATAATTTAGAAATTAGATATCAAATACTTGTATAGATAATTGAGATTGAAAGAATTGAGTAGAGATTGCCTCACAGAGCAGTCTTTCATATGCTATTTGGTTATATAATTCATTTTTATTTCGCAGACATTTACATAATGGACATAAAAAATGGACAGGGATTAATTTCCGAATTTTTTATTTATATCCAAAAAATAAATCAAATTACAAAAAATACCCATGTTATCTTGAAAATTCGAAAAATACCCAAACCGGAAATTTTTTTTCCGGATTTGGCCTCTAAACCCGGAAATTTTTTTTCCGGAAATTGAACTCCAAAACCGGAAAAAAAATTTCCGGTTTTAACATTTTTTTTTTTTTTTTTTTTTTTTAGAGTTTCCGGAAAATTTTTTTCCGGTTTTAACATTTTTTTTTTTTTTTTTTTTTTTTAGAGTTTCCGGAAAAAAATTTTCCGGATTTAACTTTGTTTTTTTTTTTTTTTTTTAGAGATTCCGGAAATTTTTTTTCCGAACTAAATAATTTTTTTTTTTTAAGAGAAAAATAGCTAAAATACTGAAATCTAACGCTACAAAATCGAATTGTTTTTTTAAATATTTGTTTCATTAATTTAAAAAATTTCAAAATGGTGTAGAATAATTTAGAAATTATCAAAATAGCTAAAATACTGAAATCTAACACTAAAAAATCGAATTGTTTTTTTAAATATTTGCTAGATTACATTTTTTTATATATAATTAGCATATTTATACTAAAACAAGCCAAATTACTTGATTTATGCTGAATTACACTAAATTACAATAATTATGTAGAATTATGCTAGAATACGGTAAAGTACGCTAAATTACGTACGAATAGGGATAATATCTTCACTGAAAAGGCGAAAAACGACGACGAAACTTCAAACGGTCATAAAACGGCACTCGAGTGTCCGATTTCAGCAAATGACCACTTTTCGGAAAGCTTGCGAAAATGCGCATGCGTCCGGACTAGCTTTGCTAGTTTTCCAAATTCAGAATCGCCAAAAAACAAATAGAAGAGCCTCAAAACTTCAGTTGAAGTTTCCGATTAAGATTTTCATTTCTATTATTCAATCTACGTAGCTCAGTAAATTAGTTATGTAATAAACTTTTAGAACACCAAATTTTATTATTTTTGGAATTTTTTTTACTATTTTTTATGATTTATGAAAGATGCCACAAAATAAGCCCCATTTATACGTAATTTAGCGTAATTTATCGTATTTTAGTAAATTTACCGTATTTTAGCACAAAATCGGCCCTATTCGTAGTAAAAAACAATTCAATTTTTTAGTGTTAGATTTCAGTATTTTAGCTATTTTGATCATTTCTAAATTATTCTACACCATTTTGAAATTTTTTAAATTAATGAAACAAATATTTAAAAAAACAATTCGATTTTGTAGCGTTAGATTTCAGTATTTTAGCTATTTTTCTCTTAAAAAAAAAATTTATTTAGTTCGGAAAAAAAATTTCCGGAATCTCTAAAAAAAAAAAAAAAAAAAAAAAATTTGTTAAGTTAAATTTTTTTATCCGGAATCTCTAAAAAAAAAAAAAAAAAAAAAATTTGTTAAGTTAAATTTTTTTATCCGGAATCTCTAAAAAAAAAAAAAAAAAAAATTTAAAACCGGAAAATTTTTTTCCGGAAACTCTAAAAAAAAAAAAAAAAAAAAATGTTAAAACCGGAAATTTTTTTTCCGGTTTTGGAGTTCAATTTCCGGAAAAAAATTTTCCGGGTTTAGAGGCCAAATCCGGAAAAAAAATTTCCGGTTTGGGTATTTTTCGAATTTTCAAGATAACATGGGTATTTTTTGTAATTTGATTTATTTTTTGGATATAAATAAAAAATTCGGGATTAATTTCATGAAAACAGAATAATTTGTATAATATGAATGATTGTTTTAAGTATTAGATTTCGCAGACATTTTTATCCTTTTTTACGAAATAAAAAGTTCACAGGGCCGTTGCTTTTCAATTGGTGAATTAATTAGATTAATTTTTTTTAAGACTATAATTAATGACTCTGTGATTATATATTTGACAATGAAAACTTGAATGTTATGGCATTAAATCTTCCAAATTAGTCATTAATTATTCAGTCTATAACCATGGTACTATCTACCAAAGAGCAAACAGCAAACCTCATTTTAATTTTATTCAAATATATATCAATATTGTGATTTCCATTTTTTATTTAATCAAGAACTTTTTGTTAAGAAAATATCGGAAAACATATGGGAAAGAGAAACGTGTAATACTCATGGTGCAAAACAGGCGTGTCAAAGAAGCTAATAATTGGTACCTGTGCTTCGAGCCGGGTATGTACAAAATAAGCATTTGCATCAGAATTTCAAAATTGCAATCATGGATTCATGGTGCGGCTAATAAACATGCTTGGTTGGAAACATATTTATGTACTGTTACCGCAAGTTCATAAGTTTAATTTTTTCTTATTTTTTTATTTTGAGATAGAGAGATAAAGATCTAGTTTATTAATTTTTATTTAATTGTTTATAAGGATTTTTCATTCAAATTTTGAACCCACGATTTTCCAAAGATGTTATTATTGGTCACTAGACTAAAAAGTAAAAACTGATTCATAATTGCTACTTAAATTAGAAAGATTAAGTTGCTTATTATATTTCATTTTCTTTCAATTTACATTTATTTATTTTTAATATACATATCAAACTAATAGTGTAAGACTGTAAGTCATGACTTAAATGTATCCGTCTACATAAGAGAAATTATAACGGTGCCTTGTAGACGAAATAAGAGTGAAATAAATTCATCATCTAAACAGATAATTTAACTTATTTTTTCGTAACTTTATCTTAATTCTCTTATTTTACATTTCGTTTGACAACTTACATATGAAATAAAAAGTTTATTTCATCTCTACTTTTCAAGCAAACATGATGTAATTAAGAAAGTAATATTGAAAGAATTGTACACGAACGTTGATTGGGATTATTTGAAAAGTTAGAAATTAATCCTCAGACATAAAGTAAAGTAAATATGAAATAAAAAGTTTATTTCACCTCTTAATTTTTTTCGTAACTTTATCTTAATTTTCTTATTTTATATTTTTTTTGACAACTTAAATATGAAATAACTTTTTATTTCACCTTTTATTTCTCAACTAAATATGATGTAATTAAGAAAGTAATATCGAAAAAATTGTACGCGAACGCTGATTGGGATTATTTGAAAAGTTACAGATTGATCCTCCAATGTAAAGTAAAATGCCGACATTTTTATTAATATCCAAAATTAATTACAAAATATTAATTATACTGAGATTAGTTGAGTATTTTTAAAATGTCCAAACCGGCTATTTTTTGGCCGGTCAGGAGGTTTTTTTTGTTGTTGAAATATTTGTTAGATTACTTCTTTTGATGTATAATTAGCATAATTATACTAAAATACGCTAAATTACATCAAATTATGTTAAATTACGCTAATTGCGCTAAATTACGCTAAGAGAGATGATATCTTCATTGCGAAGTCGAAAAACGACGACAAAACTTCAAATGGCCTAAAATGGCGCTCGAGTGTCCAATTTCATCAAATGACTATTTTTCGGAAAGCTTGCGAAAATATGCATGCGTCGCTAACCTCTTTGTCATTTTTCGAAATTAAGAATTGCCAAAAAAATAAAGGGAAGATCCTCAAAACTTGAGTCGAAGTTTCCAATTAAGATTTTCATTTCTATTTTTCGATCTAAGTAGCTCACTAAATTGGTTATATAATGAACTTGTAGAATACCAATTTTTACTATTTTTTTAATCTTTTTATTATTTTTTATGATTTATGAAAGATGACACAAAATTGGCCTAATTTAGCGTAATTTAGCGTAATTCAGCGTAATTCAGCGTATTTTAGTATAATTAGCGTAATTAGAGTAATTTAACGTAATTTAGCGTATTTCAGTATAATTAGCGTAATTAGCGTAAATTAGCGTAATTTAGCGTAATTTAACGTAATTTAGTGTAATTTAGCGTAATTTAGCTTAAATTAGCGTAAATTAGCATAATTTAGCGTAATTTAACATAATTTCAAGTAATTTAGCGTATTTTACTATAATTATGCTAATTATACATCAAAAAAAGTAATCTAACAAATATTTTGGCCGGTCTGAATTTTTAATCCAACCGGCCAAAAAATGGCTGGTTTGGGCATTTTTAAAAATATTAATATTTCGTAATTAATTTTGGATATTAATAAAAATGTCGGAGTAAAATGTATTTCTATTTGTTAGAAAGAATAAATAGAGGACAGAAAAATAACAGCGGTCCCGGATTACGAATAACTAGGAAAATAATTATTAAGTCGAAATGTCTTTCGGAAAAAAAAAAAATTGGAACTATTGAGCTAAGGCGACTCCGCTGGGGATCGAACCCAGAATCTCTGGTTTCGTAGACCAGCGCCTTATCCATTGGGCCACGGAGTCCTGTTTGATAAATCGTTTTACTTTTATTAATTAGTTGATATTTAGTTTCGACTTGCAAGCCCCGAATTATACTTGTCAGTTGTCAAAAATACAATTATTAGGTCATATGGTGCGGATTTTATGGATTTATGGTTTCTTATATCTTGCAATGTAGTTTTATTTTAGAAGTTTATTTTACAAAGCTTGACTAATACGATTAACAATAGTTACATTACATGTACCAAATCACATCATCTTTTATATGCGAGAGATGTGAATAATATAGATCATTTCTATAATATCAGATTTAAAATTTAAGCTTTACATTTGAAAATTATTAAAATAAAAAATTGTCAAGTGTTCTTCTCTCTTAATTAAATATGTATCGTGTCTTAGGACATTTTAAACTAAACTGCATGAATTTTAGTATGATTTATCACAAAATATAAAAACAAAATGCGTCATATGCTTTGGAAAAAGAAGGAATTTAAGAAGAATTATTTTCGAAATAAAATTAAAATAATGTACTAGGTGGGTATTACCTAGAGAACTGCTTGATCTTATGATTGTGAGATCCGAACCATTCCATGTCAGTTTGCTAGATATTTCAACATGTCGTGCTCATTATTCGTTGTATTGTTAGTGAAACAGTAATATTTGAATTCCAGTATAGACACAATACAAATATGATTTAAAATTTTAATTATATATATCCGATTAATAAATATATATCATATAATTTAATATATATTGTATATAAAAAAATTATATTATTCACCATTATAATTATAAATATTATAAACTTTGATTTTTTAATAATATTTATATACTTTTTAATAAATATTCAATTTGATTCATATTAGCATTTGTCTAATATTTAATCCGTATCCGTATCAGATTTATAAAAACGGATACATATACGATTCATCCATTTTCGACGTGTCCGATGTCTATTCGGAATAGCGCAGGGGACCAGCATTATTTGAGCTTTGACATTCGTACATAACGTATTTAGACGGTTGGGATTTTCCAAAAAGTCACGCAAGATATGAGATATCTCAGAGGATGCGAATTCTCAATTTTCCCCTAGCTGCGAGCCTGCGAGCCAGCGAGCCAAAATGGTATAGTCGGAAATGAACGAGTATTTTTTAGGGTACCTGACCGCGTAAGGTAAGGCTAAAATCAAATCGATGTCTCTTTGACAGATTAAAACGGATGACTCAGATCTCCTTCTGCACGGTCAGGTATTGCACTGCATCTGAATTCGTCGGGAGCCTGTCTTGTCCCGTTGTCCGGCCGTCCTCAACAGAAAAACAAATAAAGCAACTAAGCAAAAGGCCAAAGAAACCCAGTGAGTTGTTGGAGATGAAAACGCGGTCGAGATCATCTCCGGAGAAAGAGAGAGCCAAAAAGCAACCCACCGCCACCGCCCCCAAGTCTCTCAAGGCGAAGAAGTCGTCTCTCAAGGATGATCCCCGTAAACCCAAGAAGCCTCCCACCGCTTTCTTCTTCTATCTGTACTCTCTCTCTCCCTCTCTCTATGATCGTGAGCGGGGCTCGAACTCTCGAATTTGGGCAGCCACAATCCTAGGATTTCTTTCCTAGCCAACTGTGCTACCGCCCCATCTCTCTCTCTCTCTCAGTATTCCTTTGGAACTGCAACTAATCCTATCTTTTTTTTACTTTCTGGTAAAGGGAAGATTTTCGGAAGACATTTCAGCAAGAAAACCCCAATGTCAAATCTATGAGACAAGTATCAATTTTCCTCTTTTCACATTCAAGCCTGAATGGTTCAGGACCAAAATTCAATAATCTACATTTTTTTTTCTTAGTAAGCAATTTCTTTTTTCTCTTGTAGATTGGGAAGGCATGTGGAGATAAATGGAGAACACTGTCCTTTGAGGTCTGCAATATATTATCTTTTTTAAGTTTTTCCTTATTTTTTTAACTTGATAGTTAGGATTATTGTAAGTGCAATCCAATATATACTGATAGAGCACCAGCTGATATGAAACTGATGCTGTTATTGCTATAGGTATTTAGTTCTCAGTGCCTCTGTTCAACCTTTTAGGAGACATCACATAGATCAATTGAACACTGAACTACTCCACTAAGGGGGGTGGGAATAAAAATGTTTAAGACTGAGATTGTACTAGATTCTGAATTTTATCAATCTGATAAGTGTGATTGCCCTGTACTACAGTTTACTGGCATAATACTAGAAACCATTATCGAAATCTTCATCTTTCATGAATGTCTCACTAGAAATGCCTCGTCAGAGGTATCATATCATGTCCGTACAAGTCTCATTTTAAATAATGAAGATTATATTCTTATAAAGATGAATTTCCAGGGATGATGATTGTAACTGAGCCAGTTAACTCTAGTTAAACAAACCTTGTTCACTGTTAGGTTTCAGGTTGGCATCTCAGATTTTTGTTCGGTTACAGTTAAGTAGGATTTAGAGTCCATTGGAAGCATGGTCGTTTGTGTTGAGTGAGTTAATGAATAAGTGAAACCCGAACCCTAGCCCTAATTTCACATAGAGTGCATCAACTACTGCCATGTCAACTCTAGTGAATTGGAAAGAATGCTCCTATGCTTTATGATAATTTTACAAATCCTTTTTCATTACTCGAGTAAAAGCATCTATTTGGAATCCAGAGTTTTATTTGAAAGTACATCTTTGCAAGAGCTTAATTGGATAATCTAATAAAATGAGATTCCTGATACCAACTGATGATTAGACTACTATTGCTTTGCTTTATTACCATAATCCCTTCATAGCTAAATTTTGAAATTGGGAAATATCTGATTTATATTTTCTTGAATATGTGCTTGTAGGAGAAGGTTGCATACTATGACATTGCCACAGAAAAACGAGCCGAGTTTGAGAAAACCATGGCAGAGTATATCAAGAGAAAGGTATGCTGGTCTCATTTCCTTTACTGTTTATTAAACTAATTAAGCCTCATCTAAGCTTTGGCTGTGGCATTGAAAGTTCCTATTCTAGTGCAACTTTTTGCATCCATTAATGCTCACCTGT
Source organism: Carex kokanica (assembly GCA_025461125.1). Classification (NCBI taxonomy): domain Eukaryota; kingdom Viridiplantae; phylum Streptophyta; class Magnoliopsida; order Poales; family Cyperaceae; genus Carex; species Carex kokanica. Next base: position 2,351,637 of record JAJGRX010000112.1, read on the forward strand.
GTTCAAGAAAAAAAAAATAATAAACATAAATAAAAAATGCTCACCTTCGCATATATTGCCTGAATTATGCCATCTTTGTTTCTATGAAATCATTCATTTTTTGTCTGCTATCCTTTTTTTTTTAGGAAAATGGTGAGCTTTCTGACGAATCAGAAGACGAGTTGTGAATGAAATATTAGATAAACTCTTTTGACTAGGAAACTGGATGAGCTAACATATGCTTGTATATAATAATTTGAATGTTAAGGTCATATCAGTTTTAGAATTGTCGCTTAATGTTATAATTTGAGAATGTGGTTTATCTAAGCTAAATTATGCCTAAAGGCGGTGCTTTAATGAAGTTTAATGTTTTGTGGGTAATTTTATTTTGGGTATTGCATCATTTTCTTTGGCATTATTGGCATATGCTGACTTATGGCGTTGAATCTCACTTGGAGAATTCGTAATAATATTTTCAAGTTAAAAATGGATAATAAAAAAGGGAGACTTTCATGTATACCCCTTAAAAAGTTCAAAATTACGTATCCCCTCTAAACTACAGAATGACGTATTTACCCTTTAAACTTTCAAAATTCACAAAATTACCCATTTTATTATATTTTATATTAAAACTCATTTTAAAATTATAAAATACCTATTGTCCCCTTTATTAAAAGTATAAAAATTGTAGCTTGTTTAAGAAAAATATCGGTCGTATATTTGATTGGTTTTTTAGGACACAATTGGTACTTTACTATTTTATAAAGGGGTAAAGGGTATAGTGGGTATCTATTTTTTTAGGGCAAAATGGGTATTTTATAAAGGGTAAAGGGTATAATGGGTATCTTATAAGAGTGATATTTTTCTTCTAAGCTACAATTTTTTTTTATGCTTTTAACAAGGACGCTACTATTCTAAGGGCTCATTTTTTTTTTAAATTGAGCGCACATAACTTTTTTTTCATAGTTATGACCCCTTTGTCCTTAATTAATATTTTTTCAAATTGTTTTGTTAAACATAATTATTTTTGTATAAAAGAAAGTCTTTAATGACAACAATAAAATAGATGGTAAGCTGATTAAAAGAAGTACCTGCATCTTTTTATGGAAATTACTATTGAGAAATGTATATAATATTACAAAACATTCACTCACATGATGTTGAATGTAATATATAATGAAAAGTAATAAAGTACTATCAAATGAAGTACATAAGAGAATTGAGTTTTCACACTTATTATTCATGCCATATCATCCGTGTTCTTAATTATCTGATAGTTCCTCTTAAAACATTTCAATTTCAAAGCACATAAATAAGAAAAAAAAACTCATTATTTACAGATGAAAAATCATTCTATCAAACAATTCTTTTAGCTGATAATATTTTATTTCAGTACGAAGTTTATTTTCAATTAATAGAGTTTCTAGTGTGTTTTTATTGAATTCTGATAATATATTTTGAATTTAATTGGTACTTTTTTCTAACACTCAACAATAAAAAAATTGTACAAAACCACCTAATACATAATCAGTAAAAGTAAAAATTAAAATGATAAAATAAAACAATATATGATGCAAGAAATAACGCATTCAACGTAACAAATCCGACTAAGTAGACTAAAGTCGTCAAAAGTAAGCTTGTTTTCCGCTATTCTTGTTTTACTGCAAGAAATGATTTCTTAGTATATTTTTGTACCTATATTCAAACTTGAAAAATGAAACATTCCTAATAAGTTCTTGAAGATTTTACTAGACGTTTAAATTATGAAAATAAATAAATAATTAATGACCATTAATATAAAGAAAATGCATCTTAAAAAAGATATGACATCTAAGCAAATTTAAGCTAGGACAATTTGTCCATACGTGTAAAAAAATTGAATGTGTTGTGTTAATAAAATAATTAATTGTGTTAATAACTTAATATCATCACCCCACCTTTTTAGTTAGGCGAAATTTGTTCTATCTCATGACCTTTATAGAGAAACTAATCCCAATTTAAACAAATCTAATTAAACGTACAATATATTTTTGTAACAATTTTTCTTATACAACATACAATCTTTCATTTTTAGAACTTATCTGCCTAACATAAATAAGTATGATTATATTTAGCCTAGATTTCTCACTATAAATCCTTCCTTCGTTTTCCCAACTCACTTTTTTTTTCTTCAGAAAAATAAGAGCAAGGTGCTTTAAGACAAACATCAAAATGGCACTGTCGTTCTTTGCAAGCCTCGGTGTCGATGTCATGGTCGTAGGAGCCATCGTCTTTATCGTCTTCTTCATGCTTTTCATAATAAACCGAATCTCGATCTTTATCAAGGCGTACAAAATCAATCGCATACTTGAGGAATCAGTGCTTCCTCAACACAAAGTTAAAACCACGGCCCACACAACAGTTGCAACACATCGATCACAGGCAATCGCCCCCGAGCCTCGCGAGCCACCCAAGATAACAAATTCAGCTGCTGGTGCCTCCGTCTCGGCTTTCACCTATCAAGAGAGCAAACGTGTTGAGAAATGTGTTAGTTGCGTTTGTCCCTTGCAGGAAGGAGATATGGTGTTGCGGTTGCCGGCTTGCTACCATTTGCTTCATGATTTTTGCATCGGCCCATGGTTCTTTGTGAACTCGGTTTGTCCCGGCTGCGGCGAGCAGGTTAATGGACAATTCACAGTAAGAGTTGGAAGAAGTGGAACAGTTTGATTAGATGATGTTCTATGTTACTGTAAAAGTTATATATTACACATGGATGAACTTGTGTGTCATATGTTGTAAAAAAAAAATTTATGTAGGAAGTTAATTATTTTTCTTATTTTTGAAAAAAAGATTGAGATCAAACCATCAAACACTTTAATATTTAGAAATCATTTTCAGTTGAATTTTGAATATACGACTTTTTTTACTCAGATAACATTATTTTTATCACTGTATGTTGGTTTTCTCAATATATACTCATGTTGGCTATTTGTATATTAGTTTTTTTAATAATCAATATACATCCGAGCGATGGAGTACTCTTAAAGATATTTCTCTCTTACTTTATAACAAAGTACATAGCACTTTTTATTGAATATTTCATATGAGAATATTGATTGAACATAGACACTTGAAGATTTTTATATGAGAATATAAATGAGCAGAACTAGTTAGGGTGTTCTTAAGCTCACCATTTTTTTTCTGAGCTTTAATTTCAAAATCTATCGGATTAACTTCAAACGACAAGATTTACTTCACGAGCGTTGAGTTTATATGTCAGAATTATAAATTTTTGGATTAATTTAATATAAAGTCAAACGGTAAAAAAATGATGAAAATAGACATATTACAATTAATTTATGTACCTGTTTTTTTTATAATATTTTATATAACAATCTTTTAAATATAAGAAGAACTTCAGTTGTGGAATTGTTGATTCAGTTCTATGAGCTAATTTTCTGTAAGCATGAAAATCTCACCGTTGGATTCATTAATTGACAAGCCGTTTCCGTATGATGTGAGATTAATTTATGTCATGACATAATTGTAACAGTTCATATATATATCATCGCGAGCTTATTATTAAAAAAAAATACTTTTATAATAGAGCCTTGATGGAGTTCAAATTTAGAATCTCTCATCTAGATACCATGAAAGCTGTTAGAGCATGTTTTTTTTATTGAGATAGAAAGTTGATGGTTTAACCTTTTAATATTTATTTCATGTTTATAAAGAATTTTTCATTCTTATTTGAACTCATAACTTTTCACACAGAGTTGTTGTTATTAGATTAAAAACAGAATTGTTTTTTGTTATTAGATTAAAAACTAATTCTTTTGCTATCTTGCCATCGCACAAAATAAAGTTCCGACTGGACTTGCCAATATTCACGAACCAATGGATCCATTATTAATTTTTGTGGTCCGGAGAAGTCACAGAAGATCCAATCAGTATAAAAAAAAAGAATCTAAAACAAGAAAGAAAAGAAATTAAGAAATAAACATTGATTTAAAAATTGATTTGTTTCTAATTTAGGCACTTCTGTTGTATATGATGAAAATAGTAAGAGTCTAAATCTGGCCCTTTAATTAAGTCCCTCAACTATTACAAATGGTTCAATCAAGTCATCAAACTCTTTATTGTTCAATTAGTTTGTTAGACAAATAATCAAATTAAAATTAGCATTGATGACTTTAACAAATTATAATAGTGATTTTTATGGCTATTAATTAACAGTTATCAACTAATTAAAGGATCTAGTTGAATCAAAATAAGAAGCTTAGGTATCTAATTTCACCAAAAAAAAAATCGAGGGACTTCGTTTAACCAAATACAACAATTGAGGTGCCAATTTAAGACTTTCCTCGTGAAAATAAATAAAACCAACTTATGTAATATACTGTTTTTTTTTTTCATTCCTTTTTTATAGGCCCTTCAACTTTAAATTGGCTCAAATAAGTGCTTGTACGTACGTACTCTTCATTTTGTTTTCAGTTAAATCCTTCGGCCCGAAAGAGCCTGTAGGCTCCCATTGCAATAGCTTAACATTCATACATGGTAAACATGGGGATAATTAAATACAAAAAAATAGAAATTATAAAATTACATTTAAAATAAAGAAAACATAAAGCTGAATAGAGCTGGTATCCCTCCAAAGGTGCTTAGCTCTGCACAATGCTAACTACAAACCAGAACTCATTTTCCATGGAGGCTTGAAACATGGAAAAGTAAATTATGTTATTTCCTCTTGCATTTGTCTCCCGTGAGGGCATACTCCAGAACGTGTTCATTGAAAAAAAAAAGAGGGAAAGGCAGCAGGAGCGTGGGTAGCTGGCCGACACGTCGAATTCTTTCCTTCTCATCCCTTTCCTCTATGAAGGTGATAGTTCTGGAGGGTCCTCTTGAAAAATATACTAATTCCTTCCTGGTCATAAAAGCCTAGAAAATACATGTAATCGCAGCAAATTATTCCAGGTTAGAGCTTTCAATTAGGGAACTAGTGATGACTGTTAGTGGCCTAGCATGCTACAAGAATCTCACTTGTCCATATCCCAGACTACTGGTTATGGTTCTACTATCTCTCACTTGTCAAGTACCAGTATGAAGGTGTCCTACAAAATGAGTTCGGCCAGATCGGCGAATGTTTTGTAAGAGACTCAAATAATTCATAACTCTCCTTTGGGAGAGATGCCACATCAGATTAAATAGAGGGTTCTGAGTGCATAAAGCGGGGCCCTTGGTGTGAAAATTACAGATCAATGCATGTCACAACAGGTCGGGGTGTTCTGAATGGTGGAATAAAACTTGAAATCATATATGTATCTGTATCCACACGGATGTTCAAATACGGATATACGTATCTAATTTTTCGAATACGGATCAGATATTATCTGCTCCCTTTTCACCCCTAGGACCAAAACTTCAAAAAGCTCAAATGGCTAAGTAGCAACAGAATAAGAAATATCTGATATCAAATCTAATTTCGTAATTTAGTAAACTTAATGCTAACATCTCAAGTACATATTGAACAGCATGCCTTAAACCACCCAAAAAAATACAGACATTTACATTTGCATCACGCTCAGGCTAAACACTAAGCGGCAAAAGTTTCTCCTAAGCTATATGCCAGCTACATTTCACATCTAATCATCTCAAGAGATTGAGCTCCAATATCTCTCCATTACTTGAGCAGTACCTAAAACGAGTTTTTGAAGAGCCCCATCTAATGCTCCTCCCAACATCAATTTAATGGAGCGGTCTTTATTGATATCCAACCATTTCTTATTAAACTTGCTTGCGTTGTTATTTGGATGGCCATTAGTTATAAATAAATAGAAGTTATGGTGCACGGGTCAAAAAATCATCTACCGCAAGTGAAGCATCACCATGTGAAACAGCATTTTCAGGTTCAGGCATGTATAGTGTGTTCATAGAAGCCTAGCACAGATTATAGTTAATTGATGAATTCCATTATTATCAGAAAGGAAGAAAAACACAAGAAAATAATTTCATGTCACCTTATGTTGTCCCTTTTCCCATCTTTTATGTTTTTTTTTCTTTATTAAGGCCATGATGCGTAATTTTTTAACCAACCTATACCAGTAACAGAAAAAAACATCCCAATTGATCTTTGCATGGCTAGAAATATAAACATATATTAAAATTCTTCACCTTCCTCATCAACTGGAGGCATTGTGTAAATTAGCGACATATGGAACAGAGATAATGCTTGTAGAGGGGCAGAGAAAGAGAAAGAAATGATACAAAGAAAGAGAGGTTATATCAGTACCTTTCCATCCAACTGGAGATCTCCAGTACCATCAGGTTTAAGAACTGCACCATGGGCCTTCAACCATTGCTCACATTCCTCGAAACCACTTCTATCAGTAGTTTCACTCTCCTTTTCCTCGGAATTTTTCACAAAACCTAAAACCTGTGCAACATACCTCACTGGTAGTGTGGGCCGGTACGCTTTAGACATTGATTTCACTGCCTCAAATCTCATATTCTCCACATACAAATCTGTAAAAATCACCAGAAATCAGAACTAAAAAATAGACAGTTTCTTTTCAATATGGCAGATTATTCTAAAAAGTTGCAAATCCTGGTATAGCAACTCACATTATTCTTCCACTTAAGCCCGAATTAAATTACAACAGTGCCAGTTAAATTAGGTGAATTTGCCATGAAGATATTTAGTTGAGCTAACATTGGAGTTGCAATTTAGTCATTGCATGCTTAGTTTAACTGAACTTTCCAATGGTCCTCTGTTCTTCTCTTTCACAAATAACCCAAAAGACTTAAGAATCAATATAGCAGGGGAGGAAGAAAGCTCGTTATAGGGGGGCAAACAGACCCAAAATAAGGAGGAACCAAATTTCATCAGATTAACAGAAATAATACAATTAATCAGGTAAGTTTTCTGACCACCGGGAATTTATTATTATTATTATTATTATTATTATTAATATTATTATTATTATTATTATTATTATTATTAAGTGGGAGGTTAGAATGAACTTACCCATAAGACAAGTATTGAGATTGGGAGCAACCTTGTACAGTCTGAAGAAGAGGAGATAATTGCCCGATGAAACAGCTGATCGCACCTTAAGCGCATGCTTAACTGCATCATCTTGTTTTGATTGAATTGATAACCTGACAAGCAAAAAATAAATAAAATAAGGCAATGTATCCAGTTACCACATGAAATAATGATCCGTAAGAATGTGATAGGACAGACCCTGCCATTGAGGAGAGAAGGTCTCTCTTATTGTTGGAATGTAAGCAGACATGCAACAAGTGGTAAGCTGAGAATTCATTGTCGCACCCCTTTATACCTTCAGCATATAATCTCTTTAGTTGCGACTGACACTGCAATTTTGAAGAACACATCATAAAAATGATGGAAAGACTGCAACATTTTAAATGTAATGTTTCAAATGATGGCATGCAAAATGGGTAACCAAAAGAAAGATGAAAATCAAGGTGAAATATTAAGCTATATTATGAACCTAACCTGGATTAAAAAATTTACAACTATAGTAGCATGAGCAATACCTGATTATATTCATATATATCCCCAAACTGTATTGCAAGGCGGGCATGAGTTTCATACACCTGAAACACATATAAAAGAAAAGAAAAAATAAAAATAAATAAAAGCACTTCAAGAAGATACAACAACACAAAGGTTTCAGATTTTTTATTCTGTGTATGTGTGGGTGAAATAGTGCAATAAAAAGGGATTTATAATGGTAACCTTTACAGTCAGCTCGTTCTCTATCCTTTGCACAGTTAGATCCTGGCGAATTGATTTAAGTTGATCACATTTATATAGATAATTTTTGCTACTTGTCTGAACCATTTCAAGAGCCTTTTCAAGCACATCTTCTGGCCTCACCTGAAAAATAAAAAAGTTGAAAGAAACAAATGAAAAAGGATCAAAGTATAAAAGATGTAAACCAGATAAGGCAGGGAGATAGGAGGTTATAAGCAAAACAAGATTCTACTTCAATACTTGATCATAAAAAATAAAAAATAAAAACACAAATTAACAAGAAAAAAAATGGCGGGCACCAAATTGATATTGATATCAACGTCTACGGATACAATGGGCACTGGATAAAAGTCCAGGGATCGTGTGACAATCTTTATTAATGAAATCTTGATTTTTCTACCCTGAAACTTGATTTTATGTTTTCAAAATAACACATAGCAATGCATCAATATTCTAGCAGAGGCAAAGTAACACCATGGCAGCTAAAGAATGTGAAAATAAACAAGGAAAATGTAGAAGTTGTTACAGTGGAGGGATCAGGTGCTGATGTGAGACGTAGGTATCTTTTCTCAATCTCCTGACATGTCCCCTTAACAGTAAGCGAATCCCAGTCTATATCTTCCACTGCCCGGTCGGGGCCATTGTTATCATCATAGCTCTTGGCAAGAAGCATTGCATTCGCTTTTCTTGTAACTATACTGGAGCTATTATTTGGAGAAGCACTCTCCATCTTTCTCTTGTCAAACCTTTTCGACCGATGCTCTCTCTTCTTCTTCTCCTCTGGAGAGTTTGCAAGTGAAATCGCACTCGAATAGTATTTGGTAAGTTCCCTTTCCTTATCACTGTCGCTTGAAGAGTCAGTATTTTCAGTTGGTTTTCTAATGAACACATTTGGTTTTTGTTTCTTGAACCGACCTCGGCCCGAATTATTGAAATTTGATTGTTTTTTTGCCTTTACGAAAATCATGGTGTTCCAGTTTCTCCCATCCTGTAGGATAAACAAAGAATGCTTTGGTACAAGTATCTTAAAAGAAACCAGTAAAGAAACACCAGCCTCAGACTAAAATTTTAATTTTAAACAGTTCTGAATGTTAGAACTATAACAAACTAGTTGTCATATTGGTAACAAAATTTTCTTTCCATTTCTTACTTTTGCCATTTATGACTGATCTGATATTGGTTGGTTTTTTTTTAGTGCAATGCTTTCTAACCATTTCTGAACTGGTTTCCTCTGGACAAAGGAAAAAATTTACCTCAGTGGTCTAGACATTAATAGTAATGCATGAACCAAAGATTAAGAGTAATCTCTGGTTATAGTGATCTTCAAGCAAAAAGAAAAGAAAAAAGAAAAAAGAAAAAAGAGGAGATTACTATTTTAGGAGTAGCCTCTGGACGATTGTATCTAGTATTACTAGGACCGCTGTTACTAGTATTAGAAAGTAGTTCAACTTTCTTTTGAGGAGTTTCTTCTATGGGCTCCCATCGACTCTTGCGCTTCTCTTTGTTCAGTGATGAAAAGACAGTAGAATCTAGTGTGTTGCTATCAAATAACAAAAAAAGAAAAGAGTAAATTATTAAATAACAATAATGTAAGAGTTAATACTGGTCATCATAACTTAGGATGTCAATCTTATCTGATCCTGTCCCAACTCAGGTTTATTTACCTAACCCACGTTCACCTTAAGTCGCATACATGTGTTACTTCTAAACTAGCAACTACTGTAGTTAAATAAGTTAAATTAATGTATTTCTCATAAAATTAATAAAAAAACAATAATAAAGTTATTAGTAAGAAACATCACAGTTGCCTCCCATGCTATCCATATCTGAATGTGAAATAATCGAAACTTAGGAGCTTATAAGCCAAATGTTCTTTACAAAGACTATACCATACTTTGTATTGGTACTGTCACCAGATGGCAAGGGAAAAAGTGGTTCCAAATCCCAGTTCTTGCTAAACAACGTACCCTCTGTAGTTGCCTTGGTAATCACCTGGAAAGCATATTGGAGAACAAATGGAAGCCATTTAATGAATCACCACTGATAAACCAATGCTGAACAACAACCATATATTAAATGTTCGATTGAAAGAGAGAGAGAGAGAGTGAGGTCATAAAAAAATCAGCAGTTCCAAAATTAAAATAAGCCCCATGCACAACAAACCGAAAAAGACGTGTTCAAGTAAAGAGAACCTCTTTCAATTGATTTTGGTTGGCATTTCTCTGAACATCGGTCTTGCATCGAGCAAAGGACCTCTCCACGTATGCTTTTAAAGAAACAGGGAAGGCGCCCTATTCATCATCCAAAAAATAGTAAAGATACTAGAATATATTTTAGATTGAAACAAACTTAAGTGATGCTTCTTCAGGTAATAATGGAGCATCAGCTCTGCAAGCTAGGTTGGATATATTTATTTTTGTAGAGAGGAGGCTAGGGTTTCAACAAAGGACTTGAATTAATTTTCACCAAAAAGCCCTCATTATAACATTATAATTTAAACATCCCACGTATATAAGCCCGATTAAGATGTTCAATGGCCCAAAAATATAAGCGAGCTCTTAAGCATTGTTAAAAAAAAAAAAAAGACAAATATAAAAATAATAAATAAGAAGCTAGTCACCTTATCTGCATCTTCCGCAGTTGAAGCTAGCTTGGTGTCACTTTTAGATACCGAGACACTAACATAAGCTGGTTTTGCCAAACCACCAGTTGAGATGCTTCCTCTATCAATCTTTACTGCGCCTGTGGCTAAACCTGGTGCAATTCTAGGGTTTGTAGGGATCTGCATTTTGCTTACCTGGCGTGTATCCGGCATTTGTACCATATTTGGATGTAGGTGCGAACCCCCTTGGACCTGATCCATTGAGATAACATCAAACTTAGAATAAGGTAATCAAGTGACAACAGTGTGTGACCTTAAATTAACTTGTGTAAGTTCTGTGGTCAATAGAAATAAATAGGACACAAATTTTGCACACCTGACGCGTATCTGGCATCTGTACAGTATAAGGAGGAGGAGGAGGTGGCGGCAGCTGAGGAATCTCAGAAGCTTGCTGAAACCGATTTGTCGAAGAAACATGCATGTTAGGAGGTTGAGAGTAGAGAATGTTCCCTTGATTTGCATTGTTACTAGCAAATAACGAGTCTGGGGCAGGGGCTGAATCAACAGGCTGTGGCGGGTATGCTTGAAACTGACCCGGGTACTGGGTTTGATATCCCGTAGCTCCATTTCCCTATGTTAATTAAATCCAAATACTAATTAGCACTACTTCTTTATACTTATACTGTTCTGATACCAGTGTACCAGTATCAGTTGGCACAGTAAAATTCCCTTTCTCAAAAGTGTCTATAACTAGGTACAAAAATACAAAAAATAATTAAAACCAGTATGTTCAAACAAAATTTGAACAATAGAAGAGACCAAAAGACCTAGGCAAAAGAAATTTAAATAAAGACTATTCAGTAATATCAAAATCAAAATTTGCCATCACAAAGACCTGCACAGGAGGCAAAGCTGGGGTTGCAGCATCTGGACGCCATGACGTAGTGCCAGGTGGCGGAGGCTGGTTGGTGGGATGAGAAGAGTACCCCCCAGCAGCACCACCATGACCCATGTATGAACCTCCATGACCCACTCCAGAAGGAACTGACGAGGTTGCATCAGTACCTATGCTGGGACCACCAGCCGTTTGATTGTAGTAGTAGTATGGCTGAATGTACTGAGGCTGGTATGAAGGATTAGAACTTGGATATGTGTAATTATGGCTAGCCTGTTGGTAATAATTGCCGCTAGATTGGTATGATGGTGTCGTCGAAGCAGTATTCTGATGATCACCGGAAGCATTGTAATAAGTGTTTGAATTACTCATAGTAGTAGTAGTACTAGTAGAAGAAGAAGAAGTATGACCGACTGAATTCTGAAAAGGGGGCTGATATGATGCACCTGTATTTTGATTTGGTGCAACTTGGAGGGATGAAGAATTGCCGTAGGAGTTGCCGTAAAAGCCAGTTGAGTAGTCCATGGTAGAGCTTTGGTAAGATGTAGAATACGGAGTACTGTTGTAGCCTTGTGCTGGCATGTTTGGTGTAGTACTTGGCCCAGTTTGGGTATGGGTTTGATTAGAAGCACCTCTTTGCATTTCGTAGTAATAATTTGAAGGAAACCCGTTATGTGTATTAGAGTTTTCAGGTCTATAACTCCATGAGTTTGGAGCTGGCTGTGGAGGAGGAGGCTGTGGAGGAGGCCAAAGCTGGGGCCCAGCAGAGGTCAGATATGGGTTAGAAGATGCATGTGCTTGACCTACATAATTGACCTGATTGTTTTTTGGGAAAAAAAAAATTAAAAACATAGCAAATTTGTCAGCCTGCACAATGTATGGTATTGAGTAGATAAGATAAGAAAATATCAGAAAAAAAAAAAAAACAAATCCAGCTAAATTGAATTGCACATGGATTAGGTTGCAAAATTGTGTACTTGTTATCTGAGTTGTTTAACCATTACTTCTGTCAATTACTTTTTTGTGTTGCTGCTACAAGTTTTAGAGCTTGAAGAACTTTCATATTGTTTGTAACAGTATAGAAAGATCAAACTGACGAAGGTACTCAATCATGCTTCATGCTTCATGCTTCAATTTGCATTTAAATTTGTTCCTTGTTAATTAGTTTATTTTCATGGAAGTCTGTAGGCCCTTTAAAATTAGTTAATCACGCATTGGATAACAATTGAATTAAACTACTAACAAATAAAGAAGTATACACAGATTCAAAATTACCTCAGATGAATTGGGATTAATCCCAGCTCCAGGCTCCCCACCTTGATTCATCATTTCAAAGAAGAACTCTAAATTTGAAAGTTCAGAATCTACCACAGTAATCCTAGCTAAGCACAAGTTTCTGAATCAAATTAGGGTTTCAATAGAGATGATTCAGAATTGAACACTGGTGATAAAAAAGTACTACCCACTACCAAATACTCAGTAATAAAGAGTTATAAAATACCCTAATTATTATCTTAATTTACAGATTTTACCACTCAAACCCTAGTTAGAATTTCAACACAACAGAAAGGAGGAAGTGACCAGAAACGAAAAGACCAAGATGTTGCTAACTTGTTCTAAAAATGATTACAAACAGAACTAATCGATGCCGCTTTTCTTCTCAGGCGGCCACGGCACTGAAGGGTAGAAACGTATTTTCGCACCACAATTTTGATTCTCGTCAAATCACTACCAGTTTCACGAGATTTCAGAAAGCGCTTTTCCTGTCAATTGAAATCGTCTCGCCTTTTTCTTCCTTCCGGCCAGCGATTCGCTCTCGCTTCCCTTTCCTCTTTCTCTCTCTCGTGTGGCACCGACGCACCGTCGATCGGTGTCAGTTTCGTAATTCAATTCAAAAGTCAAAAGTCAAAAGGAAATTGTAGATACATATGGATAAATAAATGGACGGCGGGGCCCAAATAATAGTGAATGTGGCTTTACCGCAAGTTTTATTTGAGTAGAACTAGGGTGTTCTAAGCTCACCGAGTCCCACCGAGTCCTTCCGTGAACTCGACTCTAAAACTTATCAAATTGACTTCAAACGATATTTCTAAATCGTTAGATGTTCAATCTATATTAAAATGTACTTGGAGACCAAATTTTACATTTTTTGGAATTTTTATACTATTTATTAAGATGGTTTGAAAATCGTTGTTTTCCAATGGTGCAGAATTTTAATAAAAACAGCGATTTTCAAACCATCTTAATAAATAGTAAAAAAATTTCAAAAAATGTAAAATTTGGTCTCCAAACACATTTTAATATAGATTGAACATCTAACGTTTGAAAATGTCATTTGAAGTCAATTCGATAGGTTTTAGAGTCGAGCTCACGAAGAGCTTGGTGAGCTTAGGAACACCCTAGTTCTACTCGTTTTATTTATCTACGGTTCGAAGTACAACTGTGCAAGTTCATGAAAATTTTACTGATGTTAAAATAACAGAGAAAAGATTTATTTCTCAGTTGTCTTTTCTCCACTTATTTCTTAATTATTAATTACGTGAGAGATCACAACTTCAAGCACAAAAAGATAAAAGAAAACGTGTATCAATCATTAATTATGTGAGGGGACCGCTAATTAACTGGGGAGACCGCTTATATTTGAAAATTTTTACAACTGACGCGCGCAAATATGTATACTTATGCACGTAAGTATTAATATCAAATATATCAAGTATTCATATCTAAGATATTAAGTATTTCTTTAAAAAAATAGACATCAACTTTATTTTATTTCTCTCATCACATACTCATCTTTTACACGTTTTTAGAGGTGGATTTTTTTCTTCGTTCAATGTCGCCCATATTTCTGACAATCTGTGAAGAATTTTCGAATCTAAAATCACAAACGTCTTCTACGCAATTTTCTCTTTCAAATGAGATCCATGATGAAGTATTTTTGAGTTATCCGTCGCGCAAGTATTCATACCTCGTAGTGCAAGTACTCATATCTCGTCGTGCAAGTATTCATACCACGTCGAGCAAGTATTCATACCTAAGATATCAAGTATTTCGGAAAATGAAACTGGATATCTGAAGACTTGCTCGACAAGGGTGTGTGATGGGTCTAGTTTTTTTTTCCGAAAAATTTAATATCTTAGGTATGAATACTTGTTCGATGTGGTATGAATACTTGCACGATGAGATATGAATACTTGCACTACGAGGTAGCCTACCTCTAAATATGTGTAAAAGATGGGTGGGTGATGTGTCCAGCTTTTTTTTTCCGAAATACTTAATATCTTAGGTATGAATACTTGCTCGACGTGGTATGAATACTTGCACGACGATATATGAATCTTTGCACTGCGAGGTATGAATACTTGCGCAACGGAAAACCCGAAAGTATGTCATCATTATTTCATTTGAAAGAGAAATTACTTAGAAGACGTTCGTGGTTTTAGATTCGCAAATTTCCTCACAGATCGTCAGAAATATTGGCGAGATTGAACGGAGAAAAAAAATCCACCTCTAAAAACGTGTAAAAGATGGGTGTGTGATGTGTTCAGTTTTTTTTTTCGAAATACTTGATATCTTAGGTATGAGTACTTGCGTCCAGTTTTGTATTTTAGCGCTAGAAGTTTTGTATTTTAGGTATGAATACTTGCGTCCAGTTTTGTACATTTTGTGGCTCTTGTTAACATATACTTGCGTCCAGTTGTGGTCCCCCTCTTAATTAGTGGTCAACAAAGACAGTTATTGATCATGGATGAATAGGGGAAATGAAATGGGAGATAGTCAGTCCCAAAATAATATTCTATTCGGCGGAAAATTCTCTTACGCTTATAGATATAAAATTCTCGAAATTTTAGCTTTTTACTGATTACATAACTTCCGTTTACAAGGATGAAAATCTCTAGGATATTGGAGCAAACTGATTTAAAATAATTTAAAAATAAATTAATTAATGAGATAATATTCTAATATTTTGTTAATCAATTGTTGTCTATAAATGGTATATTAACATTAGTTTAACTTTGTATTATCACAATGATTTTATATAATGTTATGGTGTTCAAGTTTCCAAGTAAAAGTTAGAAAATCAAATTGATTCAATTAGAAATAAGTTCTTGTGGCAAGGAACATAAATAGATAGAAAAAAAATTCATTGATAAGATTGAAAATTGTTTGCATGGAAACAAAATACAGCGAACTAGGTGTTTCTAGATTTACAACATGTAAATATGGAGCCGTGAAAATTTAAAAGTCCTAGATATCATAATATTTGAAAAGATGTGATTATTCAAAAATACTATTTAATAGGTATAAAATTAAAAGGTATCACCTGACCATCTCCTTTGAACCAGATTAACATTTTATTTTTGGTTAAGAGCCATATAAACACTCTAATTTTCAAAGTTACATGAATATTCAACCATAATAGAGCATTAAACAATTAAATATCTCAAAAATTTATAAATTATAAAGATATTTAACTAAGAAAGTCAATTTTCAATCTCACTTTCATTTCAGTTCATTATTTACATTTGTAATATTTGTGTGCGTGTACAAATGAAAGTCATTCGTCTTTATTTTTTGTTGTTTTTAATTTTTATATGAAACATCTGTCAGCTGTACTACGTACTGTGTCGTCCAGCTGAACATCAAGTGAATTTAACATTCACCCTTCTTAGCACATTTGCATTTTTCTACTTAGGCTTTATAACAACAACAATAACCAAACCTTAGTTCCAAACAAGTTGGGATAAACTAGAAATGAAACTCAACTGGAGTATGTGTGAGGATTTCATTTCCATAAAAATATTATATTTTACGTTGACTCGCCACGCCTATCACAACCTGGCCTCCTCCTTTTTCTTAGCTTGGTTGAGTCTTTAATTCCTGACTTGGGACAGGCTCGCCACGTCTACTTAGGCTTTATAAGTGAATCTTTAATTGCTTGTGATAATTTGTATTATTTTTCTATGTATGGTGTGATATCAACACATGAGGTATCTCTCACCTTTGTCAAATATATATACAGAGAGAGAGGGGTTAGCTAATATTAAAATGTTTGTTTTGGAGCCGTAGTGCAACCAATTGATTTTCTAATTTTCAAAGTCCAAACGATCGATCCAAACCGTTAGATGTGAACTCTATATTAAAATGTGCTTAGAGAACAAATTTTACATTTTTTGAATTTTTTTTTACTATTTATTAAAATGATTTGAAAATCGCTATTTTGAAGTTAGCACACATCAGTACTTAACATTTCATCATTGGAAAGTTTACCCAGTACAAATGCAATGTTTTAAGGATATTATTAGTGGCTATTCTCATATATCATATCCAAATTTGGATCCAGATAATTTGAATTATACAGATATTAATAATGGTGCGAAGCTTCAAATGCAGATACCGATACAAAACATATTGGTACTTTCATTATATTTATCCTCAAAAATCCTAAAAAAAAAAAATTATGTACAAGTACAACATTGAATTTTCTCTCTGTGCATATGGATATATATGAAATATCTGCATTTTCATTAGCAATATTAATTCCTGACACTTTCTGCTAGTTAACATTTCTTCCTGGCTGGATTATCTATTTTGTAAATCATAGCAGTGTTTAACAGCTGCCGTTGAAGATTTTCAGTTTTCCTACTGTTGAAGCAAGCAAATACTAGCCTTTTGGGATTTATATAATTTTTTACTACCGATTCAGGATTACTGATCTTGGATTTGATTCATCAATTTGACCACCCTTTCACTTTAGTGTGGCTCAATTGATGGTTTTTCTTTGTCTTTTCAACCACTCCAGCTAAGTCTGTTGGTGGCAAAAAATTTGAGAAACTTTAGAAAAATCAATGAAGAATGCAATGGAATAACAGCGACCATGGTCAGACTTACCAGCCGACTTGTTCAAGAAAATGGGGACACTGAGCAAAAATAAGCTACGCAGTTACACAGAATTAATCAAAGACAGAAGCAAGCAAATAACAGAAATGTTTCACCATATTCATAGTTATATACTTGCATCCATCAATTATCAGAGTACATCTGCGTGGCCGAGGGTGGGGTTTGGAATAAGAAATAACCAACTACAAGCAGCAAAACTCCCTCTGGCAAAATAAAGCACGGCAGCATACTGCCTATACTGTCTTTCCCACTAAAAATGCAATGCATGCTTAATGCATCTTTACAACATTTGTTAAAGCGGTAAAATATCACATTAAGTCAATCTCATCGAAGATTAACCCAGTGAATCACTGCATGAAATGCACAGGTATTCTATGAGCCAACCCAGGGAACTTTGACAAACACCATTGTGCAAACAGGTTTGACAGCATGAGGTTCCTAATGAAAAGCCGCCTGTTCTCTTGATTAAATCCAAGCAACACCCTGTAACTATCAAGTACCTTACTCTGTGGTATATAGGTATTCAAAAGTGA
The DNA here is from genome assembly GCA_025461125.1 of Carex kokanica. Taxonomy (NCBI): domain Eukaryota; kingdom Viridiplantae; phylum Streptophyta; class Magnoliopsida; order Poales; family Cyperaceae; genus Carex; species Carex kokanica. Next base: position 2,369,306 of record JAJGRX010000112.1, read on the forward strand.
GACAGTAATAAATGGAAAACAGTAACTGAGAGATATTGCTACAAAATGAAAAAAGAAGAAGATAAAAATAAACTATTATACTGTGTTAATGAGCAACAAATTTTTACATTGAGGTTTCAAGTGCATTGGAACATGTCAGAGATGAATGATTGCCAGGTTGTGAGTGGCACCTATATTCTGATCAAATGCCATTTATTGATCCATTGCTCTCAACCAGCAGACGAACCTGTTTCAGCGGCAGCAGCTTGTTTCGAAGATAGCAATTTATCAAGCTGCTTCTTGAGGTAAGCCTGTCTCAGTTTCTCTCTCCGAGCAGCCTCCTGCTCTTGCCACCGCATTTTCAGGGTTGATGTCTTCTCTCTTGCCTGGTTCACCTCCTCGTGGACTTCCCTGAAAAAGAGAGACAGATAAGCCTTTCAATACAAGAGATGCTGCATGGTACTTGTCTTGATTTAGGAGGTACTATGCTCAGTATCATGCAATGGTGTGTCGTACAGAACATGGTTTGAAATATTAGAAGGCAATAAGCTTTGGTACATGCACAGACATGTGCTTTTGGTTTATGTACCCTTTTTCCTACTTCAAATTGATTAAAGGACTTCTATTTTTTATATTTTTAACAAAATGTTCACCTGGCCGTATGGTAACACAAAAGACAAGGCAGCGTAGAATTACGGAATTAAACTAAATGATAAGTAACCCTTGGATAGCCAATGATTTGTCAAACAAAATCCTTATCTGCACTTTAACGTCACGTATAACAATAAAACCAGATAGTAAAAGGGAAAACAACATTTCTTAAACCCCAAAGGATGTGAGTACTAATGTTATACTTCATTCAGTTTTTATAGTTTGTTTGAAACTTCTAGTTAATAAATGTCAGAGATATTCATGTAAATAAACATAATAAATAACCATGATCCCTACTTGGTGCTCTAGATCCAAGCAATACAAAACCACCTATTGCAGAATTCAATATATAATCAATGATGCAAATAGAAATCCTGAATATAAACACTGAAACTCAATAAAACACGAGGCACAACAAAAATGACAATATTGGGCTCTAAATTTCAAAACAAAGATGGCAGTTAAAAAATTGAAAACAATTACCTCACAAAGCGCTTGTGCTCATCTCTGTCCATGGTGAACCCGGTGCGCCCAAGCCCAAATGGTCTCGAGCTCTGCAAAGCATCAGTCACATCATCCCCATCTCGATCTCCATTCCTCAAATGGAGATCAACACCACGATCATTATCGTTATGCTGTGGATCAGATGACTGAGGTTGATCGTGCTCCATACTCTTCTGGAAGAAATCCACGCAGTATTTCTCATTTTCTTCTTCGTCAGGAAGTTCCCCTCTAGCGAGCTTTTGATAAAGAGCAGCCTTTTTCTCAAGAGCTGCATAGCTGACAGACCCGTCTCTTACCGCTTTCATCTCCAACTTGTCTCTGTTTGCAGAACTTAATTATTAGAATATATTCAATTATACTGTTCATTTATTGGGGGGTAGCATATCTAAAGTAATGTGTACCAGAAAAGCAATAATAGTTAGATTTCGTAAAATTGGTGTACCACCAGAATAACAGAATAGCAGAAAATAATGTGGGTTTCACAAAAATTGGTGTACCAGTGAAGACTGGTACTAGTACAGTCCTAGTATATTTCAACAGGAAGGTCCTCAATCTCCTTTGAACAAACTCTCCAAATTAATAAAAATTCAATGTTTATATCCAGTGGAGGAGATTGAGGGTGAAGAGATGGTGGTCCCACTGGTACAGATGTTAATGGAGGCATAATCACAGTGTGTGCTGATTATTTCAGCTGAAAAGGCTTTTCTCAGTTTTCATTTTTCAGTTCATGATGGTGTGGATATAGATAAGGGTGGTGCGCACACACTTTTTGTTAACAACTTGTACCAACAGTAAAAGACCAGTTTTGAAGGCAAGGTCAGTGATGATGTTGCAAATGAAAATATGAAAATATGCTGTATGCGAGTATAGCCCACTAATATTAGGCAGCTAAGCAGTAGGGTAGTTTACTTGAATAGTTTTTCTGGATTTACAGTTGACTGGTTTTGCTGATGAAATGGGCTGTATGCCTTGTTTTCAAACAAAAAAAAAAAATCAGAACAAAAATCCCAATTCACATCCCTAATTCCTCCTAAAAGCTACCACTCTAATCTAAAGTTATAGCTACATAGATAGAAGGGGATGGAACGAAGGGACAGTACTTGTGAGCGCGTTTCTCGACGCCGGAGTTCTTCTGGGAGAACACATCAGTCGGAGCTGCGGATCTCTTCCTGGCGCGAAAAGCGTCGGCAGCGGATGCGGCGGAAGAGGAGGAGGGATCAGAGTCCTTGGCCTTGCGCGCCTCTTCTTGGGTGCGGTAGAGCTGGGCTTTGAGCTCGACGATCGACGACGCGCCGACGCCTTCGATCGCCTTGTGCTTCTTCGGCATCAGTGTCGACTCCGTCAGCCATCCCAGCGACTCCACCCGACCTCCTCCTCTCGCTTTCTCTCGGGTCTTCTCTTCCTCCTCTCGCGGCGGCGCGGCCATCTCTCTCTTTTTCCTCCGGTCGGGGCGCAAAAGTTCACTAGAACCCTCCTAGTAATAATATAACTTTTTGTGCCGAGAATAAGAAATGTGCAACTTACCCTCGTGCAATTGTTATAGGGGGGATTTCATGTATACCCCTTACAAACTTCACAATTACGTATTAATTCTTCTAAAGTTTATGAGTAAAACTAAGGTGCTCTTAAGCTCACCAAGCCCTTTGTGAGCTTAACTCAAAAACCTATCAGATTGACTTCAAATGACATTTCCAAACCATTAGATGTTCAATCTATATTAAAATGTGTTTGGAGACCAAATTTCATATTTTTTGGAATTTTTTTTACCATTTATTAAGATGGTTTGAAAATCGCTGTTTTCCAATAGTGCAGAATTTTAATAAAAACAGCAGTTTTCAAACTAGCTTAATAAATAGTAAAAAAATTCAAAAAAATATAAAATTTTGTCTCCAAGCACATTTTAATATAGATTGAACATCTAACGGTTTGGAAATGTCATTTGAATTCAAGCCGATAGGTTTTTGAGTTAAGCTCACAAAGGGCTTTGTGAGCTTAAGAGCACCTTAGTTCTACTCAAAGTTTATAATATAATATGGCAAATTCTTCTATGGACACAAGGACCTATTTGTAAAATGAACATATTTTCATTTTCAAAGTTCAAACAGTCGATCCGACTGTTCAACATTATCTCCATATTAAAATGTACTTGGAGGTCAAATTTTACATTTTTTTTGAATTTTTTTACTATTTATTAAGTATTTTACAAAATTCAATGGTCTGAATTTGACTAGTTTTTGTAAAATACTTAATAAATAGTAAAAAAATTCAAAAAAATGTAAAATTTGACCTCCAAGTACATTTTAATATGGAGATAATGTTAAACGATCGGATCGACTGTTTGAACTTTGAAAATGAAAATATGTTCATTTTACAAATAAATCCTTGTGTCCATAGAAGCATCACTCATATAATATTTACCCTTCTAAATATTAAAAACTAACAATTTACTCAATTTATTAATTTCTATTAAGACTCATTTTAAATATATAAAGTACATATTTAACCCTTTATGAAAAATAAAAATATATATAGATTGTGTAAGAAAAATGTCCTATCATCTAACTAATCGTTTTTTAAGGACAAATAGTTCATTTCTCTACTCATGATACATACAAAGTGACTTTTAGACATATGTTTGTGTGTATGAGCAATAAAATGAATTGTTTGCTACATGTCTTGGTCCCACTTCGATGATGCCTTAACCTTTGTGCATACTTTAAATTCTAAACAAAAAACTGCTACTCTTGTAGTGATTAGTGCTATCTGCTAGTCCGTGTGGAAGCATCGTAACGATATTTGCTTTACTGGAATTGCTCCCAAATCTAATAGATCACTCATCTTTCTTATACTTTCTTTGCTTCACTATTGGTCAGGAAATATAAAGGAAGCTATGGTGCAGGAGCTGCGAACTTGGACCCCTGATGAGGTTGAGGACATTCCGCTAAGAGAGTGGGCTGCAGCATCCGAGAACATGCTGCTTGATGAGGACCTTACTACTGCTGAGACTATTTAGTCGATCTCATACTCAGTTTTGATGTTTCCTTTGCCAAGTTGTGTTTTGTAATAAGTTCTATCGTAGCAACTTGTTAAAATGTTCTTATGCCTTTACTAAGTGTTAGTTTAGGGGTCATTCGGATCAGATATGCTGAGGTCTGCAAGGTTTTTCGGGCTATTTTTTGCTTCTGTTAGATGTGTAATTAAGAATCCTTTTGCTAATACAAATGGGCAATTTTGCCTTTTAAAAAAAAAATGAATTGTTTACTCTTAAACCGATTAATAAGAAGATTGAATATTTATTTTAAACATGCTACATATTTTTTTAAATTTTAAGTAAAGATAAAAATGAGTATTTTATACAATTAAAATGAGCTTTAATATAAAAGTCAATAAATTGGGTAAATTTGTGAGTTTTTAAAATTTATAAAGATAGATATGGTATAATAAATTTCAGAGGGGGATAAGTAATTTTAGGTTTTTGAAGAATATACATGAAAATTTTCCCATTATTATACATCGGATGGTAATCATACTGGACTCATTTGTCAGTTCTATTTAGATTTTAGAGTTAATACTTGTTTGTCGTTACAATTTGTTCTTTTCAGAAAATATACTACAAACATTAACGCTGAAAGCTCTTTTATTAATTTATTTTTTAGAAATGTGAAATGTAAGCACTATATTTATATGTTGCATAAAAAAATGATAGAATTTTAAGCAAAACGATTTAAAATTTACAGCGGTCTATATTTGATGACACTAAAATTATATGAAATTTGATACAAAATCAATTTATGAGTCCAAAATATGTTCATATTTTTTATCTATATTTTAATTTTTTAAAGTAATTTAGAAATATATTGTTAAGATTGTCAAGATATTCATTGTCAAATGATTCTAACCGTTTTCCATATACAACAGAACTTTTGTATAAACTCAAAATGTAAATATGTTTGATTTTTAGGCAAATATATCTTAAGTTTCTAAAATTGAGTGGGAGTATATTATGCTCACAATATGTGCCTCATCAGACAACTCGAATCTGAATTTTATGTTTTTTTTTATCTACAAAATAATTAATACGAGGAAAAAGGTTAATTTGGGAATTGTTTGTAGACCCAACATAAGATTGTTTTTACCTATGCTAATTTATTTGACTAATGATGTTGGAGGATAATCAAATTACTAAAATAACATAAATAAAATTGAAAATATCTTGAATCGAATTGATGGACCTTTTTTAATTCAGATTTGTTTCGTATTAAGTTAATATTTTGAAAAATATGTATAATAAGTTAATTAAAATAACGAACTTTATATTTTAGTATTGTTCCGTGTATTTATAATTGAAGTTGTGTTTTTAATAAGAACTTTTTTGCACGACAAAACCTCATCTTGTCAGATGATATGTTTATGATACACTTTTATCAAAATAAATTATTTCAAATTCTAAAAAATCAATTTTAAAACATTTTTCTTCTTCTTATGGCTAGATATGTTTATGATATCAAATAAAATGTATAGAGAAACATGCTGATTAACCTCTACTATTTTATCAAGCGATATTCTGATAAATATTAAAGGAATCCAATAAAAATATTTCTTCAAACAAACAGCACAATGTCAAATTGTGACACAAATCTTTTCCTGGACATACATAGTACCTAGAACTACACAATTTATTTGTTTAAAAAGACAACAACAAAAACATGTAAAGGAAAAAAAATCCAGAATTAATGGCGCTTATTTCCGGTGACAATCTCCCAAGCCTTCAATATGTGATCCACAATCTCTTCAACCCCAACTCCATGCTTCACCTGCAAGGAAAATCCATGTCCAAAGTAGGTATGAAAATATCTCAATTTTAGAATTTTTAAATGTTGTTTTATTTAGTTCTTGTTTGATATTTTATTTAAATTTAGTTTAGGAAAGAGAGTTGATTACATTGCACTTCATACTGGCAAACACTGCATATTGTTTCATTTAACTTTGGGAAATTTACTTTATATTGTTTTATGACTCCCAAATAGGACTGGCACAAGTAATGTTAAAAGCATATTATGAAATTATTTTACCAAGTACCTCGCCTTACTGAACTGTTATTTTCTCACTTATTTAAAACCACATAAATCTTCTATTGTGCGATTGAAGGACAAATAAACCAACTAAAAGAAGAAGTGTAAGAAATAAGCAACCCCGACTAACAAAATTTATTCAAACATCTTACCATAAATATTGGCTAATGACATGTTTGGTTACATTATCAGGCATAGAAATACTTGCTTATTACTAATGACCATCAATTTAAGTAAAGAAGAAAAGAGATGGTCATTTTGTCAAAATATATATTAGTTTAAAACAGATATGCCATTGCAATTGGTACAAACATGCCCTAAAATATAACGCACATATCTCAGTATAATAATTTTCATTACGGTGTTAGTGCTAGTGTTAATGCATATATAGAAAAGACGTCAAACCTGAGCAAAGACGAATGGACCGCCTTCCCTCATCTTCAAGGCATCCCTCTCCATTACTTTAAGATCAGCCCCAACAGCTTGGGCAAGATCCGTCTTATTTATTACCTTCAATTAAATTTAAAAAGGTTAAATACAACTTATTTAACAAAATGAATAATCACAGAACCGTCCGTAGAGTAATAACAGATTTTTTTTTCCAATGCCTTTGTGAGTCCCTACTCTTATCTTTTCTTGTCTTTTGTCAGTGTCAATTGCGTAATTTAACTGAGAGTAATTTGGGTTGGATTGCAAAAATTAAAATTTAGTTGTCCTCGCAAAAGATTTAATTAGGGTTACTAAAATGGTATTTGCACAATGACTTTGAATCTTGGCTAGCATTGAATTTCTAATGCCATTCCATAAAAACAAAAAGAAGGGGCAGTGCTACGCACCAGTAGATCTGCCTGTGTAATCCCGGGCCCGCCCTTTCTGGGGATCTTGTCGCCACCAGATACGTCAATAATATATATAATATAGTCGGCTAATTCTCTGCTAAAGTTAGCCGCCAAGTTATCTGCACATTAATAATCATCACTACTTGTAATCGTAATTTATATGTAATTATGTTCCAGAAATAACCCAAAACTGATTTGCATGACAATAGAAAAATGAAAAAATAAGAAAGTAAACAAGAAAGAAAATGACCTCCTCCAGATTCGCAGAGTAGAATGTCAGCCTTGTACAAATTTGATAGCTCTTCAAGTGGGCCGAGATTAATGCTGATGTCTTCTCTTATGGCAGCATGAGGACAGCCACCGGTCTCTACAGCACGGATTCTCTCCTCTGGGAGCGCTCCGTGCTTTACTAGGAATTCACCGTCCTCTGTGGTGAATATGTCATTTGTTACCTAAGGAAACCATACATACACGACGTGTAATCTTTTAGTAAAAAAAAGGCAAATTATGTCAAACTGGAAAATATTATTCAGAAATAAAAGACAAGTTAGTTTGAGGTCCCCATTGGCTTACATGAAATTCTTCTTTCCTACAGAGTAGAGAGAAAATAAAAGATATCTTTGGAACTACCTAATATTTTAGTCAGATGAATTGCTGTTATTTAGTTTTGGATCAGTCTACAGTACCAAGTCGGTCAAAACGGTATACATTTATGAACCAACCAATACATTGGTTTGAGTAGACATGAGGCCGAATTCTGGCTGCTATGCAAAGAACTATGGACGATCCCATCGGAATGTAACTTTTTGTAGGATTAATGATATTTATGAGTAGCATAATTAAAAAGAGGACAATAAAGGTCAAAGGGAATTGGATATAAACTATACGTACTGCAGCAAGGCTATACTTGTCACGCAAACACTGGCACAATGCTAGCATCAGAGCTGTTTTCCTGACATATAATAAAAACAGATTTTAACTGCCAGAGTATATATTGTCAGAAATGGTAATTATCTAGACACTAGAGAAGTCAAGATGTCTATATTTAACATGTGGTAGAAATAATTTAATACAAATTATGTTCCTTATTCATGGTTTGAGCATACTACAATATTTTCCTTATTTCGTTCAACTAAGAAAAACTAATGGTAACTGACAAAGGATTGTTGGAAAAATATTAATGAATGATATGTAAATTATAACAAAGTTATGTGAAATCTTTTATCTTTATTTTTTATTTTTCATTACTTATTTAATTATTGTTATGAAGATTACCCTAAATTATTTGGGATATTTGAACAACAAAAGGTTTATTTAATTCACATATTTGCAACTAACATACCAAACTTTTTTCTTATTAACAAATGGCACACTCCTAGTCTCCTACCATGGTGAAGCAACAGTGACTACGTTACTCTTGAGCTATGGCATTGAATTAACAAAATCACTTGACAACCAGTTCATGCAGACTTATTGTAGGTAAAATTCAAGTCGTTTAGCTTTAGTTTTGATTTATTCAGCAGGATATATCAGAGGATTTGCTACAAGGAAGGTCAAAATTGTCAGTTTTTCAGGGAGTGTTTCTATGGTATGAACCACTAGCTACAGGGAGTACACTAATCCTACAGCTAAATGAGAAAATTAGAGAAAAGAAAGCAAAATACCCAGTACCGACAGGCCCACCAATGCCAACAGTGAAGGCACGTTCCTTGAAGTCACGGGAGGATATCGGTGTGGCCCGCTTGGTGAAGAAACCAGGAGAGTAAATGGGTTCGTGTGAATGTGGGGCCAGGCCATCATGCGAGTGGTACACCCGCCCGTCTGGCCCGACCCATGAGTCTGCCTTTCCATGATCCATTCCGCCCCTGAAATAAAAAGAGGAAAAACAAATTTGAAAATGCTGCAAAATCAGAAACTGAGGTTTTGCTGGTTAAACCATACACCACATGAATATTTTCAAAGCGCTACGAATACATAACATTATTGGGTCATTAAATTGAAAAGAAAAAGAGTGAGTACCAACATCCTTTAATTCCCCAATTCAGAAATGGAGTAATTATCTAATTTCATTGATAAAACTTTCAGAATTTCTATTGAATATTTTTTTTACCAGAAAATTGGCAACAGAATTGGAATCTAACTGCAGGAAAAAATCCATGTTTACACAACCATGCAAGATTAACCATATTTACACAAAAAGAAATCAGAAACATGGCCATATTTGGTTAGGGGACGAGCAAATTGCCAAATTGCAAATACACGGCTCCTCTTATTCCCACTTTAGTACAGAAAAGTGAATATATAGCTTATAAATCAAGTATTAAATTGATAAATTCTCTTCTTGTCTCCGGATAATGTGGAATTATTATTATTTTTCCTTGTACAGCTGAGTAGCTGACAAATGGAGCCCCCAGTCAGGTCAAAGACTTAAATCTGATTGCAAGCCATGATGATTCAAGTAAGAAATATAATGTTTGGGAAACCCCTAATACATTAGTTCGGTACGTTGTATGTATATATTTTTTTGTTGTTGTTGTGCTGACTGCTGCTTGGCTCAAGGTTTAAGTTAGTAATGGAAGGCCGTAAGTTATCTATTTTGGTCTCAGTAAAAAAAATATACTAAAAAGTGTAGCTTGGAATAACGGTTATTTTAGCAAAAATAAGAAACAAAATATATACAAGTTTAGAGACCCATAAATATATTTATTTTGGCAATGTAAATATCTTTTATTGTAGTTGTAAGTTGTAACTAAAACTTCGCATCCTTACCTCGATCAATTCAAATTTCCCAACTCGATTGGAAATGATGCTCTTTTCCAGCAGAGACCGCAATACAAACCAATCCCACAGGAAAAAGAGAGAGAGAGAGACAACTAAAAAAAATTGAAAAATGAAAGCGAGAAGCAGATACTTACTCGTTGGTGTGGTGATGGTGGTGCTCGTGATCGTGATCATGGTGGTGGTGGTGGGGGTGCTCTTCAGATGCCATGGAGCAACTTCGAGATGAGAGCTGAGTAGACGGTGCTTGGAGAAGATAATAGATTCCTGTTGAGTTTGACTAATTAACTACTGGGAGAAAGGGATCTGTTATGGTCTGGGTGTGGATATTTTTATATACCAAGGTTCCTAAAAAATGAAAAAAATTCCATATTTAGCTTGGCAAAGTTTGATGTTCTAAAATTTGCATAATAAAGTATTAAGGTCTAAAATTGATATTGCTAATTTCACAAGCTAAAAAGTAGATTCATATTAAAACATTTAGATACTAAAATTAACTCATAACAGAAAAAAAAAAAGTGCCCTTTTATTTTGATATTTTTATTTTACAAGTCATGTCATACAAAAAGTTCATCCATAAATAACTTGAGATTGAAAACATTATTTTGTAGAATAGATCAAACGGGTAATATTATATTAAAATTTATTGAATTTTATAAAATTTTCTTTTAATGATGCTTAAAGCGCACTAACAATTGAGTTTGGATCCTCTAAACTAACTCAAATTTAGAGTTTGGATTCGGACAATTTGATCAGATTTGGTACGAATATTAAAGTAATTTCATGATTGGGCATAATTTGTTAGAATTCTGATCAGATGGCTTGGATTCAAAGTCAAAAGTTGAGTTAATTTAAGGATCCGAATCCCTAAAACATGAAATCTTGAAACCGCTGCATGTAATACAATAAGAAAACCAATGCACGGAATCAAAATGAGGCTTATGAAGCCAGACTAGAATTCTGGGAAAGGACAAGATCGTCATAGCTCTTATGAAGCTAGACTAGATTCTTTCCTTGAAATAATAATAAATGTTTGCGTAGATGTCGTCCATTAATTTAGGGGGAATTTCACGTATACCCCTCACAAAATTCAAAATTACGTATATCCCCTCTAAACTTTAAAATTACGTATTTCTCCCTCTAAACTTCAAAAACTCACAAATTTATCCATTTTATTGTTTTTTATATTAAAACTTGTTTTAAATTTATAAAATATCTATTTTACCCTTTATTAAAAACATAAAAAGTCCATCGGACTCAAATTTGAATTGAAGAGTTCCTCTACCTTCCGATCCACGCGCATCGCATTAAGATCTATGCGTGTAGCTTCAATATATGTGCGTATTGGCTTTAAGATTCGTGCTGATCTAGCGCGCAAGGATTTTAAAGCAATTTCAATCCGCGCGCATCGAATTAAGATCTGTGCACTTCGCTTCAATATTCGTGTGTGTTCGCTTTAAGATTCGTACTGATCTAGCGTGCACAGATCTTAAAGCAGTTCGAACAGTAGAGGAAACCTTCAGATTCAAATTTGAGTATAGTGGGCGTTTTATGCTTTTAATAAAGGATAAATGGTTATTTTATAAATTAAGAATGAGTTTTAATATAAAAGACAATAAAATGGGTAAATTTGTGAGTTTTTGAAGTTTAGAGGGGGAATACGTAATTTCAAACTTTGAAGAGGGAAATACGTTTGAAGTTTTCGAGGGGTGTACCTGAAATTGCCCCATTAATTTATGACAAATTCTTCTATGGACATAAGGACCTATTTGTAAAATGAACATATTTTCATTTTCAAAGTTCAAACAGTCGATTCGACCGTTCAACATTATCTCCATATTAAAATGTACTTGGAGGTCAAATTTTACATTTTTTTGAATTTTTTTACTATTTATTAAGTATTTTACAAAATTCAATGGTCTGAATTTGACTAGTTTTTGTAAAAAACTTAATAAATAGTAACAAAATTCAAAAAAATGTAAAATTTGACCTCCAAGTACATTTTAATATAGAAAAAATGTTGAATGGTAGAATCAACTGTTTGAACTTTGAAAATAAAAATATGTTCATTTTACAAATAGGTCCTTATGTCCATAGAAGCATCTCTCTTTAATTTATTGCGCTCGTCCAAGCAATTGGTTAAAACTGAATCGCCCTTTTTCTAATCCAAGGTCATAGGCTCACAGCCACGCACAGCCACTCGTTTCACATACACATGCACTGCTTAAATTAAAGCACGGATTAATTCTCGTCTTGGAGCGTTTATTAGCTTTATATCTTAAGAGCATCTATGTCAAACTTTTTATTCTAATTTTTAATTTTATGTGACAATATGTATAAAGTTTTATAATTAGCATTTTTTTAAAAGAAAATCACTTTTTTAATTTTCACATAGCAAATTATGGATTATTATTCACTAATTGTTAATTATTAATTTCTAGTCCAACGTGATAATTTTAGTTAATTTTAAAAATGAATATTTTTATGAGAGGGGCATTTAATTTAATTTTAATTTTATTAATGTAGATGCTCTTATACATTTGACTTTAAATATTTTATTGTTGAACATTTAAAGGGAGCAAATACATGCACAAAATAAAGACATCTTTTAACCGTCATTATGTTCTAAAAGAGTTCAAAATTTTAATTTATGGACAGCACTTACGAGAACAAAAGAGGAATAAAGCAATTTGGTTATAACAATATTAAGAATAATTACAAGTTCCCCTAATATAAAAATCATCCATATGTATCCTCTTTGATCCTATGTCTCGGTCAACTTAATTAAATATTTCAGATTTTTTTTTTTTGCTTTGGTAAATTTAAAATGGATATACGGAGATTCGCATAAGCTTATTTTATTTTGATAGCTCAGATATATCTCGCATGTTTGCCCTTTTTATTTATTACAAGTTTACAACCTTTTGAATCTAAATTTCTGAATAAAATTAAATTAAGGCAGCAAAAAAGTTGGACCAAAAAAAAAGCTTGCTACTCAACATCAATAGTTAAGCTCACTCAAAAACCAATTATCAATATTAACAATATTAAGTATTAATATTCACTATTTCATTTTATAAGATAATCAGTCCTTAATCTAGTGACAAATGCAATATTTCCAGGTTTTTTTTGGAGAATAAAACAATTAGATAACTTGACTCTCAACTTTACTGAAATAAACTATTTCATTTTACAAGACCGATTTCGTTAAGCCTTATTGATTTTGATTACACTACTAATTGTAAATAAAAAGAATCCTTACAGTCAGTTTGTGTCGCAAAATAAAAAAAATCCCTCCCATATATGAAAACATATTTTCATACATACATATATATATAGAGAGAGATGAGGATCAGATAACACTCTTTTTTGGTGACATCAGATGACACTGTATATTTTTAAAGTTTTTAAAGTCCAAACAGTCGATCCAAACCGTTCAACATGATGGATATATTAAAATGTGCTTGCAGATCAAATTTTACATTTTTTTGAATTTTTTTACTATTTATTAAATATTTTACAAAATCGTTATTTACAAAAAGTAAGGTCGGATTTTGTTCTAAATGCCTGCGTTCGAACGATTGAGAAAAAAAAAATAGAATGTTACCTTTTGCACAATTAGACCGTATTTTTTTTTTCTACCGTCCTAATAATTTGATAAAAGAAAACATAATTTTTATCAGCTTGCTAACAAAATATATAAGAGTTACTGTTAAAAAAACTCAACTGTTTCTTCAGAGTCTTGAGTCTTCACGAATATAGTCATAAACCTCCAGTTTAGACCGAACAAATTATCAAATCTAAACCACTGCCTCAAAATCATCAAAATAATCCGAACCAGGAAATCTCAATCAAACGATCGACAATTGCATATAAATTAACTTATAAACTATCATTTTTTGACTGCTTGATTTTATACTAATTTATTTCAAAAATTTATAAATTTTACATGTAAACGCATCACTCGTGAAGTAGATCGATTTCAACTGTTTGGATTACATTGTTTGAAACCAATTCAATTGATTTTTGAATTAAGCTCACAAAGGGGTTTGGTGAGCTTAAGAACACCCTAGTTCTACTCTTAAGTAAAATAATACAATGTTATTAGCTTTTTTCTCAGAAAAAAAGAATGAAATATAAGAAAAAATTTCATTCACTTCAAGTATGATTATTATACAACATTCTCTTCTATTATACAATTTCTTGAATTCAAAAATTTTCTATTAAAAAGAATACAAAATCTAGCTAAATTGCTTCTAACAAAGTTCACTCAAATCAATTTGCTATTGTTTTAACTTTATGAATAAATAAAATAAAATATATATTAGATATAATAATGAATCATGAATGCAAGGTGAATAGAAAGTTTTAAGAATAAATAGTTGACCCTAAAAAAAATATGAACTGCTGCTCCTGAGTATAGTGACAAATGAATAGTTTAAGTTCGGTTCAGCAGGATTAAAAATTTGTGATTCTGAAATAATTCGGGTATAATTCCGGAATGATTCGGTACTATAAGAAAGAAAAAAAAAAACTCCCAAAAAAAACCCAAAAAAATAAAAAATCATATGATACGTTTTATTCGCAATTCGCGTTTTATTTGCAAATAAATTATATGATACGTTTTTTGTGTTTTATTTGATATTCAGATCGAAAATGTTAAAAATCCAAATAATTCGCGAATAAATCGCAATCAAGGTTACTATGCTCCTGAGTCCTGACCGGATGCAGACATAGACCTCCATTTGTACAGAACAATCTAGCAAATCTAAACTGTTGCCTCAAAATCACCGAAATAATCTAACCAGCCAATTTCAATCAAGCGATCGATAATTGCACAAAACTCACAAAACTATCCAATCATAGTTGGACAGGATCCGAAAATAAACTAATGGTGCTCTTTCATTCGAATTCGCATCCTCTGAGATATCCCGTGGTGCAGACATCCCCCAAAATCACTGTACAATAAATAAAAAAATAAATTAAAAACCCTTGTACAAAAAATGAACGAAGTTTGGTTCGCAACAAAAAAAAAGAAAAAAAAAGAAAAAACATGGCACTGAACCTCTCTCCTTCCTCTTCGTCTATCTCAACCGCTCCATTCAAGCTCCAGCCTTCAGGCGCTTTCTCCAAATCTCAGAGATTTCCATTGAAACCCAATCTCACGTGCACTGACAGGCGGCGCACGTGCCAGTGCAAAGCTGCAACACCCGAGGGTGTCACAGAAGATCCCGCTGTAGAAGGTGCCTCTTCTATTTCTTGCCCTTTGTATCTCATCAGTGATTGACTATTACGCATTTTGTTTGTAATTTTCAAAAAGAAGAAGATTATATAATGATTAATGATTATTCACCTACTCACTCATCATATGGTTTGATTTTTTGTTTTAAGTTTCATCTGCTCAGGCTCAGTTGGATATGTTGGAGCAGCTTACATCATCTCCTTCTTCTGCTAGTGGTACGCTTACCCCCCCCCCCCGATTGCATATATACTATATAGCTAATAACAAAAAATGGAACAGATGAACCCGTAGTAACAGCACATAGGATTGGCACATTACCAGTACACAGTACATCATCGTTCCCGGCTAAACAAACTAGTATACTGCACCAATTTCTTTGGTACGGAACGAATTGAAAAAATGAAGCTCTGATCCAACCGCCTGGTATAAGTTCCTGACAGAAGGTCAGGATGGTTCGTAATCCTTGCCCAATTGCATTGCTTTGAAGGTACCAGCAATGTCAGGTCGGTACCAGTTCTGGTACAGAAATCCTTATGATTTGTGTGGATTCAATATTATTGATCACTACAAATTTTGAACTGATGTGGTGAACTTGTTAAAGTTTCTTTTAGCTATTGGGAATTTAGTAAGCAATGCTCGATTTTTATTAGGGGTGCAAACGGATTGGATACGGATCGGATAGTGGTAAAACCATATCCGTATCTGTATTTTTTCTTCGGATACTGATACGGATCGGATATTAATCGGATATGGATACGGATAAGATATTAAACGGATACGGACCGAGATTATCGAATACGAATACAGATACGGATATAATTCAGATATCTAATTCAAAAAATATATATAATTAACTTGTTATGCAATTACAAAATATATATCTATTTAATTAAAATTCATCACCAACATAACCATATCTTTAATCAAAACATACCAACTCAAAAACATTCTCTCTATCAAAGTAGACTTGTCTCGTATGAATATATATATGAATAGCAGTACCAGTAAAATATCAGTAGAAAAGAATAACCATATGAATATCAGCATTGCTAAAGCATGCATGTGTTATCCTGTGTAGATTAATTTGAATTAAAATCCCCTGGATTATCCAAAAAATCCAGAAAGTTCCTCATGCTGTTGGAGAAATTTGAAAGTTTCTGACATTAATTATACTATAATGCATATTCATAGTATACTTCTGTCTAACTGCCACATAAATACAGCACCAAGTGCCATAGCAGTAGAATTACAGCAAAGCTTTACTACATTTGTGCGGTTGAGTCAGGAGGGGAAATTGAGATTTGGGAAACAGCCAAATACGGAAAGTTGAAAAGACGGAAACCCAAAACAGCAGATATCCGAAATACTAAAATATGCGGATACGGATAATTATCTATATCCGTATCTGTTTCTCAAATTAAAACCGAATCCGTATCCATATCCGCATAAATTGTATCAGTATCCGTATCCACAAACTATCCGTATCGACTATCCGAATCCGAAAAATCCGGATACGGATCTGGACAGATAATATCCGATCCGTTTGCACCCTACAAAAATATAAAATTTGGTGTACCCAAGTATATTTTAATATGACGATCAAGTATATTTTTTATAGGGTACCTGTTAAAAGTTCTGTTTTAGATATTGGATGAATCAGTATATTTTGGTTTTGAAAGGGAATAGTACGCTCTTTTCAAGTTAAAGGTGCAAAAAAATACCAGAAAAATAAAATGAAAACTCATTCTGTGTGTGTGAGTAAAGATATTAAAGCCCCAGCTTCTCCTCTCTTTCAGGCTACAGGAGTGACGGCACCGAATTGCAGAGGTCTACAATCAGAGAACAGCTATCAGAACTATTTGGAGAGACAAGAGGCGAATTCACTCTCCCTCTAGGAAAGAAGCTTAAAAAAAGCACTCTCACCATTTCTAAGAAGAGAAATATCAAGAGGCAAGCTCTCCTAAATGAAGTCAGTAAGAGAAACGACTCGGTTTTCTTTGCAACAATCGGCATATTATTTATTGTCCCTCCATTTGCCATACTGGCTATTGCTGTTCTGACTGGCTATGTAGACCTCATGCCTTGATTTGGACATATAGATAAAATTTCATTTCTATAAGGCATGATTTAATAGTATTGTTACTTATGTACAGGTTATAGAAGGGAAATTTTGTAGTTTATTTTTTATTTTAATTTTTCTAGCATCTCTGATTTTTAATTTTAGACATAACCCAAATGAAATGTGCTCAAATGGTCTGACTCTAAATTTCACACCTGATGTCAAGAACTACCAGCTAGAATTGGGACCTACGACTAGACATGAATGTTTGTTGCTCACCAGTAATAAATTTGAAAGGGGAAAGCAAAAGTCAAAAGCTAAAGAAAAGATAGAATGATTTGGGAATAATTGCCGACACCACTTTTTCTGGAAAATATATTTTACCCAACACTGGTTTTTGCACTGAAGAGCACTGCAAAAAGCTAAAACTGAAGGAAACTTGATGAAGATATTACAAAAAAAATAAAATAATCAAAAGAGCAATGATCAGTCTAGATAATCTCTTATACGAGGAATCGCAACATGTTCTTTATTGACACTTGTGCTTGGAGAGGTCATATTGTCAGTGGGCCTGATCTGCTCATCACAATGCGGAGCTCCTTGTTCCAAAATGTATTGCCATCGATCTTGTAATAGATAGGCGAAACCGATCAAAGAAACCTCTAAGGTGAAAAGAATTACCCATAGTCTTACACTCTTGGAGGTTTTCTTGTGGTATGTGTGGAGGCCGATGTAGATGTTTGCTATTCCCACCATGCAAATAATGATTCCAACCAACCAGTGAATCAGGTACCAAATGCTCCTTGCTTTCACACCCCTAATGAAAAGATATAAAAGGAAGGGAAATCAAAATGAAATTGTTGTGTGATGTAATTGATTTGTCATGTGTAAACATTCGTGTGTTTGTTGGAGCGAAGCATAAGTAGACAAGGAGTACTGTGTTTGTTTACACCGATATTATGATTATTACAATTGCTGGTAGAAATACATATAAAGTAAAAGGTAACAGTGCCAAAAAAAAAATTACAATCCAGCAGCAAGGATTCTTGAGGCCACTTACCAGCAAGGTATTAAATGGAACAAATATGGTTATATGATGCTAGAACAAGCATATCTGACTTCTAATAATGCCCAAATTTCAAAAGAGGAATAATTTTATCAAAATCCATTATTTTCATAATTTATATATGATTAAAAATTTAAAATAGCCTTCAAACCTATTTGGCCTTAAGAAACCAAGCAGAGGTTGAAACCAAATGAAGCCATAGAGTGCCAATCCAATCCTTTGATGAGTATTGTTGAAGGAGTTCTGAAAATTTTTAAGGGACAAAACTGCCCCTGCTGTGGCAAGTGCAACTGCTGCAATCTGTCAGTAGATCATTAAATCAATAATCTCTATTTTGCACTAATTATAAAGATTTCAAGCAACACTACACATTATTGCAACAAAGCTGGCCAATCCAATATGGAGCCATCGTGTTATACCAGACATGCAAAACCAGAAAATTGAGATAAAGGGCGCTGGATAAATAAGTGTTATGTAATTTCATTTTATGAGAGAGACTAATAGTATATTTTTTTTGTAGAAAATGGAAAATTCTAATTTATAGGGGGTGCTTAGCACCCCCTTTCCCTCTATCTAATTCTGCCCCTGATACCAGACCATATTGGCCTGGTACCAGTAGAACATCAGTACGGTATCATCTAAAACTGGGCTTTCTTTGTTAGAGCTATAAGAGGATGTCCATGAAGTTTAGTAATAACAAGGAAAGAGAGCTTAGTTACCTGTAAAACCACGTGCAAGTAAAACAGGACCGTGGAGTATTTGCCGCAGGTGCAGCTGCTTGCAAATCTTATTACTAGTATTCCAATAGGCATAAAAAATCCAACTGAACCCCAAAGGAGCAATGCATGGATCTTGATTTGCAATGACAGTTTTGGATTCAGCTGCAAACAAGTTAATTTAAATGATTACTTATTAGTAACAAATTCATATCTAGCCCTGCAAAACCTTGAAATTACTCGTAAGGACCCTGCAAAATGAAAAATGGCATCTATACCCAATAAACAAAAGGTAACATCTCGGCATATAATTAATGCAACCTAAACAATATCCTTTTGATGTGCTTAAAAAAAAAACTCTGAAATGATGAAGTTTTTAAAATAATTGATGAAAACTTTTTCAATGGAGGTTTCTACCAGAAAAAAATTTAAAAAGACATTGACAAACAGAAGGAATTGACTTGCAAATTAGAAGAAACAAAAATATCATCAATTTATGTTTGGCAATAAGCTTCGTCATTGAAATCATCAAAAACTTTAAAATGTGTCATATTCTTGATTGAAAGAAATAAAGAGAAGAAAGATTAAAGAAAATATATGTTTAGCATACAATACCAAACTTCATAGGACATCGTAATGGTATATGGTTAGCATGAATACCCCTACATTCCCAGAAATGAAATGCAATTTACCTTCAAGGGGCTGGATTGGCTATCATTATGGCTTTGATCCGTGTAATTTCGCGCCGATTCCACGGATGGTACAATAATAGTAAGAAGAACAAACCAAACAAATATAACAACTGTTTTTTCTCTTTTTAATGCAATCATATTGCTTTCTTAGATAGGTCCTCCTCTGACAAAGAAAGGTGAAGAGAACTACAACACAAGCTTCTTCTAGCTTCAATAGATTAACAATTGCATGGCAATTAGAAGCAATCCCAACTTACTCTTTCTATCTCTTGATTATAAAACAATATCCTCATGCAATAAATCCCTTCCTTGGAGATTATGCCTTGAAGCCTATTGTAGAGAAATTACAATCACCATAAAGAACCCACTTTAACAAAAGAACAATGAAGAAAGAGACAACTAAATTAAGCCTCTCAGAGAAGTCCCATTAAGCAATAACTTGTGGAGCAATGAAGGAATGTTAGAAGCAAAAGAGGTGGATTTAAGAGAATTACTTTTGAGTTGGTGTTCACATAAAAAAGGGGTTGGGATATTGTATTTTGAACTATTAAAGTTTACAGTATATGATTGTAGCAGGAACTTTTGTGCACAATGGCATACCTAAAAATAAAAGAGAGGGAAAGTTCTTTCTTCTTCTTCTTTCTTGTTAATGTAAGGGGAAAAGTTGGAAAAAAAAAGGTCAAGTTGGAATCATAACTTTGTTAATTTTCTTTTTGTTTGTTAATGTAGGCCCTAGTTCTATAAAAAATGTGACTTCTCTAGAATCATACTTCGGATGTTATAGTGGATAATACTTTGGATGGATGTTATGATGATTTGAACATTTCAAACCTTAAAATGGCAATTTGCCTGGTTGGTGGTGAACAAAATTGTAGAATTATATTTTTCAAAAATTCCATGCGGCTAGTTAATGACAAAGAATTAAGAGAAAAAAATTGTAATATCATCATTTTAATGCATGTCTTCAAAAAAGTTGGTAAAATATGATTGTTGGAGAACAAGTACTATGATCTATTTTATAGAAATACTTTCGAATCATGTTCAGAGTGAAGTATTTTAAATAGTTTATTCTATTTGGCTAAGAGAATGTTAAAAAACAATAATAAAAATACCAAACAAAGGAAAATAATGACATTTTTTTATCACAAAGAAACAAAAATAATAATATTTAAAGATTTTGTTATTTTAGTCACGTCGTTCTGTTTCCTTGCGACACAAATAATTGATTTCTAAGCGTTACCGACATATAACAGGAGTATATTAATATTACTTTTTATTTGTTTTAGTATGTTGATTGGAATTCTTTTCCACACAAAAGTAAAGATTGTAGAGAGATTCAAAGGAAGCATTGTAGAGTTTTACCTCACTTATCCACCTTTATATATTAATAAAAGCCAGATTCTCTTGGCCTGGTTCTTACGACAATTGAGTACCATAGAAGAATACTTAGAAGGTTATGTGGTTGCTGCATGTGCAGTGTTTACTGTGTTTTGTGGAGTTGCAGAAGGCACCAAGATGTTCAAGTTCAAGAGTGTTTGATGGCCATTCTCAAAAAGTGGTCAGAGAAAAAGTTTAGGTTTGAATTTACGAAGTGTTTATCTACAAATGACAAAATAAAAATAACCAACATGATATAAAAGAATCAGCATGATAAATGAAAATACTGTCTCAGTAAAATGTTTTAGATTATAGTTTTAACTTTTTAGAAGAGATTGACTTTTGATCATACCCGCCCAATTTTAATCATACATTTTATTTAATATTGATACATTCACTAATCACTGTCATATATTATATATTTTTTATTTTGATAATGGACATAGATTTTAAGTGGTGGCATCCCTTTTTCATTTTTTGGGGCAATATGCCCAAAATGCTTATCTAGTATCCGAGACTAAGATAAAGTGCAACAGATCTACGGAGACATCAAGGTTTTGATGCATGCACATGTAGTACTATATTTCTTCTCCTTTATGCCTTCAATTATTCCCTTGTCAGAAACCACTACAGAAATGAGAAACCACCCCAATGTATCTCCGGAACACTTTGACACACGGCATGTCAACATGGCCCGGCCAGCATGCGTTCAAACATGTCACAGGTCCTTCCACATGTCGTGTCAACACGTTCACGTGTCATGCTGTTGGACGCGCTCATGTGCCGTCTTCTGTGATGTCTTCTGTGATGTATTGTGTCCAATTTTCACACATTTAGTCGTAACACGTGACACACACATGTCTGTTAAGTGTGTTGGACGCGCTCATGTGCCCTCTTCTGTGATGTGTTGTGTTCAATTTTCACACATTTAGCCGTAACACGTAACACGTACATGTCTGTCAAGTGTGTTGTGCCGTCTTCTGTGATGTGTTGTGTCTAATTTTCACACATTTAGCCGTAACACGTGACACACGCATGTCTGTCAAGTGTGTTGTGCTGTATGTGCCGTCTTCTGTGACGTGTTGTGTTCAATTTCCACACATTTAGCCGTAACACGTGACACACACGTCTTTCAAGTGTGTTGTGTCGTATAAACATATATATCCAATGGTAGAAGAAGAGAGAATGTGTATTAATTGACTTCTATTATTTTGTATTTATGTGTAATTTTATATATAATTTAGAGTAAAATATTGTAGTATTATAAAATTAATTTTATTATTTGTAAAAAAATTTTATATAATTGACCGCCAATGTCATTTTGTTCTTAAATGTGCTGCATTTGATTTTCGCACATTTTAGCATGATACAATATTACACGTCTAAAGCCGTAGCATGTGCCTGCAAGACATGGCACGCCTGACATACGCACCAACATGGCATGAGATATTTATAATTCACTACATATGAGTTTTATTTAAAAAAGTGATGTCATCATGACATACCATATGCCAAAATGAATGTCAGTCCAGTTACTGTTAATGTTCTGCAGGAACATTTTATTCAGTTTACGGCCCATTGTTTTGGTTCATTTGGGTAATGATTTATAAATTTATCTAGTAATGTTACTTGCGAGAGGGAGAGGAAGAGGAAGAGGAAGAGGAAGAGGAGGAATCATATATGACATTTTTTTTTGGTGATATTAGATGACATTTTATATTTTTCAAGTCTACAGTTGATCTAAATCATTCAATATGATGGATATATTAAAATGTGATTGCAGATCAAATTTTACGTTTTTTTGAATTTTTTTACTATTTATTAAGATGAGTACAAAAATTCAATGGTCTGAAAACAACAATTTTGTAAAATACTTAATAAATAGTAAAAAAAAATTCAAAAAAAATATAAAATTTGATCTGCAAGCACATTTTAATATATCCATCAGAGTGAGGCTATGGTGCTATGCATAGCACGGATGGCTAGTGTACTACGGCTCAATATGGTACTTTTTAAAATCCTAATGGTCGATCTGACCGTTCAATGTGATATCCATATGAATATGTACTTGCAAACTAAATTTTATATTTTTTCGAATTTTTTTACTATTTTTTCAGATAGGTAGAAAAATCAGTGTTTTTTGAAAATTCTGGACCATCAAAATTCTACCTATCTGAAAAAATAGTAAAAAAATTCGAAAAAATATAAAATTTAGTTTGCAAGTACATATTCATATGGTTATCACATTGAACGGTCGGATCGACCGTTAGGATTTTAAAAAGTACCATATTGAGCCGTAGTACACTAGCCATCCGTGCTATGCATAGCACCATAGCCTCACTCTATCCATCATGTTGAATGGTTTGGATCGACTGTTTAGACTTTGAAAACTTTAAAAATGCACGGTGTCATCCGATGTCACCAAAAAAGAGTATCATCCGATCCCTCCTCTACTTACAAAATAAATTATTGAAGTGATGCAAAAACATTCATGTTTAATTTTACCCGGTTCACTTTTACAAGATCTAGCTAGGTGGAAAATTGTTCAAATATTTATGTTTAATGCATTTTGTAGGTGAAATGTTATATATGCTTTGAATAAGGTTGGTTGACTTAGGAAATGAGACCTAAATTGAGTTATAATTAGTGCTTCATTTGTGGCTTATGTTTTTGAACTTTGGATGCTACCTATTAAATACATGATCCGCATGGTTAAGTCCATTTGTAAAATATTGACTACGTAAGCATGTGATATATAACTAACATGTGCCTTTAGTGGGCCAAGAGAAAAATATGCTGCTAGAATATTAGATAGTGACATGAGACCTAGACTTCGTAACCACCTTTTATATCTGGAATGAGAGTAGGTACGATGCCCATCGGACCTACCTTGGTTCGATGGGTGTGATGACCATCCGATCTGCATCAAGATTCGTGTGATCTGCATCAAAATCCGTACAAGCCTGTATCAATTTCCGTGCGCATAGATCTTAATGCTAATCGTACGGTGATAGAGCTAATTGAACCTAATTCTAGGTCCGATGCCCATCGGACCTACTCCTATCTCTTTATATCTCTATCTCTATCTTTCTATTAATTGTATAATAATAGCTACAATTACCATGTGTATTATTGGGTAAATATAAAGTGTCTATAAGTATATAATTAAAGCAGTACGTACTATAAAGTGGTTTCAATCAAAGATGTGACTAATTAAATTAAAACTAAACCTAAACCTAAACCTACCGCTACCATTAATTAAAAAGGTTGCTCCATATACATTAAAGCGCATTAATTCACCAATCAAAATCCTAATGTTGGTCACATGATTGACATTAAGCTACCTGAAATGTTGACACTTGACACTATTAAAACATTATTGAAATGCAAATATAAGATGTACTATATAAAATACGAGAGTTGTTAGATTTTAAACCAACAACCTGACCAGACATAATCTGAAAAATTAACAATTAATATAGCAATGATGGCGAATGCAACTAAACCGACTGAGATCCCTTCCCACTGTAAGCTCTAATTTGCTCCTCTCTTTTTTTTCCCCCCCTTTTCAAATGGCTGTGATGAAATTGAAATATTCTTATGAGAAGACCCACATTTGCTTTTCCAGAGCTGGTGAAATTGACATGCCTTAGCAAGAATATAATTAATACATGGACCCCGTTATAGCAGTGGCAGTCGTCAAGAAACAAAAAGTGGCACTATTACTAATAAAAGCGATTCCACCTAAAATTCTAAATTTGGTACTTAAGTGGCAATTTTAGGATTTCTTTTTGTCTATCTCAGTATTCAAAATTTGAAGTATTGGTTTAAATTTTTTGACAATAATGTCTGCTTTATGAGATAGGAGTAGGTCCGATGGGCATCGGACCTACATTTAGGTTCAATTAGTTCTAGGACCGTACGATTAGCATTAAGATCTATGCGCACGAACATTGATACATATTTGTACGGATTTTGATGCACAGAACACGAAACTTGATGCAGATCGAATGGTCATCACACCCATCGAACCAAGGTAGGTCCGATGGGCATCGGACCTACTCTGATTCCCTGCTTTATAAACGGATGTGTTTTCAATCACACTGAATTCATACATTTAAATAAGAGAAAATATTGAATAAAACAGAGATAAACAAACTAATTAAACGCAATCTGAATCAAGTAAAACTAGCGTGTGATGTACTTACTAAGAGAGTTTGAGGAGCACAACTTCAAAAATCTATTGGATTGGCTTTATACAATGAATCCAAACTGTTGAAACCGATCTACTTCATGAGCGATGCATGTACATGCAAAATTTTGAAAATTTTGAATTCATTTAGTACAAAGTCAAGCGGTAAAAAAAAAAACTTTTATAAGTTATAAGTTATTTAATGTATTTATTTTTCGTCATTCTTTTTACCGCATGACTTTGTACTTAATGAATTTGGAAATTTCAAAATTTTGCATGTACACGCATTACTCGTTAAGTATATCGGTTTCAACAGTTTGAATTTGTCATTTAAAGTCTATCTAATATATTTTTGAAGCTGTGCTCATCAAATCCTCTTGATGAGTACATCACCAACTATCTTTACTTATCCGAATCCATATGTTCACAATTAATTATAATGCACGCTCCGATGCCTTATGTGTAATATACTTATTTTTGTACTTATTTTTTTTAATTTAGCTATCTAAATATATGAGTTCATTGAAAATTATTGAAGTAAGTGTTCAAAAAATAGACATAAAAATTTCAACCTTATTAAACTAAAGATATTATTGTTAAAGATTTTAAACATAAGAGAGATAAGAACCTGTCTTTGGTCTAGTAGAAAAGACACATGATTCCTATGTGAGAGGTTATAGGTTCGAAACCCACAACGTGAAGAAATCCTCTGTATTAATACAAATGGTTTTAAAATGTGTTGGGTGGCTTGACCCCAAGTCATATTTAAAAAAAAATAAGATAGAGAAAATAATTTAATTTTTAGCCCATGCATGGAGCATATGAAGAACATTATCGTGAAGTATATCGTAATTTTAAATTGACTAGAGGTGTTTATTGCTATCAATAAGCTTGGTTAAGTCTGAAGAAAAAGTTTATAATCATTTTTCTTCCTTTACATCAATGACTTAAACTAATGAACTTTAAAGCCAAACTATATCTTGAAAGTATCATCAGATAATTATAACCAAGGACATACTGGTAGGTACATGGATCAAGGAATGCAATTTGAAACAAAAATACCGGAATGAAAATTCAGCCACAATACTGGAATTGCGGCATGTGCACATACTGGTACCTGAGCCTGAAAGATACAAACAGTTTCCTTTTTGTAAATTTATGCAGAATTTACAACTAAGGTGGGTGAAAATCAGGAAGGTTAAAGTAGGTAATTTACTCAGCAGAGAATTAGTATAATAATATCAGAGACGGAATACAAAATTTACTACAGTGGAGCTAAATTTGATAAAAATAATATTCAACAAAATCTATTTTTGAACGATGAACATTTGTTGTTTTAATTAAACAAATATTTCATTAATAAAGAGAAAAATTATAAAATTTTATTAAAATGAACAAAAATTACACATAAAACTTATAAATATTTTTGGAGACTTAATCATTCCTGAGCCCCTTTAAATCCACCCAGATTTAAGAGTCCACAACACCGGTGCATACCAGCACTGAATCTGATTAGTACAATACTGAAATGCTTTTACTTAACATTTTGGTAATATATATATGTCAGCAACTAACCACCCCAAATAGCAATTAAAAAGGTGCTGCCAATAATATTATTAATAATAATAATAATAATAATAATAATAATAATAATAATAATAATAATAATAATAATAATAATTTAATCTGTGCTTTGCTTAACGTGATGAGGCAAAAGACAAGATAAACGAGTTCATTTGAAGCATAATCATTCTGTGGTCTCTCTTTCTCTCAACGACCCCCCCTTTTTTATAATTTATTCAAAATAAATTTAATGATCTTTATGCCCATTTGAGAGTACGTAAGGATTTTATTTCTAAATGGAGAATGCTGTTGCCTCTTGGTTAGTATAAAACATCCGGTACTTTGTACAACACCAAACTTTGGTAGAATACATCATTAATTAGTTATAGACTTTGGTTTGAAGGACAAAAACAATTAATTAGGAGAAAATAGTGAACATGATTTCGGCCAGTTATTAAAATAATTTGAGGACTTTAATCTTTATCTCATACTAAAAAAAAATTTAAATAGAGAAAAGATTCATAATATTTTTGTAATAAAAAAAGATAAATATGTGGAATTTCTTGATTACTTTGGGCATCTTCCACACCATAATATTTTTTTTTTCCTTTTTTTTTCTTTTTGGGTTTGATATTTTTTTCATGAATTATCTTTTTTTTTTTAAGCTACTTTACAATAAGGTTTGGGTAACAAAATCTCTTAAAATAATTGCGTGCCAAGCATAAGGCATAGCATTATTACTACCATGAGGGCTTCGATTTGGGAAGTATGTATTGAAGAAAGAACTGAATTTTTAAATAGAGATTGAGTCTATCAAATCAAGTACAACATCAAAAGCTTCATAATTTTTTTTTTTTTAAAGAAAGCAGGCATAATTGCATCCTTTTAAATTTTAATTAAACCGATAAAAGGAGTTACAAGATAGAAAATGTACAAAAATGTGAATGAAACATTACGTGTCATGAGTTGTCACAATTTTTCTTTCATGTCAATATTTCAAAATTTAAGAAACAAAATCCATAACCTTTGATTTCGTTCTCTTTCAAAAGTGATGCATGCACATTAAGAGTTATAATTTTTGAATTTCATATGTTCATACCCTCAATTTCATGTTGAATATTGCAGATTTGATTTATATAATTTTTTTTCTTAAATTAGAAAAGTTGAGTAGCATATTGGAATTGATTATTGATATATTAATTGTATGACTAGGTCCAACTAATACATAAATTTACCAAAAGATATTGGCATACATAGTCAAAATTATATCTCAGTACTTGTGTAACAAATGTAAAATCACACACACATCCTTCAAAGAAAAATATCGCTCTGTCAGAATTAGTCTCTAATCGACCAAGCACGCTTCCATTTCTTCCGAAAATAGAAAATACCCCATTGATTGAAAGCGCTGTTGCATAATGTCCAGGTTAGAACTTAGAAGTCACCGTCTCCATGCATGTAAATCGGACTCGTAATTAGCACAAAGTGAAGAAAAAATTCTATCAGCTGTGGGCCTGTGGCCAGGGGCACCAATATTTGGGCCGTTGGGCTGAATGCGAATGGATATTTGGGCCTGGCTCCAAGTTGTGATCGTTTTTCTCTTATAGTTTTATATTCTGATTCCTGTCCGCTCTCGGGTTGGCCAATACAAGATTTGATTGGTCTGTGTTTCATCATATCATACATAGCTAACTCTGTTTTTATCCACTCTTTTCCTTTTTATCTTCTCTTTTTTTTTTCCTCGTAAATTTCAGAGAAATATCAAACAAATTTCAACATCGGCATGTTATTTTTGTTATCCTGAGCACTCTGTTATATATATATATATATATATATATATATATATATATATATATATATATATATATAGAGGAGGGATCCAATTACACCTTTTTTGGTGACACACTTTGACACCTACAATTTTTAAAGTCCAAATAGTCGATCCAAACCGTTCAACATGATGGATATATTAAAATGTGCTTGGAGATCAAATTTTATATTTTTTTGAATTTTTTTACTATTTATTAAGATGGTTACAAAATCATTGTTTTCAGACCATTGAAAAACAACAATTTTGTAACCATCTTAATAAATAGTAAAAAATTCAAAAAAAATGTAAAATTTGATCTCCAAGCACATTTTAATATGGTGATCATGTTGAACGGTTCGGATGGACTGTTTGGATTTTGAAATTGCAAAATTGACTATAAAAAAACGGTGTCATGATGTGTCACCAAAAAAGGTGTAATTGGATCCCTCCTCATATATATATATATATAATTGTGCTATTGTACTTCGCGAAGTAAAGCCAATATTTTACTTCACGCTCATATTTCCATTTTCAAAATCCAAAACGTCGATCCGAACCGTTCAAGTTGTTCTCCATATTGAAATGTGCTTGGAGACCAAATTTTACATTTTTTTGAATTTTTTTAGTATTTATTAAGCCACATTGAAAATCGCTGATCCATTGGTCCAGATTTTTACTGTTCACAATGGATCAGCAATTTTCAAAGTGGCTTAATAAATAGTAAAAATATTCCAAAAAATGTAAAATTTGGTCTCCAAGCACATTTCAATATGGAGAACAACTTGAACGGTTCGGATCGACGTTTGGATTTTGAAAATGGGAGTATGAGCGTGAAGTAAAACTTTGTTTTACTTCGCGAAGTACAATAGCCCTACTAATATATGTATATATATAGAGGAGGGTTCCAATGCCTCATCTCCTCATACCTCATCCATACCTCATGTTATATATCTCTATTTTCAAAGTCTAAACTATCGATCCGACCTTTCAACATGATATTCATACTAAAATATGCTTGGGGATGAAATTTTATAATTTTTGCAATTTTTTTACTATTTTTTAAGATAGGTACAAAATCACTGTTTTTTGAATGGCCCAGATACAGTGATTTTGTACCTATCTTAAAAAATAGTAAAAAAATTGCAAAAATTATAAAATTTCATCCCCAAGCATATTTTAGTATGAATATCATGTTGAACGGTCGGATCGATAGTTTAGACTTTGAAAATGGAGATATATAACATGAGGTATGGATGAGGTATGAGGAAATGAGGCATTGGAACCCTACTCATATATATATATATATATATAGAGAGAGAGAGAGAGAGAGAGAGTTGGGCTACAGTACAATGCAATGTATAGACCCTTTTATGCATTTGACTCTAAATCACTGAATTCAAAGTTCAAAAATTCAATCTGAAGCGCTCAATGTGTTCTCCATATTAAAATGTGTCTAAAGACCAAATTTTACATTTTTTGGAAATTTATTACTATTTATTAAGATGGATACAAAATCGTTGTTTTTCAAAAAAATCTGGACCATAAAAAATAGCGATTTAAAAAAATTCTAAATAAATAGTAAAAAAATTTCAAAAAATGTAAAATTTGGTCTCCAACCACATTTCAATATAGATATCACGTTGAACGGTTTGGATCGACTGTTTAGATTTTAATCTAACAATTTATCATCCAATGCACAAGATGGTCTATACATTTCAATGTACTATAGCCCAACTCTATATATATATATAGGGATGAGCTATGGTGAGCTATGGAGTAAAACAAGTTTTTACTCCACGCCTCATTATTTCCATTTTGAAAATCCAAACAACCGATCCGAACCGTTCAAGTTGTTCTCCATATTGAAATGTGCTTGGACACCAAATTTTACATTTTTTGGAATTTTTTTACTATTTATTAAGCCACTTTGAAAATCGCTGATCCATTGGTCCAGAATTTTTTACTGTTTTGCTACTGTTCACCCAGATCAGCGATTTTCAAAGTGGCTTAATAAATAGTAAAAAAATTCCAAAAAATGTAAAATTTGGCCTCCAAGCACATTTCAATATGTAGAACAACTTGAACGGTTCGGATCGGTTGTTTAGATTTTCAAGATGGAAATATGGCGTGAAGTACAAACTCGTTTTACTCCATA